>CM060948.1:253203418-253205918 GCA_030765055.1 Mantis religiosa | reverse complement strand
GATTTTTATTTCGATTTCGATTTCGATGGCGCGTTGCACCGAGCCTAGAAGACGGGCTTTCCGGCCCTCGAGCGGCGAGGCCTCAACTGCCGGCATGGTTCCGAGACGAACTCCCGGGGAACTTGGAAATTTTTCGCTCGGAGTTGGACTTTGAAAAATTTTGATCGAAGTGAAAAAAATGTTTTTTTAAAAAATGTGAAACATGCATCAGTGGCATTCGTAACTTCGATTTCGATTGCGATTGCGATTTCGATTCAATTTCGAATTCGATTTCGAATTCGATTTCGAATTCAATTTCGATTTTTATTTCGATTTCGATTTCGGTTTCGATTTCCGATTTCGATTTCGATTTCAATTTTGATTTCGATTTCGATTTCGATGGCGATGTCTATTTCGATTTCGATTCGATTTCGATTTCCGATTCGATTTCTATATTTCGATTTCGATTTCGATTTCCGATTTCGATTTTGATTTCAATTTCGATTTCGATTTCGAATTCGATTTCGATTTCGATTGCGATTGCGATTTCGTTTCGATTTCGATTTCGAATTCGATTTCGAATTCGATTTCGAATTCGATTTCGATTTCGATTTCGATTTTTATTTCGATTTCGATTTAGATTTCGATTTCGGTTTCGATTTCCGATTTCGATTTCAATTTTGATTTCGATTTCGATTTCGATTTCGATGGCGATTTCGATTTCGATTTGATTTCGGATTCGATTTCGATATTTCGATTTCGATTTCCGATTTCGATTTTGATTTCAATTTCGATTTCGATTTCGAATTCGATATCGAATTCGATTTCGATTTCGAATTCGATATCGAATTCGATTTCGATTTCGATTTCGATTTTTATTTCGATTTCGATTTCTATTTCTATTTCGATTTCGATTTCGATGTCGATTTCGAATTCGATTTCGATTTCCGATTTCGATTTCGATGGCGATTTCGATTTCGATTCGATTTCGAATTCGATTTCGATATTTCGATTTCGATTTCAATTTCCGATTTCGATTTCGAATTCGATTTCGATTTCGATTTTTATTTCGATTTCGATTTCTATTTCTATTTTGCAACATTTTATTTCGCTCCATTTATTTGTTATCTCCCGAGATAGAACTGAGTGAAACGCAATCAAATTTCTTTGATCGGCGCAAATTGGTTCAAACCTCTTTGCCGCCTTTTACTTTTTCCTTTCACGTTCATCAACTGTTTATGCTCATAATGCAATGGCGCAAAATTGACGTTTTGTTTGCAGTTTGTTGTTTGCGTTATGCAAATTATGTATATTTTTACTTTAATTATTTATTTACCACCTTATGTGTTTAGTTACTTGCTATCTCCCCAGATACAATTAACTGAAACGCAATCAATTCACTTTGCTATGAGCCCAAAATGATACAAAGTTCTTTGTATTTTTTAATCTTTTCTTTCTTGATATTCAACTGTTTCAGCTCGCAATGCAATTGTATCAGTAAGACGAAGAGTTACCAGGTAGAATTTACAGTGTTCCAAACTAATCAAACTTTCGTCATTTTTCACTTTGCTCCTTCTTATTCTTCGTCTTCTTTTTTCCTTTTTAGACTTTTAACTACATATTTAGGCACAATTCAGACGCACCATGACAAATTTAAGTCGTATAGAACTAGATGAAATACTGGTTGGAAGAGAAAATCTGAGGGAATAGGGAATAGTTCTCACAACTAACTCTAGATGGCCCTACTTCGCTATTTTCAAACGAAACGGGATATTCGCCGTAAACTTCTATATTTACTTGACATTTGACATTTTGGTTGCGGTTTATTTTTAGTTTATGCAACAAAATGTAGTTATATATTATCTGTTTTTTTCTTGTTTATGATCATGATGCTGTCATACAAGGAACAATCTGGAGGCACAGAAAGCAGTACTCAAAATTAAATATAGTGGGCGCCACTTCGCCGAAAACAAAACAAGATCATCGCGGTAAATCTTAATATTAAATTGACAGTAGACACTTTGGCTGCTATTCATTGTCCACGCTATGCAACATTTTATTTCATTCTATTTGTTTTCTGCCGAGATAGAACTAAGTTAAACGCAATCAAACCTCTTTGTTCGGCGCCAAAACGGTCAAATCTCTTTGCCGCACTTTACTCTTTCCTTTCACGCTCTTTAACTGTTTATACTCATAATGCCCTGGCGGTAGTAACACGAACTGTTTAACTCGTAGAATTTACAGTGCCATAAGCCAAACGAATAATCGATTTTATTTTTATTTCCCTTTGTCTTCTTCCTCCTTATTGGTCCTCTTAACCTTCATATTTAAAAATAATTTAAAATTTTAATGTTATTTTATGCTAAATTAAACACCGTTTCTCTATTTTGCTTAAATCATTTACATTCTCATGTAGAATAAAAGTTAAAGATATGTGCTAGAAATACAACCAGCTCATTACTCTTCTACATTAGCCTTCAGTTTTTTTCTCCTAATGTTTCACTGTTTGCCTTTAAATTGG
>CM060948.1:253160918-253195918 GCA_030765055.1 Mantis religiosa | reverse complement strand
GATTTCGAATTCGATTTCGATTTCGATTTCTATTTCGATTTCGATTTCTATTTCGATTTCGATTTTTATTTCTATTTCCGATTTCGATTTTTATTTCGATTTCGATTTCCGATTTCGATTTCGATTTCGATGGCGATTTCGATTTCGATTCTATTTCGATTTCGATTTCGTTTTAAATTTCGATTTCGAATTCGATTTCGAATTCGATTTCGATTTCTATTTCGATTTCGATTTTTATTTCGATTTCGATTTCCGATTTCGGTTTCGATTTCGATTTCGATTTCCGATTTCGATTTCGATTTTTATTTCGATTTCGATTTCGATGGCGCGTTGCACCGAGCCTAGAAGACGGGCTTTCCGGCCCTCGAGCGGCGAGGCCTCAACTGCCGGCATGGTTCCGAGACGAACTCCCGGGGAACTTGGAAATTTTTCGCTCGGAGTTGGACTTTGAAAAATTTTGATCGAAGTGAAAAAAATGTTTTTTTAAAAAATGTGAAACATGCATCAGTGGCATTCGTAATTTCGATTTCGATTGCGATTGCGATTTCGATTCAATTTCGATTTCGAATTCGATTTCGAATTCGATTTCGAATTCAATTTCGATTTCGATTTTTATTTCGATTTCGATTTCGGTTTCGATTTCCGATTTCGATTTCGATTTCAATTTTGATTTCGATTTCGATTTCGATGGCGATTTCTATTTCGATTTCGATTCGATTTCGATTTCCGATTCGATTTCTATATTTCGATTTCGATTTCCGATTTCGATTTTGATTTCAATTTCGATTTCGATTTCGAATTCGATTTCGATTTCGATTGCGATTGCGATTTCGTTTCGATTTCGATTTCGAATTCGATTTCGAATTCGATTTCGAATTCGATTTCGATTTCGATTTCGATTTTTATTTCGATTTCGATTTAGATTTCGATTTCGGTTTCGATTTCCGTTTTCGATTTCAATTTTGATTTCGATTTCGATTTCGATGGCGATTTCGATTTCGATTCGATTTCGGATTGGATTTCGATATTTCGATTTCGATTTCCGATTTCGATTTTGATTTCAATTTCGATTTCGAATTCGATATCGAATTCGATTTCGATTTCGATTTTTATTTCGATTTCGATTTCTATTTCTATTTCGATGTCGATTTCGATTTCGAATTCGATTTCGAATTCCGATTTCGATTTCGATGGCGATTTCGATTTCGATTTCGATTCGATTTCGATTTCGAATTCGATTTCGATATTTCGATTTCGATTTCAATTTCCGATTTCGATTTCGATTTCGATTTTTATTTCGATTTCGATTTCTATTTCTATTTTGCAACATTTTATTTCGCTCCATTTATCTCCCGAGATAGAACTGAGTGAAACGCAATCAAATATCTTTGATCGGCGCAAATTGGTTCAAACCTCTTTGCCGCCTTTTACTTTTCCTTTCACGTTCATCAACTGTTTATGCTCATAATGCAATGGCGCAAAATTGACGTTTTGTTTGCAGTTTGTTGTTTGCGTTATGCAAATTATGTATATTTTTACTTTAATTATTTATTTACCACCTTATGTGTTTAGTTACTTGCTTTAGCGTCTTTTAAGTAAAAATCGCTATTTTGGCGTAAAAAGCTCGTTTTTTGCTATCATCAGGTAAAAAGCTGATTTTCGCTTTTTATGCTGTTTTCACGCTAAAACTTCTTTTCCGTGAACAATTTACTTTGAGAATTATCATCGCATGTTAAGCTATATTTTAGTTCGCCTTTTAGTTCGTCCGCCTTCCTTTTGACGATAAAGGCTAGTTTTGAAGATACGCTATCGTTTTAAACCAAAGTTTATTTTTTCACTTCACAATGTCATTTTCATCTCGTTTAACGTCGGCAATCTTGCTTTGACCATAACGTCCATATTTTTTGTAAAATTTAACTTTAATGAACAAAACTATCTTTATACGCAAAATTCACGGCAGGGATGTTACAGGTCGCTGTTTTCATATTGACTCATTTTCCATAGAAACCGGTTATGCAAAGAATGTGCTTTTACGCAAAATCCTCATTCCACTCGAATTTCTAAAACAAAGCTTGTTTTAAGTAAAAATCGCTATTTTGGCGTAAAAAGTACGTTTTTTGCTATCTTCACGTAAAAAGCTGATTTTCGCTTTTTATACTGTAAGTTTATTTTTTCACCTCACAATGTCATTTTCATCTCGTTTAACGTCGGCAATGTTGCTTTGACCATAACGCCTATATTTGTTGTAAAATTTAACTTTAATGAACAAAACTATCTTTATACGCAAAATTCACGGCAGGGATGTGACAGGTCGCTGTTTTCATATTGACTTATTTTCCACAGAAACCGGTTATGCAAAGAATGTGCCTTTACGCAAAATCCTCATTCCACTCGAAGTTTCTAAAACAAAGCTTGTTTTTAGTAAAAATCGCTATTTATGCGTAAAAAGTACGTTTTTTGCTATCTTGACGTAAAAAGCTGATTTTCGCTTTTTATACTGTTTTCACGCTAAAACTGCTTTTCCGCAAACAATTAGTTTGAAAATTACCATTAGCTTGCTTTATGTTAAAATAGCTATTTTGGCGTAAAAAGTTCGTTTTTTCCAAAGTTCACGTTAAAAGCTGATTTTCGCTTTTTGTGCTGTTTTCTAGCTAAAAATTATTTTCCGCAAACAATTTACTTTGAGAATTACCATTAGCTTGTTTTAAGTAAAAATAGCTATTTTGCCGTAAAAGGTTCGTTTATGGCTATCTTCACGTAAAAAGCTGATTTTCGCTTTTTATGCTGTTTTCACGCTAAAACTTCTTCTCCGCGAACAATTTACTTTGAGAATGAACATCGCATGTTAAGTTATTTTAGCTCCCCATTTAGTTCGTCCGCCATCCTTTTGACGATAGAGGCTAGTTTTCAAAATACGCTATCGTTATAAACCACAGTGCGTCTTTTCACTTCACAATGCCATTTCGTCTCGTTTAACCTCGCCAATCTTCTTTTGATCATGAAGAATGCATTTCTTTAAAATGAATGTTTAATGAACAAAACAATCTGTATAGGCAAAAGTCGTATCATGGAAGTTACAGGTCGCTGTCTTCACAATAAAAGTCATTTTCTATAGATTCCGTATTTGTAAAAAATGTACTTTTACGCAAAATCATCATTCCCCTCGAAGCTTCTCAAACCAAGCTCGTTTATACGTAAAAAGCGATAATTTGGCGTAAAACGTTCGTTATTTTTACTATCTTCGCTAAAAAGCTGGTTTCGCTTTAAATGCTGTTTTCACACTAAAACGTCTTTTCCGCAAACAATTAACTTTAAAAATTACCATTAGCTAATTTTATGTAAAAATAGCTATTTTGTCGTAAAAAGTTCGATTTTTACTAACTTCACGTAAAATGCTGATTTTCGCTTTTTGTGCACTTTTCACGCTAAAACCTCTTTTCCGCAAACAATTTGCTTTGAGAATTAGCATTAGCGTCTTTTAAGTAAAAATCGCTATTTTGGCGTAAAAAGTTCGTTTTTTGCTATCATCAGGTAAAAAGCTGATTTTCGCTTTTTATGCTGTTTTCACGCTAAAACTTCTTTTCCGTGAACAATTTACTTTGAGAATTAACATCGCATGTTAAGCTATATTTTAGCTCGCCGTTTAGTTCGTCCGCCTTCCTTTTGATAATAAGGGCTAGTTTTGAAGATACGCTATCGTTCTAAACCAAAGTTTATTTTTTCACTTCACAATGTTATTTTCATCTCGTTTTACGTCGGCAATCTTGCTTTCACCATAACGCCTATATTTGTTGTAAAATTTAACTTTAATGAACAAAACTATCTTTATACGCAAAATTCACGGCAGGGATGTTACAGGTCGCTGTTTTCATATTGACTCATTTTCCATAGAAATCGGTTATGCAAAGAATGTGCTTTTACGCAAAATCCTCATTCCACTCGAAGTTTCTAAAACAAAGCTTGTTTTAAGTAAAAATCGCTATTTTGGCGTAAAAAGTACGTTTTTTGCTATCTTGACGTAAAAAGCTGATTTTCGCTTTTTATACTGTAAGTTTATTTTTTCACTTCACAATGTCATTTTCATCTCGTTTAACGTCGGCAATCTTGCTTTTACCATAACGCCGATATTGGTTGTAAAATTTAACTTTAATGAACAAAACTATCTTTATACGCAAAATTCACGGCAGGGATGTTACACGTCGCTGTTTTCATATTGACTCATTTCCATAGAAACCGGTTATGCAAAGAATGTGCTTTTACGCAAAATCCTCACTCCACTCGAAGTTTCTAAAACAAAGCTTGTTTTAAGTAAAAATCGCTATTTATGCGTAAAAAGTACGTTTTTTGCTATCTTGACTTAAAAAACTGATTTTGGCTTTTTGTGCTGTTTTCAAGCTAAAAATTATATTGCGCAAACAATTTACTTTGAGAATTACCATTAGCTTGTTTTAAGTAAAAATAGCTATTTTGGTGTAAAAGTTCGTTTAGTGCTATCTTCGCGTAAAAAGCTGATTTTCGCTTTTTATGCTGTTTTCACGCTAAAACTTCTTCTCCGCGAACAATTTACTTTGAGAATGAACATGGCATGTTAAGTTATATTTTGGCTCACCATTTAGTTCGTCCGCCATCCTGTTGACGATAGAGGCTAGTTTTCAAAATACGCATTCGTTATAAACCACAGTTCGTCTTTTCACTTCACAATGCCATTTTCGTCTCGTTTAACCTCTCCAATCTTCTTTTGATCATGAAGAATGCATTTCTTTAAAATGAATGTTTAATGAACAAAACAATCTGTATAGGCAAAAGTCGTATCATGGAAGTCACAGGTCTTCACAATAAACCTCATTTTCTATAGATTCCGGATTTGTAAAAAATATACTTTTACGCAACATCATTCCCCTCGAAGCTTCTCAAACCAAGCTCTTTTGTACGTAAAAAGCGATAATTTGGCGTAAAAAGTTCGTTATTCTTACTATCTTCGCTAAAAAGCTGGTTTCGCTTTTAATGCTGTTTTCACACTAAAACGTCTTTTCCGCAAACAATTAACTTTGAAAATTACCATTAGCTAGTTGTATGTAAAAATAGCTATTTTGTCGTAAAAAGTTCGATTTTTACTAACTTCACGTGAAATGCTGATTTTGGCTTTTTATGCTGTGTCACGCTAAAACCTCTTTTCCGAAAATATTTTACTTCGACCATAAATGCTATGTTTGTTGACATATGCTGGATGTCACAGGTCGCTCTTTTCACATTAAAAGTCATTTTCCATAGATTCCTTTTATGCAAGTAATGTCCATTTACGCAAAATCGTTATTCCACTCGAAGTTTATAAAACAAAGGTTGTTTTAAGTAAAAATCGTTATTTATGCGTAAAAAGTACGTTTTTTGCTATCTTGAGGTAAAAAGCTGATTTTCGCTTTTTATACTGTTTTCACGAAAAAAACTGCTTTTCCGCAAACAATTAGTTTGAAAATTACCATTAGCTTGCTTTAAGTTAAAATAGCTATTTTGGCGTAAAAAGTTCGTTTTTTGCTAAGTTCACGTAAAAAGCTGATTTTGGCTTTTTGTGCTGTTTTCAAGCTAAAAATTATATTCCGCAAATAATTTACTTTGAGAATTACCATTAGCTTGTTTTAAGTAAAAATAGCTATTTTGGCGTAAAAGGTTCGTTTATTGCTATCTTCGCGTAAAAAGCTGGTTGTCGCTTTTTATGCTGTTTTCACGCTAAAACTTCTTCTCCTTGAACAATTTACTTTGAGAATGAACATCGCATGTTAAGTTATATTTTAGCTCACCATTTAGTTCGTCCGCCATCCTTTTGACGATAGAGGCTAGTTTTCAAAATACGCTATCGTTATAAACCACAGTTCGTCTTTTCACTTCACAATGCCATTTTCGTCTCGTTTAACCTCGCCAATCTTCTTTTGATCATGAAGAATGCATTTCTTTAAAATGAATGTTTAATGAACAAAACAATCTGTATAGGCAAAAGTCGTATCATGGAAGTCACAGTTCGCTGTCTTCACAATAAAAGTCATTTTCTATAGATTCCGTATTTGTAAAAAATGTACTTTTACGCAAAATCATCATTCCCCTCTAAGCTTCTCAAACCAAGCTCGTTTATACGTAAAAAGCGATAATTTGGCGTAAAAAGTTCGTTATTTTTACTATCTTCGCTAAAAAGCTGGTTTCGCTTTTAATGCTGTTTTCACACTAAAACGTCTTTTCCGCAAACAATTAACTTTAAAAATTACCATTAGCTGCTTTTATGTAACAATAGCTATTTTGTCGTAAAAAGTTCGTTTTTTGCTATCATCAGGTAAAAAGCTGATTTTCGCTTTTTATGCTGTTTTCACGCTAAAACTTCTTTTCCGTGAACAATTTACTTTGAGAATTAACATTGCATGTTAAGCTATATTTTAGCTCGCCTTCTAGTTCGTCCGCCTTCCTTTTGACGATAAAGGCTAGTTTTGAAGATACACCATCGTTTTAAACCAAAGTTTATTTTTTCACTTCACAATGTTATTTTCATCTCGTTTAACGTCGGCAATCTTGCTTTCACCATAACGCCTATATTTGTTGTAAAATTTAACTTTAATGAACAAAACTATCTTTATACTCAAAATTCACGGCAGGGATGTTACAGGTCGCTGTTTTCATATTGACTCATTTTCCATAGAAATCGGTTATGCAAAGAATGTGCTTTTACGCAAAATCCTCATTCCACTCGAAGTTGCTAAAACAAAGCTTGTTTTAAGTAAAAATCGCTATTTTGGCGTAAAAACTACGTTTTTTGCTATCTTGACGTAAAAAGCTGATTTTCGTTTTTTATACTGTTTTCACACTAAAACTGCTTTTCCGCAAACAATTAGTTTGAAAATTACCATTAGCTTGCTTTAAGTTAAAATAGCAAATTTTGGCGTAAAAAGTTCGTTTTTTGCTAAGTTCACGTAAAAAGATCATTTTCGCTTTTTATGCTATTTTCACGCCAGAACTTGTTTTCCGCGAACAATTTACTTTGAGAATTAATATGGCATTTTAAGATATATTTTAGCTCGCCTTTTAATTCGACTGTCTTCCTTTTGAAGATCGGGGCTAGTTTTGAAGATACGCTATCGTTTTAAACCAAAGTTCACTTTTTTCACCGCACAATGTCATTTCTGTCTCGTTTAACCTCGGCAATCTTCTTTTGACGATGACGAATGCATTTCTTGTAAAATGCATTTTTAATGAACAAAACAGTCTCCGCAAAATTCATATCAGGGATGTCACAGGTCGCTGTTTTCACATTCACTCCAATCCATAGATACCGGTTATGCAAAGAATGTGGTTTTACGCAAAATCCTCATTGCACTAGAAGTTTCTAAAATAATGCTTGTTTTAAGTACAAATCGCTATTTTTTTACTAAAAAGTTCGTTTTTTGCTATCTTCCCGTAAAAAGCTGAGTTTCCATTAGTATTCCGTTTTCACGGTAAAACTTCTTTTCCCCGAGCAATTTAGTTTCAGAATTAATATCGCATGTTAAGATATATTTAAATTCGCCTTTTAGTGCGTCCGCCTTCCCTTTTGACGATAGAGGCTAGTTTTGAAGACACGCTATCCTTTTAAACCAAAGCACATTTTTTCACTTCACAATGTCATTTTCGTCTCGTTTAACCTCGGCAATCTTCCTTTGACCATTGTAAATTCATACCATGGATGTCACAGGTCGCTCTATTCACATTAAAAGTCATTTTCCATAGGTTCCGGTTATGCAAAAAATGTACATTTACGCAAAATCCTCATTCCACTCGGAGTATCTAAAAGAAAGCTTGTTTTAAGTAAAAATCGCTCTTTTGGCGTATAAAGTTCGTTTTTTGCTATCTTGACGTAAAAAGCTGATTTTCGCTTTTTATACTGTTTTCACGCTAAAACTGCTTTTCCGCAAACAATTAGTTTGAAAATTTCCATTAGCTTGCTTTAAGTAAAAATAGCTATTTTGGCGTAAAAAGTTCGTTTTTTGCTAAGCGCACGTAAAAAGCTGATTTTCGCTTTTGTGCTGTTTTCAAGCTAAAAATTATTTTCTGCAAAGAATTTACTTTGAGAATTACCGTTAGCTTGTTTTAAGTAAAAATAGCTATTTTGGCGTAAAAGGTTCGTTTATTGCTAACTTCACGTAAAAAGGCTGATTTTCGCTTTTTATGCTGTTTTCACGCTAAAACTTCTTCTCCGCGAACAATTTACTTTGAGAATGAACATCGCATGTTAAGTTATATTTTAGCTCACCATTTAGTTCGTCCGCCATCCTTTTGACGATAGAGGCTAGTTTTCAAAATACGCTATCGTTATAAACCACAGTTCGTCTTTTCACTTCACAATGCCATTTTCGTCTCGTTTAACCTCGGCAATCTTCTTTTGACCATGAAGAATGCATTTCTTGTAAAATGCATGTTTAATGAGCAATAATATCTGTATAGGCTAAGGAAGTCACAGGTCGCTGTTTTCACATTAAAAGTCCTTTTTCATAGATTCCGGTTATGCAAAAAATGTACTTTTACGCAAAATCATCATTCCCCTAGAAGTTTCTCAAACCAAGCTTGTTTTTACGTAAAAGCGATAATTTGGCGTACTAAGTTCGTTTTTTTACTATCTTCACATAAAAAGCTGGTTTCGCTTTTAATGCTGTTTTCACACTAAAACGTCTTTTCCACAAATAATTTACTTTGAGAATTAACATTAGCATGTTGTAAGTAAAAATCGCTGTTTGAGCGTTAAAAGTTCGTTTTTTGCTCACCGCGTGAGATGCTGATTTTCGCTTTTTATGCTGTGTCACGTTAAAACCTCTTTTCCGCAAATATTTTACTTTGGCCATAAAGGCTATATTTGTTGTAAATTCATATCAGGGATGTCACAGGTCGCTGTTTTCACATTCACTCATGTTCCATAAATACCGGTTATGCAAAAAATGTACATTTACGAAAAATCCTCATTCCACTCGAAGTTTCTAAAACAAAGCCTGTTTTAAGTAAACTCTATTTTGGCGAAAAAGTCCGTTTTTTGCTATCTTCCGGTAAAAAGCTGAGTTTCGATTAGTATTCTGTTTTCACGCCAAAACTTCTTTTCCCCGAGCAATTTACTTTCAGAATTAATATCGCATGTTAAGATATATTTGAGTTCGCCTTTTAGTGCGTCCGCCTTCCTTTTGACGATAGAGGCTAGTTTTGAAGATACGCTATCGTTTTAAACCAAAGTACATTTTTTCACTTCGCAATCTCATTTTCGTCTCGTTTAACCTCGGCAATCTTCCTTTGACCATTGTTGTAAATTCATACCATGGATGTCACAGGTCGCTCTTTTCACATTAAAAGTCATTTTCCATAGGTTCCCGTTATGCAAAAAATGTACATTTACGCAAAATCCTAATTCCACTGGAAGTTTCTAAAACAAAGCTTGTTTTAAGTAAAAATCGCTATTTTGGCGTAAAAAGTACGTTTTTTGCTATCTTGACGTAAAAAGCTGATTTTCGCTTTTTATACCGTTTTCACGGTAAAACTGCTTTTCCGCAAACAATTAGTTTGAAAATTGCCATTAGCTTGCTTTAAGTTAAAATAGCTATTTTGGCGTAAAAAGTTCGTTTTTTGCTAAGTTCACTTAAAAAGCTGATTTTCGCTTTTTGTGCTGTTTTCAAGCTAAAAATTATATTCCGCAAACAATTTACTTTGAGAATTACCATTAGCTTGTTTTAAGTAAAAATAGCTATTTTGGCGTAAAAGGTTCGTTTATTGCTATCTTCGCGTCAAAAGCTAATTTTCGCTTTTTATGCTGTTTTCACGCTAAAACTTCTCCGCGAACAATTTACTTTGAGAATGAACATCGCATGTTAAGTTATATTTTAGCTCACCATTTAGTTCGTCCGCCATCCTTTTGACGATAGAGGCTAGTTTTCAAAATACGCTATCGTTATAAACCACAGTTCGTCTTTTCACTTCACAATGCCATTTTCGTCTCGTTTAACCTCGGCAATCTTCTTTTGACCATGAAGAATGCATTTCTTGTAAAATGCATGTTTAATGAGCAATACTATCTATTTCGATATTTCGATTTCGATTTCCGATTTCGATTTTTCGATTTTGAATTCAATTTCGATTTCTTATTTCGATTTCCGATTTCGATTTCGATTTCGAATTCGATTTCGAATTCGATTACGATTTTGATTTTTATTTTGATTTCGATATCGATTTCGATTTCTATTTCTTTTTCTATTTCTATTTCGATTTCGATTTCCGATTTCGATTTCGATGGCGATTTCGATTTCGATATTTCGATTTCGATTTCCGATTTCGATTTCGAATTCTATTTCGATTTCGATTTCGATTGCGATTTCGATTTCAATTCGATTTCGATTTCGAATTCGATTTCGATTTCCGGTTTCGATTTCGAATTCGAATTCGATTTCGATTTCGATTTCAATTTCGATTTCGATTTTGATTTGGATTTGGATTTCGATTTCGATTTCGATGGCGCGTTGCACCGAGCATAGAAGACGGCCTTTCTGGCCCTCTAGCGGCGAGGCCTCAACTGCCGGCATGGTTCCGAGATGAACTCCCGGGGAACTTGGAAATTTTTCGCTCGGAGTTGGACTTTGAAAAATTTTGATCGAAGTGAAAAAATGTTTTTTTAAAAAATGTGAAACAAGCATCAGTGGCATTCGTAAAAAAATTTGTTTAAGAACATGAAATATACAGCAGACGCATTTTTTAGGAGAAACTCTTACCAAGCACAACTTTGGCAAATATCCCCGTATTTCAATAGCGCGTTGCACCAGACCTATTTCGATTTCGATATTTGGATTTCGATTTCGATTTCGATTTCGATTTCCGATTTCGATTTCTATTTCGATGGCGATTTCGATTTCGATTCGATTTCGATTTCGATTTCGAATTCGATTTCGATATTTCGATTTCGATTTCGATTTCCGATATCGATTTCGATTTCGAATTCTATTTCGATTTTGATTTCGATTTCGATTGCGATTTCGATTTCGATTAGATTTCGAATTCGATTTCGATTTCGATTTCCGATGTCGATTTCGAATTCGATTTCGAATTCGATTTCGATTTCAATTTCGATTTCGATTTTTATTTCGATTTCGATTTCGAATTCTATTTCTATTTCGATTTCGATGGCGCGTTGCACCGAGCATAGAAGACGGCCTTTCTGGCCCTTTAGCGGCGAGGCCTCAACTGCCGGCATGGTTCCGAGACGAACTCCCGGGGAACTTGGAAATTTTTCGCTCGGAGTTGGACTTTGAAAAATTTTGATCGAAGTGAAAACATGCATCAGTGGCATTCGTAATGTCGATTTCGATTTCGATTTCGATTGCAATTTCGATTCGATTTCGATTTCGATTTTGAATTCGATTTCGATTTCGATATTTCGATTTCGATTTCGATTTCCGATTTCGATTACGATTTCGATTTCGAATTCGATTTCGAATTCGATTTCGATTTCGAATTCTGATTTCGTTTTCGATTTCGATTTTGAATGCGATTTCGATTTCGATTTTGATTAGATTTCGATTTCGATTTCGAATTCGATTTCTATTTCGATATTTCGATTTCGATTTCGATTTCCGATTTCGATTTTTCGATTTCGAATTCAATTTCGATTTCGATTTCGATTTCCGATATCGATTTAGATTTCCATTTCGTTTTCGATTTTGAATTCGATTTCGATTTCGATTTGGAATTCAATTTTGATTTCGATATTTCAATTTCGATTTCCGATTTCAATTTCGATTTCGATTTCGAATTCGATTTCGATGTCGATTTTTATTTCGATTTCGATTTCTATTTCTACTTCTATTTCGATTTCGATTTCGATTTCGATTACGATTACGATTTCGATTTCGATTTCCGATTTCGATTTCGATTTCGATGGCGATTTCGATTTCGATTTCGATATGATTTCGATTTCGATTTCGAATTCGATTTTGATTTCAATATTGCGATTTCGATTTCGATTTCCACTTTCGATTTCGATTTCGATTTCGAATTCGATTTCGAATTCGATTTCGATTTCGAATTGTCGACGGGCCCTAAAACCCACTATACCGATCCAATACAATCTTTGCTACGAGCCCCAAATGATAAAAAGCTCTTTCCCCCTTTTTAGAATATACTTTCGCAATATTTAAATGTTTCTGGCGGCAACAGATTGGCGCCAATTAGACGAACCATTTAGCTCGGAGAATATGCACTGCTACAAACTGAACAATTTTTGGGATTTGTTTTCACGTTACTTCATCTTATTCTTCTTCTCCTTCTCCTCCTCCTCATCCTCCGCCCCCTTATTCGAACTTTAACATACCCATTTAAGTACAACTTATAACTATCATCATACAGTTTAGGCAGTATTTAAGCCGTAGTCAGCAGAGGCAATCGAAGGCAAACACATCCTAAGCTTCGCTTTTGCTAATTTGTCCCTCTTTAAGTAGCAGTTTGCTACGAAAGTGGTCGTTCTCCATGTACTTCGCGGCTGGACTTAGAAAATTTTTCGATATTTTGCATAAATAATTTTTTTAAAAGCATGAAGTAAACATCAGAGGCATTCTTTTAGAAAGGGAAACTCATCCCAAGGACAATTTGGCAAATATCCCCGTATTTCGATGGCGTGTTGCACCGGACTTACAAGACGACACTTCCGGGTCTCGGGCGGTGAGGCGTCAACTACCGGCATGGTTCCGAGACGAACTGCCGGCTGGACTTGGAAATTTTTCGCTCGGAGTTGGACCTTGAAAAAAATTTTTCGCACCGAAAAAAGCATTCTTTGATATATGTGAAACATGCATCATTGGTGTTCGTTTGATAAAGAAAACTCCCTTAGCCTCGTTTTTGCTAATTTGTCCCTCTTTCATTAACCTTTTGCGCCGATTTGGACTTAGAAAAAGTTTCGAAATTTTCCAATTTTCATTATTTTAGAGAGGGAAACTCATCCCAAAATCAATTTTGGCAAATTTCCCCGTTTTTCGATGGCGCGTTGCACCGAGTCGAGAAGACGAACTTTCCGGCCCTCGGAAGGCGAGGCCTCAACAGCCGGCATTGTTCCGAAATGAATTCCCGCCTGGACTTAGAAATTTTTCAGTCGGAGTTGGACTCAGATAAATTTTGATCGAACTGAAAAAATGTTTTATGAAAAATGTGAAACATGCATCAATGGTATTCGTTTGATAAGGCAACCACATCCTAACCTTCCCTTTTGCTAATTTGTCCCTCTTTAAGTAGCAGTTTGCTCCGAAAGTGGTCATTCCCCCATGTACTCCGCGGTTAGACTTAGAAAAAGTTTCGATATTTTGCAAATATAATTTTTTAAAAACATGAAATATACATCAGAGGCATTATTTTAGAAAGGAAAACTCATCCCAAAAACAATTTTGGCAAATTTTCCCGTTTTTCTATGGCGCGTTGCACCGAGTCGAGAAGACGACCTTTCCGTCCCTCGGGTGGCGAGGCCTCAACTGCCGGCATTGTTCCGAGACGAACTCCCGCCTGGACTTAGAATTTTTCGGTCGGAGTTGGACTGGGATAAATTTTGATCGAAGTGAAAAAATGATCTTCGAAAAATGTAACACATGCATCAATGGTATTCGTTTGATAAGGCAAAAACATCCTAAGCTTCGCTTTTGCTAATATGTCCCTGTTTAAGTAGCAGTTTGCTCCGAAAGAGGTCGTTCCCCCATGTACTTCGCGGCTCGACTTAGAAAAATTTTCGATAATTTGCATAAATAATTGTTTTAAAAACATGAGGCATACATCAGAGGCATTCTTTTAGAAAGGGAAACTCATCCCAAGCACAATTTTGGCAAATTTCCCCATTTTTCGATGGCGCGTTGCACCGGACCTACAAGACGACAATTCAGGACCTCGGGCGGGGAGGCCTCAATTTTCGGCATTGTTCCAAGACGAACTCCCGGCTGGACTTGGAAACTTTTCGCTCGGAGTTGGACTTTGAAAAAAAAAAATTCCGACCGAAAAAAGCCTTTTTGGTAAATGTGAAGCATTCATCATTGGTGTTCGTTTGATAAAGAAAACACTTCCTAAGCCTCGTTTTTGCTAACTCGACGCTCTTTCATTAACCTTTTGCGCCGATTTGGACTTAGAAAAAGGTTCGATATTTTGCAAAAATAATTTTTTTAAAAATATGAAATATACATCAGAGGCATTATTTTAGAAAGGGAAGCTCATCACAACCACAATTTTGGCAAATTTCTCAGTATTTCGATGGCGCGTTGCACCAGACCTATAAGACGACAATTCCGGCCCTCGGGCGGGGAGGCCTCAATTTTCGGCATTGTTCCAAGACGAACTCGCGGCTGGACTTGGAAATTTTTCGCTCGGAGTTGGACTTTGAAAAAAAAAATTTCCGACCGAAAAAAGCCTTTTTTGATAAATGTGAAGCATGCATCATTGGTGTTCGTTTGATAAAGAAAACACATCCTAAGCCTCGTTTTTGCTAACTTGACGCTCTTGCATTAACCTTTTGCGCCGATTTGGACTTAGAAAAAGGTTCGATATTTTGCAAAAATAATTTGTTTAAAAACATAAGATATACATTAGAGGCATTCTTTTAGAAAGGGAAGCTCAACCCAATAACAATTTTGGCAAATTTCCACGTTTTTCGATGGCGCGTGGCACCGAGTCGAGAAGACGACTCTTCCGGCCCTCGGATGGCGAGGCCTCAACTGCCGGCATGGTTGCGAGACGAACTCCCGGCTGCACTTAGAAATTTTTCGGTCGGAGTTGGACTTGGATAAATTTTGATGGAAGTGAAAGAAATGTTTTTTGAAAAATGTGATACATGCAACAATGGTATTCTTATGGTAGGGCAAACACATCCTAAGCTTCGCTTTCGCTAATTTGTCCCTCTTTAAGTAGCAGTTTGCTCCGACAGTGGTCGTTCCCCCATGTACTCCGCGGCTGGACTTAGAAAAAGTTTCAATATTTTGCATAAATAATTTTTTTAAAAACATGAAGTATACATCAGAGGCATTCTTTTAGAAAGGGAAACTCATCCCAAACTCAATTTTGGCAAATTTCCCCATTTTTCGATGGCGCGTTGCACCGGACCTACAAGACGACAATTCCGGGCCTCGGGCGGCGAGGCTTCAACTGCCGGCATGGTTCCGAGACGAACTGCAGGCTGGACTTGGAAATTTTTCGCTCGGAGTTGGACCTTGAAAAAAATTTTTCGCACCGAAAAAAGCATTCTTTGATAAATGTGAAACATACATCATTGGTGTTCGTTTGATAAAGAAAACATCCTTAGCCTCGTTTTTGCTAATTTGTCCCTCTTTAATTAACCTTTTGCGCCGATTAGGACTTAGAAAAGGTTTCGATATTTTGCAAATATAATTTTTTAAAACATGTAATATACATCAGAGGCATTATTTTAGAGAGAGAAACTCATCCCAAAATCAATTTTGGCAAATTTCCCCGTTTTTCGATGTCGCGTTGCACCGAGTCGAGAAGACGACCTTTCCGGCCCTCGGATGGCAAGGCCTCAACAGCCGGCATTGTTCCGAGATGAATTCCTGCCTGGACTTAGAAATTTTTCAGTCGGAGTTGGACTAATATAAATTTTGATCGAAGTGAAAAAATGTTCTTCAAAAAATGTGAAACATGCATCAATGGTATTCGTTTGATAAGGCAAAAACATCCTAAGCTTCGCTTTTGCTAATTTGTCCCTCTTTAAGTAGCAGTTTGCTCCGAAAGTGGTCATTCCCCCATGTACTCCGCGGTTAGACTTAGAAAAAGTTTCGATATTTTGCAAATATAATTTTTTAAAAACATAAAATATACATCAGAGGCATTATTTTAGAAAGGGAAACTCATCCCAAAAACAATTTTGCAAATTTTCCCGTTTTTCTATGGCGCGTTGCACCGAGTCGAGAAGACGACCCTTCCGTCCCTCGGGTGGCGAGGCCTCAACTGCCGGCATGGTTGCGAGACGAACTCCCGGCTGCACTTAGAAATTGTTCGGTCGGAGTTGGACTTAGATAAATTTTGATCGAAGTGAAAGAAATGTTTTTTGAAAAATGTGATACATGCATCAATGGTATTCTTATGATAGGGCAAACACATCCTAAGCTTCGCTTTCGCTTATTTGTCCCTCTCTAAGTAGCAGTTTGCTACGAAAGTGGTCGTTCCCCCAAGTACTCCGCGGCTGGACTTAGAAAAAGTTTCGAAATTTTCCAAATATAATTTTTTAAAACATGAAATATACATCAGAGGCATTATTTTAGAAAGGGAAACTCGTTCCAAAATCAATTTTGGCAAATTTCCCCATTTTTCTATGGCGCGTTGCACCGAGTCGAGAAGACGACCTTTCCGTCCCTCGGGTGGCGAGGCCTCAACTGCCGGCATTGTTCCGAGACGAACTCCCGCCTGGACTTAGAATTTTTCGGTCGGAGTTGGGCTAAGATAAATTTTGATCGAAGTGAAAAAATGTTCTTCAAAAAATGTGAAACATGCATCAATGGTATTCGTTTGATAAGGCAAAAACATCCTAAGCTTCGCTTTTGCTAATTTGTCCCTGTTTAAGTAGCAGTTTGCTCCGAAAGAGGTCGGTGCCCCATGTACTTCGCGGCTCGACTTAGAAAAATTTTCGATAATTTGCATAAATAATTTTTTTAAAAACATGAAGTATACATCAGAGGCATTCTTTTAGAAAGGGAAACTCATCCCAAACTCAATTTTGGCAAATTTCCCCATTTTTCGATGGCGCGTTGCACCGGACCTACAAGACGACAATTCCGGGCCTCGGGCGGCGAGGCTTCAACTGCCGGCATGGTTCCGAGACGAACTGCAGGCTGGACTTGGAAATTTTTCGCTCGGAGTTGGACCTTGAAAAAAATTTTTCGCACCGAAAAAAGCATTCTTTGATAAATGTGAAACATACATCATTGGTGTTCGTTTGATAAAGAAAACATCCTTAGCCTCGTTTTTGCTAATTTGTCCCTCTTTAATTAACCTTTTGCGCCGATTAGGACTTAGAAAAGGTTTCGATATTTTGCAAATATAATTTTTTAAAACATGTAATATACATCAGAGGCATTATTTTAGAGAGAGAAACTCATCCCAAAATCAATTTTGGCAAATTTCCCCGTTTTTCGATGTCGCGTTGCACCGAGTCGAGAAGACGACCTTTCCGGCCCTCGGATGGCAAGGCCTCAACAGCCGGCATTGTTCCGAGATGAATTCCTGCCTGGACTTAGAAATTTTTCAGTCGGAGTTGGACTAATATAAATTTTGATCGAAGTGAAAAAATGTTCTTCAAAAAATGTGAAACATGCATCAATGGTATTCGTTTGATAAGGCAAAAACATCCTAAGCTTCGCTTTTGCTAATTTGTCCCTCTTTAAGTAGCAGTTTGCTCCGAAAGTGGTCATTCCCCCATGTACTCCGCGGTTAGACTTAGAAAAAGTTTCGATATTTTGCAAATATAATTTTTTAAAAACATAAAATATACATCAGAGGCATTATTTTAGAAAGGGAAACTCATCCCAAAAACAATTTTGCAAATTTTCCCGTTTTTCTATGGCGCGTTGCACCGAGTCGAGAAGACGACCCTTCCGTCCCTCGGGTGGCGAGGCCTCAACTGCCGGCATGGTTGCGAGACGAACTCCCGGCTGCACTTAGAAATTGTTCGGTCGGAGTTGGACTTAGATAAATTTTGATCGAAGTGAAAGAAATGTTTTTTGAAAAATGTGATACATGCATCAATGGTATTCTTATGATAGAGCAAACACATCCTAAGCTTCGCTTTCGCTTATTTGTCCCTCTCTAAGTAGCAGTTTGCTACGAAAGTGGTCGTTCCCCCAAGTACTCCGCGGCTGGACTTAGAAAAAGTTTCGAAATTTTCCAAATATAATTTTTTAAAACATGAAATATACATCAGAGGCATTATTTTAGAAAGGGAAACTCGTTCCAAAATCAATTTTGGCAAATTTCCCCATTTTTCTATGGCGCGTTGCACCGAGTCGAGAAGACGACCCTTCCGTCCCTCGGGTGTCGAGGCCTCAACTGCCGGCATTGTTCCGAGACGAACTCCCGCCTGGACTTAGAATTTTTCGGTCGGAGTTGGGCTAAGATAAATTTTGATCGAAGTGAAAAAATGTTCTTCAAAAAATGTGAAACATGCATCAATGGTATTCGTTTGATAAGGCAAAAACATCCTAAGCTTCGCTTTTGCTAATTTGTCCCTGTTTAAGTAGCAGTTTGCTCCGAAAGAGGTCGGTGCCCCATGTACTTCGCGGCTCGACTTAGAAAAAGTTTCGAAATTTTCCAAATATAATTTTTTAAAACATGAAATATACATCAGAGGGATTATTTTAGAAAGGGAAACTCATTCCAAAATCAATTTTGGCAAGTTTCCCCGTTTTTCGATGGCGCGTTGCACCGGACCTACAAGACAACTCCGGGCCTCGAGCGGCGAGGCTTCAACTGCCGGCATGGTTCCGAGACGAACTGCAGGTTGGACTTGGAAATTTTTCGCTCGGAGTTGGACCTTGAAAAAAAATTTTCGCACCGAAAAAAGCATTCTTTGATAAATGTGAAACATGCATCATTGGTGTTCGTTTGATAAAGAAAACATCCTTAGCCTCGTTTTTGCTAATTTGTCCCTCTTTCATTAACCTTTTGCGCCGATTTGGACTTAGTAAAAGTTTCGAAATTTTCCAAATATAATTTTTGAAAACATGAAATATACATCAGAGGCATTATTTTAGAAAGGGAAATTCATCCCAAAATCAATTTTGGCAAATTTCCCCGTTTTTCGATGTCGCGTTGTACCGAGTCGAGAAGACGACCTTTCCGGCCCTCGGATGGCGAGGCCTCAACAGCCGGCATTGTTCCGAGTTGAATTCCCGGCTGGACTTAGAAATTTTTCAGTCGGAGTTGGACTCAGATAAATTTTGATCGAACTGAAAAAATGTTTTTTGAAAAATGTGAAACATGCATCAATGGTATTCGTTTGATAAGGCAAACACATCCTAACCTTCCCTTTTGCTAATTTGTCCCTCTTTAAGTAGCAGTTTGCTCCGAAGGTGGTCGTTCCCCCATGTACTCCGCGGCTGGACTTAGAAAAGTTTCGATATTTTGCAAATATAATTTTTTTAAAAACATGTAATATACATCAGAGGCATTATTTTAGAAAGGGAAGCTCATCACAACCACAATTTTGGCAAATTTCTCAGTATTTCGATGGCGCGTTGCACCAGACCTATAAGACGACATTTCCGGCCCTCGGGCGGGGAGGCCTCAATTTTCGGCATTGTTCCAAGACGAACTCGCGGCTGGACTTGGAAATTTTTCGCTCGGAGTTGGACTTTGAAAAAAAAAATTTCCGACCGAAAAAAGCCTTTTTTGATAAATGTGAAGCATGCATCATTGGTGTTCGTTTGATAAAGAAAACACATCCTAAGCCTCGTTTTTGCTAACTCGACGCTCTTTCATTAACCTTTTGCGCCGATTTGGACTTAGAAAAAGGTTCGATATTTTGCAAAAATAATTTTTTTAAAAACATGAAATATACATCAGAGGCATTATTTTAGAAAGGGAAGCTCATCACAACCACAATTTTGGCAAATTTCTCAGTATTTCGACGGCGCGTTGCACCAGACCTATAAGACGACAATTCCGGCCCTCGGGCGGGGAGGCCTCAATTTTCGGCATTGTTCCAAGACGAACTCGCGGCTGGACTTGGAAATTTTTCGCTCGGAGTTGGACTTTGAAAAAAAAAATTTCCGACCGAAAAAAGCCTTTTTTGATAAATGTGAAGCATGCATCATTGGTGTTCGTTTGATAAAGAAAGCACATCCTAAGCCTCGTTTTTGCTAACTTGACGCTCTTTCATTAACCTTTTGCGCCGATTTGGACTTAGAAAAAGGTTCGATATTTTGCAAAAATAATTTTTTTAAAAACATAAGATATACATTAGAGGCATTCTTTTAGAAAGGGAAGCTCAACCCAAGAACAATTTTGGCAAATTTCCACGTTTTTCGATGGCGCGTGGCACCGAGTCGAGAAGACGACTCTTCCGGCCCTCGGATGGCGAGGCCTCAACTGCCGGCATGGTTGCGAGACGAACTCCCGGTTGCACTTAGAAATTGTTCGGTCGGAGTTGGACTTAGATAAATTTTGATCGAACTGAAAAAATGTTTTTTGAAAAATCTGAAACATGCATCAATGGTATTCGTTTGATAAGGCAAATGCGCCGATTTGGACTTAGAAAAAGGTTCGATATTTCGCAAAAATAATTTTTTTAAAAACATAAGATATACATTAGAGGCATTCTTTTAGAAAGGGAAACTCATCCCAAGAACAATTTTGGCAAATTTCCCCGTTTTTTGATGGCGCGTGGCACCGAGTCGAGAAGACGACCCTTCCGGCCCTCGGATGGCGAGGCCTCAACTGCCGGCATGGTTGCGAGACGAACTCCCGGCTGCACTTAGAAATTGTTCGGTCGGAGTTGGACTTAGATAAATTTTGATCGAAGTGAAAGAAATGTTTTTTGAAAAATGTGATACATGCATCAATGGTATTCTTATGATAGGGCAAACACATCCTAAGCTTCGCTTTCGCTAATTTGTCCCTCTTTAAGTAGCAGTTTGCTCCGAAAGTGGTCGTTCCCCCATGTACTCCGCTGCTGGACTTAGAAACAGTTTCGAAATTTTCCAAATATAATTTTTTAAAACATGAAATATACATCAGAGGCATTATTTTAGAAAGGGAAACTCATTCCAAAATCAATTTTGGCAAGTTTCCCCGTTTTTCGATGGCGCGTTGCACCGGACCTACAAGACGACAACTCCGGGCCTCGAGTGGTGAGGCCTCAACTGCCGGCATGGTTCCGAGACGAACTGCCTCCTGGACTTGGAAATTTTTCGCTCGGAGTTGGACCTTGAAAAAAATTTTTTGCACCGAAAAAAGCATTCTTTGATAAATGTGAAACATACATCATTGGTGTTCGTTTGATAAAGAAAACATCCTTAGCCTCGTTTTTGCTAATTTGTCCCTCTTTAATTAACCTTTTGCGCCGATTTGGACTTAGAAAAGGTTTCGATATTTTGCAAATATAATTTTTTTAAACATGAAATATACATCAGGGGCATTATTTTAGAGAGGGATACTCATCCCAAAATCAATTTTGGCAAATTTCCCCGTTTTTCGATGGCGAGTTGCACCGAGTCCAGAAGGCGACCTTTCCGGCCCTCGGATGGCAAGGCCTCAACAGCCGGCATTGTTCCGAGATGAATTCCCGCCTGGACTTAGAAATTTTTCAGTCGGAGTTGGACTCAGATAAATTTTGATCGAAGTGAAAAAATGTTTTATGAAAAATGTGAAACATGCATCAATGGTATTCGTTTGATAAGGCAAACACATCCAATTACAAAATATTCAATGTGCACATTGCATTAATGGCTTCGGAACCTAGACAACAGGACCACAAATGGAACAGAAACCACAAATATATAGCAGTTAGGGTAGAATCAGAGCTAACATGGGAAAACCAAATAAAACAATTGAAGAAGGTATACAGCAAATATTAAGAATGCCGAAAACATTGACAGGCAGCAAATGCGGCTACTCAAAAGGAACACTATGTATAACATATAAATGTTGTTTACAAATATTACCAATGTTTCAACAAATATGCGGCATAATAAATAGAAGCTTAAAAACTAAAACTTGACAAGAAACACGGATGAAATTTTAAAAGTAATGGCTGTGCCTGCCCTTCCTTTTTGGTTCTGAAACATGGACATTAACAAAAGCAGACAAAAACAAGATAGAGGCTGCCGAAATGAGATTTTTAAGCATAGTATAGGGATGTACTCTATTAGATAAAATCCCAAATGAAAAAATAAAAGAAGGTGTAGAAATAAGTTCTTTAGAAGAAAAAGATAATAAACTATAGAAATGAATGGAGAGAGCATATTGAGAGAATGCCGAGAGATAGGATCCCAAGAGGAGTTATAAACTATAAACGTAGAGGAAAGAGACATTAAGGAAACGATGGTCAGAAATGTTTTAAGCCGGAACAGGCACCATTGCCTAGCCCTTGCAGTGGAGAACAAGAAGAAATATAACAATTTGTAACTTAAAACTTCACCTGTCTAATAAGAATTGATGATACCTTTCTTATAAATGTTTCCTATAACAGCAACCACAAAAACATATTGTTACCAAATTAGCGGAAAGCACAACCAACGACAGCTGACAAGGGACCAGAGGCAGCCGAGCCACACCCTCCCATTAATCTCAGTTACTAACTGAGGGGATGATTAGGGGAGTGTCACTTGTCGCTGGCCGCCTCTTTTCCCTTCCCCTGTCCTCTGGAATCTTCGCGGTAATTCACTAAAACCAGAGACTTCTAGGAAACAGTGATATCTATATAAAAAGGGCTGCAGTGAGTGAATTGAGTCAGTCAGTCAGTCAGTCAGTCAGTCAGTCAGTTCTTGGCGAGCAGCGTAAGAGCGCAGTGCTAGTGTACGACGAGAAGACTGTGTACTTGCATCGGAGGATTCTACGTAATAGCGAGAGCAAAGTGGAATTGTAACGGACGAACTAGTGAATCGTAATTGTGTGCATTACGTAATTCTGTGTAACTGGCAATGTTTTTGCTGTAAGCCGGTGGAAATAAAGAACAGTTTTGAGTGGTGCAATTGGAGTTTTCATTTCACGAATTCACAAAGTCACCTTGGTGTCAGGAGTGGAATGACAACATCACCGAACATTACGGCCATGGACGCGGCATTGGAAAGGATTTTGGAGAAGATGATGGAAATTAAGGTGGAACTGACAGAAATAAAGACGGACAAAGCCAACATCACCGAGAAAATGAAAAAGAAGTTGGAAGCGGCAATTTGAAGGCCGATGCGCCGGGACGCGACGCAACATCTGAGAGCGTCAAACCTCCCAAGTATGACAGCGCGTCAACGTTTGAAGTCTTCCGCCGCCAGTTAGACGCAGTGGACAAGCACAACCAATGGTCGCCAAAGGAGGAGGCCACACAGTTAATAGCCAGCCTCCAGGGAAGGGCCGCGTAAGTCCTAAACGCGGTGCAGACAACGGCGGTGCCCAAGGACATCTGGGAGGCCCTGGAGAATCGTTTCGGAAACCACCGCTTAACCGCAGCGTACCGCAGGAAAATAAAAGCCAAGGTCAAAGCAGCCGGGGGAGACGCTGCAGGAGTTCGCCCTGGCAGTCGAACGATTGGCAAGCAAGGCCCTAATCGACCTCCCACCAGAGTTCGTGTCCCAGGAAACTGCCTACAGCTTCGTTGACGGGGTACGGGACACGGAGATTCGTCAGCGCATAATGCTCGGCGATTACAAAACCATCCACGAGTCGCTGACGGCAGCATTAAGGATGGAGGCGGACAAAGTTACAGCTATCCCGACGTCGAGAACGAGGTGTGTCCGCTACACCGTAGACAGAAGACCAGCCGAGGGACGCCGGCGAACACCTAGTGGCCTGTGTGGGGGGTTTGGACAGCCCGTACACCTGGAGGGAGACTGCCCACACCAGGAAGGGCAGCTGGAAGAACGAGTAAGGCCCAGCGTGGAGAGGGGCACGTCGGCGCCATTACTACCATCCCACCGAGTGACACTGCGCACCGTCATTATTTATTTATTTATTTATTTATTTATTTATTTATTTATTTATTTATTTATTTATTTATTTATTTATTTATTTATTTATTTATTTATTTATTTATTTATTTATTTATTTATTTATTTATTTATTTATTTATTTATTTATTTATTTATTTATTTATTTATTTATTTATTTATTTATTTATTTATTTATTTATTTATTTATTTATTTATTTATTTATTTATTTATTTATTTATTTATTTATTTATTTATTTATTTATTTATTTATTTATTTATTTATTTATTTATTTATTTATTTATTTATTTATTTATTTATTTATTTATTTATTTATTTATTTATTTATTTATTTATTTATTTATTTATTTATTTATTTATTTATTTATTTTTTTATTTATTTATTTATTTATTTATTTATTTATTTATTTATTTATTTATTTATTTATTTATTTATTTATTTATTTATTTATTTATTTATTTATTTATTTATTTATTTATTTATTTATTTATTTATTTATTTCTTACGCTCCCTAGATAGAAAGAACTGAAGCGCAATCAAACATTTTGTCCAGACCCCCAAAAGTTTTCAGATTTCCTTGCCGCTTTTTACTAAAAACTTCCGTGATATTCACATATTATGTTAGTTTAATTTTAACTGTGTTTTAGCCAGTTTACTTTCATTCCGGGATTTTGTCTGATTTGTATTTCTGTTAACGGTTTTTCTCAACTGTGCATGCTCCTTATTTTTCCTCTTATTTCTCCCTTTCCATTTAACAACAATTATAACGATTTGGCAATGATTACTCTTAAATGTTGAAAGCAAAAGCATTATCAATAGTGAAGTATTCTTCATATTTAAGTTTGATTTATGAGTCACTATGTTTACACTCAAACTTCACTTACTTGTTGATGTATAATTAAAACGTTTTCAAGATCATTCGATCTCATCCTCAGCTGTTTGGTGACTAAATGCTGACTTCCTCTTCTTCCTC
The DNA here is from genome assembly GCA_030765055.1 of Mantis religiosa. Taxonomy (NCBI): domain Eukaryota; kingdom Metazoa; phylum Arthropoda; class Insecta; order Mantodea; family Mantidae; genus Mantis; species Mantis religiosa. The sequence goes on along the minus strand of CM060948.1, from coordinate 253,171,270 downwards.
TTCTTCCACTACTACGGAGCTCCGATCACTCTGCCATCTGGTGTTAGGGGCACTAAGTTTTAATACTTCATTTAATGCCGGGATTTCAAAATTTATAACTTTATCACAGTTTTTGTTTATAAATATTTTCTTCCCAAATATCCAGTTCTATGGGTGTACTTAAAGATTTGAACAGTTTAATGTTGTGGCCATTGTAGTGGATTTCTGTCCAAAAATGGTGTGAAAATGCAGATTTTTCTGCTTGTTTGAACCTAATGTCCCTCTGGTGTTCTTTTTGCGTGGTTAACAAGTTTCTCTTAGTTTTCCTATGTAGTTTTTTCACAGGTTTCACAATTAACCTGATAAATTCCTGATTTCAAATTGTTGGGGATTGTATTTTTCAGTGGTTTATGTAGCAGGTTCCTCAGACTGAATTTGTTTTGGGGTGCTAGTTTTAAGTTTAGTGCTTTGAAGATTCGTTCAAATTTTCTAAAAGCCCATAGATTGTAGGAGAATTTTCTATATTGCCAATTTGTGTTTTTAAGTGGTGTGAGAGTGGTATTTTTTGATATTATCTTCAGTTTTTCTTTTCTCTTCATCATATTCCTTATGATGGCTGGGTTGAATCGATTTACTACCGCATTTTAGTTACTCTAGTAATTATGGAGACAGAAGACTATATTCAGAGTGTAAACCTTATATTAGACAGTCCAGAATATAAAATAATTCCAAAAGATCCACTATCCCAAAATATCACTTCTGTTAATAAAGCTTTATCAAGTACAAAAACATTTAGTTCATCTGAAAAATACAACTTAAAACCTTCTAACCCCACACTTCCAAGGTTGTACTGTCTGCCAGAAATCCACAAACAAGAAAACAGCATGAGACCCATCATCAATGGCATCAATTCACCTACATACCACATTGCAAAGTGGTTAGTAAGAAAATTAAAATCATATGACAAATTTCAAAGTTTGTGAATAAAAAACTCCTTAGAATTGATAAATCATCTACAGAAGTACAACATCCCGGAAAATCATATACTAGTTTCTTTTGACGTTAAGGCACTTTTTACAAACATTCCAGTAGAAGAAATACCTACATTTCTCAAAAAAGGGCTAACCTAGACTACAACGGACCCCAGAGAAATAGATGACATTATCAATCTTACAGATTTATGCATAAGGAATAATTACTTCATGTTTAACCATAAATTCTACAGACAATCAAAAGGATTAGCTATGGGGAGCCCACTTTCGCCTATTTTAGCAGACCTATACATGAGCTATTTTGAAACACACATAGTAAAGGCCTTCCCACAGATTTATAAATTTTGGCAGAGATATGTTGATGATGTTTTTGCTATCATTCCGGAAAAGCTTAGAGAAGATTTTCTAAAATTACTAAACTTGCAAGATAATCACATCCAATTTACTATGGAAGTAGAAAGAGACAACACCCTACCCTTTTTGGACCTCAAGATAACTAGAAATCGTCATGGTGTAGATTTTGGAATATACAAGAAGCCCACACACATAGATAATTACATAAAGAAAAATGAATACAACCCAGTTTCACATAAACTAGCTGCTTTAGAAGTCTAATTCACCGGCTATACAACATCCCTTTGAGTAAGGCTGAATTTTTGAAAGAAAAACTCATAAAAGACATAGCGGTTTTAAATGAGTTCAAACCAGCCTGAGGAACCTGCTAAATAAACTACTGAAAAATACAATCCCCAATAATTTGAAATCAGGAATTTATCAGATTAATTGTGAAATCTGTTGAAAATGCTACATAGGAAAAACTAAGAGAAACTTGTTATTCAGGCAAAAAGAACACCAGAGGAACATTAAGTTGAAACAAACAGAAAAGTCTGCAGTTTCACACCATTTTTGTCCAGAAAACCACAACATTGGCCACAACATCAAGCTGTTAAAATCTTTAAGTACACCCATAGAATTGGATATTTGGGAAAACAATATTCATAAACAAAATCCGTGATAAAATTATAAATTTTGAAATCCCGGCATTAAATGAAGTATTAAAACTTAGTGCCCCTAACACCAGATGGCAGAGTGATCGGAGTTCCGTAGCAGTGGAAGAAGAGGAAGTCACCATTTAGTCACCAAACAGCTGAGGATGAGATCGAATGAATTTGAAAACGTTTCAATTATACATCAACAAGTAAGTGAAGTTTGAGTGTAAACATAGTGACTCATAAATCAAACTTAAAAATGATTACTCTGTTTCGGATTGTTTGTAACAAACGAATTAGTTTTTATGGAAGTAAATGTTGTAAACGTTTCCCGCAAACGCTTAGATTCTGTAAATTCTGTAAATTTCTGGATTTTTCATATAAACTTTAGACCTAACTCCCGATTCAAACGACGAGTGTGCGTAATATCTTTTGTTGTTTTTGTTTTTGGTGGTGAAGCAATAATCCGAGGAAAAGATTTCGAAGAATAAAGAATGTTACACAAAACTACATCGCAGTTAATTTTGGCAATAAAAGTACTTTTTTCTTATAAATTGTTCCTATCACAGCAACATATGAACATCTAGCGTTCGTTATGATGACAACAGCTTTGTTTCCGGTGTAGGATGAGTAAACGTTTACATGAAATCGTAATCACGAACAACTTATAAGACACACAAACCCATTACACAAATCTAATAAATATTTAGGAGACTTTGAAATGTGTATTCCTAATGAAATCTGTGATAACATGTTTGTGTAGACTACAAATGCACTTGTGCCAACTATCTACGTGATAAAGAAAGTAAAACTCAAAATTGTCCTGCAGTTTCATGAACAAAATATTAATTTCTTCACTAATTACCTGCAAACCACTTAAATGACCTGAAAATGTTGCAGCGCGGCATTACCTTCACTTGCGAGCTTGTTCTTAGACTTACACTGAAAATCTGAAACGTTCACTTAACACAACTGCATTGTGATTATTTCTGACATCTGTAAAGTCTAAAACTGTTTCTCTCTCTTTGACACAACGAATGACATCGGAAAGTTGGAATAAGTATGCTGCATCCAACGTTTCTTCCAGCGTTCACATAATAGGTATTTATGGGTCTTGAGAGGTAATTTGAGTTCATTAGCGAGTGAAAACTTTAACGTCCTAAGCATTACACATCAAACCTGGCTAACCCAATACGTAATTTTATCCATTTCCAACAAAAAATCCACTTGAATGTATAAGCTTTTCTTTATATTTGTCGGGGCTTCTGAAGGGTAGAGAATAATGAAAATAAAAGAAAATCCTGCAAACACTTTAGACCCAATTGACGATTCCAACGTTGCACGTGCCTAACATTTTCTCAGTAATCGGCAGAAAAAACTGAAACAGTAAGGACTATTCCTGAAAATTAATTTGAAAGCGCGCTTGTTCGTCATTTGTAAAGCAAACAAGATCTTCGTGCTATATTTTGATATGCAGTTGACATTTCAAATACAATTTGCTCTTTTTAACATTATGTATTTATTATTTATTTATTTGTTTGTTAACTTTTCAATAAATATAGCTGAAAGGTAATCACCCTCTTGTCTAGGATCTGCCATTGACTTTTTTTTTCCTTATTTAACCGATTTTTCAGTATTTCCGTTTGTTTTCCTTATCTGTTTTCCTGGTTTCACAAATATTCACTATACACATAAACACACATGCCCAAGGCGGAACTCGAACCCGCGACTCTTTACGCGGTGGAACACTAGAGACATACGCTTTAGCGGCCATGGCTACGAGGGCCGGCTCGATTCTAATCACTTTATCAAGTTTACTCTTTACCTCCGCGAACTTGTATTATTTTTGTCAATTGGATTTAGATTATGTGTTAGCTACTTTGTCATCATCCAGAATTTGTGTGTGATGTGCGACATTTTTAAAACTTCTTCATTTCAGGCTTTCTTTCTTTTATTCTTTTCTTTCTTCCTTTCCTTCTTGATTTCTTCCTTACTTTATTTCTTTCCTTCTTTCAACTTTCATTTGTCTTCCTATGTTGCCCTTCTTCATCTTAACGGCAGTGAGATTATTTTGAAAATATATATTTGTTTTTAAACCTTCGCGCTAGAAGAATTAGGATTTTATGAAAGGAAAAAGAACAAAAATGTGCCGGAAATTTGTGTTCGGAAAAATGGTGCAGTTATTAGAAGAGAAATATCTGGAATAATAGAAAATATTACTGAAAACTTATTCTAGATTGTGAACTTCACCGTTAGTAAACGGAACAAGATCATCGCAATAAATTTTGGTTTTTAGATTACATCCCACATTTTGTTTGTAGTTTGTTGTTTACGTTATGCAAAATAAGTATATTTTTACTTTATTTATTTATTTGACACCTAAATCACCTATTTACTTGTTATCTCCCTTGATAGAAATAACTGAAATGCAATCAATCCTCTTTGCTATGAGCTCCAAATGATACAAAGTTCTTTGCATTACTTAATCTTTTCTTTGCGACATACCAATATTTGCACTCGCAATGCAATGGCACCAATAAGACGAAGCGTTTATCCCGTACAGTTTACACTATTCCAACCTAATCAATTTTCCGCCTTTTTCGACTTTACTTCTTATTCCTCGTCTTTTTTTCCTCCTTTTTCCACTTTTTAACATACATAATTAAGTACAACTTAAAAGTATCATGATAAATTTATGCATTATAAAAGTAGATGTAGTAGTGGTCAGAAGAGAAATTCTGAGTGAATGGGGAATATTTATCAGAATTAACTCTAGATGGCGCTACTTCGCTATTCTTAAACGAAACAAAATCTTCGCCGTAAATTGTTATATTTACTTCATATTTGACATTTTTATTGCAGTTTATTTTTAGGTTATGCTGTATCATATATTTATATGTTATTTGTCTGTCGTTTCTTGTTTATGATCATGACGCTATCATGAGAAGAAACAATGTGGAAGTACAGGGAGTAGTACCCAAAATTAAATCTAGTGGGCGCTACTTCGCCATTCGCAAACAAAACAAGATCATCGCGGTAAATCTTGATATTTAACTCACATTCGGAAATTTTCTTGCTGTTCATTGTTCATGCTATGCAGCATCTTATTTCATTCTATTTATTTGTTATCTCCCGAGATAGAAATAAGTTAAACGCAATCAAACCTCTTTGTATGATGCCAAAATGGTTCAAAATTCGGATTTTAGTTATTCTGCAATTGGGGATGAATTTTATGTATTACACAGCTACAGTTAAGTTAATCAATTTAAAGCTTTCTAGTAAACTATAAAAATTGTCTTTTATTTGGTGTATATGTAAAGAGATGGTGGTTTTCCGATAGTATTGGCCTCCTTACTACATTCCCTTTGTATGTTCAAAACATAAAATGCGAATACGTACTTCCCACTTGAGTAATGTGTAAGTAATGGAAAACTCATACACGTAACTAGGAACATCCGGGAAATGGATAATTACATAAAATTGGCATACATTTTGTAGTTTATTTGGAGCTGTATGTTTTACGTATTAAGATTGTGTGTATCTTTTATGATTTACGGTTATATAACCATTATTCCACAAGAATAGTATTTCAGATGCTATTTGTAGAAAATATGAAATACAAAACGTTTCATTATTTATGAACATATCTTAAAAACTAAGTATTTTAATATTCTCTTGAAAGGTCAACATTCTTTGAAAACTTTTTCATGCAAACAACAATTTGCGACAAGGGAATTTTTTGAATTGTTGTCAGCCACATTTTGGGAAGCACGTTGAACATAAGCGCCGAAACAGACTTTTTCCTTTTTGACAGCTACTGATAGACTGTGCTGTGAAAGACACACACAAACCCACTACATGGATCTAATAATTATTTGGGGGACTTTGAAATGTTTAATCCTAGTGAAATCTGGCATCCAATTTTTGTGCAGAATTCCTTACCACTTGTGCCTACTATCTACGTGATAAGGAAAGTGAACCTGGACACAGTCATGCAGTATCATGAAAAATATCTGAAGTTTTTCACTAGTTATTTGCAAACCACTTAAATGACTTGAAAATGTTGCAGCACGGCCTCATCCTTCAGTTGCGAGTTTGTTCTTAGACTCGCATTGAAAATCTGAAACTTTCACTTAACACAACTGCATTGTGAATATTTCTGACATCTGTAAAGTCTAAAACCGTTTAACTCTTTTTGACATAACAAGTGCCATTCGAAATTTGCAATAATTGTGCTACATCCAAAGTTTCTTCGAGCATTCACTTAATAGTTATTTATGGGGCTTGAGAAGTAAGTTCAGGTTTATTAGCGAGTGAAAACTTTAAGGTCTGAGGCATTAAACATCAAAGCTGGCTAGCTCAATACGTATTTTATCCATTACCAAAAAAAAAACACTTGAATTTATAAGCTTTTATTTATCTTTATCGCGTCTACTGAAGGGTATAGGATAATCTAAATAAAACAAAATCCTACAATCATTTTAGACCCATCTCACGATTCCAACGTTGAGCGTGCGTATTTCTTTTCTATTTAAGGTCATGAAGAAACAGTAATCTGAAAAAAAACTGGAAGAGTAAGGAATATTACTGAAAATTAATTTGACATTGCGCCAATTCATCATTTGTAAAGCAAACAAGGTCTTCGTGCTATATTTTGATATTTAGTTGACATTTCACATATTAGTTTCTCTTTTCTATTATTAATTATTTACTTATATATTTGATATCTTATAAATAAATATAGCTGGAAGGCAATCTCCCTCTTGACTAGAATCTCCCAATGATTCAAATCACTTTATCAAGTTTACCCTTTCCTTCCGCGAACTTGTCTTATTTTTGTCAATTGGACCTTGATTATGTTTTAGCTACTTTGTTATCATCCAGAGTTTGGGTGTGACTTGCTACATTTTAAACTTCTTTATTTAAGACTTTATTTCTTTTATTGGTTTCTTTCTTGCTTCCATTCTTGATTTCGTCCTTACTTTATTTGTTTCCTTCTTTCAACTTTCATTTGTGTCTTCCTTTCTTTCCCTCCTTCATCTTAACGGCAGTGAGAGTATTTTGGAAATAGATATTTGTTTCTAAACCTTCGCGCTAGATGAATTAGGATTTTATGAACAGAAAAATAACACAAATATTCCTGCAATGTTTAAATTCAGAAAATTTTGAATGTGTTTTTTCTGTAGGACTCCACTTTAGAACTAGTTAGCGATTCAAACGACAGATCTGCATAATTTTGTTGTTGTTTGTTTATAGTGATGATGCAGTTATCAGAAGAAACCATGTGTAAAGTTGGCAATATTACTCAAAACTAATTCTAGATTGTGCTACTTCATCATTAGTAAACGAAGCAAGACCATCGCAATAAATTTTTGTTTTTAAATTGCATGCGATATTTTGTTTGCAGTTTGTTGCTTATGTTATGCAAATTGTGTATCATTTTACTTTACTTATTTATATACCATGTTAATCATTTATTTACTTATCTCCCTAGATAGAAATAACTGAAGCGTGATCAATCCCCTTTGCTACGAGCTACAAGAGATACAAAGTTCTTTGCATTTTTTTAATTGTTCCTTTCACGATATTCAATTGTTTCTACTCGCAATGCAATGGCGCCAATAAGACGAAGCGTTTACCTCGTAGAATTTACAGTGTTCCAAAATAAACAATTTTGTGCTGTTGTTTCACCTTACTTCTTCTTACTTCTCGTCTTCTTTTTTCCTTATTCGACTTTTTAAATACATATTTAAGTACAGCTCAAAAGCATCATGATAAATTTAGGCAGTATAGAAGCAGATGTAGTACTGGTCAGATTAGAAAAACTGAGGGAGTAGCGAGTAGTTCCCAGAATTAAATCTATATGGCGCTGCCTTGCTATTCTTAAACGAAGCAAGATCTGCGCCGAAAATTCTTATATTTGCTTGGTATTTGACGTTTTGGATGCTGTTTAGTTTTAGGTTATGCTACATCATATATATAACTTGCTTGTTGTATTTGTTTATGATATTGACGCTATCATCAGAAGAACAATCTCTAGGTACAGGAAGTAGTACTCAAAATTAAATCCAGTGGGCACTACCCCGCCATTCGTAAACAAAACAAGATCATCGCGGTAAATCTTAATATTAAATTGACTGTCGACACTCTGGCTCCTGTTCATTGTTCACGCTATGAAACATATTATTTCGTTCTATTTATTTGTTATCTCCCGAGATAGAACTGAGTGAAACGCAATCAACTGCTTTGTTCGGCGACAAAATTGTTCTTACCCTTTTGCCGCCTTTTACACTTTCCTTTCACGCCCTTCAACTGTTTATACTCATAATGCAATGGCGTGAAAAAGACGAACTGTTTAATTGGCAGAATTTGCAGTATCAAATTAGCATAAATTTTGTGGTTTATTTGAGCTGTATGTTTTAATTATTGAGATTGTGTGTATCATTTAAGATTTACCCGTTATATAAACATTGTCTCACATGAATAGTACTTCAGATTATTCATGAACATATCTTTAAAATTACGTATTTTAATACGCTTTTGAAATGTAAACATTCTTTGAAAACTTTTCCATCCAAAAAATAATTTGCGAGGAGAGAATTTTTTGAATTGTTGTGAGCCGCATTTTGGGAAACACGTTGAACATGAGCGCCGAAAATGCCTTTTCCTTTTTGAGAGCTACTGATAGACAGACTGTTCTGTGAAAGACACACACAAACCCAATACATGGACCTAATAATTATTTGGGGGACTTTGAAGTGTGTAATCCTAGTTAAATCTGGCATCCAATTTTTGTGTAGAATTCCTTACCACTTGTGTCTACTATCTACGTGATAAAGAAAGTAAACCTGATTACAATCATGCAGTGTCATGAACAATATCTTAATTTCAGCGATACTTATTTCCAATCCACATAAATGACCTGAAAATGTTGCAGTCCGGCCTCACCTTCAGTTGCAATTTGGTTCTTAGACTTACACGGAAAATCTGATACGTTCACTTAACACAATTGCATTGTGATTATTTCTGACACCTGTATACCTTAACACTGTTGCTCACTCTTTGACATAACGAATGACAATGGAAAGTTGGGATAATTTTGCTGCATCCAACATTTCTTCTAGCATTCACTAAATAGTTATTTATGGGGCTTGACATTTACGTTGAGGATTATTTGAGAGTGAAAACTTTAACGTCCGAGACATTAAACATTAAACCTGGCTAACCCAATACGTAATTTTATCCACAAAAAAGCCAAAAATCTACTTGAATTTATAAGCTTTTCTTTATCTTTATTGCGTCTACTGAAGGGTAGAGAATAATCCAAATAAAAGAACATCCTAGAATCACTTCAGATCCAACTCACAATTCCAACGTTAGAGGTGCCAAACTATTTCTCTTTTCCATTTAAGGTAATTATGAAACAGTAATCGGAAGAAAAAGTCTGCAACAGTAAGGATTATTACTGAAAACTAACTTGAAATTGCGCTTATTCATCATTTGTAAAGCAAACAAGATCTTCGTGCTATATTTTGATATTTAGTTGACATTTCACATATTAGTTTCTCTTTTCTAACATTATGTATTTATTATTTGTTTGTTTGTTACCTTCTAAATAATAATAGATGAAAGGCAATTGCCCTCTTGGCTAGAATCTCCCAATGATTCAAAATCACTTTATCAAGTTTACTCTTTGCTTCCGCGAACTTGTATTGTTTTTGTAAATTGGATTTTGATTATGTTTTAGCAACTTTGTTATCACTCAGAGCTTGTGCCTGATTGGCTACATTTTTAAACTTCTGTATTTCAGACTTTGTTTCTGTTATTCCTTTCTTTCTTCATTTCTTTCTTTCTTTCTTCCTTTCTTTCTTTCTTTTCTTTCTTTCTTTCTTTCATTCTTTTTTTCCTTCTTTCTTTCTTTCTTTCTTTCTTTCTTTCTTTCTTTCTTTCTTTCTTTCTTTCTTTCTTTCTTTCTTTCTTTCTTTCTTTCTTTCTTTCTTTCTTTCTTTCTTTCTTTCTTTCTTTCTTTCTTTCTTTCTTTCTTTCTTTCTTTCTTTCTTTCTTTCTTTCTTTCTTTCTTTCTTTCTTTCTTTCTTTCTTTCTTTCTTTCTTTCTTTCTTTCTTTCTTTCTTTCTTTCTTTCTTTCTTTCTTTCTTTCTTTCTTTCTTTCTTTCTTTCTTTCTTTCTTTCTTTCTTTCTTTCTTTCTTTCTTTCTTTCTTTGTTTCTTTGTTTCTTTCTTTCCTTCCTTTTTTCTTTCTTTCTTTCCTTTCCTTTCTTCTTTCAAAATCTCTTTCTGTGTTTCTATCTTTCCCTCCTTCATCTTAACGGCAGTGAGATTATTTTGGAAATAGATATTTGTTTTTAAACCTTCGCAAGAGACGAATCAGGATT
>CM060948.1:253143418-253155918 GCA_030765055.1 Mantis religiosa | reverse complement strand
AATTTGTTACCGTCATTGGTTCTGCAATATTTGAACTCAAGAGATTTCAGAATATTATGCATATAAGATACAGAAGCCTTATATTCTATTTCCCCCCTCATAAGTTGGCCTGCCTTTTGGCAGTTGAATAATTATTCACCCTTGTCATATAAATCATAAATTGTTCTACGTAAAACGCACTTTTGAAAATTGTTTAAGTTGGTAGCACGTTTTTCAGCTGCTCGATGTTTCCCTGGAGATCTAAATATGAAAACTTCACCTACTTAGTATACTGTCTTCTTTAATAACGTTCGTCATAGAATGAGCACTCACGTGACAAGCTTGTAACATTAATTCTCGACTGCCAGCGAAATTTGTACTTTCGAGGACGTCTAATTGACTCCTGTTTGTAAAAGGAATACACATTAATAAGGATATTTTAGACTGCTTATGTAAACTCTTATGAGTTGTTTGACTGTTACTACTAGACGCACCAGTACTAGGCTTAGTAAGTGGTATATATATATACTTACTTTGAAAAGCTTGTGTGTACTCTTAAAACATCACCAGTTTACTGAATGCAGGATACAAAATATTCTGTTTTTGAGTGTTTGTGATAACCGAATTAGTTCTTATGGAAAAAAATATTGTAAAAGTTTTCCACAAACGCTTAGATTCTGTAAATTCTGAACGTCTTTAAGCTGTAGGATTTTTATATAAACTTTATACCTAACTCACGATTCAAACGATAAGTGTGCGTAATTACTTTTGTTATTTGGGTTTGGTGGTGAAGTTGGAATCAGAGGAGAAGATCTGGAAGAATAAAGAATATTACAGAAAGCTAATTCAGGAGTGTTCCTCTTCACTATTAGTAACGAAAAATCATCGAAGTAAATTTTGTATTAAACGCTAAGCGATATTTTGTAAGCTGTTAATTTTTATGTTGTTCAATTTTAAGTTTCTTCTTATTTATTTGTTCTCCTGTTTATTCCATTATCTCCTGAGACTGGTAAAAGTGAAACACAAACAAAGCTCTTTGCTACGACGGGCCCAAATGACCTCGTTGTCGACGGGCCCTAAAACCCACTAATCCGATCCAATACAATCTTTGCTACGAGCCCCAAATGATAAAAAGCTCTTTCCCCTTTTTTAGAATATACTTTCGCAATATTTAAATGTTTCTGGCGGCAACAGATTGGCGCCAATTAGACGAACCATTTAGCTCGGAGAATATGCACTGCTACAAACTGAACAATTTTTGGTACTTGTTTTCACGTTACTTCATCTTATTCTTCTTCTCGTTCTCCTCCTCCTCATCCTCCCCCCCCCTTATTCGAACTTTAACATACCCATTTAAGTACAACTTATAACTATCATCATATAGTTTAGGCAGTAATTAAGCCGTAGTCAGCAGAGGCAATCTAAAGAAATATGGAATAATACTCAAGACCTTCTAGAAGCCCTACTACGCAATCGTTAAGCCAAACAAGGAAATCGGTGCAAGAGGTCCTGAGTTCGACTCTCGGTCAGGGTGAGTTACCTGGATAAGGCTTTTCCGGGCGAATGTCGGGTAATTCAAATCTCTTTAGGGCCCTGGGCTCATTTGGACATCATTTCACCCATTCATCGTCTGATATGACATAACGTTGGAGGACGTAAAGCTACAAAAAAAAAAAAAAAAAAAAAAAAAAAAAAACATCGGTGCGAACTTCTATATTTACGTGAAATTTTACATGTAGCTTGCTGTTTATTTTTAGCAAATGCATCACCTTACCTTTATTTATTGTTCATTTGTTGTATTTTATTTATGGTCGTGATGCTGTCATCAGAAGAAACATTCTGCAGGAACAGGGAGTATTACCCAAAACTTACACTAAAGGGCGCTACTTCGCCATCCTAAACAAAACAAGATCAACGCGGGAAATCTTGATGTTTAACTGACAATCGAAAATCTGCTTGCTGTTCTTTGTTCACGCTATAAAATATTTTATTTCATTCTATTTATTTGTAATCTCCCGAGATAGAAGTAAGTGAAACGCAATTCTAACCTCTTTATACGGCTCCAAAATGCTTCAAATCTCTTTGTGCTTCTCTAAAATATTTCCTATCGTTATTTTCAATAAATTTACACATAATGCAATGCCGCTAATAAGACAAATTGTTTTTCTCTTATAACTCGCAGTGCGAAAAATCAAACGCACTTTAGGTGCTATTCTGATTTTTCTTCTTCACTTTCCTACCTATACGTATTTCACATTTATATTTGTACACATTTTAAAACTACCGTGATAATTGTAAACAGTAGTGAAGGAGATGAAACAGTAATCAGAGGAGAAAATCTGAGATAATAAGGAATAATACTGCAAACTATTTCTAGAGGGCGCCAATTCTCCATTCCTAAAGGAATCCATATCATAACAGTAAGATCTGATATTTAATTTACATTCCATTTTTGGTTGCTTTTCTTTGTTTATGCAATTCAGTATTCTTATTTTTTTGTGCATTTATTTACTTATTTATTTGTCTATTCATTTATTTATATGTATTTATTTGGTGTTATTTCAATATTATTTTATCCATTTCATTGACTGAACCTTACGATCTCATATGGGACAAAATGAACGATTATTTCTGCATAACTTGATTAACATCAAGTAGAGAGAGAAATGAATATATTTTAAAATGGTGAAAAGGGTACAGTGATGTTCAAATGCAGCTTCACAGATTCTAATATACATATCGATGATATTGAAGTGTGTTTAATTGAAACAGCCCCTCACGTTAGAGAGACATCACTAGAAACAGAGAAAAAAAAACTTACCCGAAATACATGTTCGTTATTTTACAAACTTTAATTATATGATAATATCAAAATTCACATTTTAGACAATACCTCGCTGCTGTTATCTTTAATATTCCTCATCTTGTATTCTAAAATACAAGTTCCTCATTTTTCTTTCGCGATATTCAATTGTTTCTACTCGAAATGCAATGGGGCCAATAAGGCGAAGCGGTCACTTCGTAGAATTTACAGTGCTCAAAAATAAACATATTTCTGCATATGTTTCACCTTACCTCTTATTACTTCTCATTTTCCTTTTCTCCTTTTTCGACTTTTATAAATATATATTTAGTTACAACTCAAAAGTATCATGATAAAGTCAGGCAGTATAGAAGCAGATGTAGTAGTGGTCGTAAGAGAAAATCTGAGAGAATAGGGAATAGTTCTCAGAATTAACTCTAGATAGCGCTGCCTCGCTATTCTTAAACGTAACAAGATCTTCGCGGTAAAATTTTATATTTACTTGATATTTGACGTTTTGTTTGCTGTTTATTTTTAGGTAATGCTTTATCATATATTTATATATGATTTGTTTGTTGTTTCTTGTTTATGGTCACGATGCTGTCATGAGAAGAAACCATCTGGGGGTACAGGGAGTAGTGCTCAAAATTAAATCTAGTGGGCGCTACCTCGCCATTCGTAAACAAAACAAGATCATCGCGGTAAATTTTAATATTAAATTGACAGTCGACACTCTGGCTGCTGTTCATTGTTCACGGTATGCCACATTTTATTTCGTTCTACTTATTTGTTGTCTCCGAATATAGAACTAGGTGAAACGCCGCTTTGTTTGGCGCCGAAGTGGTTCAGATACCTTTGCCACCTTTTACTCTTTCCTTTCATGTTCTACAACTGTTTATAGAGCGAACTGTTTATACTCATAATGCAATGGCGACAATAAGACGAAATGTTTAGATCGTAGAATTAGCAGTGCTACAAAACAAACGAATTTTCAATGCTTCTAGTCTTTGGTCCCTTGTCATTTTGTTACCGGTTTATTTTTATTCTATGCAATATCGTACATTTATATATTATTAGTATTGTCACCCGAACAGCGGAATTCGCGATAGAACCAGCTGGCAGGTAGGGCCATACAGGTGAATCCAGGCCACGGCTACACATTTATCTCGTGTCACTAATTGAGAGGAATATTAGAAGAGCGGCACGAGCCCTGTACCGTCTCTTTCCCCTTCCCCGACGTCTGGAACATCTGCTATGATTTTCCGAACCGCGAAGCTTCCAGAAACAGCGATCTTACTTTATAAGGCAGCAGTGGACGAGTCAGTGCAGTTCTTGGCAAACAGCCACGTGGAGCGCTGGGCTAGTGAACGGACTGGAATACTGTGTACGTGTATCAGAGGAGTTGTACATAATTGTGAGTGTAGAGTGGACTTGTGACAGACGAACTGCCGAATTTTAATTGTGTGCGCTACGTAATTCCGTGTAATCGGCAAGTGTTCCAAATGTAACTTGGTGGAAACAAAGAACATTTTGAGTTTGTGCAATTGGACTTTTAAATTCACGAACCTACAAGGTCACAGTATATTGTTTCTTGTTTATGTTCATGACGCTGTCATAAGAAGCAACAATCTAGAGGAACAGGGAGTGGTACTCAAAGTTCATCACGTTAGCGCTACCTCGCCATTCCTAAACAAAACAAGATCATCGCGGTAAATCCTGATAATCAATTGACATTCCAAGTTTTGACTGCTGCTCATTGTTCACGCTATGCAACATTTTATTTAATTCTATTTATTAGTTTAATCCCGCGATAGTTCTGGAATTAATTAAACTAATTTGAAAGTGCGCTAATTCATTATTTGTAACACAAACAAGATCATCGCACTATACTTTGATATTTAGTAGACATTTGACATCTTTTTGTTTGCCCTTTTCTAACATTATGTATTTATTTTCACTTATTGTTATTTTATCTTCTAAATAAATATAGCTGAAAGACAAACAACCTCTTTGCTAAAGTTCCCAATGATTAAAATCTCTTTATCATGTTTACTCTTTCCTTCCGCAAATTTTTATTATTTTTGTCAATTGAATTTTATTATGTTTTAGCTATTTTGTTGTCATTCAGAGTTTGTGTGTGATTTGGTTCTTCTTTAAACATGTTTATTTCAGGTTTTATTTCTTGTATTCCTTTTGTCTTGCTTTCCATCTTTATTTCTTCCTTTATTTCTATCTTTCCTTCTTTCAACTTTTCTTTCTGCCTTCCTTTCCTTCCATCCTTCATCTTAAGGACAGTGAGATTATTTTGGATACAGATATTTGCTTTATATCTTTGTCCTAGACGAATTAGAGCTTTTATCAAAGGAAAGATGGCAAAAGTGTTCTGGAAATGTGTAAGTTCGGAAAATCTTGAATGTAATCTTCTTTTTTCTGTAGAACTCCACCTTTAACCTAAATAACGGTTCAAACCACAGATATGAATATTTCTTCTTGTTTATAGTGATGACGCATTATTCGCTAGAAACAATCTGGAAAAGTACGTAATTTTACTCAAAACTGATTCTAGATTATGCTACTTCAACATTGGTAAACGCAGCAAGTATATGGTAGTAAATATTGGCTTTTATATTACATCCGATATTTTTTTGCAGTTTGTTGTATATGTTATGGAAATTATGTATATTTTTACCTTATTTATTTACTACCTTAATTATTTATTTACTTATCTCCCGATATAGAAATAACTGAAGCGCGATCAATCCTCTTTGCTACGAACTCGAAGTGACTTAAAGTTCTTTGCATTTTTTCAATTGTTTCTTTCACAATATTTAATTGTTTCTACTCGCAATGCAATGTCCCCAGTAAGACGAATCGTTTAGCTCGTAGAATTGACAGTGTTCCAAAATAAACAAATTTCTGCTTTTGTTTCACATATCTTCTTCTTATTTCTCATCTTCTTTTTCTCCTTTTTCGACTTTTTGACATACATATTTAAGTACAATACAAGAATATGATGATAAGTTTAGGCAGGATAGAAGTAGATGTAGCAGTGGTCAGATGAGAAAATCTGAGAGAATAGGGAATACTTCTCAGAAGTAACTCTAGATGGCGCTATCTCGCTATTCCTTAACGGAAAAAAAATCTTCGCAATAAATGTTTATATTTACTTGATATTTGACATTTCGTTTGCGGTTTATTTTTATATTTGCTACATCATATATTTATATATCATTTGTCTATTGTTTCTTGTTTATGATCATGACGCTCTCATGAGAAGAAGCAATGTGAAGGTAGAGGAAGTAGTACTCAAATTAAATCTAGTGGGTGCTACCCCGGCATTCGTAAACAAAAGGAGATCATCGCGTACATCTTAATATTAAATCGACAGTCGACACTCTGGCTGTAGTTCATTGTTCACGCTATGCAACAATTTATTTCGCTCCATTTATTTGTTATCTACCGAGATAGAACTGAGTGAAACGCAATCAAATATCTTTGATCGGCGCAAATTGGTTCAAACCTCTTTGCCGCCTTTTACTTTTTCCTTTCACGTTCATCAACTGTTTATACTCATAATGCAATGGCGCAAAATTGACGTTTTGTTTGCAGTTTGTTGTTTGCGTTATGAAAATTATGTATATTTTTACTTTAATTATTTATTTACCACCTTATGTGTTTAGTTACTTGCTATCTCCCCAGATACAATTAACTGAAACGCAATCAATTCACTTTGCTATGAGCCCAAAATGATACAAAGTTCTTTGTATATTTTAATCTTTTCTTTCGCGATATTCAACTGTTTCAGCTCGCAATGCAATGGTACCAGTAAGACGAAGGGTTACCAGGTAGAATTTACAGTGTTCCAAACAAATCAAACTTTCGTCATTTTTCACTTTGCTCCTTCTTATTCTTCGTCTTCTTTTTTCCTTTTTAGACTTTTAACTACATATTTAGGCACAATTCAGACGCACCATGACAAATTTAAGTCGTATAGAAGCAGATGAAATAGTGGTTGGAAGAGAAAATCTGAGGGAATAGGGAATAGTTCTCACAACTAACTCTAGATGGCCCTACTTCGCTATTTTCAAACGAAACGGGATATTCGCCGTAAACTTCTATATTTACTTGACATTTGACATTTTGGTTGCGGTTTATTTTTAGTTTATGCAACAAAATTTAGTTATATATTATCTGTTATTTTCTTGTTTATGATCATCATGCTGTCATGACAAGGAACAATCCGGAGGTACAGAAAGCAGTGCTCAAAATTAAATATAGTGGGCGCCACTTCGCCGAAAACAAAACAAGATCATCGCGGTAAATTTTAATATTAAATTGACAGTAGACACTTTGGCTGCTATTCATTGTCCACGCTATGCAACATTTTATTTCATTCTATTTGTTTTCTGCCGAGATAGAACTAAGTTAAACGCAATCAAACCTCTTTGTTTGGCGCCAAAACGGTCAAATCTCTTTGCCGCACTTTACTCTTTCTTTCACGCTCTTTAACTGTTTATACTCATAATGCCCTGGCGGCAGTAACACGAACTGTTTAACTCGTAGAATTTACAGTGCCATAAGCCAAACGAATAATCGATTTTATTTTTATTTCCCTTTGTCTTCTTCCTCCTTATTGGTCCTCTTAACCTTCATATTTAAAAATAATTTAAAATTTTAATGTTATTTTATGCTAAATTAAACACCGTTTCTCAATTTTGCTTAAAACATTTACATTCTCATGTAGAATAAAAGTTACAGATATGTGTTAGAAATACAACCTGCGCATTACTCTTCTACATTAGCCTTCAGTTTTTTTCTTCTAATGTTTCAGTGTTTGCCTTTAAATTGGATCTTTGGGGATATTTATAACAATTCTTTATCATTCACAGTTTTTCCTGATTTCCTCTTCTTTTGCCGTTGTTTCTCCTGTTTCTTTCTTTTCTTCTCTTGGGGTTAACACTTCAGCAATATTCCAGATTCTGTATTTTTATCTCCAATACTATTATCAGGATTCAAATGTTTAAGCACATATTTCAAATAACAATGGAAGTTGAAAGGTACCAAACGCAGGCAAAAAGTTAAACAAAGTGCTGTTTCACTCAACTAATTTAAAAAATCCTCTTTCTTTAATACTAGAATATTGAACAACAAACACCAACAAAAGATAATGATGATAATAATGATGATGATGATAATAATAATGATGATGATGATGATAATAATAATAATAATAATAATGATAATGATAATAATAATAATAATAATAATAATAATAATAATAATAATAATAATAATAATAATAATAATAATAATAATAATAATAATAATAATAATAATAATCATCATCGTAATAATAATAATAATAATAATAATAATAATAATAATAATAATAATAATAATAATAATAATAATAATAATAATAATAATAATAATAATAATAATAATAATAATAATAATAATAATAATAATAATAATAATAATAATAATAATAATAATAATAATAATAATAATAATAATAATAATAATAATCATGATGATGATGATGATGATGATGACGATGACGATGATGACGACGATGACGATGATAATGATGATGTGAATGATAATTGTCATAGTCATACTCATAGTCATAGTCATAGACATCATAATCATAATCATAATCACCATCGCCATCACCATAAACCGACCGACCGAAGTGCTGGCCAGTAGTTTGGATATTTTGCAAAAGTAATTTTTATAAAGTCATGAAATATACATCAGAGGCATCCTTTTAGAAGGGAAATTCGTCCCAAGAACAATTTTGGCAAATTTCCCCGTTTTTCGATGGCGCGTTGCACCGGACCTATTAGACGACAATTCCGGCCCTCGGGCGGCGTGGCCTCAACTGCCGGCATGGCTCCGAGACGAACTCCCGGGAGACTTAAAAATTTTTGGCTCGGAGTTGGACTTTGAAAAATTTTGATCGAAGTGAAAATTTTTTTTTGAAAAATGTGAAACATGCATCAGTGGCATTCGTTTGATAAGGCAAACACATCCCAGGGTTCGCTTCTGCTAATTTGTCCCTCTTTAAGAAGCAGTTTGCTCCCAAAATGGTCGTTCGCCCATGTTCGATTTCGATTTCGATTTCGTTTTAAATTTCGATTTCGATTTCGATTTCTATTTCGATTTCGATTTTTATTTCGATTTCGATTTCTGATTTCGATTTCGATGGCGATTTCGATTTCGGATTTCGATTTCAATTTCGCTTTCGATTTCGATTTCGACTTCGATTTCGAATTCGACTTCGATTTCGATTTATATTTCGATTTTTATTTCGATTTCGATTTCTATTTCGATTTCGATTTCGATGGCGCGTTGCACCGAGCCTAGATGACGGCCTTTCTGGCCCTCGAGCGGGGAGGCCTCAACTGCCGGCATGGTTCCGAGACAAACTCCCGGGGAACTTGGAAATTTTTCACTTGGAGTTGGACTTTGAAAGATTTTGATCGAAGTGAAAAAAATGTTTCTTTAAAAAATGTGAAACATGCATCAGTGGCATTCGTGATTTCGATTTCGATTTTGATTTCGATTTCGATTGCGATTTCGATTCGATTTCGATTTCGAATTCGATTTCGATTTCGATATTTCGATTTCGATTTCGATTTCCGATTTCGATTTCGAATTCGATTTCGAATTCGATTTCGATTTTTATTTCGATTTCGATTTCTTATTTCGATTTCGATTTCCGATTTCGATTTGGATTTCGATTTCGATGGCGATTTCGATTTCGATTCGATTTCGATTTCGATTTCGAATTCGATTTCTATTTCGATATTCCAAGACGAACTCCCGGCTGGACTTGGAAATTTTTCGCTCGGAGTTGGACTTTGAAAAAAAAATTTCCGACCGAAAAAAGCCTTTTTCGATAAATGTGAAGCATGCATCATTGGTGTTCGTTTGATAAAGAAAACACATCCTAAGCCTCGTTTTTGCTAACTTGACTCTCTTTCATTAACCTTTTGCGCCGATTTGGACTTAGAAAAAGTTTCGATATTTTGCATTAATAATTTTTTTAAAAACATGAAGTATACATCAGAGGCATTCTTTTAGAAAGGGAAACTCATCCCAAGCACAATTTGGCAAATATCCCCGTATTTCGATGGCGCGTTGCACCGGACCTACAAGACGACAATTCCGGGCGTCGGGCGGTGAGGCCTCAACTGCCGGCATGGTTCCGAGACAAACTGCCTCCTGGACTTGGAAATTTCCCGCTCGGAGTTGGACTTTGAAAAATTTTGATCGAAGTGAAAAATTTTTTTGAAAAATGTGAAACATGCATCAGTGGTATTCGTTTGATAAGGCAAACACATCCCAGGGTTCGCTTCTGCTAATTTGTCCCTCTTTAAGAAGCAGTTTGCTCCGAAGTGGTCGTTCGCCCATGATCGATTTCGATTTCGATTTCGTTTTAAGTTTCGATTTCGAATTCGATTTCGAATTCGATTTCGATTTTGATTTATATTTCGATTTCGATTTTTATTTCGATTTCGATTTCCGATTTCCATTTCGATTTCGATGGCGATTTCGATTTCGGAATTCGATTTCGATTTCGAATTCGATTTCGAATTCGATTTCGATTTTGATTTTTATTTCGACTTCGATTTCTATTTCGATTTCGATGGCGCGTTGCACCGATCCTAGATGATGGCCTTTCTGGCCCTAGAGCGGGGAGGCCTCAACTGCCGGCATGGTTCCGAGACGAACTCCCGGGGAACTTGGAAATTTTTCGCTCGGAGTTGGACTTTGAAAAATTTTGATCGAAGTGAAAAAAATGTTTTTTTAAAAAATGTGAAACATGCATCAGTGGCATTCGTAATTTCGATTTCGATTTCGAATTCGATTTCGAATTCGATTTCAAATTCGATTTCTATTTCGATTTCGATTTTTATTTAGATTTCGATTTCGATTTCCGATTTCGATTTCGATTTCGATGGCGATTTCGATTTCGGATTTCGATTTCGATTTCGCTTTCGATTTCGATTTCGAATTCAAATTCGATTTCGATTTCGATTTGGATTTTTATTTCGATTTCTATTTCGATTTCGATTTCGGTGGCGCGTTGCACCGAGCCTAGATGACGGGCTTTCTGGCCCTCGAGCGGGGAGGCCTCAACTGCCGTCATGGTTCCGAGACGAACTCCCAGGGAACTTGGAAATTTTTCGCTCGGAGTTGGACTTTAAAAATTTTGATCGAAGTGAAAAAAATGTTTTTTTTAAAAATGTGAAACATGCATCAGTGGCATTCGTAAAAATAATTTTTTAAGAACATGAAATATACATCAGACGCATTCTTTTAGAAGGGGAAACTCTTACCGAGCACAACTTTGGCAAATATCCCCGTATTTCAATAGCGCGTTGCACCAGACCTATTTCTATTTCGATTGCGATTTTGATTTCGATTTCGATTCGATTTCGATTTCGATATTTCGATTTCGATTTCCGATTTCGATTTCGATTTCAATTTTTATTTCGAAATCGATTTCGATGGCGCGCTGCACCGAGCCAAGAAGACGGCCTTTCTGGCCCTCGAGCGGCGAGGCCTCAACTGCCGGCATGGTTCCGAGACGAACTCCCGGGGAACTTGGAAATTTTTCGCTCGGAGTTGGACTTTGAAAGATTCTGATCGAAGTGAAAGAAATGTTTTTTTAAAAAATGTGAAACATGCATCAGTGGCATTCGTAATTTCGATTTCGATTTCGCTTTCGATTGAGAATTCGATTCGATTTCGATTTCGATTTCGATATTTCGATTTCGATTTCGAATTCCGATTTAGAATTCGATTTCCAATTCGATTTCGATTTCAATTTCGATTTCGATATATATTTCGATTTCGATTTAGTTTTCGATTTCAAATTCGATTTCCGATTTCGATTTCAATTTTGATTTCGATTTCGATTTCGATGGCGATTTCGATTTTGATTTCGATTCGATTTTATTTCGAATTCGATTTCGATATTTCGATGTCGATTTCGATTTCCGATTTCGATTTCGATTTCGAATTCGATTTCGAATTCGATTTCGAATTCGATTTCGAATTCGATTTCGAATTCGATTTCGATTTCGATTTTTATTTCGATTTCGATTTCTATTTCGATTTCGATTTCGAATTCGACTTGAATTTCCGATTTCGATTTCGATTGCGATGGCGATTTCGATTTCGATTTCGATTCGTTTTCGATTTCGATTTTGATTTCGAATTCGATTTCGATTTCGATATTTCGATTTCGATTTCCGATTTCGATGTCGATTTCGAATTCGATTTCGATTTTTATTTGGATTTCGATTTCTATTTCTATTTTGCAACATTTTATTTCGCTCCATTTATTTGTTATCTCCCGAGATAGAACTGAGTGAAACGCAATCAAATATCTTTGATCGGCGCAAATTGGTTCAAACCTCTTTGCCGCCTTTCACGTTCATCAACTGTTTATACTCGTAATGCAATGGCGCAAAATTGACGTTTTGTTTGCAGTTTGTTGTTTGCGTTATGCAAACTATGTATATTTTTACTTTAATTATTTATTTACCTCCTTATGTGTTTAGTTACTTGCTATCTCCCCAGATACAATTAACTGAAACGCAATCAATTCACTTTGCTATGAGCCCAAAATGATACAAAGTTCTTTGTATTTTTTAATCTTTTCTTTCGCGATATTCAACTGTTTCAGCTCGCAATGCAATGG
>CM060948.1:253133418-253138418 GCA_030765055.1 Mantis religiosa | reverse complement strand
ACTTTGGCTGCTATTCATTGTCCACGCTATGCAACATTTTATTTCATTCTATTTGTTTTCTGCCGAGATAGAACTAAGTTAAACGCAATCAAACCTCTTTGTTCGGCGCCAAAACGCCAAATCTCTTTGCCGCGCTTTACTCTTTCCTTACACGCTCTTTAACCGTTTATACTCATAATGCCCTGGCGGCAGTAACATGAACTGTTTAACTCGTAGAATTTACAGTGCCATAAGCCAAACGAATAATCGATTTTATTTTTATTTCCCTTTGTCTTCTTCCTCCTTATTGGTCCTCTTAACCTTCATTATTAAAAATAATTTAAAATTTTAATGTTATTTTATGCTAAATTAAACACCGTTTCTCAATTTTGCTTAAAACATTTACATTCTCATGTAGAATAAAAGTTACAGATATGTGTTAGAAATACAACCTGCGCATTACTCTTCTACATTAGCCTTCAGTTTTTTTCTTCTAATGTTTCACTGTTTGCCTTTAAATTGGATCTTTGGGAATATTTATAATATTTCTTTATCATTCACAGTTTTTCCTGATTTCCTCTTCTTTTGCCGTTGTTTCTCCTGTTTCTTTCTTTTCTTCTCTTGGGGTTAACACTTCAGCAATATTCCAGATTCTGTATTTTTATCTCCAATACTATTATCAGGATTCAAATGTTTAAGCACATATTTCAAATTACAATGGAAGTTGAAAGGTACCAAACGCAGGCAAAAAGTTAAACAAAGTGCTGTTTCAATCAACTAATTTAAAAAATCCTCTTTCTTTAATACTAGAATATTGAACAACAAACACCAACAAAAGATAATGATGATAATAATAATAATGATGATAATAATGATGATGATGATAATAATAATAATAATGATAATGATAATAATAATAATAATAATAATAATAATAATAAAAATAATAATAATAATAATAATAATAATAATAATAATAATAATAATAATAATAATAATAATAATAATAATAATAATAATAATAATAATAATAATAATAATAATAATAATAATAATAATAATAATAATAATAATAATAATAATAATAATAATAATAATAATAATAATAATAATAATAATAATAATAATAATAATAATAATAATAATAATAATAATAATAATAATAATAATAATAATAATAATAATAATAATAATAATAATAATAATAATAATAATAATAATAATAATAATAATAATAATAATAATTAATAATTAATAATAATAATAATAATAATAATAATAATAATAATAATCATAATAATAATGATGATGATAATGATGATAATAATAATAATAATAATGATAATAATAATAATAATAATAATAATAATAATAATAATAATAATAATAATAATAATAATAATAATAATAATAATAATAATAATAATAATAATAATAATAATAATAATAATAATAATAATAATAATAATAATAATAATAATAATAATAATAATAATAATAATAATAATAATAATAATAATAATAATAATAATAATAATAATAATAATAATAATAATAATAATAATAATAATAATAATAATAATAATAATAATAATCATAATCATAATCATAATCATAATCATAATCATAATCATAATCATAATCATAATCATAATCATAATAATAATAATAATAATAATAATAATAATAATAATAATAATAATAATAATAATAATAATAATAATAATAATAATAATAATAATAATAATAATAATAATAATAATAATAATAATAATAATAATAATAATAATAATAATAATAATAATAATAATAATCATAATCATAATAATCATAATCATAATCATAATAATAATCATAATCATAATAATAATAATCATAATAATAATAATAATAATAATAATAATAATAATAATAATAATAATAATAATAATAATAATAATAATAATAATAATAATAATAATAATAATAATAATAATAATAATAATAATAATAATAATAATAATAATAATAATAATAATAATAATAATAATAATAATAATAATAATAATAATAATAATAATAATAATAATAATAATAATAATAATAATAATAATAATAATAATAATAATAATAATAATAATAATAATAATAATAATAATAATAATAATAATAATAATAATAATAATAATAATAATAATAATAATAATAATAATAATAATAATAATAATAATAATAATAATAATAATAATAATGTGACTTTGTGGGTTCGTGAAATGAAAAGTCTAATTTCACCACTCAAAAATGTTCTTTATTTCCACCGACTTACAGTTTAACACTTGCCAATTACACAAATTTACTTGCTGCACACAATTACAATTTACCCGTACGTCCGTTACAATTTCGCTTGTACTCGCGATTACATAAACTCCGATACTCAAACACAGTTCGTACAGTCTTCCGTTGCACAACCCTTTCTTCATTAACACGTCACTGACTAACTCTTACACCAAGAACTGCGACTGTCTTCTCGCTCACACTCACTAACCAACTCAACACAGCACAACAACTGACTGACTGACTCTGTCTGTCTGTAACCCTCTTTATATCGGAATATCGCCGGTTTCTAGTGACCAGGAGAATGTTCCAGTAAACGAAGGATCGAGAAACAGGTGGAAGGAAAACAGACGCACAATTATGTTTCTTTCCGACCACTGGCTGTCACCACTATAAGACAAACGAGGGAGAGGTGTGGCTAACGCGGTCCTCCCCTACCTTCCGTTCCCAGCTGGTTACAGGGTACTCCAACGCTCCTGTTACAATAATAATAATAATAATAATAATAATAATAATAATAATAATAATAATAATAATAATAATAATAATAATAATAATAATAATAATAATAATAATAATAATAATAATAATAATAATAATAATAATAATAATAATAATAATAATAATAATAATAATAATAATAATAATAATAATAATAATAATAATAATAATAATAATAATAATAATAATAATAATAATAATAATAATAATAATAATAATAATAATAATAATAATAATAATAATAATAATAATAATAATAATAATAATAATAATAATAATAATAATAATAATAATAATAATAATAATAATAATAATAATAATAATAATAATAATAATAATAATAATAATAATAATAATAATAATAATAATAATAATAATAATAATAATAATAATAATAATAATAATAATAATAATCATGATGGTGATGATGACGATGACGATGACGATGATGACGACGACGATGACGATGATAATGATGATGTGAATGATAATTGTCATAGTCATACTCATAGTCATAGTCATAGTCATCATAATCATAATCATAATCACCATCGCCATCACCATAAACCGACCGACCGAAGTGCTGGCAAGTAGTTTGGATATTTTGCAAAAGTAATTTTTATAAAGTCATGAAATATACATCAGAGGCATCCTTTTAGAAGGGGAAATTCGTCCCAAGAACAATTTTGGCAAATTTCCCCCTTTTTCGATGGCGCGTTGCACCGGACCTATTAGACGAATATCCGGCCCTCGGGCGGCGTGGCCTCAACTGCCGGCATGGCTTCGAGACGAACTCCCGGGGGACTAAAAAATTTTTGGCTCGGAGTTGGACTTTGAAACACTTTAAATTTTCTCAGGCCGAAAAAAGTTTTTTTGATAAATGTGAAACATGCATCCTTGGTGATCGTTTGATAAAGAAAACACATCCTAAGCCTCGTTTTTGCTAATTGGCCCTCTTTCAATAAACTTTTGCGCCGATTTGGACTGGGAAGTAGTTTGGATATTTTGCAAAAGTAATTTTTATAAAGTCATGAAAGAGACGTCAGAGGCATCCTTTTAGAAGGGAAAATTCGTCCCAAGAACAATTTTGGCAAATTTCCCCGTTTTTCGATGGCGCGTTGCACCGGACCTATTAGACGACAATTCCGGCCCTCGGATGGCGTGGCCTCAACTGCCGGCATGGGTCCGAGTCGAACTCCCGGGAGACTTAAAAAATTTTGGCTCGGAGTTGGACTTTGAAAAATTTTGATCGAAGAGAAAATTTTTTTTTGAAAAATGTGAAACATGCATCAGTGGCATTCGTTTCATAAGGCAAACACATCCCAGGGTTCGCTTCTGCTAATTTGTCCCTCTTTAAGAAGCAGTTTGCTCCGAAAGTGGTCGTTCGCCCATGTTCGATTTCGATTTCGATTTCGTTTTAAATTTCGATTTCGATTTCGAATTCGATTTCGAATTCGATTTCGATTTCGATTTCTATTTCGAATTCGATTTTTATTTCGATTTTGATTTCGATTTCCGATTTCGATTTCGATGGCGATTTCGATTTTGGATTTCGATTTCGATGACGCTTTGGATTTCGAATTCGAATTCGACTTCGATTTCGATTTCGATTTCGATTTTTATTTCGATTTTGATTTCGATTTCTATTTCTATTTCGATTTCGATTTAGATTTAGATTTCGATGGCGCGTTGCACCGAGCCTAGAAGACGGCCTTTCTGGCCCTCGAGCGGCGAGGCCTCAACTGCCGGCATGGTTCCGAGACGAACTCCCGGGGAACTTGGAAATTTTTCGCTCGGAGTTGGACTTTAAAAATTATGATCGAAGTGAAAAAAATGTTTTTTTAAAAAATGTGAAACATGCATCAGTGGCATTCGTAAAAATAAGTTTTTAAGAACATGAAATATACATCAGACGCATTCTTTTAGAAGGGGAAACTCTTACCAAGCACAACTTTGGCAAATATCCCCGTATTTCAATAGCGCGTTGCACCAGACCTATTTCGATTTCGATTTCGATTTCTAGTTCCGATTTCTATTTCGATTTCGATTTCGATTTTTATTTCGATTTCGATTTCGATGGCGCGTTGCACCGAGCCTAGAAGACGGCCTTTCTGGCCCTCGAGCGGCGAGGACTCAACTGCCGGCATGGTTCCGAGACGAACTCCCGGGGAACTTGGAAATTTTTCGCTCGGAGTTGGACTTAGAAA
>CM060948.1:253118418-253125918 GCA_030765055.1 Mantis religiosa | reverse complement strand
TCTATTTCTATTTTGCAACATTTTATTTCGCTCCATTTATTTGTTATCTCCCGAGATAGAACTGAGTGAAACGCAATCAAATATCTTTGATCGGCGCAAATTGGTTCAAACCTCTTTGCCGCCTTTTACTTTTTCCTTTCACGTTCATCAACTGTTTATACTCATAATGCAATGGCGCAAAATTGACGTTTTGTTTGCAGTTTGTTGTTTGCGTTATGCAAATTATGTATATTTTTACTTTAATTATTTATTTACCACCTTATGTGTTTAATTACTTGCTATCTCCCCAGATACAATTAACTGAAACGCAATCAATTCACTTTGCTATGAGCCCAAAATGATACAAAGTTCTTTGTATTTTTTAATCTTTTCTTTCGCGATATTCAACTGTTTCAGCTCGCAATGCAATGGTACCAGTAAGACGAAGGGTTACCAGGTAGAATTTACAGTGTTCCAAACAAGTCAAACTTTCGTCATTTTTCACTTTGCTCCTTCTTATTCTTCGTCTTCTTTTTTCCTTTTTAGACTTTTAACTACATATTTAGGCACAATTCAGACGCACCATGACAAATTTAAGTCGTATAGAAGCAGATGAAATAGTGGTTGGAAGAGAAAATCTGAGGGAATAGGGAATAGTTCTCACCACTAACTCTAGATGGCACTAGTTCGCTATTTTCAAACGAAACGGGATATTCGCCGTAAACTTCTATATTTACTTGACATTTGACATTTTGGTTGCGGTTTATTTTTAGTTTATGCAACAAAATTTAGTTATATATTATCTGTTTTTTTCTTGTTTATGATCATGATGCTGTCATGACAAGGAACAATCTGGAGGTACAGAAAGCAGTACTCAAAATTAAATATAGTGGGCGCCACTTCGCCGAAAACAAAACAAGATCATCTCGGTAAATCTTAATATTAAATTGACAGTAGACACTTTGGCTGCTATTCATTGTCCACGCTATGCAACATTTTATTTCATTCTATTTGTTTTCTGCCGAGATAGAACTAAGTTAAACGCAATCAAACCTCTTTGTTCGGCGCCAAAACCGTCAAATCTCTTTGCCGCACTTTACTCTTTCCTTTTACGCTCTTTAACTGTTTATACTCATAATGCCCTGGCGGCAGTAACACGAACAGTTTAACTCGTAGAATTTACTTGCCATAAGCCAAACGAATAATCGATTTTATTTTTATTTCCCTTTGTCTTCTTCCTCCTTATTGGTCCTCTTAACCTTCATATTTAAAAATAATTTAAAATTTTAATGTTATTTTATGCTAAATTAAACACCGTTTCTCAATTTTGCTTAAAACATTTACATTCTCATGTAGAATAAAAGTTACAGATATGTGTTAGAAATACAACCTGCGCATTACTCTTCTACATTAGCCTTCAGTTTTTTTCTTCTAATGTTTCACTGTTTGCCTTTAAATTGGATCTTTGGGAATATTTATAAAAATTCTTTATCATTCACAGTTTTTCCTGATTTCCTCTTCTTTTGCCGTTGTTTCTCCTGTTTCTTTCTTTTCTTCTCTTGGGGTTAACACTTCAGCAATATTCCAGATTCTGTATTTTTATCTCCAATACTATTATCAGGATTCAAATGTTTAAGCACATATTTCAAATTACAATGGAAGTTGAAAGGTACCAAACGCAGGCAAAAAGTTAAACAAAGTGCTGTTTCACTCAACTAATTTAAAAAATCCTCTTTCTTTAATACTAGAATATTGAACAACAAACACCAACAAAAGATAATGATGATAATAATAATAATGATGATAATAATGATGATGATGATAATAATAATAATAATGATAATGATAGTAATAATAATAATAATAATAATAATAATAATAATAATAATAATAATAATAATAATAATAATAATAATAATAATAATAATAATAATAATAATAATAAAAATAATAATAATAATAATAATAATAATAATAATAATAATAATAATAATAATAATAATAATAATAATAATAATAATTATAATAATAATAATAATAATAATAATAATAATAATAATAATAATAATAATAATAATAATAATAATAATAATAATAATAATAATAATAATAATAATAATAATAATAATAATAATAATAATAATAATAATAATAATAATAATAATAATAATAATAATAATAATAATAATAATAATAATAATAATAATAATTAATAATTAATAATAATAATAATCATCATAATAATAATGATGATGATAATGATAATGATAATAATAATGATAATAATAATAATAATAATAATAATAATAATAATAATAATAATAATAATAATAATAATAATAATAATAATAATAATAATAATAATAATAATAATAATAATAATAATAATAATAATAATAATAATAATAATTATAATAATAATAATAATAATAATAATAATAATAATAATAATAATAATAATAATAATAATAATAATAATAATAATAATAATAATAATAATAATAATAATAATAATAATAATAATAATAATAATAATAATAATAATAATAATAATAATAATAATAATAATAATAATCATAATAATAATAATAATCATAATCATAATCATAATCATAATAATAATAATAATAATAATAATAATAATAATAATAATAATAATAATAATAATAATAATAATAATAATAATAATAATAATAATAATAATAATAATAATAATAATAATAATAATAATAATAATAATAATAATAATAATAATAATAATAATAATAATAATCATAATAATAATCATAATCATAATAATAATCATAATCATAATAATAATAATAATAATAATAATAATAATAATAATAATAATAATAATAATAATAATAATAATAATAATAATAATAATAATAATAATAATAATAATAATAATAATAATAATAATAATAATAATAATAATAATAATAATAATAATAATAATAATAATAATAATAATAATAATAATAATAATAATAATAATAATAATAATAATAATAATAATAATAATAATAATAATAATAATAATAATAATAATAATAATAATAATAATAATAATAATAATAATAATAATAATAATAATAATAATAATAATAATAATAATAATAATAATAATAATAATAATAATAATAATAATAATAATAATAATAATAATAATAATAATAATAATAATAATAATAATAATAATAATAATAATAATAATAATAATAATAATAATAATAATAATAATAATAATAATAATAATAATAATAATAATAATAATAATAATAATAATAATAATAATAATAATAATAATAATAATAATAATAATGTGACTTTGTGGGTTCGTGAAATGAAAAGTCTAATTTCACCACTCAAAAATGTTCTTTATTTCCACCGACTTACAGTTTAACACTTGCCAATTACACAAATTTACTTGCTGCACACAATTACAATTTACCCGTACGTCCGTTACAATTTCGCTTGTACTCGCGATTACATAAACTCCGATACTCAAACACAGTTCGTACAGTCTTCCGTTGCACAACCCTTTCTTCATTAACACGTCACTGACTAACTCTTACACCAAGAACTGCGACTGTCTTCTCGCTCACACTCACTAACCAACTCAACACAGCACAACAACTGACTGACTGACTCTGTCTCTCTGTAACCCTCTTTATATCGGAATATCGCCGGTTTCTAGTGACCAGGAGAATGTTCCAGTAAACGAAGGATCGAGAAACAGGTGGAAGGAAAACAGACGCACAATTATGTTTCTTTCCGACCACTGGCTGTCACCACTATAAGACAAACGAGGGAGAGGTGTGGCTAACGCGGTCCTCCCCTACCTTCCGTTCCCAGCTGGTTACAGGGTACTCCAACGCTCCTGTTACAATAATAATAATAATAATAATAATAATAATAATAATAATAATAATAATAATAATAATAATAATAATAATAATAATAATAATAATAATAATAATAATAATAATAATAATAATAATAATAATAATAATAATAATAATAATAATAATAATAATAATAATAATAATAATAATAATAATAATAATAATAATAATAATAATAATAATAATAATAATAATAATAATAATAATAATAATAATAATAATAATAATAATAATAATAATAATAATAATAATAATAATAATAATAATAATAATAATAATAATAATAATAATAATAATAATAATAATAATAATAATAATAATAATAATAATAATAATAATAATAATAATCATGATGGTGATGATGACGATGACGATGACGATGACGATGATGACGACGACGATGACGATGACGATGATAATGATGATGTGAATGATAATTGTCATAGTCATACTCATAGTCATAGTCATAGTCATCATAATCATAATCATAAACACCATCGCCATCACCATAAACCGACCGACCGAAGTGCTGGCAAGTAGTTTGGATATTTTGCAAAAGTAATTTTTATAAAGTCATGAAATATACATCAGAGGCATCCTTTTAGAAGGGGAAATTCGTCCCAAGAACAATTTTGGCAAATTTCCCCCTTTTTCGATGGCGCGTTGCACCGGACCTATTAGACGAATATCCGGCCCTCGGGCGGCGTGGCCTCAACTGCCGGCATGGCTTCGAGACGAACTCCCGGGGGACTAAAAAATTTTTGGCTCGGAGTTGGACTTTGAAACACTTTAAATTTTCTCAGGCCGAAAAAAGTTTTTTTGATAAATGTGAAACATGCATCCTTGGTGATCGTTTGATAAAGAAAACACATCCTAAGCCTCGTTTTTGCTAATTGGCCCTCTTTCAATAAACTTTTGCGCCGATTTGGACTGGGAAGTAGTTTGGATATTTTGCAAAAGTAATTTTTATAAAGTCATGAAAGAGACGTCAGAGGCATCCTTTTAGAAGGGAAAATTCGTCCCAAGAACAATTTTGGCAAATTTCCCCGTTTTTCGATGGCGCGTTGCACCGGACCTATTAGACGACAATTCCGGCCCTCGGGCGGCGTGGCCTCAACTGCCGGCATGGGTCCGAGTCGAACTCCCGGGAGACTTAAAAATTTTTGGCTCGGAGTTGGACTTTGAAAAATTTTGATCGAAGAGAAAATTTTTTTTGAAAAATGTGAAACATGCATCAGTGGCATTCGTTTCATAAGGCAAACACATCCCAGGGTTCGCTTCTGCTAATTTGTCCCTCTTTAAGAAGCAGTTTGCTCCGAAAGTGGTCGTTCGCCCATGTTCGATTTCGATTTCGATTTCGTTTTAAATTTCGATTTCGATTTCGAATTCGATTTCGAATTCGATTTCGATTTCTATTTCGAATTCGATTTTTATTTCGATTTTGATTTCGATTTCCGATTTCGATTTCGATGGCGATTTCGATTTTGGATTTCGATTTCGATGACGCTTTGGATTTCGAATTCGAATTCGACTTCGATTTCGATTTCGATTTTTATTTCGATTTTGATTTCGATTTCTATTTCTATTTCGATTTCGATTTAGATTTAGATTTCGATGGCGCGTTGCACCGAGCCTAGAAGACGTCCTTTCTGGCCCTCGAGCGGCGAGGCCTCAACTGCCGGCATGGTTCCGAGACGAACTCTCGGGGAACTTGGAAATTTTTCGCTCGGAGTTGGACTTTAAAAATTTTGATCGAAGTGAAAAAAATGTTTTTTTAAAAAATGTGAAACATGCATCAGTGGCATTCGTAAAAATAATTTTTTAAGAACATGAAATATACATCAGACGCATTCTTTTAGAAGGGGAAACTCTTACCAAGCACAACTTTGGCAAATATCCCCGTATTTCAATAGCGCGTTGCACCAGACCTATTTCGATTTCGATTTCGATTTCTAGTTCCGATTTCTATTTCGATTTCGATTTCGATTTTTATTTCGATTTCGATTTCGATGGCGCGTTGCACCGAGCCTAGAAGACGGCCTTTCTGGCCCTCGAGCGGCGAGGACTCAACTGCCGGCATGGTTCCGAGACGAACTCCCGGGGAACTTGGAAATTTTTCGCTCGGAGTTGGACTTAGAAAAATTTTGATCGAAGTGAAAAAAATGTTTTTTTGAAAAATGTGAAACATGCATCAGTGGCATTCGTAATTTCGATTTCGATTGCGATTGCGATTTCTATTCGATTTCGATTTCGATTTCGATTTCAATTTCGATTTCGATTTTTATTTCGAGTTCCATTTCGATTTCCAATTCGATTTAGATTTCGATTTCGGTTTCGACTTCCGATTTCGATTTGGATTTCAATTTTGATTTCGATTTCGATTTCGATGGCGATTTCGATTTCGATCGATTTCGATTTCGAATTCGATTTCGATATTTCGATTTCGATTTCCGATTTCGATTTCAATTTCGATTTCGATTTCGAATTCGATTTCGATTTCGATGTTTATTTCGATTTCTATTTCTATTTCGATTTCGATTTCGATTTCGATGTCGATTTCGATTTCGAATTCGAATTCGATTTCCATTTCGATATTTCGATTTCGATTTCGATTTCCGATTTCGATTTCGAATTCGATTTCGAATTCGATTTCCATTTCCATTTTTATTTCGATTTCGATCTCTATTTCTATTTTGCAACATTTTATTTCGCTCCATTTATTTGTTATCTCCCGACATAGAACTGAGTGAAACGCAATCAAATATCTTTGATCGGCGCAAATTGGTTCAAACCTCTTTGCCGCCTTTTACTTTTTCCTTTCACGTTCATCAACTGTTTATACTCATAATGCAATGGCGCAAAATTGACGTTTTGTTTGCAGTTTGTTGTTTGCGTTATGCAAATTATGTATATTTTTACTTTAATTATTTATTTACCACCTTATGTGTTTAATTACTTGCTATCTCCCCAGATACAATTAACTGAAACGCAATCAATTCACTTTGCTATGAGCCCAAAATGATACAAAGTTCTTTGTATTTTTTAATCTTTTCTTTCGCGATATTCAACTGTTTCAGCTCGCAATGCAATGGTACCAGTAAGACGAAGGGTTACCAGGTAGAATTTACAGTGTTCCAAACAAGTCAAACTTTCGTCATTTTTCACTTTGCTCCTTCTTATTCTTCGTCTTCTTTTTTCCTTTTTAGACTTTTAACTACATATTTAGGCACAATTCAGACGCACCATGACAAATTTAAGTCGTATAGAAGCAGATGAAATAGTAGTTGGAAGAGAAAATCTGAGGGAATAGGGAATAGTTCTCACCACTAACTCTAGATGGCACTAGTTCGCTATTTTCAAACGAAACGGGATATTCGCCGTAAACTTCTATATTTACTTGACATTTGACATTTTGGTTGCGGTTTATTTTTAGTTTATGCAACAAAATTTAGTTATATATTATCTGTTTTTTTCTTGTTTATGATCATGATGCTGTCATGACAAGGAGCAATCTGGAGGTACAGAAAGCAGTGCTCAAAATTAAATATAGTGGGCGCCACTTCGCCGAAAACAAAACAAGATCATCGCGGTAAATCTTAATATTAAATTG
>CM060948.1:253080918-253113418 GCA_030765055.1 Mantis religiosa | reverse complement strand
AGCCTAGAAGGCGGCCTTTCTGGCCCTCGAGCGGCGAGGCCTCAACTGCCGGCATGGTTCCGAGACGAACTCCCGGGGGACTTAAAAATTTTTCGCTAGGAGTAGGACTTTGAAAAATTTTGATCGAAGTGAAAAATTTTTCGCTCGGAGTTGGACTTTGAAAAATTTTGATCGAAGTGAAATAAATGTTTTTTTAAAAAATGTGAAACATGCATCAGTGGCATTCGTAAAAATAATTTTTTAAGAATATCAAATATACATCAGGCGCATTCTTTTAGAAGGGGAAACTCTTACCAAGCACAACTTTGGCAAATATCCCCGTATTTCAATAGCGCGTTGCACCAGACCTACAATACGACAATTCCGGCCCTCGGGCAGGGTTCCGAGACGAACTCCCTGCTGGATTTGGAAATTTTTTGCTCGGAGTTGGACTTTGAAAAAATTTGTTCGGACCGACGAAAACAGTTTTTGTTAAATGCGAAACACGCATCATTGGTGTTCGTTTGATAAAGAAAACAAATCCTAAGCCTCCTTTTTGCTAATTTGTCCCTCTTTCATTAACCTTTTCCGCCGATTTGGACTTAGAAAGAGTTTCGATATTTTGCAAAAATAATTTTTTTAAAAACGTTAAATATACATCAGTGGCATTCTTTTACAAGGGAAAATTCATCCCAAGAACAATTTTGGCAAATTTCCCCGTTTTTCGATGGCGCGTTGCACCAGACCTACAAGACGACAATTCCGGCCCTCGGGCGGCGAGGCCTCAACTGCCGGCATAGCTCCGAGACGAACTCCCGGGGGACTTAAAAATTTTTCGCTAGGAGTAGGACTTTGAAAAATTTTGATCGAAGTGAAAAATTTTTCGCTCGGAGTTGGACTTTGAAAAATTTTGATCAAAGTGAAAAAAATGTTTTTTAAAAAAATGTGAGACATGCATCAGTGGCATTCGTAGAAATAATTTTTTAAGAACATGAAATATACATCAGGCGCATTCTTTTAGAAGGGGCAACTCTTACCAAGCACAACTTTGGCAAATATCCCCGTATTTCAATAGCGCGTTGCACCAGACCTACAATACGACAATTCCGGCCCTCGGGCAGGGTTCCGAGACGAACTCCCTGCTGGATTTGGAAATTTTTCGCTCGGAGTTGGACTTTGAAAAAATTTGTTCGGACCGACGAAAACAGTTTTTGTTAAATGCGAAACACGCATCATTGGTGTTCGTTTGATAAAGAAATCAAATCCAAAGCCTCCTTTTTGCTAATTTGTCCCTCTTTCATTAACCTTTTGCGCCGATTTGGACTTAGAAAGAGTTTCGATATTTTGCAAAAATAATTTTTTTAAAAACATTAAATATACATCAGTGGCATTCGTTTTGAAGGGAAAATTCATCCCAAGAACAATTTTAGCAAATTTCCCCGTTTTTCGATGGCGCGTTGCACCAGACCTACAAGACGACAATTCCGGCCCTCGGGCGGCGTGGCCTCAACTGCCGGCATAGCTCCGAGACGAACTCCCGGGGGACTTAAAAATTTTTCGCTCGGAGTTGGACTTTGAAAAATTTTGATCGAAGTGAAAATTTTTTTTGAAAATGTGAAACATGCATCATTGGCATTCGCTTGATAAGGCAAACACATCCTAAGGTTCGCTTTTGCTAATTTGTCCCTCTTTAAGAAGAAGTTTACTCCGAAAGTGGTCGTTCCCCCATGTACTACGCGGCTGGGCTTAGAACATTTTCGCTCGGAGCTGGACTTTTAACTTTTCTCAGACCGAAAAAAAGCTTTTTTGATAAATGTGAAACATGCATCATTGGTGTTCGTTTGATAAAGAAAAGACATCCTAAGCCTCCTTTTTGCTAATTTGTCCCCCTTTCATGAACCTTTTGCGCCGATTTGGACTGAGAAATATTTTGGATATTTTGCAAAAGTAATTATTATAAAATCATGAAATATACATCACAGGCATTCTTTTAGAAGGCGAAATTCATCCCAAGAACAATTTTAGCAACTTTTCACGTATTCCGATGGCGCGTTGCACCGAGCCTAGAAGATTTCCTTACTTGCCCTCGGGCGTCGAGGCCTCAACTGCCGGCATGGTTCCGAGACGTACTCCCGGGGGACTTAAAAATTTTTGGCTCGGAGTTGGACTTTGAAAAATTTTGATCGAAGTGAAAACTTTTTTTTTGAAAAATGTGAAACATGCATCAGTGGCATTCGTTTGATAAGGCAAACACATCCCAGGGTTCGCTTCTGCTGATTTGTCCCTCCTTAAGAAGCAGTTTGCTCCGAAGGTGATCGTTTGCCCATGTACTACGCAGCTGGACTTTGAAAATTTTCGCACGGAGTTGGACTTTAACTTCTCTCGGACCGAAAAAGTTTTTTTCATAATTGTGTAACATGCATCCTTGGTGATCGTTTGATAAAGAAAACACATCCTAAGCCTCCTTTTTGCTAATTTGTCCCTCTTTCATTAACCTTTTGCGCCGATTTGGACTGAGAAATACTTTGGATATTTTGCAAAACACATCCTAAGCCTCGTTTTTGCTAACTTGACCCTCTTTCATTAACCTTTTGCGCCGATTTGGACTTAGAAAAAGGTTCGATATTTTGCAAAAATAATTTTTTAAAAATCATAAAATATACATTAGAGGCATTCTTTTAGAAAGGGAAACTCATCCCAAGAACAATTTTGGCAAATTTCCACGTTTTTCGAAGGCGCGTGGCACCGAGTCGAGAAGACGACTCTTCCGGCCCTCGGATGTCGAGGCCTCAACTGCCGGCATGGTTGCGAGACGAACTCCCGGCTGCGTATAAATCACTATTTTGGCGTAAAAATATCGTTTTTTGCTATCTTCAGGTAAAAAGCTGATTTTCGCTTTTTATGCAGTTTTCACGCTAAAACTTCTTTCCGTGAACAATTTACTTTGAGAATTAACATCGCATGTTAAGTTATATTTTAGCTCGCCTTTTAGTTCGTCCGCCTTCCTTTTGACGATAAAGGCTAGTTTTGAAGATACGCTTTCGTTTTTAACCAAAGTTCATTTTTTCACTTCATTTTCATCTCGTTTAACCTCGGCAATCTTGCTTTGACCATAACGCCTATATTTGTTGTAAAATTTAACTTTAATGAACAAAACTGTCTTTATACGCAAAATTCACGGCAAGAATGTCACAGGTCGCTGTTTTCATATTGACTCATTTTCCATAGAAACCCGTTAGGCAAAGAATGTGCCTTTACGGAAAATCCTCATTCCACTCGAAGTTTCTAAAACAAAGCCTGTTTTAAGTAAAACGCTATTTTGGCGTAAAAAGTAGGTTTTTTGCTATCATCACGTAAAAAGCTGCTTTTCGCTTTTTATGCTGTTTTCACGCTTATAGTTCTTTTCCGCGAACAATTTACTTTGAGAATGAACATCGCATGTTAAATTATATTTTAGCTCACCTTTTACTTCGTCCGCCTTCCTTTTGACGATAGAGGCTAGTTTTCAAAATAGGCTATCGTTCTTAACCACAGTTCGTTTTTTCACCTCACAATGTCATTTTCGTCTCGTTTAACCTCGGCAATCTTCTTTTGACCATGAAGAATGCATTTCTTGTAAAATGCATGTTTAATGAACAAAACTATCTGTATATGCAACAGACGTATCATGGAAGTCACAGGTCGCTGTCTTCACAATAAGTCATTTTCTATAGATTCCGGTTATGCAAAAAATGTACTTTTACGCAAAATCATCATTCCCCTCGAAGTTTCTCAAACCAAGCTTGTTTTTACGTAAAAAGCCATAATTTGGCGCAAAAAGTTCGGTATTTTTACTATCTTCGCTAAAAAGCTGGTTTCGCTTTTAATGCTTTTTTCACACTAAAACGTCTTTTCCGCAAACAATTTACTTTGAGAATTAACATTAGCTTGTTTTAAGTAAAAATCGCTATTTTGGCATAAAAAGTTCGTTTTTTGCTAACCCCTGAGATCATGATTTTCGCTTTTTATGCTGTGTCACGCTAAAACCTGTTTTCCGCAAATAATTTACTATGAGAATTAACATTAGCCTGTGTTAAGTAAAAATCGCTATTTTGGCGTAAAAAGTTCGTTTTTTGGTATCTTCCCGTAAAAAGCTGGTTTTCGATTGGTATTCTGTTTTCACGCTAAAACGTCTTTTCCGCAAACAATTTACTTTGAAAATTACCATTACCTAATTTTATGTAAAAATAGCTATTTTGGCGTAAAAAGTTCGATTTTTACTAACTTCACGTGAAATGCTGATTTTCGCTTTTTATGCTGTTTTCACGCTAAAACTTCTTTTCCGTGAACAATTCACTTTGAGAATTAACATCGTATGTTAAGTTATATTTGAGCTCACCTTTTAGTACGTCCACCTTCCTTTTGACGATAAAGGCTAGTTTTGAAGATACGCTTTCGTTTTAAACCAAAGTTCGTTTTTGCACTTCCCAATGTCATTTTCATCTCGTTTAACTTCGGCAATCTTGCTTTGACCATAACGCCTATATTTGTTGTAAAATTTAACTTTAATGAACAAAACCGTCTTTATACGCAAAATTCACGGCAGGGATGTCACAGGTCGCTGTTTTCATATTAACTCATTTTCCATAGAAAAAGGTTATGCAAAGAATGTGCCTTTACGCAAATTCCTCATTCCACTCGAAGTTTCTAAAACAAAGCCTGTTTTAAGTAAAACGCTATTTTGGCTTAGAAAGTTCGTTTTTCGCAATCTTCACGTATAAAGCTGATTTTCGCTTTTTATGCTGTTTTCACGCTAAAAGTTCTTTGCCGCGAACAATTTACTTTGAGAATTAACATGGCATTTTAAGATATATTTTAGCTCGCCTTTTAGTTCGTCCGCCTTCCTTTTGAAGATCGGGGCTAGTTTTGAAGATCCGCTATCGTTTTAAACCAAAGTTCATTTCTTTTCACCTCACAATGTCATTTCCGTCTCGTTTAACCTCAGCAATCTTCTTTTGACCATGACGAATGCATTTCTTGTAAAATGCATGTTTAATGCACAAAACAGTCTTTACGCAAAATTCATATAACGGTTGTCACAGGTCGCTGTTTTCACATTCACTTATTTTCCATAGATACCGGTTACGCAAAGAATGTGGTTTTACGCAAAATCCTCATTCCACTAGAAGTTTCTAAAATAATGCTTGTTTTAAGTACAAATCGCTATTTTTGCCTAAAAAGTTCGTTTTTTGCTATCTTCCTCTAAAAAAAAGGTATTCGCTTTTCATGCTGTTTTCACGCTAAAGCTTCTTTTCCCCTGAACAATTTACTTTCAGAATTAATATGGCATGTTAGGATATATTTGAGTTCGCCTTTTAGTGCGTCCGCCTTCCTTTTGACGATAGAGGCTAGTTTTGAAGATACGCTATCGTTTTAAACCAAAATACATGTTTCACTTCACAATGTCATTTTCGTCTCGTTTAACCTCGGCAATCTTCCTTTAACCATTATAAATTGATACCATGGATGTCACAGGTCGGTCTTTTCACATTAAAAGTCATTTTCCATAGGTTCCGATTATGCAAAAAATGTACATTTACGCAAAATCCTCATTCCACTCGAAGTTTCTAAAACAAAGCTTGTTATAAGTAAAAATCGCTATTTTGGCGTAAAAAGTTCGTTTTTTGCTATCTTGACGTAAAAAACTGATTTTCGCGTTTTGTGCTGTTTTCACGCTAAAAATTATTTTCCGCAAACAATTTACTTTGAGAATTACCATTAGGTTGCTTTAAGTAAAAATAGCTATCTTGGCGTAAAAAGTTCTTTTTTTGCTAAGTTCACGTAAAAAGCTGATTTTCGCTTTTTGTGCTGTTTTCACGCTAAATATTATCTTCCGCAAACAATTTACTTTGAGAATTACCATTAGCTTGTTATAAGTAAAAATAGCTCTTTTGGCGTAAAAAGTTCGTTTTTTTCTAAGTTCACGTAAAAAGCTGATTTTCGCTTTTTGTGCTGTTTTCACGCTAAAAATTATATTCCGCAAACGATTTACTTTGAGAATTACCATTAGCTTGTTTTAAGTTAAAATAGCTATTTTGGCGTAAAAAGTTCGTTTTGTGCCAAGTTCACGTAAAAAGCTGATTTTCGCTTTTTGTGCTGTTTTCACGGTAAAAATTATTTTCCGCAAACAATTTACTTTGAGAATTACCATTAGCTTGTTTTAAGTAAAAATAGCTATTTTGGCGTAAAAAGTTCGTTTTTTCTATGTTCACGTAACAAGCTGATTTTCGCTTTTTGTGCTGTTTTCTCGAAAAATTATTTTCCGCAAACAATTTACTTTGAGAATTACCATTAGCTTGTTTTAAGTAAAAATAGCTATTTTGGCTTAAAAGGTTCGTTTATTGCTATCTTCACGTAAAAAGCTGATTTTCGCTTTTTATGCTGTTTTCACGCCAAAACTTCTCCGCGAGCAATTTACTTTGAAAATGAAGGTCGCATGTTAAGTTATATTTTAGCTCACCATTTAGTTCGTCCGCCATCCTTTTGACGATAGACGTTAGTTTTGAGAATACGCTATCGTTATAAACCACAGTTCGTCTTTTCACTGCACGATGCCATTTTCGTCTCGTTTAACCTCGGCAGTCTTCTTTTGACAATGAAGAATGCATTTCTTGTAAAATGCTTGTTTAATGAGCAATACTATCTGTATAGGCTAAGGAAGTCACAGGTCGCTGTTTTCACATTAAAAGTCCCTTTCCATAGATTCCGGTTATGCAAAGATGTACTTTTACGCAAAATCATCATTCCCCTAGGAGTTTCTAAAACCAAGCTTGTTTTTACGTAAAAAGCGATAATTTGGCGTAAAATGTTCGTTTTTTTACTATCTTCCCATAAAAAGCTGGTTTCGCTTTTAATGCTGTTTTCACACTAAAACGTCTTTTCCACAATCAATTTACTTTGAGAATTAACATTAGCTTGTTTTAAGTAAAAATTGCTGTTTTGGCGTAAAAAAGTTCGTTTTTGCTAACCGCGTGAGATGCTGATTTTCGCTTTTTATGCTGTGTCACGCTAAAACCTCTTTTCCGCAAATATTTTACTTTGACCATAAAGGCTATATTTGTTGTAAATTCATATCATGTATGTCACAGGTCGCTCTTTTCACATTAAAAGTCATTTTCCATAGATTCCTTTTATGCAAATAATGTCCATTTACGCAAAATCCTCATTCCACTTGAAGTTGCTAAAAACAAAGCTTGTTTTAAGTAAAACTCGCTCTTTTGGCGTAAAAAGTTCGTTTTTTGCTATCTTCCCGTAAAAAGCTGAGTTTCGATTAGTATTCTGTTTTCACGCTAAAACGTCTTTTCCGCAAACAATTTACTTTGACAATTACCATTAGCTAGTTTTATGTAAAAATAGCTATTTTGGCGTAAAAACTTGGATTTTTACTAACTTCACGTAAAATGCTGATTTTCGCTTTTTGTGCTCTTTTCACGCTAAAACCTCTTTTCCGCAAACAATTTGCTTTGAGAATTAGCATTAGCGTGTTTTAAGTAAAAATCGCTATTTTGGCGTAAAAAGTTCCTTTTTAACTATCTTCAGGTAAAAAGCTCATTTTCGCTTTTTATGCTGTTTTCACGCTAATACTTCTTTTCCGTGAACAATTTACTTTGAGAATTAACATCGCATGTTAAGTTATATTTTAGCTGGCCTTTTAGTTCGTCCGCCTTCCTTTTGACGATAAATGCTAGTTTTGAAGATACGCTATCGTTTTAAACCAAAGTTCATTTTTTCACTTCACAATGTCATTTTCATCTCGGTTAACGTCGGCAATCTTGCTTTGAGCATTACGCCTATATTTGTTGTAAAATTTAACTTTAATGAACAAAACTGTCTTTATACGCAAAATTCACGGCAGGGATGTCACAGTTCGCTGTTTTCATATTGACTCATTTTCCATAGAAACCGGTTATGCAAAGAATGTGCTTTTACGCAAAATGCCCATTCCACTCGAAGTTTCTAAAACAAAGCTTGTTTTAAGTAAAACGCTATTTTGGTGTAGAAAGTCGTTTTTTGCTAACCCTGTGAGATGCTGATCTTCGCTTTTTATGCTGTCACGATAAAACCTTTTCCGCAAATAATATACTATGAGAATTAACATTAGCCTGTTTTAAGTAAAAATCGCTATTTTGGCGTAAAAGGTTCGTTTCTTGCTATCTTCCCGTAAAAAGCTGAGTTTCGATTAGTATTGTTTTCACGCCTAAAGGTCTTTTCCGCAAACAATTTACTTTGAAAATTACCATTAGTTTGCTTTAAGTAAATATAGCTCTTTTGGCGTAAAAAGTTCCTTTTTTTGCTAACTTCACGTAAAAAGCTGATTTTCGCTTTTTGTACTGTTTTCACGCTAAAACTTCTTTTCCGCAAACAATTTACCTATGAGAATTAACATTAGCCTGTTTTAAGGAAAAATCGCTATTTTGGCGTAAAAAGTTCGTTTTTTGCTATCTTCCCGTAGA
The DNA here is from genome assembly GCA_030765055.1 of Mantis religiosa. NCBI lineage: Eukaryota > Metazoa > Arthropoda > Insecta > Mantodea > Mantidae > Mantis > Mantis religiosa. The sequence goes on along the minus strand of CM060948.1, from coordinate 253,104,947 downwards.
AAGCTGAGTTTCGATTAGTATTCTGTTTTCACGCTAAAACCTCTTTTCTGCAAACAATTTGCTTTGAGAATTAGCATTAGCGTGTTTTAAGTAAAAATCTTTATTTTGGCGTAAAACGTTCGTTTTTTGCTATCAGGTAAAAAGCTGATTTTCGCTTTTTATGCTGTTTTCACGCTAAAGCTTTATACGCAAAATTTACGGCAGGGATGTCACAGGTCGCTGTTTTCATATTGACTCATTTTCCATAGAAACCGGTTATGCAAAGAATGTGCCTTTACGCAAAATCCTCATTCCACTCGAAGTTTATAAAACAAAGCCTGTTTTAAGTAAGATGCTATTTTGGCGTAAAAAGTTCGTTTTTTGCTATCTTCGCGTAAAAAGATCTATTTCGCTTTTTATGCTGTTTTCACGCCAGAACTTGTTTTCCGCGAACAATTTACTTTGAAAATTAACATGGCATTTTAAGATATATTTTAGCTCGCTTGATAGTTCGTCGGCCTTCCTTTTGAAGATCGGGGCTAGTTATGAAGTACGCTATCGTTTTAAACCACAGTTCGTCTTTTCACTTCACAATGCCATTTTCGTCTCGTTTAAGCACGCCAATCTTCTTTTGACCATGAAGAATGCATTTCTTGTAAAATGCATGTTTAATGAGCAAAACTATCAGTATAGGCTAAGGAAGTCACAGGTCGCTGTTTTCACATTAAAAGTCCTTTTCCATAGATTCCGGTTATCAAAAAATGTACTTTTACGCAAAATCATCATTCCCCTAGAAGTTTCTCAAACCAAGCTTGCTTTTACGTAAAAAGCGATAGTTTGGCGTAAAAAGTTTGTTTTTTTACTATCTTCGCATAAAAAGGTGGTTTCGCTTTTAATGCTGTTTTCACACTAAAACGTTTTTTCCGCAAAATATTTACTTTGAGAATTAACATTAGCTTGTTTTAAGTAAAAATTACTGATTTAGCGTAAAAAATTCGTTTTATGCTAACCGCGTGAGATGCTGATTTTCGGTTTTTATGCTGTGTCACGCTAAAACCTCTTTTCCGCATATATTTTACTTTGCCCATAAAGGCTATATTTGTTGTAAATTCATATCAGGGATGTCACAGGTCGCTCTTTTCACATTAAAAGTCATTTTCCATAGATTCCTTTTATGCAAATAATGTCCATTTACGCAAAATCCTCATTCCACTTGAAGTTGCTAAAAACAAAGCTTGTTTTAAGTAAAACTCGCTCTTTTGGCGTAAAAAGTTCGTTTTTTGCTATCTTGACGTAAAAAGCTGGTTCCGCTTTTAATGCTGTTTTCACACTAAAACGTTTTTTCCGCAAAATATTTACTTTGAGAATTAACATTAGCTTGTTTTAAGTACGTAAATTGCTGATTTACGCTTTTTGTGCTGTTTTCACGCTAAAACCTCTTTTCCGCAAACAATTTGCTTTGAGAATTAGCATTAGCGTGTTTTAAGTAAAAATCGCTATTTTGGCGTAAAAAGTTCGTTTTTTACTATCCTCAGGTAAAAAGCTGATTTTCGCTCTTTATGCAGTTTTCACGCTAATACTTCTTTTCCGTGAACAATTTACTTTGAGAATTAACATCGCATGTTAAGTTATATTTTAGCTCGCCTTTTAGTTCCTCCGCCTTCCTTTTGACAATTAAGGCTAGTTTTGAAGATGCGCTATCGTTTTAAACCAAAGTTCATTTTTTCACTTCACAATGTCATTTTCATCTCGTTTAACGTCGGCAATCTTGCTTTGACCATAACGCCTATATTTGTTGTAAAATTTAACTTTAATGAACAAAACTGTCTTTATACGCAAAATTCACGGCAGGGATGTCACAGTTCGCTGTTTTCATATTGACTCATTTTCCATAGAAACCGGTTATGCAAAGAATGTGCTTTTACGCAAATCCTCATTCCACTCGAAGTTTCTGAAACAAAGCTTGTTTTAAGTAAAACGCTATTTTGGTGTAAAAAGGTCGTTTTTTGCTAACCCTGTGAGATGCTGATCTTCGCTTTTTATGCTGTCACGATAAAACCTTTTCCGCAAATAATATACTATGAGAATTAACATTAGCGTGTTTTAAGTAAAAATCGCTATTTTGGCGTAAAAAGTTCGTTTTTTGCTAACTTCACCAAAAAAGCTGATTTTCGCTTTTTGTGCTGTTTTCACGCTAAAACTTGTTTTCTGCAAACAATTTACCTATGAGAATTAACATTATCCTGTTTTAAGGAAAAATCGCTATTTTGGCGTAAAAAGTTCGTTTTTTGCTATCTTCCCGTAAAAAGCTGAGTTTCGATTAGTATTCTGTTTTCACGCTAAAACGTCTTTTCCGCAAACAATTTACTTTGACAATTACCATTAGCTTGTTTTATGTAAAAATAGCTATTTTGGCGTAAAAACTTCGATTTTTACTAACTTCACGTAAAATGCTGATTTTCGTTTTTTGTGCTCTTTTCACGCTAAAACCTCTTTTCCGCAAACAATTTGCTTTGAGAATTAGCATTAGCGTGTTTTAGGTAAAAATCGCTATTTTGGCGTAAAAAGTTCCTTTTTTACTATCTTCAGGTAAAAACCTGATTTTCGCTTTTTATGCTGTTTTCACGCTAATACTTCTTTTCCGTGAACAATTTACTTTGAGAATTAACATCGCATGTTAAGTTATATTTTAGCTCGCCTTTTAGTTCGTCCGCCTTCCTTTTGACGATAAATGCTAGTTTTGAAGATACGCTATCGTTTTAAACCAAAGTTCATTTTTTCACTTCACAATGTCATTTTCATCTCGTTTAACGTCGGCAAGCTTGCTTTGACCATAACGCCTATATTTGTTGTAAAATTTAACTTTAATGAACAAAACTGTCTTTATACGCAAAATTCACGGCAGGGATGTCACAGTTCGCTGTTTTCATATTGACTCATTTTCCATAGAAACCGGTTATGCAAAGAATGTGCTTTTACGCAAAATCCTCATTCCACTCGAAGTTTCTAAAACAAAGCTTGTTTTAAGTAAAACGCTATTTTGGTGTAAAAAGTCGTTTTTTGCTAACCCTGTGAGATGCTGATCTTCGCTTTTTATGCTGTCACGATAAAACCTTTTCCGCAAATAATATACTATGAGAATTAACATTAGGCTGTTTTAAGGAAAAATCGCTATTTTGGCGTAAAAAGTTCGTTTTTTGCTATCTTCCCGTAAAAAGCTGAGTTTCGACTAGTATTCTGTTTTCACGCTAAAACCTCTTTTCTGCAAACAATTTGCTTTGAGAATTAGCATTAGCGTGTTTTAAGTAAAAATCTTTATTTTGGCGTAAAACGTTCGTTTTTTGCTATCATCAGGTAAAAAGCTGATTTTCGCTTTTTATGCTGTTTTCACGCTAAAGCTTTATACGCAAAATTTACGGCAGGGATGTCACAGGTCGCTGTTTTCATATTGACTCATTTTCCATAGAAACCGGTTATGCAAAGAATGTGCCTTTACGCAAAATCCACATTCCACTCGAAGTTTATAAAACAAAGCTTGTTTTAAGTAAGATGCTATTTTGGCGTAAAAAGTTCGTTTTTTGCTATCTTCGCGTAAAAAGATCTATTTCGCTTTTTATGCTGTTTTCACGCCAGAACTTGTTTTCCGCGAACAATTTACTTTGAAAATTAACATGGCATTTTAAGATATATTTTAGCTCGCTTGATAGTTCGTCGGCCTTCCTTTTGAAGATCGGGGCTAGTTATGAAGTACGCTATCGTTTTAAACCACAGTTCGTCTTTTCACTTCACAATGCCATTTTCGTCTCGTTTAAGCACGCCAATCTTCTTTTGACCATGAAGAATGCATTTCTTGTAAAATGCATGTTTAATGAGCAAAACTATCAGTATAGGCTAAGGAAGTCACAGGTCGCTGTTTTCACATTAAAAGTCCTTTTCCATAGATTCCGGTTATCAAAAAATGTACTTTTACGCAAAATCATCATTCCCCTAGAAGTTTCTCAAACCAAGCTTGCTTTTACGTAAAAAGCGATAGTTTGGCGTAAAAAGTTTGTTTTTTTACTATCTTCGCATAAAAAGGTGGTTTCGCTTTTAATGCTGTTTTCACACTAAAACGTCCTTTCCACAAACAATTTACTTTGAGAATTAACATTAGCTTGTTTTAAGTAAAAATTACTGATTTAGCGTAAAAAATTCGTTTTATGCTAACCGCGTGAGATGCTGATTTTCGGTTTTTATGCTGTGTCACGCTAAAACCTCTTTTCCGCATATATTTTACTTTACCCATAAAGGCTATATTTGTTGTAAATTCATATCAGGGATGTCACAGATCGCTCTTTTGACATTAAAAGTCATTTTCCATAGATTCCTTTTATGCAAATAATGTCCATTTACGCAAAATCCTCATTCCACTTGAAGTTGCTAAAAACAAAGCTTGTTTTAAGTAAAACTCGCTCTTTTGGCGTAAAAAGTTCGTTTTTTGCTATCTTGACGTAAAAAGCTGGTTCCGCTTTTAATGCTGTTTTCACACTAAAACGTTTTTTCCGCAAAATATTTACTTTGAGAATTAACATTAGCTTGTTTTAAGTACGTAAATTGCTGATTTACGCTTTTTGTGCTGTTTTCACGCTAAAACCTCTTTTCCGCAAACAATTTGCTTTGAGAATTAGCATTAGCGTGTTTTAAGTAAAAATCGCTATTTTGGCGTAAAAAGTTCGTTTTTTACTATCCTCAGGTAAAAAGCTGATTTTCGCTCTTTATGCAGTTTTCACGCTAATACTTCTTTTCCGTGAACAATTTACTTTGAGAATTAACATCGCATGTTAAGTTATATTTTAGCTCGCCTTTTAGTTCCTCCGCCTTCCTTTTGACAATTAAGGCTAGTTTTGAAGATGCGCTATCGTTTTAAACCAAAGTTCATTTTTTCACTTCACAATGTCATTTTCATCTCGTTTAACGTCGGCAATCTTGCTTTGACCATAACGCCTATATTTGTTGTAAAATTTAACTTTAATGAACAAAACTGTCTTTATACGCAAAATTCACGGCAGGGATGTCACAGTTCGCTGTTTTCATATTGACTCATTTTCCATAGAAACCGGTTATGCAAAGAATGTGCTTTTACGCAAAATCCTCATTCCACTCGAAGTTTCTGAAACAAAGCTTGTTTTAAGTAAAACGCTATTTTGGTGTAAAAAGGTCGTTTTTTGCTAACCCTGTGAGATGCTGATCTTCGCTTTTTATGCTGTCACGATAAAACCTTTTCCGCAAATAATATACTATGAGAATTAACATTAGCGTGTTTTAAGTAAAAATCGCTATTTTGGCGTAAAAAGTTCGTTTTTTGCTAACTTCACCAAAAAAGCTGATTTTCGCTTTTTGTGCTGTTTTCACGCTAAAACTTGTTTTCTGCAAACAATTTACCTATGAGAATTAACATTATCCTGTTTTAAGGAAAAATCGCTATTTTGGCGTAAAAAGTTCGTTTTTTGCTATCTTCCCGTAAAAAGCTGAGTTTCGATTAGTATTCTGTTTTCACGCTAAAACGTCTTTTCCGCAAACAATTTACTTTGACAATTACCATTAGCTTGTTTTATGTAAAAATAGCTATTTTGGCGTAAAAACTTCGATTTTTACTAACTTCACGTAAAATGCTGATTTTCGTTTTTTGTGCTCTTTTCACGCTAAAACCTCTTTTCCGCAAACAATTTGCTTTGAGAATTAGCATTAGCGTGTTTTAGGTAAAAATCGCTATTTTGGCGTAAAAAGTTCCTTTTTTACTATCTTCAGGTAAAAACCTGATTTTCGCTTTTTATGCTGTTTTCACGCTAATACTTCTTTTCCGTGAACAATTTACTTTGAGAATTAACATCGCATGTTAAGTTATATTTTAGCTCGCCTTTTAGTTCGTCCGCCTTCCTTTTGACGATAAATGCTAGTTTTGAAGATACGCTATCGTTTTAAACCAAAGTTCATTTTTTCACTTCACAATGTCATTTTCATCTCGTTTAACGTCGGCAAGCTAGCTTTGACCATAACGCCTATATTTGTTGTAAAATTTAACTTTAATGAACAAAACTGTCTTTATACGCAAAATTCACGGCAGGGATGTCACAGTTCGCTGTTTTCATATTGCTCATTTTCCATAGAAACCGGTTATGCAAAGAATGTGCTTTTACGCAAAATCCTCATTCCACTCGAACTTTCTAAAACAAAGCTTGTTTTAAGTAAAACGCTATTTTGGTGTAAAAAGTCGTTTTTTGCTAACCCTGTGAGATGCTGATCTTCGCTATTTATGCTGTCACGATAAAACCTTTTCCGCAAATAATATACTATGAGAATTAACATTAGGCTGTTTTAAGGAAAAATCGCTATTTTGGCGTAAAAAGTTCGTTTTTTGCTATCTTCCCGTAAAAAGCTGAGTTTCGATTAGTATTCTGTTTTCACGCTAAAACCTCTTTTCTGCAAACAATTTGCTTTGAGAATTAGCATTAGCGTGTTTTAAGTAAAAATCTTTATTTTGGCGTAAAACGTTCGTTTTTTGCTATCATCAGGTAAAAAGCTGATTTTCGCTTTTTATGCTGTTTTCACGCTAAAGCTTTATACGCAAAATTTACGGCAGGGATGTCACAGGTCGCTGTTTTCATATTGACTCATTTTCCATAGAAACCGGTTATGCAAAGAATGTGCCTTTACGCAAAATCCTCATTCCACTCGAAGTTTATAAAACAAAGCTTGTTTTAAGTAAGATGCTATTTTGGCGTAAAAAGTTCGTTTTTTGCTATCTTCGCGTAAAAAGATCTATTTCGCTTTTTATGCTGTTTTCACGCCAGAACTTGTTTTCCGCGAACAATTTACTTTGAAAATTAACATGGCATTTTAAGATATATTTTAGCTCGCTTGATAGTTCGTCGGCCTTCCTTTTGAAGATCGGGGCTAGTTATGAAGTACGCTATCGTTTTAAACCACAGTTCGTCTTTTCACTTCACAATGCCATTTTCGTCTCGTTTAAGCACGCCAATCTTCTTTTGACCATGAAGAATGCATTTCTTGTAAAATGCATGTTTAATGAGCAAAACTATCAGTATAGGCTAAGGAAGTCACAGGTCGCTGTTTTCACATTAAAAGTCATTTTCCATAGATTCCTTTTATGCAAATAATGTCCATTTACGCAAAATCCTCATTCCACTTGAAGTTGCTAAAAACAAAGCTTGTTTTAAGTAAAAATCGCTCTTTTGGCGTAAAAAGTTCGTTTTTTGCTATCTTGACGTAAAAAGCTGGTTCCGCTTTTAATGCTGTTTTCACACTAAAACGTTTTTTCCGCAAAATATTTACTTTGAGAATTAACATTAGCTTGTTTTAAGTACGTAAATTGCTGATTTACGCTTTTTGTGCTGTTTTCACGCTAAAACCTCTTTTCCGCAAACAATTTGCTTTGAGAATTAGCATTAGCGTGTTTTAAGTAAAAATCGCTATTTTGGCGTAAAAAGTTCGTTTTTTACTATCCTCAGGTAAAAAGCTGATTTTCGCTCTTTATGCAGTTTTCACGCTAATACTTCTTTTCCGTGAACAATTTACTTTGAGAATTAACATCGCATGTTAAGTTATATTTTAGCTCGCCTTTTAGTTCCTCCGCCTTCCTTTTGACAATTAAGGCTAGTTTTGAAGATGCGCTATCGTTTTAAACCAAAGTTCATTTTTTCACTTCACAATGTCATTTTCATCTCGTTTAACGTCGGCAATCTTGCTTTGACCATAACGCCTATATTTGTTGTAAAATTTAACTTTAATGAACAAAACTGTCTTTATACGCAAAATTCACGGCAGGGATGTCACAGTTCGCTGTTTTCATATTGACTCATTTTCCATAGAAACCGGTTATGCAAAGAATGTGCTTTTACGCAAAATCCTCATTCCACTCGAAGTTTCTGAAACAAAGCTTGTTTTAAGTAAAACGCTATTTTGGTGTAAAAAGGTCGTTTTTTGCTAACCCTGTGAGATGCTGATCTTCGCTTTTTATGCTGTCACGATAAAACCTTTTCCGCAAATAATATACTATGAGAATTAACATTATCCTGTTTTAAGGAAAAATCGCTATTTTGGCGTAAAAAGTTCGTTTTTTGCTATCTTCCCGTAAAAAGCTGAGTTTCGATTAGTATTCTGTTTTCACGCTAAAACGTCTTTTCCGCAAACAATTTACTTTGACAATTACCATTAGCTTGTTTTATGTAAAAATAGCTATTTTGGCGTAAAAACTTCGATTTTTACTAACTTCACGTAAAATGCTGATTTTCGTTTTTTGTGCTCTTTTCACGCTAAAACCTCTTTTCCGCAAACAATTTGCTTTGAGAATTAGCATTAGCGTGTTTTAGGTAAAAATCGCTATTTTGGCGTAAAAAGTTCCTTTTTTACTATCTTCAGGTAAAAACCTGATTTTCGCTTTTTATGCTGTTTTCACGCTAAAACTTCTTTTCCGCAAACAATTTACTTTGAGAATTACCATTAGCTTGTTTTAAGTAAAGATAGCTATTTTTGTATAAAAGGTTCGTTTTTTGCTATCTTCGCGTAAAAGCTGATTTTCGCTTTTTATGCTGTTTTCACGCTAAAAGTTCTTTTCCGCGAACAATTTACTTTGAGAATGAACATCGCATGTTAAGTTATATATTAGCTCACCTTTTAGTTCGTCCGCCTTCCTTTTGACGATAAAGGCTAGTTTTGAAGATACGCTATCGTTTTAAACCAAAGTTTATTTTTTCACTTCACAATGTCATTTTCATCTCGGTTAACGTCGGCAATCTTGCTTTGACCATAACGCCTATATTTGTTGTAAAATTTAACTTTAATGAACAAAACTATCTTTATACGCAAAATTCACGGCAGGGATGTTACAGGTCGCTGTTTTCATATTGACTCATTTTCCATAGAAACCGGTTATGCAAAGAATGTGCTTTTACGCAAAATCCTCATTCCACTCGAAGTTTCTAAAACAAAGCCTGTTTTAAGTAAACTCTATTTTGGCGTAAAAAGTCCGTTTATCGCTATCTTCCGGTAAAAAGCTGAGTTTCGATTAGTATTCTGTTTTCACACTAAAACGTCTTTTCCACAAACAATTTACTTTGAGAATTAACATTAGCTTGTTTTAAGTAAAAATCGCTGTTTTAGCGTAAAAAGTTCGTGTTTTGCTAACCGCGTGAGATGCTGATTTTCGCTTTTTATGCTGTGTCACGCTAAGACCTCTTTTCCGCAAATATTTTACTTTGACCATAAAGGCTATATTTGTTGTAAATTCATATCATGATTGTCACAGGTCGCTCTTTTCACATTAAAAGTCATTTTCCATAGATTCCTTTTATCCAAATAATGTCCATTAACGCAAAATCCTCATTCCAAAACACATCCTAAGGTTTTCTCGGACCGAAAAAAGCTTTTTAGATACATGCATCATTGGTGTTCGTTTGATAAAGAAAACACATCCTAAGCCTCCTTTATGCTAATTTGTCCCACTTTAAGTAGCAGTTTGCTCCGAAAGTGGTCGTTCGCCCATGTACTTCGCGGCTGGACTTAGAAAATGTTCGCTCGGAGTTGCACTTTAAATTTTCTCAGACCGAAAAAAGTTTTTTTGATAAATGTGGAACATGCATCCTAGGTGATCGTTTGATAAATCGATTTCGATTTCGATTTCGATTGCGATTTCGATTTCGATGTCGATTCGATTTCGATATTTCGATTTCCATTTCGATTTCGATTTCCATTTTTATTTCGATTTCGATTTCGATGGTGCGTTGCACCGAGCCTAGAAGACGGCCTTTCTGGCCCTCGAGCGGCGAGGCCTCAACTGCCGGCATGGTTCCGAGACGCACTCCCGGGGAACTTGGAAATTTGTCGCTCGGAGTTGGACTTTGAAAAATTTTGATCGAAGTGAAAAAAATGTTTTTTTTTTAAAAAATGTGAAACATGCATCAGTGGCATTCGTAATTTCGATTTCGATTTCGATTGCGATTTCGATTTCGATTCGATTTCGATTTCGATTCCGAATTCGATTTCGATATTTCGATTTCGATTTCCGATTTCGATTTCGACTTCGATTTCGAATTCGATTTCGATTTCGATTTTTATTTCGATTTCGATTTCGATTTCGATTTCTATTTCGATTTCGATTTTGATTTCGACGGCGCGTTACACCGAGCCTAGAAGACGGCCTTTCTGGCCCTCGAGCGGCGAGGCCTCAACTGCCGGCATGGTTCCGAGACGAACTCCCGGGGAACTTGGAAATTTTTCGCTCGGAGTTGGACTTTGAAAAATTTTGATCGAAGTGAAAAAAATGTTTTTTTTTTAAAAATGTGAAACATGCATCAGTGGCATTCGTAAAAATAATTTTTAAGAACATGAAATATACATCAGACGCATTCTTTTAGAAGGGGAAACTCTTACCAAGCACAACTTTGGCAAATATCCCCGTATTTCAATAGCGCGTTGCACCAGGCCTATTTCGATTTCGATTTCGATATTTCGATTTCGAATTCGATTTCGATTTCTATTGCGATTTCGATTTCGATATCGATTGCGATTTCGATTTCGATTTCGATTCGATTTCGATTACAATATTTCGATTTGTATTTCGATTTCGATTTCGAATTCGATTTCGATTTGGATTTTTTCGATTTCGATTTCGATTCGATTTCGATTTTGATTTCGATTTCGAATTCGATATTTCGATACGATTTCCATTTCCGATTTAATTTCGATTTCGATTTCGATTTTGATTCGATTTCGATTTCGATTTCTATTACGATTTCGTTATTTCGATTTCGATTTCCGATTTCGATTTCGATTTCGATTACGAATTCGATTTCGAATTCTATTTCGATTTCGATTTTTATTTCGATTTCGATTCCTATTTCGATTTCAATTTCGATGTCGATTTCGATTTCCGATTTCGATTTCGATACCGATGGCGATTTCGATTTCGATTTCGATTCGATTTGGATTTCTATTTCGAATTCGATTTCTATTTCGATATTTCGATTTCCGATTTCGATTTTTCGATTTTGAATTCAATTTCGATTTCGATATTTCGATTTCGATTTCCGATTTCGATTTCGATATTGAATTCGATTTCGAATTCGATTTCGAATTCAATTTCGATTTCGATATTTCGATTTCGATTTCCGATTTCGTATTCGATTTCGAATTCGATTTCGAATTCGATTTCGATTTCGATTTTTATTTCGATTTCGATATCGATTTCCACTTCGATTTCTATTTCTATTTCGATTTCGATTTCAGATTTCGATTTCGATTTCGATGGCGATTTCGATTTCGATTCGATTTCGATTTCGAATTCGAGTTCGATATTTCTATTTCGATTTCGATTTCCGATTTCGATTTCGATTGCGATAACGATTTCGATTCGATTTCGAATTCGATTTCGAATTCGATTTCGATTTCGATTTCGATTTCCGATTTCGATTTCGATTTCAATTTCCATTTTGATTTTTATTTCGATATCGATTTCGAATTCTATTTCTATTTCGATTTCGATGGCGCGTTGCACCGAGCATAGAAGACGGCCTTTCTGGCCCTCTAGCGGCGAGGCCTCAACTGCCGGCATGGTTCCGAGACGAACTCCCGGGGAACATGGAAATTTTTCGCTCGGAGTTGGACTTTGAAAAATTTTGATCGAAGCGAAAAAAATGTTTTTTTAAAAAATGTGAAACATGCATCAGTGGCATTCGTAAAAATAATTTTTTAAGAACATGAAATATACATCAGACGCATTCTTTGAGAAGGGAAAACTTACCAAGCACAACTTTGGCAAATATCCCCGTATTTCAATAGCGCGTTGCACCAGACCTATTTCGATTTCGATTTCGATATTTCGATTTCGAATTCGATTTCTGATTTCGATTTCGATTTCGATTGCGATTTCGATTTTGATTGCGATTTCGATTTCGAATTCGATTTCTGATTTCGATTTCGATTGCGATATCGATTTCGATTGCGATTTCGATTTCGATTTTGATTGCGATTTCCGATTTCGATTTCGAATTCGATTTCGATTTCGATTTTTATTTCGATTTTGATTTCTCATTTCGATTTATATGGCGATTTCGATTTCGATTTTGATTCGATTTCGATTTCTATTTAGATTTCGATATTTCGATTTCGATTTCCAATTTCGATTACGAATTCGATTTCGATTTTTATTTCGATTTCGATTTCTATTTCTATTTCGATTTCGATTTCGATGTCGATTTCGATTTCGATATCGATTTCGATTTCGATTTCCGATTTCGATTTCGATTTCGATGGCGATTTCGATTTCGATTTGGATTCGATTTCGATTTCCATTTCGAATTCGATTTCTATTTTGAATTTAATTTCGATTTCGATATTTCGATTTCGATTACGATTTCGGATTTCGATTTCGAATTCGATTTCGAATTCGATTTCGATTTCGAATTCATTTTCGATTTCGATATTTCGATTTCGATTTCGATTTCCGATTTCGATTTTGATTTCGATTTCGAATTCGAATTCGATTTCGATTTCAATTTGGATTTCGATTTCGATTTCGATATCGATTTCGATTTCTATTTCTATTTCGATTTCCGATTTCGATTTCGATGGCGATTTCGATTTCGATTCGATTTCGAATTCGATTTCGATTTCGATTTCCGATTTCGATTTCGAATTCGATTTCGATTTCAATTTCGATTTCGATTTCCGCTTTCGATTTCTATTTCGTTTTCGATTTCGATTTCGCTTACGATTTCGATTCGATTTTGAATTTGATTTCGATTTCGATTTCCGATTTCAATTTCGATTTCGAATTCGATTTCGATTTCAATTTCTATTTCGATTTTTATTTCGATTTCGAATTCTATTTCGATTTCGATGGCGCGTTGCACCGAGCATAGAAGACGGCCTTTCTGGCCCTATAGCGGCGAGGCCTCAACTGCCGGCATGGTTCCGAGACGAACTCCCGGGGATCTTGGAAATATTTCGCTCGGAGTTGGACTTTGAAAAATTTTGATCGAAGTGAAAAAAATGTTTTTTTAAAAAATGTGAAACATGCATCAATGGCATTCGTAAAACTAATTTTTTAAGAACATGAAATATACACCAGACGCATTCTTTTAGAAGGGGAAACTTACCAAGCACAACTTTGGCAAATATCCCCGTATTTCAATAGCGCGTTGCACCAGACCTATTTCGATTTCGATATTTCGATTTCGATTTCGAATTCGATGTCGATTTCTGATTTCGATTTCGATATCGATATCGATTTCGATTTCGATTGCGTTTTCGATTGCGATTTCTATTCGATTTCGATTTCGATATTTCGATTTCGATTTCCATTTCGATTTCGATTTTTATTTCGATTTCAATTTCGATGGCGCGTTGCACCGAGCCTAGAAGACGGCCTTTCTGGCCCTCGAGCGGAGAGGCCTCAACTGCCGGCATGGTTCCGAGACGAACTCCCGGGGAACTTGGTAATTTTTCGCTCGGAGTTGGACTTTGAAAAATTTTGATCGAGTGAAAAAAATGTTTTTTTAAAAAATGTGAAACATGCATCAGTGGCATTCGTAAAAATAAATTTTAAGAACATGAAATATACATCAGACGCATTCTTTTAGAAGGGGAAACTCTTACCAAGCACAACTTTGGCAAATATCCCCGTATTTCAATAGCGCGTTGCATCAGACCTATTTCGATTTCGATTTCGATATTTCGATTTCGATTTCGAATTCGATTTCTGATTTCGATTTCGATTTCGATTGCAATATCGATTTCGATTGCGATTTCGATTTTGATTGCTATTTCGATTTCGAATTCGATTCGATTTCGATTTAGATTTCGATTCGATTTCGATTTGTATTTCGATTTCGATTTCCGATTTCGATTTCGATATTTCGATTTCGATTACGATTTCCGATTTCCGATTTCGATTTCGATTTCGAATTCGATTTCGATTTCGATTTTTATTTCGATTTCGATTTCTCATTTCGATTTCGTATTCGATGGCGATTTCGATTTCGATTTTGATTCGATTTCGATTTCTATTTCGATTTCAATATTTCGATTTCGATTTCCAATTTCGATTTCGATTACGAATTCGATTTCGAATTCTATTTCGATTTCGATTTCGATTTTTATTTCGATTTCGATTTCTATTTCTATTTCTATTTCGATTTCGATGTCGAATTCGATTTCGATGTCGATTTCGATTTCGATTTCCGATTTCGATTTCGATTTCGATGGCGATTTCGATTTCGATTCGATTTCGATTTCCATTTCGAATTCGATTTCTATTTCGATATTTCGATTTCGATTTCCGATTTCGAACTTTCGATTTTGAATTCAATTTCGATTTCGATATTTCGATTTCGATTTCCGATTTCGATTTCGAATTCGATTTTGATTTCGATTTCGAATTCAATTTCGATTTCGATATTTCGATTTCGATTTCCGATTTCGATTTTGATTTCGATTTTGAATTCGATTTCGAATTCGATTTCGATTTGGATTTCGATTTTTATTTCGATTTCGATATCGATTTCTATTTCTATTTCTATTTCGATTTCGATTTCCGATTCCGATTTCGATGGCGATTTCGATTTCGATTCGATTTCGATTTCGATTTCGAATTCAATTTCGATATTTCGATTTCGATTTCCGATTTCGATTTCGAATTCTATTTCGTTTTCGATTTCGATTTCGATTTCGATTGTGATATCGATTTCGATTCGATTTCGAATTCGATTTCTATTTCCGATTTCGATTTCGAATTCGATTTCGATTTCAATTTCCGATTTCGATTTCGAATTCGATTTCGATTTCAATTTCGATTTCGATTTTTATTTCGATTTCGATTTCGAATTCCATTTCTATTTCGATTTCGATGGCGCGTTGCACCGAGCATAGGAGATGGCCTTTCTGGCCCTTTAGCGGCGAGGCCTCAACTGCCGGCATGGTTCCGAGACGAACTCCCGGGGAACTTGGAATTATTTCGCTCGGAGTTGGACTTTGAAAAATTTTGATCGAAGTGAAAAAAATGTTTTTTTAAAAAATGTGAAACATGCATCAATGGCATTCGTAAAACTAATTTTTTAAGAACATGAAATATACATCAGACGCATTCTTTTAGAAGGGGAAACTTACCAAGCACAACTTTGGCAAATAACCCCGTATTTCAATAGCGCGCTGCACCAGACCTATTTCGATTTCGATTTCGATATTTCCATTTCGAATTCGATTTTTGATTTCGATTTCGATTGCGATATCGATTTCGATTGCGATTTCGATTTCGACTTTGATTGCGATATCGATTTCGGTTCGATTTCGATTTCGATTTCGATTCGATTTGTATTTCGATTTCAATTTCCGATTCCGATTTCGATATTTCGATTTCGATTTCGATTTCCGATTTCGATTTCGATTTTTATTTCGATTTCAATTTCGATTTCGATTTCTCATTTCGATATCGATTTTGATGGCGATTTCGATTTCCATTTTGATTCCATTTCGATTTATATTTCGATTTCGATATTTCGATTTCGATTTCCGATTTCGATTACGAATTCGATTTCGAATTCTATTTCGATTTCGATTTCGATTTTTATTTCGATTTCGATTTCGATTACGATTTCGATTTCGATTCGATTTCGAATTCGATTTCGATTTCCGATTTCGATTTCGAATTCGAATTCGATTTCGATTTCAATTTGTATTTCGATTTTTATTTCGATTTCGAATTCTATTTCTATTTCGATTTCGATGGCGCGTTGCACCGAGCATAGAAGACGGCCTTTCTGGACCTTTAGCGGCGAGGCCTCAACTGACGGCATGGTTCCGAGACGAACTCCCTGGGAACTTGGAAATATTTTGCTCGGAGTTGGACTTTGAAAAATTTTGATCGAAGTGAAAAAAATGTTTTTTTAAAAAATGTGAAACATGCATCAATGGCATTCGTAAAACTAATTTTTTAAGAACATGAAATATACATCAGACGCATTCTTTTAGAAGGGGAAACTCTTACCAAGCACAACTTTGGCAAATATCCCCGTATTTCAATAGCGCGTTGCACCAGACCTATTTCGATTTCGATATTTCGATTTCGATTTCGAATTCGATGTCGATTTCTGATTTCGATTTCGATATCGATTTCGATTGCGTTTTTGATTTCGATATTTCGATTTCGATTTCGATTTTTATTTCGATTTCGATGGCGCGTTGCACCGAGCCTAGAAGACGGCCTTTCTGGCCCTCGAGCGGCGAGGCCTCAACTGCCGGCATGGTTCCGAGACGAACTCCCGGGGAACTTGGAATTCTTTCGCTCGGAGTTTGACTTTGAAAAATTTTGATCGAAGTGAAAAAAATGTTTTTTTAAAAAATGTGAAACATGCATCAGTGGCATTCGTAAAAATAATTTTTTAAGAACATGAAATATACATCAGACGCATTCTTTTAGAAGGGGAATCTCTTACCAAGCACAACTTTGGCAAATATCCACGTATTTCAATAGCGCGTTGCACCAGACCTATTTCGATTTCGACTTCGATTTCGAGTTCCGATTTCGATTTCGATTTTTATTTCGATTTCGATTTCGATGGCGCGTTGCACCGAGCCTAGAAGACGGCCTTTCTGGCCCTCGAGCGGCGAGGCCTCAACTGCCGGCAGGGTTCCGAGACGAACTCCCCGGGAAAGTTTT
The DNA here is from genome assembly GCA_030765055.1 of Mantis religiosa. Lineage (NCBI taxonomy): Eukaryota > Metazoa > Arthropoda > Insecta > Mantodea > Mantidae > Mantis > Mantis religiosa. The sequence goes on along the minus strand of CM060948.1, from coordinate 253,088,257 downwards.
ATTTCGAGTTCGATTTCGGTTTCGATTTAGATTTCGATTTCGGTTTCGATTTCCGATTTCGATTTCGATTTCAATTTTGATTTCGGTTTCGATTTCGATTTCGATTACGAATTCGATTTCGAATTCTATTTCGATTTCGATTTTTATTTCGATTTCGATTCCTATTTCGATTTCAATTTCGATGTCGATTTCGATTTCCGATTTCGATTTCGATACCGATGGCGATTTCGATTTCGATTTCGATTCGATTTGGATTTCTATTTCGAATTCGATTTCTATTTCGATATTTCGATTTCCGATTTCGATTTTTCGATTTTGAATTCAATTTCGATTTCGATATTTCGATTTCGATTTCCGATTTCGATTTCGATATTGAATTCGATTTCGAATTCGATTTCGAATTCAATTTCGATTTCGATATTTCGATTTCGATTTCCGATTTCGTATTCGATTTCGAATTCGATTTCGAATTCGATTTCGATTTCGATTTTTATTTCGATTTCGATATCGATTTCCACTTCGATTTCTATTTCTATTTCGATTTCGATTTCAGATTTCGATTTCGATTTCGATGGCGATTTCGATTTCGATTCGATTTCGATTTCGAATTCGAGTTCGATATTTCTATTTCGATTTCGATTTCCGATTTCGATTTCGATTGCGATAACGATTTCGATTCGATTTCGAATTCGATTTCGAATTCGATTTCGATTTCGATTTCGATTTCCGATTTCGATTTCGATTTCAATTTCCATTTTGATTTTTATTTCGATATCGATTTCGAATTCTATTTCTATTTCGATTTCGATGGCGCGTTGCACCGAGCATAGAAGACGGCCTTTCTGGCCCTCTAGCGGCGAGGCCTCAACTGCCGGCACGGTTCCGAGACGAACTCCCGGGGAACATGGAAATTTTTCGCTCGGAGTTGGACTTTGAAAAATTTTGATCGAAGCGAAAAAAATGTTTTTTTAAAAAATGTGAAACATGCATCAGTGGCATTCGTAAAAATAATTTTTTAAGAACATGAAATATACATCAGACGCATTCTTTGAGAAGGGAAAACTTACCAAGCACAACTTTGGCAAATATCCCCGTATTTCAATAGCGCGTTGCACCAGACCTATTTCGATTTCGATTTCGATATTTCGATTTCGAATTCGATTTCTGATTTCGATTTCGATTTCGATTGCGATTTCGATTTTGATTGCGATTTCGATTTCGAATTCGATTTCTGATTTCGATTTCGATTGCGATATCGATTTCGATTGCGATTTCGATTTCGATTTTGATTGCGATTTCCGATTTCGATTTCGAATTCGATTTCGATTTCGATTTTTATTTCGATTTTGATTTCTCATTTCGATTTATATGGCGATTTCGATTTCGATTTTGATTCGATTTCGATTTCTATTTAGATTTCGATATTTCGATTTCGATTTCCAATTTCGATTACGAATTCGATTTCGATTTTTATTTCGATTTCGATTTCTATTTCTATTTCGATTTCGATTTCGATGTCGATTTCGATTTCGATATCGATTTCGATTTCGATTTCCGATTTCGATTTCGATTTCGATGGCGATTTCGATTTCGATTTGGATTCGATTTCGATTTCCATTTCGAATTCGATTTCTATTTTGAATTTAATTTCGATTTCGATATTTCGATTTCGATTACGATTTCGGATTTCGATTTCGAATTCGATTTCGAATTCGATTTCGATTTCGAATTCATTTTCGATTTCGATATTTCGATTTCGATTTCGATTTCCGATTTCGATTTTGATTTCGATTTCGAATTCGAATTCGATTTCGATTTCAATTTGGATTTCGATTTCGATTTCGATATCGATTTCGATTTCTATTTCTATTTCTATTTCGATTTCCGATTTCGATTTCGATGGCGATTTCGATTTCGATTCGATTTCGAATTCGATTTCGATTTCGATTTCCGATTTCGATTTCGAATTCGATTTCGATTTCAATTTCGATTTCGATTTCCGCTTTCGATTTCTATTTCGTTTTCGATTTCGATTTCGCTTACGATTTCGATTCGATTTTGAATTTGATTTCGATTTCGATTTCCGATTTCAATTTCGATTTCGAATTCGATTTCGATTTCAATTTCTATTTCGATTTTTATTTCGATTTCGAATTCTATTTCGATTTCGATGGCGCGTTGCACCGAGCATAGAAGACGGCCTTTCTGGCCCTATAGCGGCGAGGCCTCAACTGCCGGCATGGTTCCGAGACGAACTCCCGGGGATCTTGGAAATATTTCGCTCGGAGTTGGACTTTGAAAAATTTTGATCGAAGTGAAAAAAATGTTTTTTTAAAAAATGTGAAACATGCATCAATGGCATTCGTAAAACTAATTTTTTAAGAACATGAAATATACACCAGACGCATTCTTTTAGAAGGGGAAACTTACCAAGCACAACTTTGGCAAATATCCCCGTATTTCAATAGCGCGTTGCACCAGACCTATTTCGATTTCGATATTTCGATTTCGATTTCGAATTCGATGTCGATTTCTGATTTCGATTTCGATATCGATATCGATTTCGATTTCGATTGCGTTTTCGATTGCGATTTCTATTCGATTTCGATTTCGATATTTCGATTTCGATTTCCATTTCGATTTCGATTTTTATTTCGATTTCAATTTCGATGGCGCGTTGCACCGAGCCTAGAAGACGGCCTTTCTGGCCCTCGAGCGGAGAGGCCTCAACTGCCGGCATGGTTCCGAGACGAACTCCCGGGGAACTTGGTAATTTTTCGCTCGGAGTTGGACTTTGAAAAATTTTGATCGAGTGAAAAAAATGTTTTTTTAAAAAATGTGAAACATGCATCAGTGGCATTCGTAAAAATAAATTTTAAGAACATGAAATATACATCAGACGCATTCTTTTAGAAGGGGAAACTCTTACCAAGCACAACTTTGGCAAATATCCCCGTATTTCAATAGCGCGTTGCATCAGACCTATTTCGATTTCGATTTCGATATTTCGATTTCGATTTCGAATTCGATTTCTGATTTCGATTTCGATTTCGATTGCAATATCGATTTCGATTGCGATTTCGATTTTGATTGCTATTTCGATTTCGAATTCGATTCGATTTCGATTTAGATTTCGATTCGATTTCGATTTGTATTTCGATTTCGATTTCCGATTTCGATTTCGATATTTCGATTTCGATTACGATTTCCGATTTCCGATTTCGATTTCGATTTCGAATTCGATTTCGATTTCGATTTTTATTTCGATTTCGATTTCTCATTTCGATTTCGTATTCGATGGCGATTTCGATTTCGATTTTGATTCGATTTCGATTTCTATTTCGATTTCAATATTTCGATTTCGATTTCCAATTTCGATTTCGATTTCGATTACGAATTCGATTTCGAATTCTATTTCGATTTCGATTTCGATTTTTATTTCGATTTCGATTTCTATTTCTATTTCTATTTCGATTTCGATGTCGAATTCGATTTCGATGTCGATTTCGATTTCGATTTCCGATTTCGATTTCGATTTCGATGGCGATTTCGATTTCGATTCGATTTCGATTTCCATTTCGAATTCGATTTCTATTTCGATATTTCGATTTCGATTTCCGATTTCGAACTTTCGATTTTGAATTCAATTTCGATTTCGATATTTCGATTTCGATTTCCGATTTCGATTTCGAATTCGATTTTGATTTCGATTTCGAATTCAATTTCGATTTCGATATTTCGATTTCGATTTCCGATTTCGATTTTGATTTCGATTTTGAATTCGATTTCGAATTCGATTTCGATTTGGATTTCGATTTTTATTTCGATTTCGATATCGATTTCTATTTCTATTTCTATTTCGATTTCGATTTCCGATTCCGATTTCGATGGCGATTTCGATTTCGATTCGATTTCGATTTCGATTTCGAATTCAATTTCGATATTTCGATTTCGATTTCCGATTTCGATTTCGAATTCTATTTCGTTTTCGATTTCGATTTCGATTTCGATTGTGATATCGATTTCGATTCGATTTCGAATTCGATTTCTATTTCCGATTTCGATTTCGAATTCGATTTCGATTTCAATTTCCGATTTCGATTTCGAATTCGATTTCGATTTCAATTTCGATTTCGATTTTTATTTCGATTTCGATTTCGAATTCCATTTCTATTTCGATTTCGATGGCGCGTTGCACCGAGCATAGGAGATGGCCTTTCTGGCCCTTTAGCGGCGAGGCCTCAACTGCCGGCATGGTTCCGAGACGAACTCCCGGGGAACTTGGAATTATTTCGCTCGGAGTTGGACTTTGAAAAATTTTGATCGAAGTGAAAAAAATGTTTTTTTAAAAAATGTGAAACATGCATCAATGGCATTCGTAAAACTAATTTTTTAAGAACATGAAATATACATCAGACGCATTCTTTTAGAAGGGGAAACTTACCAAGCACAACTTTGGCAAATAACCCCGTATTTCAATAGCGCGCTGCACCAGACCTATTTCGATTTCGATTTCGATATTTCCATTTCGAATTCGATTTTTGATTTCGATTTCGATTGCGATATCGATTTCGATTGCGATTTCGATTTCGACTTTGATTGCGATTTCGATTTCGGTTCGATTTCGATTTCGATTTCGATTCGATTTGTATTTCGATTTCAATTTCCGATTCCGATTTCGATATTTCGATTTCGATTTCGATTTCCGATTTCGATTTCGATTTTTATTTCGATTTCAATTTCGATTTCGATTTCTCATTTCGATATCGATTTTGATGGCGATTTCGATTTCCATTTTGATTCCATTTCGATTTATATTTCGATTTCGATATTTCGATTTCGATTTCCGATTTCGATTACGAATTCGATTTCGAATTCTATTTCGATTTCGATTTCGATTTTTATTTCGATTTCGATTTCGATTACGATTTCGATTTCGATTCGATTTCGAATTCGATTTCGATTTCCGATTTCGATTTCGAATTCGAATTCGATTTCGATTTCAATTTGTATTTCGATTTTTATTTCGATTTCGAATTCTATTTCTATTTCGATTTCGATGGCGCGTTGCACCGAGCATAGAAGACGGCCTTTCTGGACCTTTAGCGGCGAGGCCTCAACTGACGGCATGGTTCCGAGACGAACTCCCTGGGAACTTGGAAATATTTTGCTCGGAGTTGGACTTTGAAAAATTTTGATCGAAGTGAAAAAAATGTTTTTTTAAAAAATGTGAAACATGCATCAATGGCATTCGTAAAACTAATTTTTTAAGAACATGAAATATACATCAGACGCATTCTTTTAGAAGGGGAAACTCTTACCAAGCACAACTTTGGCAAATATCCCCGTATTTCAATAGCGCGTTGCACCAGACCTATTTCGATTTCGATATTTCGATTTCGATTTCGAATTCGATGTCGATTTCTGATTTCGATTTCGATATCGATTTCGATTGCGTTTTTGATTTCGATATTTCGATTTCGATTTCGATTTTTATTTCGATTTCGATGGCGCGTTGCACCGAGCCTAGAAGACGGCCTTTCTGGCCCTCGAGCGGCGAGGCCTCAACTGCCGGCATGGTTCCGAGACGAACTCCCGGGGAACTTGGAATTCTTTCGCTCGGAGTTTGACTTTGAAAAATTTTGATCGAAGTGAAAAAAATGTTTTTTTAAAAAATGTGAAACATGCATCAGTGGCATTCGTAAAAATAATTTTTTAAGAACATGAAATATACATCAGACGCATTCTTTTAGAAGGGGAATCTCTTACCAAGCACAACTTTGGCAAATATCCACGTATTTCAATAGCGCGTTGCACCAGACCTATTTCGATTTCGACTTCGATTTCGAGTTCCGATTTCGATTTCGATTTTTATTTCGATTTCGATTTCGATGGCGCGTTGCACCGAGCCTAGAAGACGGCCTTTCTGGCCCTCGAGCGGCGAGGCCTCAACTGCCGGCAGGGTTCCGAGACGAACTCCCCGGGAAAGTTTTATTTCGAGTTCGATTTCGGTTTCGATTTAGATTTCGATTTCGGTTTCGATTTCCGATTTCGATTTCGATTTCAATTTTGATTTCGGTTTCGATTTCGATGGCGATTTCGATTTCGATTTCGATTCGATTTCGATTTCGATTTCGAATACGATTTCGATATTTCGATTTCGATTTCCGATTTCGATTTCAATTTCGATTTCGATTTCGAATTCGATTTCGAATTCGATTTCGATTTCGATTTCGATTTTTATTTCGATTTCGATTTCTATTTCGATTTCGATTTCGAATTCGATTTCGATTTCCGCTTTCGATTTCGATTTCGATGGCGATTTCGATTTCGATTCGATTTCGATTTCGAATTCGAATTCGATTTCCATTTCGATATTTCGATATCGATTTCGATTTTCCGATTTCGATTTCGAATTCGTTTTCGAATTCGATTTCGATTTCGATTTTTATTTCGATTTCGATTTCTATTTCTATTTTGCAACATTTTGTTTCGCTCCATTTATTTGTTATCTCCCGAGATGGAACTGAGTGAAACGCAATCAAATATCTTTGATCGGCGCAAATTGGTTCAAACCTCTTTGCCGCCTTTTACTTTTTCCTTTCACGTTCATCAACTGTTTATACTCATAATGCAATGGCGCAAAATTGACGTTTTGTTTGCAGTTTGTTGTTTGCGTTATGCAAATTATATATATTTTTACTTTAATTATTTATTTACCACCTGATGTGTTTAGTTACTTGCTATCTCCCCAGATACAATTAACTGAAACGCAATCAAGTCACTTTGCTATGAGCCCAAAATGATACAAAGTTCTTTGTATTTTTTAATCTTTTATTTCGCGATATTCAACTGTTTCAGCTCGCAATGCTATGGTACCAGTAAGACGAAGGGTTACCAGGTAGAATTTACAGTGTTCCAAACAAATCAAACTTTCGTCATTTTTTCACTTTGCTCCTTCTTATTCTTCGTCTTCTTTTTTCCTTTTTAGACTTTTAACTACATATTTAGGCACAATTCAGACGCACCATGACAAATTTAAGTCGTATAGAAGCAGATGAAATAGTGGTTGGAAGAGAAAATCTGAGGGAATAGGGAATAGTTCTCACAACTAACTTCGCTATTTTCAAACGAAACGGGATATTCGCCGTAAACTTCTATATTTACTTGACATTTGACATTTTGGTTGCGGCTTATTTTTAGTTTATGCAACAAAATTTAGTTATATATTATCTGTTTTTTTTCGTGTTTATGATCATGATGCTGTCATGACAAGGAACAATATGGAGGTACAGAAAGCAGTACTCAAAATTAAATATAGTGGGCGCCACTTCGCCGA
>CM060948.1:253048418-253075918 GCA_030765055.1 Mantis religiosa | reverse complement strand
TCCCTCTTTAAGTAGCAGTTTGCTCCGAAAGTGGTCGTTCCCCCATGTACTACGCGGCTGGGCTTAGAACATTTTCGCTCGGAGCTGGACTTTTAACTTTTCTCAGACCGAAAAAAAGCTTTTTTGATAAATGTGAAACATGCATCATTGGTGTTCGTTTGATAAAGAAAAGACATCCTAAGCCTCCTTTTTGCTAATTTGTCCCTCTTTCATTAACCTTTTGCGCCGATTTGGACTGAGAAATAGTTTGGATATTTTGCAAAAGTAATTATTATAAAATCATGAAATATACATCACAGGCATTCTTTTAGAAGGGGAAATTCATCCCAAGAACAATTTTAGCAAATTTCCACGTATTCCGATGGCGCGTTGCACCGAGCCTAGAAGATTTCCTTTCTGGCCCTCGGGCGTCGAGGCCTGAACTGCCGGCATGGTTCCGAGACGTACTCCCGGGGGACTTAAAAATTTTTGGCTCGGAGTTGGGCTTTAACTTCTCTCGGACCGAAAAAGTTTTTTGGATAAATGTGTAACATGCATCCATGGTGATCGTTTGATAAAGAAAACACATCCTAAGCCTCCTTTTTGCTAATTTGTCCCTCTTTCATTAACCTTTTGCGCCGATTTGAACTGAGAAATAGTTTGGATATTTTGCAAAATACATCCTAAGCCTCGTTTTTGCTAACTTGACCCTCTTTCATTAACCTTTTGCGCCGATTTGGACTTAGAAAAAGGTTCGATATTTCGCAAAAATAATTTTTTAAAAAACATAAAATATACAGTAGAGCCATTCTTTTAGAAAGGGAAACTCATCCCAAGAACAATTTTGGCAAATTTCCACGTTTTTCGATGGCGCGTGGCACCGAGTCGAGAAGACAACTCTTCCGGCCCTCGGATGGCGACGCCTCAACTGCCGGCATGGTTGCGAGACGAACTCCCGGCTGCGTAAAAATCGCTATTTTGGCGTAAAAATTTCGTTTTTTGCTAACCCCGTGAGATGCTGATTTTCGCTTTTTATGCTGTGTCACGCTAAAACCTCTTTTCCGCAAATAATTTACTATGAGAATTAACATTAGCCTGTTTTAAGTAAAAATCGCTATTTTGGCGTAAAAAGTTCGTTTTTTGCTATCATCCCGTAAAAATTGTATTCTGTTTTCACACTAAAACCTTTTTTCTGCAAATAATTTACTATGAGAATAAACATTAGCCTGTTCTAAGTAAAAATCGCTATTTTGGCGTAAAAAGTTCGTTTTTTGCTATCTTCCCGTCAAAAGCTGATTTTCGATTGGTATTCTGTTTTCACGCTAAAACGTCTTTTCCGCAAACAATTTACTTTGAAAATTACCATTAGCTAATTTTATGTAAAAATAGCTATTTTGGCGTAAAAAGTTCGACTTTTACTATCTTCACTTAAATGCTGATTTTCGCTTTTTGTGCTCTTTTCCGCAAACAATTTGCTTTGAGAATTAGCATTAGCGTGTTTTAAGTAAAACTCGCTATTTTGGCGTAAAAATTTCGTTTTTTTGCTATCTTCAGGTAAAAAGCTGATTTTCGCTTTTTATGCTGTTTTCACGCTAAAACTTCTTTTCCGTGAACAATTTACTTTGAGAATTAACATCGTATGTTAAGTTATATTTTAGCTCACCTTTTAGTTCGTCCACCTTCCTTTTGACGATAAAGGCTAGTTTTGAAGATACGCTTTCGTTTTAAACCGAAGTTCATTTTTTCACTTCACAATGTTATTTTCATCTCGTTTAACCTCGGCAATCTTGCTTTGACCATAACGCCTATATATGTTGTAAAATTTAACTTTAATGAACAAAACTGTCTTTATACGCAAAATTCACGGCAGGGATGTCACAGGTCGCTGTTTTCATATTGACTCATTTTCCATAGAAAAAGGTTATGCAAAGAATGTGCCTTTCCGCAAAATCCTCATTCCACTCGAAGTTTCTAAAACAAAGCCTGTTTTAAGTAAAACAGTATTTTGGCGTAAAAAGTTCGTTTTTTTGCTATCTTCGCGTAAAGAGAACATTTTGGCTTTTTATGCGGTTTTCACGCCAGAACTTGTTTTCCGCGAACAATTTACTTTGGCAATTAACATGGCATTTTAAGATATATTTTAGCTCGCCTTTTAGTTCGTCCGCCTTCCCTTTGAAGATCGGGGCTAGTTTTGAAGTACGCTTTCGTTTTAAACCAAAGTTCATTTTTTTCACCTCACAATGTCATTTCTGTCTCGTTTAACCTCGGCAATCTTCTTTTGACCATGACGAATGCATTTCTTGTAAAATGCATGTTTAATGAACAAAACAGTCTTTACGCAAAATTCATATCAGGGATGTCACAGGTCGCTGTTTTCACATTCACTCATTTTCCATAGATACCGGTTATGCAACGAATGTGGTTTCACGCAAAATCCTCATTCCACTAGAAGTTTCTAAAATAATGCTTGTTTTAAGTACAAATCGCTATTTTTGCCTAAAAAGTTCGTTTTTTGCTATTTTCCCGTAAAAAGCTGAGTTTCGATTAGTATTCTGTTTTCACGCTAAAACTTCTTTTCCCCGAGCATTTTACTTTCAGAATTTATATCGCATGTTAAGATATACTTGAGTTCGCCTTTTAGTGCGTCCGCCTTCCTTTTCACGATAGAGGCTAGTTTTGAAGATACGCTATCGCTTTAAACCCAAGTACATTTTTTCACTTCATAATGTCTCGTTTAACCTCGGCAATCTTCCTTTGACCATTGTTGTAAATTCATACCATGGATGTCACAGGTCGCTCTTTTCACATTAAAAGTCATTTTCCATAGGTTCCAGTTATGCGAAAAATGTACATTTACGCAAAATCCTCATTCCACTCGAAGTTTCTAAAACAAAGCTTGTTTTAAGTAAAAATCGCTATTTTGGCGTAAAAAGTTCGTTTTTTGCTACCTTGACATAAAAAGCTTATTTTCGCTTTTTATACTGTTTTCACGCTAAAACTGCTTTTCAGCAAACAATTAGTTTGAAAATCACCATTAGCTTGCTTTAAGTAAAAATAGCTATTTTGGCGTAAAAAGTTCGTTTTTTGCTAAGTTCACGTAAAAAGCTGATTTTCGCTTTTTGTGCTGTTTTCAAGCTAAAAATTATTTTCCGCAAACAATTTACTTTGAAAATTACCATTAGCTTGTTTTCAGTAAAAAATAGCTATTTTGGCGTAAAAAGTTTGTTTTTTGCTAACCGCGTAAGATGCTGATTTTCGCTTTTTATGCTGTGTCACGCTAAAACCTCTTTTCCGCAAATATTTTACTTTGACCATAAAGGCTATATTTGTTGTAAATGCATATCATGGATGTCACAGGTCGCTCTTTTCACATTGCCGTAAAAGGTTCGTTTATTCCTATCTTCACGTAAAAAGCTGATTTTCGCTTTTTATGCTGTTTTCGCGCTAAAACTTCTTCTCCGCGAACAATTTACTTTGAGAATGAACATCGCATGTTAAGTTATATTTTAGCTCACCATTTAGTTCGTCCGCCATCCTTTTGACGATAGAGGCTAGTTTTCAAAATACGCTATCGTTATAAACCACAGTTCGTCTTTTCACTTCACAATGCCATTTTTGTCTCGTTTAACCTCGGCAATCTTCTTTTGACCATGAGGAATGCATTTCTTGTAAAATGCATATTTAATGAGCAATACTATCTGTATAGGCTAAGGAAGTCACAGGTCGCTGTTTTCACAATAAAAGTCCTTTTCCATAGATTCCGGTTATGAAAAAATGTACTTTTACGCAAAATCATCATTCCCCTAGAAGATTCTCAAAACAAGCTTGTTTTTACGTAAAAAGCGATAATTTGGCGTAAAAAGTTCGTTTTTTTACTATCTTAGCATAAAAAGCAGGTTTCGCTTTTAATGCTGTTCTCACACTAAAACGTCTTTTCCACAAACAATTTACTTTGAGAATTAACATTGGCTTGTTTTAAGTAAAAATCGCTGTTTTAGCGTAAAAAGTTCGTTTTTTGCTAACCGCGTGAGATGCTGATTTTCGCTTTTTATGCTGTGTCACGCTAAAACCTCTTTTCCGCAAATATTTTACTTTGACCATAAAGGCTATATTTGTTGTAAATTCATATCATGGATGTCGCAGGTCGCTCTTTTCACATTAAAAGTCATTTTCCATAGATTCCTTTTATGCAAATAATGTCCATTTACGCAAAATCCTCATTCCACTCGAAGTTTCTAAAACAAAGCTTGTTTTAAGTAAAAATCGGTCCTTTGGCGTAAAAAGTTCGTTTTTTGCTATCTTGACGTAAAAAGCTGGTTTCGCTTTTAATGCTGTTTTCTCACTAAAACGTCTTTTCCGCAAAATATTTACTTTGAGAATTACCATTAGCTTGTTTTAAGTACGTAAAAAGCTGATTTTCGCTTTTAATGCTGTTTTCACACTAAAACGTCTTTTCCGCAAAATATTTACTTTAAGAATTAACATTAGCTTGTAAAAAGCTGATTTTCGCTCTTTGTGCTGTTTTCACGCTACTTCTTTTCCGCAAAAAATTTACTTTGAGAATTTCCATTTGCTTGTTTTAAGTAAAGATAGCTATTTTTGTGTAAAAGGTTCGTTTTTTGCTCTCTTCGCGTAAAAAGCTGATTTTCGCTTTTTATGCTGTTTTCACGCTAAAAGTTCTTTTCCGCGAACAATTTACTTTGAGAATGAACATCGCATGTTAAGTTATATTTTAGCTCAACTTTTAGTTCGTCCGCCTTCCTTTTGACGATAGAGGCTAGTTTTCAAAATACGCTATCGTTATAAACCACAGTTAGTCTTTTCACTTCACAATGTCATTTTCGTCTCGTTTAACCTCGGCAATCTTCTTTTGATCATGAAGAATGCATCTCTTGTAAAATGAATGTTTAATAAACAAAACAATCTGATTAGACAAAAGGCGTATCATGGAAGTCACAGGTCGCTGTCTTCACAATAAAAGTCATTTTCTATAGATTATTTATTTATTTATTTATTTATTTATTTATTTATTTATTTATTTATTTATTTATTTATTTATTTATTTATTTATTTATTTATTTATTTATTTATTTATTTATTTATTTATTTATTTATTTATTTATTTATTTATTTATTTATTTATTTATTTATTTATTTATTTATTTATTTATTTATTTATTTATTTATTTATTTATTTATTTATTTATTTATTTATTTATTTATTTATTTATTTATTTATTTATTTATTTATTTATTTATTTATTTATTTATTTATTTATTTATTTATTTATTTATTTATTTATTTATTTATTTATTTATTTATTTATTTATTTATTTATTTATTTATTTATTTATTTAGTTATTTAGTTATTTAGTTATTTATTTATTTATTTATATATTTATTTACTTATTCATTTATTTATTTATTCATTTATTTATTTATTTTTATTTATTTATTTATTTTTATTTATTTATTTATTTATTTATTTATTTATTTATTTATTTATTTATTTATTTATTTATTTATTTATTTATTTATTTATTTATTTATTTATTTATTTATTTATTTATTTATTTATTTATTTATTTATTTATTTATTTATTTATTTATTTATTTATTTATTTATTTATTTATTTATTTATTTATTTATTTATTTATTTATTTCTTACGCTCCCTAGATAGAAAGAACTGAAGCGCAATCAAACATTTTGTCCAGACCCCCAAAAGTTTTCAGATTTCCTTGCCGCTTTTTACTAAAAACTTCCGTGATATTCACATATTATGTTAGTTTAATTTTAACTGTGTTTTAGCCAGTTTACTTTCATTCCGAGATTTTGTCTGATTTGTATTTCTGTTAACGGTTTTTCTTAACTTTGCATGCTCCTTATTTTTCCTCTTGTTTCTCCCTTTCCATTTAACAACAATTATAACGATTTGGCAATGATTACTCTTAAATGTTGAAAGCAAAAGCATTATCAATAGTGAAGTATTCTTCATATTTAAGTTTGATTTATGAGTCACTATGCTTACACTCAAACTTCACTTACTTGTTGATGTATAATTGAAACGTTTTCAAGTTCATTCGATCTCATCCTCAGCTGTTTGGTGACTAAATGCTGACTTCCTCTTCTTCCTCTTCTTCCACTACTACGGAGCTCCGATCACTCTGCCATCTGGTATTAGGGGCACTGAGTTTTAATACTTCATTTAATGCCGGGATTTCTAAATTTATAACTTTATCACGGTTTTTGTTTATAAATATTTTCTTCCCTAATATCCAGTTCTATGGGTGTACTTAAAGATTTTAACAGCTTAATGTTGTGGCCATTGTAGTGGATTTCTGTCCAAAAATGGTGTGAAAATGCAGATTTTTCTGCTTGTTTGAACCTAATGTCCCTCTGGTGTTCTTTTTGCGTGGTTAACAAGTTTCTCTTAGTTTTCCTATGTAGTTTTTTCACAGGTTTCACAATTAACCTGATAAATTCCTGATTTCAAATTGTTGGGGATTGTATTTTGCAGTGGTTTATGTAGCAGGTTCCTCAGACTGAATTTGTTTTGGGGTGCTAGTTTTAAGTTTAGTGTTTTGAAGATTCGTTCAAATTTTCTAAAAGCCCATAGATTGTAGGAGAATTTTCTATATTGCCAATTTGTGTTTTTAAGTGGTGTGAGAGTGGTATTTTTTGATATTATCTTCAGTTTTTCTTTTCTCTTCATCATATTCCTTATGATGGCTGGGTTGAATCGATTTACTACCGCATTTTAGTTACTCTAGTAATTATGGAGACAGAAGACTATATTCAGAGTGTAAACCTTATATTAGACAGTCCAGAATATAAAATAATTCCAAAAGATCCACTATCCCAAAATATCACTTCTGTTAATAAAGCTTTATCAAGTACAAAAACATTTAGTTCATCTGAAAAATACAACTTAAAACCTTCTAACCCCACACTTCCAAGGTTGTACTGTCTGCCAAAAATCCACAAACAAGAAAACAGCATGAGACCATCATCAATGGCATCAATTCACCTACATACCACATTGCAAAGTGGTTAGTAAGAAAATTAAAATCATATGACAAATTTTAAAGTTTGTGAATAAAAAACTCCTTAGATTTGATAAATCATCTACAGAAGTACAACATCCCGGAAAATCATATACTAGTTTCTTTTGACGTTAAGGCACTTTTTACAAACATTCCAGTAGAAGAAATACCTACATTCCTCAAAAAAGGGCTAACCTAGACTACAACGGTCCCCAGAGAAATGGATGACATTATCAATCTTACAGATTTATGCATAAGGAATAATTACTTCATGTTTAACCATAAATTCTACAGACAATCAAAAGGATTAGCTATGGGGAGCCCACTTTCGCCTATTTTAGCGGACCTATACATGAGCTATTTTGAAACACACATAGTAAAGGCCTTCCCACAGATTTATAAATTTTGGCAGAGATATGTTGATGATGTTTTTGCTATCATTCCGGAAAAGCTTAGAGAAGATTTTCTAAAATTACTAAACTTGCAAGATAATCACATCCAATTTACTATGGAACTAGAAAGAGACAACACCCTACCCTTTTTGGACCTCAAGATAACTAGAAATCGTCATGGTGTAGATTTTGGAATATACAAGAAGCCCACACACATAGATAATTACATAAAGAAAAATGAATACAACCCAGTTTCACATAAACTAGCTGCTTTAGAAGTCTAATTAACCGGCTATACAACATCCCTTTGAGTAAGGATGAATTTTTGAAAGAAAAACTCATAAAAGACATAGCGGTTTTAAATGAGTTCAAACCAGCCTGAGGAACCTGCTAAATAAACTACTGAAAAATACAATCCCCAATAATTTGAAATCAGGAATTTATCAGATTAATTGTGAAATCTGTTGAAAATGCTACATAGGAAAAACTAAGAGAAACTTGTTATTCAGGCAAAAAGAACACCAGAGGAACATTAAGTTGAAACAAACAGAAAAGTCTGCAGTTTCACACCATTTTTGTCCAGCAAACCACAACATTGGCCACAACATTAAGCTGTTAAAATCTTTAAGTACACCCATAGAATTGGATATTTGGGAAAACAATATTCATAAACAAAATCCGTGATAAAATTATAAATTTTGAAATCCGGGCATTAAATGAAGTATTAAAACTTAGTGCCCCTAACACCAGATGGCAGAGTGATCGGAGTTCTGTAGCAGTGGAAGAAGAGGAAGTCACCATTTAGTCACCAAACAGCTGAGGATGAGATCGAATGAATTTGAAAACGTTTCAATTAGACATCAACAAGTAAGTGAAGTTTGAGTGTAAACATAGTGACTCATATATCAAACTTAAAAATGATTACTCTGTTTTGGATTGTTTGTAACAAACGAATTAGTTCTTATGGAAGTAAATGTTGTAAACGTTTCCCGCAAACGCTTATATTCTGTAAATTCTGTAAATTTCTGGATTTTTCATATAAACTTTAGACCTAACACCCGATTCAAACGACGAGTGTGCGTAATATCTTTTGTTGTTTTTGTTTTTGGTGGTGAAGCAATAATCCGAGGAAAAGATTTCAAAGAATAAAGAATGTTACACAAAACTACATCGCAGTTAATTTTGGCAATAAAAGTACCTTTTTCTTATAAATTGTTCCTATCACAGCAACATATGAACATCTAGCGTTCGTTATGATGACAACAGCTTTGTTTCCGGTGTAGGATGAGTAAACGTTTACATGAAATCGTAATCACGAACAACTTATAAGACACACAAACCCATTACACAAATCTAATAAATATTTAGGAGTCTTTGAAATGTGTATTCCTAATGAAATCTGTGATAAAATGTTTGTGTAGACTACAAATGCACTTGTGCCAACTATCTACGTGATAAAGAAAGTAAAACTCAAAATTGTCCTGCAGTGTCATGAACAAAATATTAATTTCTTCACTAATTACCTGCAAACCACTTAAATGACCTGAAAATGTTGCAGCGCGGCATTACCTGCAGTTGCGAGCTTGTTCTTAGACTTACACTGAAAATCTGAAACGTTCACTTAACACAACTGCATTGTGATTATTTCTGACATCTGTAAAGTCTAAAACTGTTTCTCTCTCTTTGACACAACGAATGACATCGGAAAGTTGGAATAAGTATGCTGCATCCAACGTTTCTTCCAGCGTTCACATAATAGGTATTTATGGGTCTTTAGAGGTAATTTGAGTTCATTAGCGAGTGAAAACTTTAACGTCCTAAGCATTAAACATCAAACCTGGCTGACCCAATACGTAATTTTATCCATTACCAACAAAAAATCCACTTGAATGTATAAGCTTTTCTTTATATTTGTCGGGGCTTCTGAAGGGTAGAGAATAATGAAAATAAAAGAAAATCCTACAAATAGGTACTTTAGACCCAATTGACGATTCCAACGTTGCACGTGCCTAACATTTTCTCAGTAATCGGCAGAAAAAACTGAAACAGTAAGGACTATTCCTGAAAATTAATTTGAAAGCGCGCTTGTTCGTCATTTGTAAAGCAAACAAGATCTTCGTGCTATATTTTGATATGCAGTTGACATTTCAAATACAATTTGCTCTTTTTAACATTATGTATTTATTATTTATTTATTTGTTTGTTAACTTTTCAATAAATATAGCTGAAAGGTAATCACCCTCTTGTCTAGGACCTGCCATTGACTTTTTTTTTCCTTATTTAACCGATTTTTCAGTATTTCCGTTTGTTTTCCTTATCTGTTTTCCTAGTTTCACAAATATTCACTATACACATAAACACACATGCCCAAGGCGGAACTCGAACCCGCGACTCTTTACGCGGTGGAACACTAGAGACATACGCTTTAGCGGCCATGGCTACGAGGGCCGGCTCGATTCTAATCACTTTGTCAAGTTTACTCTTTACCTCCGCGAACTTGTATTATTTTTGTCAATTGGATTTAGATTATGTGTTAGCTACTTTGTCATCATCCAGAATTTGTGTGTGATGTGCGACATTTTTAAAACTTCTTCATTTCAGGCTTTCTTTCTTTTATTCTTTTCTTTCTTCCTTTCCTTCTTGATTTCTTCCTTACTTTATTTCTTTCCTTCTTTCAACTTTCATTTGTCTTCCTATGTTGCCCTTCTTCATCTTAACGGCAGTGAGATTATTTTGAAAATATATATTTGTTTTTAAACCTTCGCGCTAGAAGAATTAGGATTTTACGAAAGGAAAAAGAACAAAAATGTGCCGGAAATTTGTGTTCGGAAAAATTTTAATGTGTTTTTCTGTAGGAATCCACTTTAGACCCAGTTAGCGATTCAAACGACAGATCTGCATTACTTTGTTGTTCCTTGTTTATAGTGATGGTGCAGTTATTAGAAGAGAAATATCTGGAATAATAGAAAATATTACTGAAAACTTATTCTAGACTGTGAACTTCACCATTAGTAAACGGAACATGATCATCGCAATAAATTTTGGTTTTTAAATTACATCCCACATTTTGTTTGTAGTTTGTTGTTTACGTTATGCAAAATATGTATATTTTTACTTTATTTATTTATTTGCCACCGAAATCACCTATTTACTTGTTATCTCCCTTGATAGAAATAACTGAAATGCAATCAATCCTCTTTGCTATGAGCTCCAAATGATACAAAGTTCTTTGAATTACTTAATCTTTTCTTTGCGACATACGAATGTTTGCACTCGCAATGCAATGGCACCAATAAGACGAAGCGTTTATCCCGTACAGTTTACACTATTCCAACCTAAACAATTTCCCGCCTTTTTCGACTTTACTTCTTCTTATTCCTCGTCTTTTTTTCCTCCTTTTTCCACTTTTTAACATACATAATTAAGTACAACTTAAAAGTATCATGATAAATTTATGCATTATAAAAGTAGATGTAGTAGTGGTCAGAAGAGAAATTCTGAGTGAATGGGGAATATTTATCAGAATTAACTCTAGATGGCGCTACTTCGCTATTCTTAAACGAAACAAAATCTTCGCCGTAAATTGTTATATTTACTTCATATTTGACATTTTTATTGCAGTTTATTTTTAGGTTATGCTATAT
Organism: Mantis religiosa; assembly: GCA_030765055.1. Lineage (NCBI taxonomy): Eukaryota > Metazoa > Arthropoda > Insecta > Mantodea > Mantidae > Mantis > Mantis religiosa. The sequence goes on along the minus strand of CM060948.1, from coordinate 253,064,857 downwards.
CATATATTTATATGTTATTTGTCTGTCGTTTCTTGTTTATGATCATGACGCTATCATGAGAAGAAACAATCTGGAAGTACAGGGAGTAGTACCCAAAATTAAATCTAGTGGGCGCTACTTCGCCATTCGCAAACAAAACAAGATCATCGCGGTAAATCTTGATATTTAACTCAGATTCGGAAATTTTCTTGTTGTTCATTGTTCATGCTATGCAGCATCTTATTTCATGCTATTTATTTGTTATCTCCCGAGATAGAAATAAGTTAAACGCAATCAAACCTCTTTGTATGATGCCAAAATGGTTCAAATTCGGATTTTAGTTATTCTGCAACTGGGGCTGAATTTTATGTATTACACAGCTACAATTAAGTTAATCAATTTAAGGCTTTCTAGTAAACTATAAAAATTGCCTTTTATTTGGTGTATATGTAAAGAGATGATGGTTTTCCGATAGTATTGGCCTCCTTACTACATTCCCTTTGTATGTTCAAAACATAAAATGCGAATACGTACTTCCCACTTGAGTAATGTGTAAGTAATGGAAAACTCATACAGGTAATTAGGAACATCCGGGAAATGGATAATTACATAAAATTGGCATACATTTTGTAGTTTATTTGGAGCTGTATGTTTTACGTATTAAGATTGTGTGTATCTTTTATGATTTACGGTTATATAACCATTATTCCACAAGAATAGTATTTCAGATGCTATTTGTAGAAAATATGAAATACAAAACGTTTCATTATTTATGAATATATCTTAAAAACTAAGTATTTTAATATTCTCTTGAAAGGTCAACATTCTTTGAAAACTTTTTCATGCAAACAACAATTTGCGACAAGGGAATTTTTTGAATTGTTGTCAGCCACATTTTGGGAAGCACGTTGAACATAAGCGCCGAAACAGACTTTTTCCTTTTTGAGAGCTACTGATAGACTGTGCTGTGAAAGACACACACAAACCCACTACATGGATCCAATAATTATTTGGGGGACTTTGAAATGTTTAATCCTAGTGAAATCTGGCATCCAATTTTTGTGCAGAATTCCTTACCACTTGTGCCTACTATCTACGTGTAAGGAAAGTGAACCTGGACACAGTCATGCAGTATCATGAAAAATATCTGAAGTTTTTCACTAGTTATTTGCAAACCACTTAAATGACTTGAAAATGTTGCAGCACGGCCTCATCCTTCAGTTGCGAGTTTGTTCTTAGACTCGCATTGAAAATCTGAAACTTTCACTTAACACAACTGCATTGTGAATATTTCTGACATCTGTAAAGTCTAAAACCGTTTAACTCTTTTTGACATAACAAGTGCCATTCGAAATTTGCAATAATTGTGCTACATCCCACTTGAATTCATAAGCTTTTATTTATCTTTATCGCGTCTACTGAAGGGTATAGGATAATCTAAATAAAACAAAATCCTACAATCATTTTAGACCCATCTCACGATTCCAACGTTGAGCGTGCGTATTTCTTTTCTATTTAAGGTCATGAAGAAACAGTAATCTGAAAAAAAAAACTGGAAGAGTAAGGAATATTACTGAAAATTAATTTCACATTGCGCCAATTCATCATTTGTAAAGCAAACAAGGTCTTCGTGCTATATTTTGATATTTAGTTGACATTTCACATATTAGTTTCTCTTTTCTATTATTAATTATTTACTTATATATTTGATATCTTATAAATAAATATAGCTGGAAGGCTATCGCCCTCTTGACTAGAATCTCCCAATGATTCAAATCACTTTATCAAGTTTACCCTTTCCTTCCGCGAACTTGTCTTATTTTTGTCAATTGGACCTTGATTATGTTTTAGCTACTTTGTTATCATCCAGAGTTTGGGTGTGACTTGCTACATTTTAAACTTCTTTATTTAAGACTTTATTTCTTTTATTGGTTTCTTTCTTGCTTCCATTCTTGATTTCGTCCTTACTTTATTTGTTTCCTTCTTTCAACTTTCATTTGTGTCTTCCTTTCTTTCCCTCCTTCATCTTAACGGCAGTGAGAGTATTTTGGAAATAGATATTTGTTTCTAAACCTTCGCGCTAGATGAATTAGGATTTTATGAACAGAAAAATAACACAAATATTCCTGCAATGTTTAAATTCAGAAAATTTTGAATGTGTTTTTTCTGTAGGACTCCACTTTAGAACTAGTTAATGATTCAAACGACAGATCTGCATAATTTTGTTGTTGTTTGTTTATAGTGATGATGCAGCTATCAGAAGAAACCATGTGTAAAGTTGGCAATGTTACTCAAAACTAATTCTAGATTGTGCTACTTCATCATTAGTAAACGAAGCAAGACCATCGCAATAAATGTTTGTTTTTAAATTGCATGCGATATTTTGTTTGCAGTTTGTTGCTTATGTAATGCAAATTGTGTATCATTTTACTTTACTTATTTATATACCATGTTAATCATTTATTTACTTATCTCCCAAGATAGAAATAACTGAAGCGCGATCAATCCCCTTTGCTACGAGCTCCAAGAGATACAAAGTTCTTTGCATTTTTTTAATTGTTCCTTTCACGATATTCAATCGCAATGCAATGGCGCCAATAAGACGAAGCGTTTACCTCGTAGAATTTACAGTGTTCCAAAATAAACAATTTTGTGCTGTTGTTTCACCTTACTTCTTCTTACTTCTCGTCTTCTTTTTTCCTTATTCGACTTTTTAAATACATATTTAAGTACAGCTCAAAAGCATCATGATAAATTTAGGCAGTATAGAAGCAGATGTAGTAGTGGTCAGATTAGAAAAACTGAGGGAGTAGCGAGTAGTTCCCAGAATTAAATATATATGGCGCTGCCTTGCTATTCTTAAACGAAGCAAGATCTTCGCCGAAAATGCTTATATTTGCTTGGTATTTGACGTTTTGGATGCTGTTTAGTTTTAGGTTATGCTGCATCATATATATAACTTGTTTGTTGTATTTGTTTATGATATTGACGCTATCATCAGAAGAACAATCTCTAGGTACAGGAAGTAGTACTCAAAATTAAATCTAGTGGGCACTACCCCGCCATTCGTAAACAAAACAAGATCATCGCGGTAAATCTTAATATTAAATTGACTGTCGACACTCTGGCTCCTGTTCATTGTTCACGCTATGAAACATATTATTTCGTTCTATTTATTTGTTATCTCCCGAGATAGAACTGAGTGAAACGCAATCAACTGCTTTGTTCGGCGACAAAATTGTTCTTACCCTTTTGCCGCCTTTTACACTTTCCTTTCACGCCCTTCAACTGTTTATACTCATAATTCAATGGCGTGAAAAAGACGAACTGTTTAATTGGCAGAATTTGCAGTGGATCAGTCAAACGAATTTTCAATGCTTCTACTCTATCCCCCTATACCTTTTATAAAACCCATACTTACATTCTTAAGTTATCGTAATGACTTTAAGCAATTGCAAAGGAAATGAAGCAGTAATCAGGAGGTAAAAATCTTGAAGAATAGGAAAGTCTACCCCAAACTAATTCAAGAGCGCACCACTTCACAATTCATAATTGAATCGAGATTATTTCTGATATTTAATTTACATGCGACATTTTGTTTGCCTTACACAGATCATCTATTGAAGTTTATTATTTATTTACTTCATAAATTTATGTATCTGTGTTTATTAACTAATTAACTAATTTGTTTGTTACGCTACCTAATAGCTAGTGGCCGATACTTCGCCATCCGTAAACAGAACAAGATCATCGCGGTAAATCTTGATATTTAACTCAAATTCGAAAATTTGCTTGATGTTCATTGTACATGGTATGCAACATTTTATTTCATTATATTTATTTGTTATCTCTTTGAGACAGAAATCAAACCTCTTTGTACGACGCCAAAGTGGTTCAAATAACTTTGCCGCCTTTCACTCTTTCCTTTCACGTTCTTCAGTTGTTCATACTTTGGTGTTACCCGACATTCGTCTTTCAGGTTAAGGGAAGGCCACAGAAAAAATCTTATTCAGGTAACTCACCCTGACCGGGTTGGAACTCGGGACCTCTTGAACGTGAGGCAGACACGCTACCGCCACGCTATGGAGGCGGGCTTATTTTGTTAAGAATGGAGAATTTGGGGGGACTGCCGAACCCGAAAGAGTATACATGTCCTTCAGATTCAGCAGGCACAGCAAATTATGGGTCATCGCTGTCTTATATAACCATTTGGAACCATTCTGTCCATAACGTCCTCAGTCCACAATCGAAATATACCGTGTTCCAATCCCCTTAGGCTGCAGACCCAACTGGGTATCCCACATACGATAGTTCTTACTTGTCTCACATAGTTTGTCAACCTAAGATTCCACGTTAGGTCCAAAATCATTTAAATATGATACTCACGTATAAAAGCGCATCGTCTGCCATGTACCGGAAGAGCCAATATAGCCTTTGGGGCCGAGCGCTATAGCCAATACAGGGCACGAGTACAAGCTATGGAATATTAAAGATAACACAAGTGAGGTATTTGCTAACATATGGCTTCTGACATTATCACATTGTTAAAGTAAAATAAACAAAGACGAATTGCGGGAAGGTTAATAAACAATGATAGTGTATTTTATAATTGCGGAGAAACAGAACATAGCTGTAACGATTGGAAGGATAAACAACATTCTGTAGTTCGTATTCCTTGTAGTTGAAGGAAAAAAGAAATGTACAGAAAGTATAGAATGCGGGACATATAAGATGTTTTAGCATAGATTAATAACTCGAACCAACTATAGATAGAGTTACATTTAAAATAACGTAGGAACAAAATAAGAAATGTGCAAGTAGAATGAAAAGGGATAGAATAAAAGACAAAACTGTACTGGAAACAAATAGCTGAAGGGAAAGAAGGAAATTGCTACACAATCAGAAGGAGATATTAATGGTGCATTCTCAGAACAAAGAGTAATGATTTCCGCACGAATTACTTGCAAACCAAATGAATTACAAGACATTCAATGTGCACGTTGCATTGATGACCTCGGAACCTAGACAATAGTACCATAGATGGATCAGAAACTTCAAATATATAGCAGTTAGTGTATATTTAAAGCTAACATGGGAAAACCAATTAAAATAATTGCAGAAAATGTGCAAGAAAGACTAACAGTGCTTTAAAGAAGGACAGGCAGCAAATATGGCTACTCCAAAGGCATCCTATATATAACAAATTGTGTATAAAAATATAACAATTTCTAACTTAAAACTTCACTTATGTTATGATATTTTTCTTATAAATTGATGTTATAACAACAACATATTAACATCTAGCGTTCGTAAAGGTGACAACAGCTTTGCTTCCGGTTTAGGGTATGTAAACAATTTACATGAAACTGCGATCCCGGACAATTTATAAGAAAAGTATCATCAATTCTTATAAGTTAAGTGAAGTTTTAAGCTACAGATGGTTATATTTGTATACATTTGTATGCTTCATTGTTAATAGTTTCATATTATGCGTATATATAAATTGGGTATAAACGTATCTGACAGGACGAAATTCGCACAGCCAATAAAAAGTTTCCTGGACATATCTATATAGATAAAACAAATTCGAATTTTACTTGTTCTGCAATTGGGATCACGTTTATGTATTACACACTTACAATTAAGTTAATCAATTTAAAGCTTTCTGCTAAACAATAAATGTAGTCTTTTACTTTGGTATTTATATTATATAAAGATTCTGGTTTTCCGAGAGTACTGGCCTCCTAATTACATTCTCTTTGCATGGTCAAAACATAAAATGCGAATACCTACTTCCCACTTGAGAAACGTGTAAGTAATGGAAAACTCAAACACCTAACTAGGAATATCTCGGAAATGGACAACTATATCAAATTAGCATAAATTTTGTGGTTTATTTGGAGCTGTATGTTTTAATTATTGAGATTGTGTGTATCATTTAAGATTTACCCGTTATATAAACATTGTCTCACATGAATAGTACTTCAGATTATTCATGAACATATCTTTAAAATTACGTATTTTAATACGCTTTTGAAATGTAAACATTCTTTGAAAACTTTTCCATCCAAACAATAATTTGCGAGGAGAGAATTTTTTGAATTGTTGTGAGCCGCATTTTGCGAAACACGTTGAACATGAGCGCCGAAAATGCCTTTTCCTTTTTGAGAGCTACTGATAGACAGACTGTTCTGTGAAAGACACACACACAAACCCAATACATGGACCTAATAATTATTTGGGGGACTTTGAAGTGTGTAATCCTAGTTAAATCTGGCATCCAATTTTTGTGTAGAATTCCTTACCACTTGTGTCTACTATCTACGTGATAAAGAAAGTAAACCTGATTACAATCATGCAGTGTCATGAACAATATCTTAATTTCAGCAATACTTATTTCCAATCCACATAAATGACCTGAAAATTTTGCAGTCCGGCCTCACCTCAGTTGCAATTTGGTTCTTAGACTTACACGGAAAATCTGATACGTTCACTTAACACAATTGCATTGTGATTATTTCTGACACCTGTATACCTTAACACTGTTGCTCACTCTGTGACATAACGCATGACAATGGAAAGTTGGGATAATTTTGCTGCATCCAACATTTCTTCTAGCATTCACTAAATAGTTATTTATGGGCTTGACATTTATGTTGAGGATTATTTGAGAGTGAAAACTTTAACGTCCCAGACATTAAACATTAAACCTGGCTAACCCAATACGTAATTTTATCCACAAAAAAAGCCAAAAATCTACTTGAATTTATAAGCTTTTCTTTATCTTTATTGCGTCTACTGAAGGGTAGAGAATAATCCAAATAAAAGAACATCCTAGAATCACTTCAGATCCAACTCACAATTCCAACGTTAGAGGTGAAAAACTATTTCTCTTTTCCATTTAAGGTAATTGTGAAACAGTAATCGGAAGAAAAAGTCTGCAACAGTAAGGATTATTACTGAAAACTAACTTGAAATTGCGCTTATTCATCATTTGTAAAGCAAACAAGATCTTCGTGCTATATTTTGATATTTAGTTGACATTTCACATATTAGTTGCTCTTTTCTAACATTATGTATTTATTATTTGTTTGTTTGTTACCTCCTAAATAAATATAGATGAAAGGCAATTGCCCTTTTGGCTAGAATCTCCCAATGATTCAAAATCACTTTATCAAGTTTACTCTTTGCTTCCAAGAACTTGTATTGTTTTTGTAAATTGGATTTTGATTATGTTTTTAGCAACTTTGTTATCACTCAGAGCTTGTGCCTGATTGGCTACATTTTTAAACTTCTCTATTTCAGACTTTGTTTCTGTTATTCCTTTCTTTCTTCATTTCTTTCTTTCTTCCTTCCTTTCTTTCTTTTCTTTCTTTTCTTTCTTTCTTTCTTTCCTTCTTTCTTTCTTTCTTTTTTCTTTCTTTCTTTCTTTCTTTCTTTCCTTCTCCTTTTTTATTTCTTTCTTTCCTTTCCTTTCTTCTTTCAAAATCTCTTTCTGTGTTTCTATCTTTCCTTCCTTCATCTTAACGGCAGTGAGATTATTTTGGAAATAGATATTTGTTTTTAAACCTTCGCAAGAGACGAATCAGGATTTTATGAAAAGAAAAATAACAAAAATGTTCCGGAAAAGTTTGTATTATGATAATTTTGAGTGTGTTTTTTTTATAGGACACAACTTTAGACTCAGCTAGCTATTCAAACGACATAAAAGCATAATTTTGTTGTTGTTTGTTTATAGTGATGATGCAGTTATCAGAAGAAAAATATCTGGAATAATAGGACATATTGCTTAAAACGGATTCTAGACTGCTATTTCACCATTGGTAAACGGAACAAGATCATCATAGTAAATTTTAGTTTTGAAATTACATCCCAGATTTTGTTTGCAGTTTGTTGTTTGCGTTATGCAAATTATGTATATTTTTACTTTAAATTATTTATTTACCACCTTATGTGTTTAGTTACTTGCTATCTCCCCAGATACAATTAACTGAAACGCAATCAATTCACTTTGCTGTGAGCCCAAAATGATACAAAGTTCTTTGTATTATTTAATCTTTTCTCTCGCGATATTCAACTGTTTCAGCTCGATTTTATTTTTATTTCCCTTTGTCTTCTTCCTCCTTATTGGTCCTCTTAACCTTCATATTTAAAAATAATTTAAATTTTAATGTTATTTTATGCTAAATTAAACACCGTTTCTCCAATTTTGCTTAAAACATTTACATTCTCATGTAGAATAAAAGTTACAGATATGTGTTAGAAATACAACCTGCGCATTACTCTTCTACATTAGCCTTCAGTTTTTTTCTTCTAATGTTTCACTGTTTGCCTTTAAATTGGATCTTTGGGAATATTTATAATAATTCTTTATCATTCACAGTTTTTCCTGATTTCGTCTTCTTTTGCCGTTGTTTCTCCTGTTTCTTTCTTTTCTTCTCTTGGGGTTAACACTTCAGCAATATTCCAGATTCTGTATTTTTATCTCCAATACGATTATCAGGATTCAAATGTTTAAGCACAGAGTTCAAATAACAATGGAAGTTGAAAGGTACCAAACGCAGGCAAAAAGTTAAACAAGTGCTGTTTCACTCAACTAATTTAAAAAATCCTCTTTCTTTAATACTAGAATATTGAACAACAAACACCAACAAAAGATAATGATGTTAATAATAATAATGATGATGATGATAATAATAATAATGATGATGATGATGATGATAATAATAATAATAATTATAATAATAATAATAATAATAATAATAATAATAATAATAATAATAATAATAATAATAATAATAATAATAATAATAATAATAATAATAATAATAATAATAGTAATAATAATAGTAATAATAATAATAATAATAATAATAATAATAATAATAATAATAATAATAATAATAATAATAATAATAATAATAATAATAATAATAATAATAATAATAATAATAATAATAATAATAATAATAATAATAATAATAATAATAATAATAATAATAATAATAATAATAATAATAATAATAATAATAATAATAATAATAATAATAATAATAATAATAATAATAATAATAATAATAATAATAATAATAATAATAATAATAATAATAATAATAATAATAATAATAATAATAATAATAATAATAATAATAATAATAATAATAATAATAATAGTAATAATAATAATAATAATAATAATAATAATAATAATAATAATAATAATAATAATAATAATAATAATAATAATAATAATAATAATAATAATAATAATAATAATAATAATAATAATAATAATAATAATAATAATAATAATAATAATAATAATAATAATAATAATAATAATAATAATAATAATAATAATAATAATAATAATAATAATAATAATAATAATAATAATAATAATAATAATAATAATAATAATTATTATAATCATGATGATGATGACGATGACGATGATGACGACGATGACGATGACGATGATAATGATGTGAATGATAATTGTCATAGTCATACTCATTGTCATAGTCATAGTCATCATAATCATAATCATAATCACCATCGCCATCACCATAAACCGACCGACCGAAGTGCTGGCTCGTTGTATAAGGCCAGAAGGGTATAGCTGCGTGCCCACCCGTTAAGGGTTTTACAGCAGGTAGAGTTCCTCTTTTCGTGATGTTGTAGGATCGGTTGTGGGTTTTGCGTTAGAAATTATTTCGAGTTAACAAGTTTTATGTACCTCAGGTTGTGCGAATGGATGCAAAACCTTGCACTCTGGTGTTCTACTTCTTAATTTGTTTTAAATTGTTGTAGCTGCCGAGTTCAAATTTTGGTCAGGATGAGTCTTCCAAATAGGTTTCTTGTGGGATTTCCCTTTATCCTGAAAGTTGGGTTTCAGCTCGCTGGGCCCTAGGCTCATTTCAGCATCAGTTTATCCATTTCATTTATTGTACAATAGGATCTGAGATGGGAGAAAATGAACTAAAATGTTAGGAGTAAGATAATATCTGCATACCTTGATTAATATCAATTAGATGGCGAAATAAATATATTTATAAAAGGTGTGAAAGAGGTAGAGTGATGTTCGGATGCAGCTCGACGGATTCTAAAATACTTATCGATGATTTTGAAGTACGTTTAAATGCAACAGTCCTTCATATTAGACAGACATGAGTTCTTTTAAGCAGAAATTTGTTTCCGACATTGGTTCTGCAATATTTGAACTCAAGAGATTTCAGAATATTATGCATATAAGATACAGAAGCCTTATATTCTATTTCCCCCCTCATAAGTTGGCCTGCCTTTTGGCAGTTGAATAATTATTCACCCTTGTCATATAAATCATAAATTGTTCTACGTAAAACGCACTTTTGAAAATTGTTTAAGTTGGTAGCACGTTTTTCAGCTGCTCGATGTTTCCCTGGAGATCTAAATATGAAAACTTCACCTACTTGGTAAACTGTTTGTCTTCTTTAATAACGTTCGTCATAGAATGAGCACTCACGTGACAAGCTTGTAACATTAATTCTCGACTTCCAGCGAAATTTGTACTTTCGAGGACGTCTAATTGACTCCTGTTTGTAAATGGAATACACATTAATAAGGATATTTTAGACCGCTTATGTAAACTCTTATGAGTTGTTTGACTGTTACTACTAGACGCACCAGTACTAAGCTTAGTAAGTGGTATATATATATACTTACTTTGAAAAGCTTGTGTGTACTCTTAAAACATCACCAGTTTACTGAAAGCAGGATACAAAATATTCTGTTTTGGAGTGTTTGTGATAACCGAATTAGTTCTTATGGAAAAAAATATTGTAAAAGTTTTCCACAAACGCTTAGATTCTGTAAATTCTGAACGTCTTTAAGCTGTAGGATTTTTATATAAACTTTATACCTAACTCACGATTCAAACGATAAGTGTGCGTAATTACTTTTGTTATTTGGGTTTGGTGGTGAAGTTGGAATCAGAGGAGAAGATCTGGAAGAATAAAGAATATTACAGAAAGCTAATTCAGGAGTGTTCCTCTTCACTATTAGTAACGAAAAATCATCGAAGTAAATTTTGTATTAAACGCTAAGCGATGTTTTGTAAGCTGTTAATTTTTATGTTGTTCAATTTTAAGTTTCTTCTTATTTATTTGTTCTCTTGTTTATTCCATTATCTCCTGAGACTGGTATAAGTGAAACACAGAGCTCTTTGCTACGACGGGCCCAAATGACCTCGTTGTCGACAGACCTAAAACCCACTAATCCGATCCAATACAATCTTTGCTACGAGCCCCAAATGATAAAAAGCTCTTTCCCCTTTTTTAGAATATACTTTCGCAATATTTAAATGTTTCTGGCGGCAACAGTTTGGCGCCAATTAGACGAACCATTTAGCTCGGAGAATATGCACTGCTACAAACTGAACAATTTTTGGGACTTGTTTTCACGTTACTTCATCTTATTCTTCTTCTCCTTCTCCTCCTCCTCATCCTCCCCCCCCCTTATTCGAACTTTAACATACCCATTTAATTACAACTTATAACTATCATCATACAGTTTAGGCAGTAATTAAGCCGTAGTCAGCAGAGGCAATCTAAAGAAATATGGAATAATACTCAAGACCTTCTAGAAGCCCTACTACGCAATCGTTAAGCCAAACAAGGTCATCGGTGCAAGAGGTCCTGAGTTCGAATCTCGGTCAGGGTGAGTTACCTGGATAAGGCTTTTCCGGGGATTTCCCTTATCCTGAAAGGCGAATGTCGGGTAATTCAAATCTCTTTGGGGCCCTGGGCTCATTTGGACATCATTTCACCCATTCATCGTCTGATATGACATAACGTTGGAGGACGTAAAACTACAAAAAAAAAAAAAAAAAAAAAAAAAACATCGGTGCGAACTTCTATATTTACGTGAAATTTTACATGTAGCTTGCTGTTTATTTTTAGCAAATGCATCACCTTACCTTTATTTATTGTTCATTTGTTGTATTTTATTTATGGTCGTGATGCTGTCATCAGAAGAAACATTCTGCAGGAACAGGGAGTATTACTCAAAACTTACACTAAAGGGCGCTACTTCGCCATCCTAAACAAAACAAGATCAACGCGGGAAATCTTGATGTTTAACTGACAATCGAAAATCTGCTTGCTGTTCTTTGTTCACGCTATAAAATATTTTATTTCATTCTATTTATTTGTAATCTCCCGAGATAGAAGTAAGTGAAACGCAATTCTAACCTCTTTATACGGCTCCAAAATGCTTCAAATCTCTTTGTGCTTCTTTAAAATATTTCCTATCGTGATTTTCAATAAATTTACACATAATGCAATGCCGCTAATAAGACAAATTGTTTTTCTCTTATAACTCGCAGTGCTAAAAACCAAACGCACTTCAGGTGCTAATCTGATTTTTCTTCTTCACTTTCCTACCTATACGTATTTCACATTTATATTTGTACACATTTTAAAACTACCGTGATAATTGTAAACAGTAGTGAAGGAGATGAAACAGTAATCAGAGGAGAAAATCTGAGATAATAAGGAATAATACTGCAAACTATTTCTAGAGGGCGCCAATTCTCCATTCCTAAAGGAATCCATATCATAACAGTAAGATCTGATATTTAATTTACATTCCATTTTTGGTTGCTTTTGTTTGTTTATGCAATTCAGTATTCTTATTTATTTGTGCATGTATTTACTTATTTATTTATCTATTCATTTATTTATATGTATTTATTTGGTGTTATTTCAATATTATTTTATCCATGTCATTGACTGAACCTTACGATCTCATATGGGACAAAATGAACGATTATTTCTGCATAACTTGATTAACATCAAGTAGAGAGGGAAATGAATATATTTTAAAATGGTGAAAAGGGTACAATGATGTTCAAATGCAGCTTCACAGATTCTAATATACATATCGATGATATTGAAGTGTGTTTAATTGAAACAGCCCCTCACGTTAGAGAGACATCACTAGAAACAGAGAAAAAAAAACTTACCCGAAATAAATGTTCGTTATTTTACAAACTTTAATTATATGATAATATCAAAAGTCACATTTTAGACAATACCTCGCTGCTGTTATCTTTAATATTCCTCATCTTGTATTCTAAAATACAAGTTCCTCATTTTTCTTTCGCGATATTCAATTGTTTCTACTCGAAATGCAATGGGGACAATAAGGCGAAGCGGTCACTTCGTAGAATTTACAGTGCTCAAAAATAAACATATTTCTGCATATGTTTCACCTTACCTCTTATTACTTCTCTTTTTCCTTTTCTCCTTTTTCGACTTTTATAAATATATATTTAGTTACAACTCAAAAGTATCATGATAAAGTCAGGCAGTATAGAAGCAGATGTAGTAGTGGTCGTAAGAGAAAATCTGAGAGAATAGGGAATAGTTCTCAGAATTAACTCTAGATAGCGCTGCCTCGCTATTCTTAAACGTAACAAGATCTTCGCGGTAAAATTTTATATTTACTTGATATTTGACGTTTTGTTTGCTGTTTATTTTTAGGTAATGCTTCATCATATATTTATATATGATTTGTTTGTTGTTTCTTGTTTATGGTCACGATGCTGTCATGAGAAGAAACCATCTGGGGGTACAGGGAGTAGTGCTCAAAATTAAATCTAGTGGGCGCTACCTCGCCATTCGTAAACAAAACAAGATCATCGCGGTAAATTTTAATATTAAATTGACAGTCGACACTCTGGCTGCTGTTCATTGTTCACGGTATGCCACATTTTATTTCGTTCTACTTATTTGTTGTCTCCGAATATAGAACTAGGTGAAACGCCGCTTTGTTTGGCGCCGAAGTGGTTCAGATACCTTGCCACCTTTTACTCTTTCCTTTCATGTTCTTCAACTGTTTATAGAGCGAACTGTTTATACTCATAATGCAATGGCGCCAATAAGACGAAATGTTTAGATCGTAGAATTAGCAGTGCTACAAAACAAACGAATTTTCAATGCTTCTAGTCTTTGGTCCCTTGTCATTTTGTTACCGGTTTATTTTTATTCTATGCAATATCGTACATTTATATATTATTAGTATTGTCACCCGAACAGCGGAATTCGCGATAGAACCAGCTGGCAGGTAGGGCCATACAGGTGAATCCAGGCCACGGCTACACATTTATCTCGTGTCACTAATTGAGAGGATGATTAGAAGAGCGGCACGAGCCCTGTACCGTCTCTTTCCCCTTCCCCGACGTCTGGAACATCTGCTATGATTTTCCGAACCGCGAAGCTTCCAGAAACAGCGATCTTACTTTATAAGGCAGCAGTGGACGAGTCAGTGCAGTTCTTGGCAAACAGCCACGTGGAGCGCTGGGCTAGTGAACGGACTGGAATACTGTGTACGTGTATCAGAGGTGTTGTACATAATTGTGAGTGTGGAGTGGACTTGTGACAGACGAATTGCCGAATTTTAATTGTGTGCGCTACGTAATTCCGTGTAATCGGCAAGTGTTCCAAATGTAACTTGGTGGAAACAAAGAACCTTTTGAGTTTGTGCAATTGGACTTTTAAATTCACGAACCTACAAGGTCACAGTATATTGTTTCTTGTTTATGTTCATGACGCTATCATAAGAAGCAACAATCTAGAGGAACAGGGAGTGGTACTCAAAGTTCAATCACGTTAGCGCTACCTCGCCATTCCTAAACAAAACAAGATCATCGCGGTAAATCCTGATATTCAATTGACATTCCAAGTTTTGACTGCTGCTCATTGTTCACGCTATGCAACATTTTATTTAATTCTATTTATTAGTTTAATCCCGCGATAGTTCTGGAATTAATTAAACTAATTTGAAAGTGCGCTAATTCATTATTTGTAACACAAACAAGATCATCGCACTATACTTTGATATTTAGTAGACATTTGACATCTTTTTGTTTGCCCTTTTCTAACATTATGTATTTATTTTCACTTATTGTTAATTTATCTTCTAAATAAATATAGCTGAAAGACAAACAACCTCTTTGCTAAAGTTCCCAATGATTAAATCTCTTTATCATGTTTACTCTTTCCTTCCGCAAACTTTTATTATTTTTGTCAATTGAATTTTATTATGTTTTAGCTATTTTGTTGTCATTCAGAGTTTGTGTGTGATTTGGTTCTTCTTTAAACATGTTTATTTCAGGTTTTATTTCTTGTATTCCTTTTGTCTTGCTTTCCATCTTTATTTCTTCCTTTATTTCTATCTTTCCTTCTTTCAACTTTTCTTTCTGCCTTCCTTTCCCTCCATCCTTCATCTTAAGGACAGTGAGATTATTTTGGATACAGATATTTGCTTTATATCTTTGTCCTAGACGAATTAGAGCTTTTAACAAAGGAAAGATGGCAAAAGTGTTCTGGAAATCTGTAAGTTCGGAAAATCTTGAATGTAATCTTCTTTTTTCTGTAGAACTCCACCTTTAACCTAAATAACGGTTCAAACCACAGATATGAATATTTCTTTTTGTTTATAGTGATGACGCATTATTCGCTAGAAGCTATCTGGAAAAGTACGTAATTTTACTCAAAACTGATTCTAGATTATGCTACTTCAACATTGGTAAACGCAGCAAGTATATGGTAGTAAATATTGGCTTTTATATTACATCCGATATTTTTTTGCAGTTTGTTGTATATGTTATGGAAATTATGTATATGTTTACCTTATTTATTTACTACCTTAATTAGTTATTTACTTATCTCGCGATATAGAAATAACTGAAGCGCGATCAATCCTCTTTGCTACGAACTCGAAGTGACTTAAGGTTCTTTGCATTTTTTCAATTGTTTCTTTCACAATATTTAATTGTTTCTACTCGCAATGCAATGTCCCCAGTAAGACGAATCGTTTAGCTCGTAGAATTGACAGTGTTCCAAAATAAACAAATTTCTGCTTTTGTTTCACATATCTTCTTCTTATTTCTCGTCTTCTTTTTCTCCTTTTTCGACTTTTTGACATACATATTTAAGTACAATACAAGAATATGATGATAAGTTTAGGCAGGATAGAAGTAGATGTAGCAGTGGTCAGATGAGAAAATCTGAGAGAATAGGGAATAGTTCTCAGAAGTAACTCTAGATGGCGCTATCTCGCTATTCCTTAACGGAAAAAAAAATCTTCGCAATAAATGTTTATATTTACTTGATATTTGACTTTTCGTTTGCGGTTTATTTTTATATTTGCTACATCATATATTTATATATCATTTGTCTATTGTTTCTTGTTTATGATCATGACGCTCTCATGAGAAGAAGCAATGTGAAGGTAGAGGAAGTAGTACTCAAATTAAATCTAGTGGGCGCTACCCCGGCATTCGTAAACAAAACGAGATCATCGCGTAAATCTTAATATTAAATCGACAGTCGACACTCTGGCTGTAGTTCATTGTTCACGCTATGCAACATTTTATTTCGCTCCATTTATTTGTTATCTCCCGAGATAGAACTGAG
>CM060948.1:253028418-253043418 GCA_030765055.1 Mantis religiosa | reverse complement strand
CCACTCAAAAATGCTCTTTATTTCCACCGACTTACAGTTTAACACTTGCCAATTACACAGAATTACTAACTGCACACAATTACAATTCACCAGTTCGTCCGTTACAATTTCACTTGTACTCGCGATTACATAAACTCCGATGCACATACCAGTTACGTACAGTCTTCCGTTGCACAATCTTCTCGTTCATTAACACGTCACTGACTAACTCTTACACCAAGAACTGCGACTGTCTCGTCGCTCACACTCACTAACCAACTGACTGACTGACTAGCTGCAGCCCTTTTTATAGGCATCTTGCCGTCTTCTCGACGTTTCCAGATGATGAACGATCCCGTAATTTCTGGAACCAGGTGGACAGAAACAGACGGCACACTGATGTTTTTCCTCCCAACCAATGCCTGTCACCACTACAAGACAAGCGAGGAGGAGGTGTGGCTAACACGAACCTCCCCTGTCTTCCGCTCCCAGCTGCTTTCATAGGGTGTTCCAGCGCTCGCGTTACAACAACAATAATAATAATAATAATAATAATAATAATAATAATAATAATAATAATAATAATAATAATAATAATAATAATAATAATAATAATAATAATAATAATAATAATAATAATAATAATAATAATAATAATAATAATAATAATAATAATAATAATAATAATAATAATAATAATAATAATAATAATAATAATAATAATAATAATAATAATAATAATAATAATAATAATAATAATAATAATAATAATAATAATAATAATAATAATAATAATAATAATAATAATAATAATAATAATAATAATAATAATAATAATAATAATAATAATAATAATAATAATAATAATAATAATAATAATCATGATGATGATGATGACGATGACGATGACGATGATGACGACGACGATGACGATGACGATGATAATGATGATGTGAATGATAATTGTCATAGTCATACTCATAGTCATAGTCATAGTCATCCTAATCATAATCATAATCACAATCGCCATCACCATAAACCGACCGACCGAAGTGCTGGCAAGTGGTTTGGATATTTTGCAAAAGTAATTTTTATAAAGTTATGAAATATAAATCAGAGGCATCCTTTTAGAAGGGGAAATTCGTCCCAAGAACAATTTTGGCAAATTTCCCCGTTTTTCGATGGCGCGTTGCACCGGACCTATTAGACGACAATTCCGGCCCTCGGGCGGCGTGGCCTCAACTGCCGGCATGGCTCCGAGACGAAGTCCCGGGGGACTTAAAAATTTTTGGCTCGGAGTTGGACTTTGAAGCACTTTAAATTTTCTCAGGCCGAAAAAAGTTTTTTTGATAAATGTGAAGCATGCATCCATGGTGATCGTTTGATAAAGAAAACACATCCTAAGCCTCATTTTTGCTAATTGGCCCTCTTTCATTAACCTTTTGCGCCGATTTGGACTGGGAAGTAGTTTGGATATTTTGCAAAAGTAATTTTTATAAAGTCATGAAATATACATCAGAGGCATCCTTTTAGAAGGGGAAATTCGTCCCAAGAACAATTTTGGCAAATTTCCCCGTTTTTCGATGGCGCGTTACACCGGACCTATTAGACGACAATTCCGGCCCTCGGGCGGCGTGGCCTCAACTGCCGGCATGGCTCCGATACGAACTCCCGGGAGACTTAAAAATTTTTGGCTCGGAGTTGGACTTTGAAAAATTTTGATCGAAGTGAAAATTTTTTTTTGAAAAATGTGAAACATGCATCAGTGGCATTCGTTTGATAAGGCAAACACATCCCAGGGTTCGCTTCTGCTAATTTGTCCCTCTTTAAGAAGCAGTTTGCTCCGAAAGTGGTCGTTCGCCCATGTTCGATTTCGATTTCGATTTCGTTTTAAATTTCGATTTCGATTTCGAATTCGATTTCGATTTCGATTTCTATTTAGATTTCGATTGCGATTTCGATTTCGATTTCGCTTTCCGATTTCGATTTCGATTTCGATTTTGATTCGATTTCAATTTCGAATTCGATTTCGATTTCGAAATTTCGATTTCTATTTCGATTTCCACTTTCGATTTCGATTTCGATTTACATTTCGATTTCGATTTCGATTTCCATTTGTCGACGGGCCCTAAAACCCACTAATCCGATCCAATACAATCTTTGCTACGAGCCCCAAATGATAAAAAGCTCTTTCCCCTTTTTTAGAATATACTTTCGCAATATTTAAATGTTTCTGGCGGCAACAGATTGGCGCCAATTAGACGAACCATTTAGCTCGGAGAATATGCAAGCCGTAGTCAGCAGAGGCAATCTAAGGCAAACACATCCTAAGCTTCGCTTTTGCTAATTTGTCCCTCTTTAAGTAGCAGTTTGCTACGAAAGTGGTCGTTCTCCATGTACTTCGCGGCTGGACTTAGACAAATTTTCGATACTTTGCATAAATAATTTTTTTAAAAACATGAAGTATACATCAGAGGCATTCTTTTAGAAAGGGAAACTCATCCCAAGCACCATTTGGCAAATATCCCCGTATTTCGATGGCGTGTTGCACCGGACCTACAAGACGACAATTCCGGGTCTCGGGCGGTGAGGCCTCAACTGCCGGCATGGTTCCGAGACGAACTGCCGGCTGGACTTGGAAATTTTTCGCTCGGAGTTGGACCTTGAAAAAAAATTTTCGCACCGAAAAAAACAATCTTTGATAAATGTGAAACATGCATCATTGGTGTTCGTTTGATAAAGAAAACATCCGTAGCCTTGTTTTTGCTAATTTGTCCCTCTTTCATTAACCTTTTGCGCCGATTTGGACTTAGAAAAAGTTTCGAAATTTTCCAAATATAATTTTTTAAAACATGAAATATACATCAGAGGCATTATTTTAGAAAGGGAAACCCGTTTTTCGATGGCGCGTTGCACCAGACCTACAAGACGACAATTCCGGCCCTCGGGCGGCGTGGCCTCAACTGCCGGCATAGCTCCGAGACGAACTCTCGGGGGACTTAACAATTTTTCGCTCGGAGTGGGACTTTGAAAAATTTTGATCGAAGTGAAAATTTTTTTTGAAAATGTGAAAATGCATCATTGGCATTCACATGATAAGGCAAACACATTCTAAGGTTCGCTTTTGCTAATTTGTCCCTCTTTAAGTAGCAGTTTGCTCCGAAAGTGGTCGTTCCCCCATGTACTACGCGGCTGGGCTTAGAAAATTTTCGCTCGGAGCTGGTCTTTTAACTTTTCTCGGACCGAAAAAAACCTTTTTTATACATGCATCATTGGTGTTCGTTTGATACAGAAAAGACATCCTAAGCTTCCTTTATGCTAATTTGTCCCACTTTAAGTAGCAGTTTGCTCCGAAAGTGGTCGTTCGCCCATGTACTTCGCGGCTGGACTTACAAAATGTTCGCTCGGAGTTGCACTTTAAATTTTCTCAGACCGAAAAAAGTTTTTTTGATAAATGTGAAACATGCATCCTTGGTGATCGTTTGATAAATCGATTTCGTTTTCGATTTCGATTGCGATTTCCATTTCGATTTCGATTCGATTTCGACTTCGATTAAGATTCCGATATTTCGATTTCGATTTCCGATTCCGATTTCGATTTCCATTTCGATTTCCATTTTTATTTCGATTTCGATTTCGATGGCGCGTTGCACCGAGCCTAGAAGACGGCCTTTCTGGCCCCCGAGCGGCGAGGCCTCAACTGCCGGCATGGTTCCGAGACGAACTCCCGGGGAACTTGGAAATTTTTCGCTCGGAGTTGGACTTTGAAAAATTTTGATCGAAGTGAAAAAAATGTTGTTTTAAAAAATGTGAAACATGCATAAGTGGCATTCGTAATTTCGATTTCGATTTTGATTGCGATTTCGATTCGATTTCGATATCGAATTCGATTTCGATTTCCGATTTCGATTTCGATTTAGATTTCGAATTCGAATTCGATTTCGATTTCGATTTCAATTTCGATTTCGATTTTTATTTCGATTTCGAATTCTATTTCTATTTCGATTTCTATTTCGATTTCGATGGCGCGTTGCACCGAGCATAGAAGACGGTCTTTCTGGCCCTCTAGTGGGGAGGCCTCAACTGCCGGCATGGTTCCGAGACGAACTCCCGGGGAACCTGGAAATTTTTTGCTCGGAGTTGGACTTTGAAAAATTTTGATCGAAGTGAAAAAATTTTTTTTTAAAAAATGTGAAACATCCATCAGTGGCATTCGCAAAAAGCATTTTTTAAGAACATGAAATATACATCAGACGCATTCTTTTAGAAGGGGAAACTCTTACCAAGCACAACTTTGGCAAATATCCCCGTATTTCAATAGCGCGTTGCACCAGACCTATTTCGATTTCGATTTTGATATTTCGATTTCGAATTCGATGTCGATTTCTGATTTCGATTTCGATTTCGATATCGATTGCGATTTCGATTGCGATTTCGATTTCGATTTCGATTTCGATTGCCGATTTCGGTTTCGATTTAGATTTAGATTTCGATTTCGAATTCGAATTCGATTTCGATTTCGATTTGTCGACGGGCCCTAAAACCCACTAATCCGATCCAATACAATCTTTGCTACGAGCCCCAAATGATAAAAAGCTTTTTCCCCTTTTTTAGAATATACTTTCGCAATATTTAAATGTTTCTGGCGGCAACAGATTGGCGCCAATTAGACGACCCATTTAGCTCGGAGAATATGCACTGCTACAAACTGAACAATTTTTGGGATTTGTTTTCATGTTACTTCATCTTATTCTTCTTCACCTTCTCCTCCTCCTCATCCTCCCCCCCCTTATTCGAACTTTAACATACCCATTTAAGTACAACTTATAACTACCATCATACAGTTTAGGCAGTAATTAAGCCGTAGTCAGCAGAGGCAATCTAAGGCAAACACATCCTAAGCTTCGCTTTTGCTAATTTGTCGTTCTTTAAGTAGCAGTTTGCTACGAAAGTGGTCGTTCTCCATGGACTTCGTGGCTGGACTTAGAAAATTTTTCGATATTTTGCATAAATAATTTTTTAAAAACATGAAGTATACATCAGAGGCATCATTTTAGAAAGGGAAACTCATCCCAAGCACAATTTGGCAAATATCCCCGTATTTCGATGGCGTGTTGCACCGGACCTACAAGACGACAATTCCGGGCCTCGGGCGGGGAGGCCTCAACTTTCGGCATGGTTCCAAGACGAACTCCCGGCTGGACTTGGAAATTTTTCGCTCCGAGTTGGACTTTGAAAAAAAAATTTCCGACCGAAAAAAGCCCTTTTTGATAAATGTGAAGCATGCACCATTGGTGTTCGTTTGATAAAGAAAACTCATCCTAAGCCTCGTTTTTGCTAACTTGACCCCCTTTCATTAACCTTTTGCGCCGATCTGGACTTAGAAAAAGTTTCGATATTTTGCCTAAATATTTTTTTTTAAAACATGAAGTATACATCAGAGGCATTCTTTTAGAAAGGGAAACTCATCCCAAGCACAATTTGGCAAATATCCCCGTATTTCGATGGCACGTTGCACCGGACCTACAAGACGACAATTCCGGGCCTCGGGCAGTGAGGCCTCAACTGCCGGCATGGTTCCGAGACGAACACTCGGCTGCACTTAGAAATTTTTCGGTCGGAGTTGGACTTAGAAACATTTTAATCTGATTGAAAGAAATGTTTTTTGAAAAATGTGATACATGCATCAATGTTATTCTTATGATAAGGCAAACACTTCCTAAGCTTCGCTTTTGGTAATTTGTCCCTCTTTAAGTAGCAGTTTGCTCTGAAAGTGGTCATTCCCCCATGTACTCCGCGGCTGGACTTAGAAAAAGTGTCGATATTTTGCAAATATAATTTTTTAAAAAACATGAAATATACATCAGAGGCATTATTTTAGAAAGGGAAACTCATCCCAAAAACAATTTTGCAAATTTACCCGTTTTTCGATGGCGCGTTGCACCGAGTCGAGAAGACGAACTTTCCGGCCCTCGGGCGGCAAGGCCTCAACTGCCGGCTTTGTTCCGAGACGAACTCCCGCCTGGACGTAGAATTTTTTCGGTCGGAGTTGGACTAAGATAAATTTTGATCCAAGTGAAAAAATGTTCTTCGAAATATGTGAACCATGCATCAATGGTATTCGTTAGAAAAGGCAAACACATCCTAAGCTTCGCTTTTGCTAATTTGTCCCTCTTTAAGTAGCAGTTTGCTCCGAAAGTGGTCGTTCCCCCATATACCACGCGGCTGGGCTAAGAAAATTTACGCTCGGAGCTGGACTTTTAACTTTTCTCGGACCGAAAAAAAGCTTTTTTGATACATGCATCATTGGTGTTCGTTTGATAAAGAAAAGACATCCTAAGCCTCCATTATGCTAATTTGTCCCACTTTAAGTAGCAGTTTGCTCCGAAAGTGGTCGTTCGCCCATGTACTTCGCGGCTGGACTTAGAAAATGTTCGCTCGGAGTTGCACTTTAAATTTTCTCAGACCGAAAAAAGTTTTTTTGATAAATGTGAAACATGCATCCTTGGTGATCGTTTGATAAATCGATTTCGATTTCGATTGCGATTTCGATACGATTTCGATTTCGATTAAGATTTCGATATTTCGATTTCGATTTCCTATTTCGTTTTCGAGTTCCATTTCGATTTCGATTTCGATTTCCATTTTTATTTCGATTTCGATTTCGATTTCAATGGCGCGTTTCACCGAGCCTAGAAGACGGCCTTTCTGGCCCCCGAGCGGCGAGGCCTCAACTGCCGGCATGGTTCCGAGACGAACTCCCGGGTAACTTGGAAATTTTTCGCTCGGAGTTGGACTTTGAAAAATTTTGATCGAAGTGAAAAAAATGTTTTTTTAAAAAATGTGAAACATGCATCAGTGGCATTCGTAATTTAGATTTCGATTTCGATTGCGATTTCGATTCGATTTCGATTTCGAATTCGATTTCGATTTCGATTTCCGATTTCGATTTCGATTTCGAATTCGATTTCGATTTCAATTTCGATTTCGATTTTTATTTCGATTTCGATTTCGAATTCTATTTCTATTTCGAATTCGATTTCGATGTCGCGTTGCACCGAGCATAGAAGACGGCCTTTCTGGCCCTCTAACGGCGAGGCCTCAACTGCCGGCATGGTTCCGAGACGAACTCCCGGGGAAATGGAAATTTTTCGCTCGGAGTTGGACTTTGAAAAATTTTGATCGAAGTGAAAAAAATGTTTTTTTAAAAAATGTGAAACATGCATCAGTGGAATTCGTAAAAATAATTTTTTAAGAACATGAAATATACATCAGACGCATTCCTTTAGAAGGGGGAACTCTTATCAAGCACAACTTTGGCAAATATCCCCGTATTTCAATAGCGCGTTGCACCAGACCTATTTCGATTCCGATTTTGATATTTCGATTTCGATTTCGAATTCGATGTCGATTTCTGATTTCGATTTCGATTTCTATATCGTAATCGATATCGATTTCGATTGCGACTTTATTTCGATTCGATTTCAATTTCGATTTCGATATTTCGATTTCGATTTCGATTTCCGCTTTCCGCTTTCCGATTTCCGATTTCGATTTCGAATTCGAATTCGATTTCGATTTCGATTTTTATTTCGATTTCGATTTCGATGGCGCGTTGCACCGAGCCTAGAAGACGGCCTTTCTGGCCCTCGAGCGGCGAGGCCTCAACTGCCGGCATGGTTCCGAGACGAACTCCCGGGGAACTTGGAAATTTTTCGCTCGGAGTTGGACTTTGAAAAATTTTGATCGAAGTGAAAAAAATGTTTTTTTAAAAAATGAGAAACATTCATCGGTGGCATTCAAAATTTCGATTTCGACTTCGATTTCGATTGCGATTTCGATTCGATTTCGAATTCGATTTCGAATTCGATTTCGATTTCGATATTTCGATTTCGATTTCAATTTCCGATTTCGATTACGATTTCGACTCCGATTTCGATTTCGAATTCTGATTTCGTTTTCGATTTCGATTCCGATGGCGATTTCGATTTCGATTTTGATTTGATTTCGATTTTGATTTCGATTTCGATTTCGATATTTCGATTTACATTTCCGGTTTCGATTTCGATTCGATTACGAATTCGATTTCGAATTCTATTTCGATTTCGATTTCGATTTCGATTTCGATTTTTATTTCGATTTCTATTTCTATTTCGATTTCGATTTCTATGTCGATTTCGATTTCGATTTCCGATTTAGATTTCGATTTCGGTGGCGATTTCGATTTCGTTTTTGATTTCGATTTCGAATTCGAAGTCTATTTCGATATTTCGATTTCGATTTCCGATTTCGATTTTTCGATTTCGAATTCAATTTCGATTTCGATATTTCGATTTCGATTTCCGATTTCGATTTAGATTTTGATTTCGATTTCGATTTTGAATTCGATTTCGAATTCGATTTCAATTTCGATTTCGATTTCGAATTCAATTTCGATTTCGATTTCCGATTCGATTTCGATTTCGAATTCGATTTCGATTTCGATTTTTATTTCGATTTCGATTTTGATTTCTATTTCTATTTCTATTTCGATTTCGATTACGATTTCGATTTCGATTTCGCTTTCCGATTTCGATTTCGATTTCGAATTCGATTTCGATTTCGATGTTTCGATTTCGATTTCCACTTTCGATTTCGATTTCGATTTCGAATTCGATTTCGATTTCGATTTGTCGACGGGCCCTAAAACCCACTAATCCGATCCAATACAATCTTTGCTACGAGCCCCAAATGATAAAAAGCTCTTTCCCCTTTTTTAGAATATACTTTCGCAATATTTAAATGTTTCTGGCGGCAACAGATTGGCGCCAATTAGACGAACCATTTAGCTCGGAGAATATGCACTGCTACAAACTGAACAATTTTTGGGATTTGTTTTCACGTTACTTCATCTTATTCTTCTTCTCCTTCTCCTCCTCCTCATCCTCCTCCCCCTTATTCGAACTTTAACATACCCATTTAAGTACAACTTATAACTATCATCTTACAGTTTAGGCAGTAATTAAGCCGTAGTCAGCAGAGGCAATCTAAGGCAAACACATCCTAAGCTTCGCTTTTGTTAAATTGTCCCTCTTTAAGTAGCAGTTTGCTACGAAAGTGGTCGTTCTCCATGTACTTCGCGGCTGGACTTAGAAAAATTTTCGATACTTTGCATAAATAATTTTTTTAAAAACATGAAGTATACATCAGAGGCATTCTTTTAGAAAGGGAAACTCATCCCAAGCACAATTTGGCAAATATCCCCGTATTTCGATGGCGTGTTGCACCGGACCTACAAGACGACAATTCCGGGTTTCGGGCGGTGAGGCCTCAACTGCCGGCATGGTTCCGAGACGAACTGCCGGCTGGACTTGGAAATTTTTCGCTCGGAGTTGGACCTTGAAAAAAAATTTTCGCACCGAAAAAAACATTCTTTGATAAATGTGAAACATGCATCATTGGTGTTCGTTTGATAAAGAAAACATCCGTAGCCTTGTTTTTGCTAATTTGTCCCTCTTTCATTAACCTTTTGCGCCGATTTGGACTTAGAAAAAGTTTCGAAATTTTCCAAATATAATTTTTTAAAACATGAAATATACATCAGAGGCATTATTTTAGAAAGGGAAACTCATCCCAAAATCAATTTTGGCAAATTTCCCCGTTTTTCGATGGCGCTTTGCAACGAGTCGAGAAGACGACCGTTCCGGCCCTCGGATGGCGCGGCCTCAACTGCCGGCATTGTCCCGAGATGAACTCCCGCCTGGACTTAGAATTTTTTCAGTCGCAGTTGGACTTAGATAAATTTTGATCAAAGTGAAAAAATGTTCTTCGAAAAATGTGAAACATGCATCAATGGTATTCGTTTGATAAGGCAAACACATCCTGATCTTCGCTTTTGCTAATTTGTCCCTGTTTAAGTAGCAGTTTGCTACGAAAGTGGTCGTTCCCCCATGTACTTCGCGGCTCGACTTAGAAAAATTTTCGATAATTTGCATAAATAATTTTTTTTAAAACATGAAGTATACATCAGAGGCATTCTTTTAGAAAGGGAAACTCATCCCAAGCACAATTTGGCAAATATTCCCGTATTTCGATGGCACGTTGCACCGGACCTACAAGACGACAATTCCGGGCCTCGGGCGGTGAGGCCTCAGCTGCCGGCATGGTTCCGAGACAAACTGCCTCCTGGACTTTAAAATTTTTCGCTCAGATTTGGACCTTGAAAAAAATTTTTGCACCGAAAAAAGCATTCTTTGATAAATGTGAAACATACATCATTGGTGTTCGTTTGATAAAGAAAACAAATCCTAAGCCTCCTTTTTGCTAATTTGTCCCTCTTTCATTAACCTTTTGCGGCGATTTGGACTTAGAAAGAGTTTCGATATTTTGCAAAAATAATTTTTTTCAAAACATTAAATATACATCAGTGGCATTCTTTTAGAAGGGAAAATTCATCCCAAGAACAATTTTGGCAAATTTCCCCGTTTTTCGATGGCGCGTTGCACCAGACGTACAAGACGACAATTCCGTCCCTCGGGCGGCGTGGCCTCAACTGCCGGCATAGCTCCGAGACGAACTCCCGGGGGACTTAACAATTTTTCGCTCGGAGTTGGACTTTGAAAAATTTTGATCGAAGTGAAAAATTTTTTTGAAAATGTGAAACATGCATCATTGGCATTCGCTTGATAAGGCAAACACATTTTAAGGTTCGCTTTTGCTAATTTGTCCCTCTTTAAGTAGCAGTTTGCTCCGAAAGTGGTCATTCCCCCATGTACCACGCGGCTGGGCTTAGAAAATTTACGCTCGGAGCTGGACTTTTAACATTTCTCGGACCGAAAAAAAGCTTTTTTGATACATGCATCATTGGTGTTGGTTTGATAAAGAAAAGACATCCTAAGCCTCCTTTATGCTAATTTGTCCCACTTTAAGTAGCAGTTTGCTCCGAAAGTGGTCGTTCGCACATGTACTTCGCGGCTGGACTTAAAAAACTTTCGATATTTTGCAAAAATAATTTTTTTAAAAACATGAAGTATACATCAGAGGCATTCTTTTAGAAAGGGAAATTTTGGCAAATTTCTCCGTTTTTCGATGGCGCGTGGCACCGAGTCGAGAAGACGACCTTTCCGGCCCTCGGATGGCGAGGCCTCAACTGCCGGCATGGTTCCGAGACGAACACTCGGCTGCACTTAGAAATTTTTCGGTCGGAGTTGGACTTAGAAACATTTTAATCTAATTGAAAGAAATGTTTTTTGAAAAATGTGATACATGCATCAATGTTATTCCTATGATAAGGCAAACACTTCCTAAGCTTCGCTTTTGGTAATTTGTCCCTCTTTAAGTAGCAGTTTTCTCTGAAAGTGGTCATTCCCCCATGTACTCCGCGGCTGGACTTAGAAAAAGTGTCGATATTTTGCAAATATAATTTTTTAAAAAACATGAAATATACATCAGAGGCATTATTTTAGAAAGGGAAACTCATCCCAAAAACAATTTTGCCAAATTTACCCGTTTTTCGATGGCGCGTTGCACCGAGTCGAGAAGACGACCTTTCCGGCCCTCGGGCGGCGAGGCCTCAACTGCCGGCATTGTTCCGAGACGAACTCCCGCCTGGACGTAGAATTTTTTCGGTCGGAGTTGGACTAAGATAAATTTTGATCCAAGTGAAAAAATGTTCTTCGAAATATGTGAACCATGCATCAATGGTATTCGTTAGAAAAGGCAAACACATCCTAAGCTTCGCTTTTGCTAATTTGTCCTTCTTTAAGTAGCAGTTTGCTCCGAAAGTGGTCGTTCCCTCATGTACTCCGCGGCTGGACCTAGAATAAGTTTCGATATTTTGCAAATATAATTTTTTTAAAAACATGAAATATACATCAGAGGCATTATTTTAGAAGGGGAAGCTCATCACAACAATTGAGGCAAATTTCTCTGTATTTCGATGGCGCGTTGCACCAGACCTATAAGACGACAATTCCGGCCCTCGGGCGGGGAGGCCTCAATTTTCGGCATTGTTCCAAGACGAACTCCCGGCTGGACTTGGAAATTTTTCGCTCTGAGTTGGACTTTGAAAAAAAAAAAATTCCGACCGAAAAAAGCCTTTTCTGATAAATGTGAAGCATGCATCATTGGTGTTCGTTTGATAAAGAAAACATCCTTAGCCTCGTTTTTGCTA
This sequence comes from Mantis religiosa, assembly GCA_030765055.1. Taxonomy (NCBI): domain Eukaryota; kingdom Metazoa; phylum Arthropoda; class Insecta; order Mantodea; family Mantidae; genus Mantis; species Mantis religiosa. Next base: position 253,031,288 of record CM060948.1, on the reverse strand, counting down.
ATTTGTCCCTCTTTAATTAACCTTTTGCGCCGATTTGGACTTAGAAAAGGTTTAGATATTTTGCAAATATAATTTTTTAAAACATGTAATAGACATCAGAGGCATTATTTTAGAGAGGGAAACTCATCCCAAAATCAATTTTGGCAAATTTCCCCGTTTTTCGATGGCGCGTTGCACCGAGTCGAGAAGACGACCTTTCCGGCCCTCGGAAGGCGAGGCCTCAACAGCCGGCATTGTTCCCAGATGAATTCCCGCCTGGACTTAGAAATTTTTCAGTCGGAGTTGGACTCAAATAAATTTTGATCGAACTGAAAAAATGTTTTCTGAAAAATCTGAAACATGCATCAATGGTATTCGTTTGATAAGGCAAATGCGCCGATTTGGACTTAGAAAAAGGTTCGATATTTCGCAAAAATAATTTTTTTAAAAACATAAAATATACATTAGAGGCATTCTTTTAGAAAGGGAAACTCATCCCAAGAACAATTTTGGCAAATTTCCCCGTTTTTCGATGGCGCGTGGCACCGAGTCGAGAAGACGACCCTTCCGGCCCTCGGATGGCGAGGCCTCAACTGCCGGCATGGTTGCGAGACGAACTCCCGGCTGCACTTAGAAATTGTTCGGTCGGAGTTTGACTTAGATAAATTTTGATCGAAGTGAAAGAAATGTTTTTTAAAAAATGTGATACATGCATCAATGGTATTCTTATGCTAGGGCAAACGCATCCTAAGCTTCGCTTTCGCTAATTTGTCCCTCTTTAAGTAGCAGTTTGCTCCGAAAGTGGTCGTTCCCCCATGTACTCCGCGGCTGGACTTAGAAAAAGTTTCGAAATTTTCCAAATATAATTCTTTAAAACATGAAATATACATCAGAGGCATTATTTTAGAAAGGGAAACCCATTCCAAAACCAATTTTGGCAATTTTCCCCGTTTTTCGATGGCGCGTTGCACCGGACCTACAAGACGACAACTCCGGGCCTCGAGTGGTGGGGCCTCAACTGCCGGCATGGTTCCGAGACGAACTGCCTCCTGGACTTGGAAATTTTTCGCTCGGAGTTGGACCTTGAAAAAAAAATTTCGCACCGAAAAAAGCTTTCTTTGATAAATGTGAAACATGCATCATTGGTGTTCGTTTGATAAAGAAAACATCCTTAGACTCGTTTTTGCTAATTTGTCCCTCTTTCATTAACCTTTTGCGCCGATTTGGACTTAGAAAAGGTTTCGATATTTTGCAAATATAATTTTTTTAAACATGAAATATACATCAGAGGCATTATTTTAGAGAGGGATACTCATCCCAAAATCAATTTTGGCAAATTTCCCCGTTTTTCGATGGCGCGTTGCACCGAGTCGAGAAGACGACCTTTCCGGCCCTCGGATGGCGAGGCCTCAACAGCCGGCATTGTTCCGAGATGAATTCCCGCCTGGACTTTGAAATTTTTCAGTCGGAGTTGGACTCAGATAAATTTTGATCGAACTGAAAAAATGTTTTTTGAAAAATGTGAAACATGCATCAATGGTATTCGTTTGATAAGGCAAACACATCCAATTACAAAACATTCAATGTGCACATTGCATTAATGGCTTCGGAACCTAGACAACAGGACCACAAATGGAACAGAAACCACAAATATATAGCAGTTAGGGTAGAATCAGAGCTAACATGGGAAAACCAAATAAAACAATTGAAGAAGGTATACAGCAAATATTAAGAATGCCCAAAACATTGACAGGCAGCAAATGCGGCTACTCAGAAGGAACACTATGTATAACATATAAATCGTGTTTACAAATATTACCAATGTTTCAACAAATATGCGGCATAATAAATAGAAGCTTAAAAACTAAAGCTTGAAAAGAAACACGGATGAAATTTTAAAAGTAATGTCTGTGCCTGCCCTTCCTTTTTGCTTCTGAAACATGGACATTAACAAAAGCAGACAAAAACAAGATAGAGGCTGCCGAAATGAGATTTTTAAGCATAGTATAGGAATGTACTCTTTTAGATAAAATCCCAAATGAAAAAATAAAAGAAGGTGTAGAAATAAGTTCTTTAGAAGAAAAAGATAATAAACTATAGAAATGAATGGAGAGAGCATATTGAGAGAATGCCGAGAGATAGGATCCCAAGAGGAGTTATAAACTATAAACGTAGAGGAAAGAGACATTAAGGAAACGATGGTCAGAAGTGTTTTAAGCCGGAACAGGCACCATTGCCTAGCCCTTGCAGTGGAGAACAAGAAGAAATATAACAATTTGTAACTTAAAACTTCACCTGTCTAATAAGAATTGATGATACATTTCTTATAAATGTTTCCTATAACAGCAACCACAACAACATATTGTTACCAAATTAGCGGAAAGCACAACCAACGACAGCTGACAAGGGACCAGAGGCAGCCGAGCCACACCCTCCCATTAATCTCAGTTACTAACTGAGGGGTTGATTAGGGGAGTGTCACTTGTCGCTGGCCGCCTCTTTTCCCTTCCCCTGTCCTCTGGAATCTTCGCGGTAATTCACTAAAACCAGAGACTTCTAGGAAAGAGTGATATCTATAGAAAAAGGGCTGCAGTGAGTGAATTGAGTCAGTCAGTCAGTCAGTCATTCAGTCAGTCAGTCAGTCAGTTCTTGGCGAGCAGCGTAAGAGCGCAGTGCTGGTGTACGACGAGAAGACTGTGTACTTGCATCGGAGGATTCTACGTAATAGCGAGAGCAAAGTGGAATTGTAACGGACGAACTACTGAATCGTAATTGTGTGCATTACGTAATTCTGTGTAATTGGCAATGTTTTTGCTGTAAGTCGGTGGAAATAAAGAACAGTTTTGAGTGGTGCAATTGGAGTTTTCATTTCACGAATTCACAAAGTCACA
>CM060948.1:253010918-253023418 GCA_030765055.1 Mantis religiosa | reverse complement strand
CGCTGGCGTCGGTGTCCACAATGAAGGCGCCACCCGGTTGTGGGAAACCCAAAATAGGAGCACTGCACAGGGTCCCCTTTGGGTGCTGGAAAGCGTCTTCGGCGTCCTCCGTCCACACATAAGGCCGGTTTTCCTCCGTCAGGCGGGCGAGGGGCTTTGCGATGTTGTCGGCCTTTTCCTCTAAATCATTAAGGCGGTCGTCTACTTGACCCTTCCGCTTGCCCGGGTTCGTGACGTCATTCCCCACGCCGGCCAACCGTTCCTCAAACTTGGCGGCGAGAGCCTCATTCGCCACCTTCATTTCGGTAGCCAGACCGTCATTCGCTGCTCTCATTTCCGTGGTTAACTCGGCCTTCATTTGTTCCATCTCCTCGGCGATGTTCTCCCTAGCCGTCCTGATTAGTTTCAACTCCGCGGCCAGGTTATTTCTAGTCTCCAGCACTTCCGCGGCCAGGTAATTTCTAGTCTCCAGCTTCTCTGTTAATTCGGCCTGCATTTCTTCCATCTTCCTGGTGATGTTGTCTTTAGCCGTCTTTATTTCTTGCAGTTCCGCTAAAATCTTTTCTAATGCTGCCTCCATCGTTGTAATGTTCGGTGATGTTGTTTTCCCGCTTCCTGACACCAGTGTGACTTTGTGGGTTCGTGGAATAAAAAGTCCAATTACACCTCTCAACAATGTTCTTTATTTCCACCGACTTACAGTTTAACACTTGCCAATTACACAAGATTACTTGCTGCACACAATTACAATTTACCCGTTCGTCCGTTACAACTTCACTTGTACTCGCGATTACATAAGCTCCGGTACACATTCACAGTTCGTTGCACAACCCTTTCGTTCATTAACACGTCATCGACTAACACTGCCTTCTTACACCAAGAACTGTCTTCACTCACACACACTAACCAACTGATTGACCAACTCAACCAACAACTGCCTGGCTACACCAAAACCAACTCAACAACTGACCCACACTGTCTGTCTGTAACCCTCTTTATAGGAATATCGCCGGTTTCTGGTGTTTACACGATTGTTCTGGTAACAGAAAGATCGAGAACCAGGTGGAAGGAAAACAGACGCACAATTATGTTTCTTTCCGACCACTGGCTGTCACCACTAGAAGACAAACGAGGGAAAGGCGTGGCTAACCGAGCCTCCCCTGTCTTCCGTTGCCAGCTGCTCACTGGGTGTTTCAGCGCTCCCCGTTACAATATATAACTAAATTTTGTTGCATAAACTAAAAATAAACCGCAACCAAAATGTCAAATGTCAAGTAAATATAGAAGTTTACGGCGAATATCCCGTTTCGTTTGAAAATAGCGAAGTAGGGCCATCTAGAGTTAGTTGTGAGAACTATTCCCTATTCCCTCAGATTTTCTGTTCCAACCACTATTTCATCTGCTTCTATACGACTTAAATTTGTCATGGTGCGTCTGAATTGTGCCTAAATATGTAGTTAAAAGTCTAAAAAGGAAAAAAGAAGACGAAGAATAAGAAGGAGCAAAGTGAAAAATGACGAAAGTTTGATTTGTTTGGAACACTGTAAATTCTACCCGGTAACCCTTCGTCTTACTGGTACCATTGCATTGCGAGCTGAAACAGTTGAATATCGCGAAAGAAAAGATTAAAAAATACAAAGAACTTTGTATCATTTTGGGCTCATAGCAAAGTGAATTGATTGCGTTTCAGTTAATTGTATCTGGGGAGATAGCAAGTAACTAAACACATAAGGTGGTAAATAAATAATTAAAGAAAAAATATACATAATTTGCATAACGCAAACAACAAACTGCAAACAAAACGTCAATTTTGCGCCATTGCATTATGAGTATAAACAGTTGATGAACGTGAAAGGAAAAAGTAAAAGGCGGCAAAGAGGTTTGAACCAATTTGCGCCGATCAAAGATATTTGATTGCGTTTCACTCAGTTCTATCTCGGGAGATAACAAATAAATGGAGCGAAATAAAATGTTGTAAAATAGAAATAGAAATCGAAATCGAAATAAAAATCGAAATCGAAATCGAATTCGAAATCGAATTCGAAATCGAAATCAGAAATCGAAATCGAAATATCAAAATCGAAATCGAATTTGAATTCGAAATCGAAATCGAATCGAAATCGAAATCGAAATCGCTATCGAAATCGAAATCGAAATCGAAATCGGAAATCGAAATCGAATCCGCAATCGAAATCGAAATCGAAATCGAAATCGAAATCGAAATCGAAATTGAAATAGAAATAGAAATCGAAATCGAAATAAAAATCGAAATCGCAATCGAAATCGAAATCGAATTCGAAATCGAATTCGAAATCGAAATCGAAATCGAAATTGAAATCGAAATCGAAATCGGAAATCGAAATCGAAATATCGAAATCGAATTCGAAATCGAAATCGAATCGAAATCGCAATCGCAATCGAAATCGAAATTACGAATGCCACTGATGCATGTTTCACATTTTTTAAAAAAACATTTTTTTCACTTCGATCAAAATTTTTCAAAGTCCAACTCCGAGCGAAAAATTTCCAAGTTCCCCGGGAGTTCGTCTCGGAACCATGCCGGCAGTTGAGGCCTCGCCGCTCGAGGGCCAGAAAGGCCGTCTTCTAGGCTCGGTGCAACGCGCCATCGAAATCGAAATCGAAATAAAAATCGAAATCGAAATCGGAAATCGAAATCGAAATCGCAATCGAAATCGAAATAGGTCTGGTGCAACGCGCTATTGAAATACGGGAATATTTGCCAAAGTTGTGCTTGGTAAGAGTTTCCCCTTCTAAAAGAATGCGTCTGATGTATATTTCATGTTCTTAAAAAATTATTTTTACGAATGCCACTGATGCATTTTTCACATTTTTTAAAAAAACATTTTTTTCACTTCGATCAAAATTTTTCAAAGTCCAACTCCCAGCGAAAAAATTCCAAGTTCCCCGGGAGTTCGTCTCGGAACCATGCCGGCAGTTGAGGCCTCGCCGCTCGAGGGCCAGAAAGGCCGTCTTCTAGGCTCGGTGCAACGCGCCATCGAAATCGAAATAAAAATCGAAATCGAAATCGAAGTCGAAGTCGAATTCGAATTCGAAATCGAAATCGAAAACGAAAGCGAAATAGAAATCGAAATCGCCATCGAAATCGAAATCGAAATCGAAATCGGAAATTGAAATCGAAATAAAAATCGAAATCGAAATAGAAATCGAAATCAAAATCGAATTCGAAATCGAATTCGAAATCGAAATCGAAATTTAAAACGAAATCGAAATCGAAATCGAACATGGGCGAACGACCACTTTCGGAGCAAACTGCTTCTTAAAGAGGGACAAATTAGCAGAAGCGAACCCTGGGATGTGTTTGCCTTATCAAACGAATGCCACTGATGCATGTTTCACATTTTTCAAAAAAAAATTTTCACTTTGATCAAAATTTTTCAAAGTCCAACTCCGAACCAAAAATTTTAAGTCTCCCGGGAGTTCGTCTCGGAGCCATGCCGGCAGTTGAGGCCACGCCGCCCGAGGGCCGGAAATGTCGTCTAATAGGTCCGGTGCAACGCGCCATCGAAAAACGGGGAAATTTGCCAAAATTGTTCTTGGGACGAATTTCCCCTTCTAAAAGGATGCCTCTGATGTATATTTCATGACTTTATAAAAATTACTTTTGCAAAATATCCAAACTACTTCCCAGTCCAAATCGGCGCAAAAGCTTAATGAAAGAGGGCCAATTAGCAAAAACGAGGCTTAGGATGTGTTTTCTTTATCAAACGATCACCAAGGATGCATGTTTCACATTTATCAAAAAAACTTTTTTCGGCCTGAGAAAATTTAAAGTGCTTCAAAGTCCAACTCCGAGCCAAAAATTTTTAAGTCTCCCGGGAGTTCGTCTCGGAGCCATGCCGGCAGTTGAGGCCACGCCGCCCGAGGGCCGGAATTGTCGTCTTATAAGTCCGGTGCAACGCGCCATCGAAAAACGGGGAAATTTGCCAAAATTGTTCTTGGGACGAATTTCCCCTTCTAAAAGGATGCCTCTGATGTATATTTCATGACTTTATAAAAATTACTTTTGCAAAATATCCAAACTACTTGCCAGCACTTCGGTCGTTCGGTTTATGGTGATGGCGATGGTGATTATGATTATGATTATGATGACTATGACTATGACTATGAGTATGACTATGACAATTATCATTCAAATCATCATTATCATCGTCATCGTCATCGTCGTCGTCATCAGCGTCATCGTCATCGTCATCGTCATCATTATTATTATTATTATTATTATTATTATTATTATTATTATTATTATTATTATTATTATTATTATTATTATTATTATTATTATTATTATTATTATTATTATTATTATTATTATTATTATTATTATTATTATTATTATTATTATTATTATTATTATTATTATTATTATTATTATTATTATTATTATTATTATTATTATTATTATTATTATTATTATTATTATTATTATTATTATTATTACTATTATTACTATTATTATTATTATTATTATTATTATTATTATTATTATTATTATTATTATTATTATTATTATTATTATTATTATTATTATTATTATTATTATTATTATTATTATTATTATTATTATTATTATTATTATTATTATTATTATTATTATTATTATTATTGTTGTTGTTGTAACGCGAGCGCTGGAACACCCTATGAAAGCAGCTGGGAGCGGAAGACAGGGGAGGAGGTTCGTGTTAGCCACACCTCCTCCTCGTTTGTCTTGTAGTGGTGACAGGCAGTGGTTGGGAGGAAAAACATCAGTGTGCCGTCTGTTTCTGTCCACCTGGTTCCAGAAATTACGGGATCGTTCATCATCTGGAAACGTCGAGAAGACGGCAAGATGCCTATAAAAAGGGCTGCAGCTAGTCAGTCAGTCAGTTGGTTAGTGAGTGTGAGCGAGGAGACCGTCGCAGTTCTTGGTGTAAGAGTTAGTCAGTGACGTGTTAATGAACGAGAAGATTGTGCAACGGAAGACTGTACGTAACTGGTATGTGCATCGGAGTTTATGTAATCGCGAGTACAAGTGAAATTGTAACGGACGAACTGGTGAATTGTAATTGTGTGCAGCAAGTAATTCTGTGTAATTGGCAAGTGTTAAACTGTAAGTCGGTGGAAATAAAGAACATTTTTGAGTGGTGAAATTGGACTTTTCATTTCACGAACCCACAAAGTCACACTGGTGTCAGGAAGGGGGAAAACAACATAACATCTCCGAACATTACAACCATGGAGGCAGCATTAGAAAAGATTTTGGCGGAACTGAAAGAAATGAAGACGGCAACTGAAAACCTCGCTGCAAAAATAGAAACGGCCAACGACATCACCGCGGACATGGAAGAAATGAAGGCCGAGTTAACCACAGAAATGAGAGCAGCGAACGGCAGTCTGGCCACGGAAATGAAGGCGGCGAACGAGGCTCTCGCCGCAAAGTTTGAGGAACGGTTGGCCGACGTGAGGGATGACGTCACGAACCTGGGCAAGCGGAACGGTGAAGTAGACGACCGCCTTAATGATTTAGAGGAAAAGGCTGACAACATCGCAAAACCCCTCACCCGCCTGACGGAGGAAAACCGGCCTTATGTGTGGACGGAGGACGCCGAAGACGCTTTCCAGCACCCGAAGGGGATCGTGTGCAGTGCTCCAATTTCGGGTTTCCCACAACCGGGTGGTGCCTTCATTGTGGACACCGACGCTAGTGACCATTGCATTGGAGGTGTCCTATCGCAGAACCTGGAAGGCCAGAGAGCACGTTGGGTCCAGAGGCTGCAGGAGTACGACTTCACCTCGGAACATCGTAGAGGGAAGAGTCACGATAACGCAGACGCCATGTCCCGAAGACCCTGTTCAGTAGAGTGCGGTCAGTGTACCAGAGTGGAAGAGAAGGAGCGTGCCGCAGCAGCCCGAGTAGTTGTGGCAGTGCCTGCTGAAGGCTGGGATAGCGCAGGCATGAGGAGGGAGCAGCTGGCGGACGCAGACTTGGGGCCACTCTTGAGGGAAGTGGACGCAGGGACGAGACCAACCTGGGAGGTCATCGCACCGAGGAGCGCCACCTACAAGTGGTACTGGGCCCAATGGGACTCGTTGAAGACCAGAGAGGGCGTGCTGCTCCGGGTATGGGAGTCACCCGATGGGAAGGCGCAGAGAGAACAGTTGGTACTTCCCCGGAGCAAGGTCCCGGAAGTCTTGGAGGAAGTGCACGCCGGTACTTCAGGAGGACACCTGGGAGCGAACCGAATGATTCACATACTACGGCAGCGCTACTTCTGGCTGAGACTCCGAGCAGATGCTGGTGGTACACCTGGACCGCCTCGCACGCTACGATGGTGCTGTTCGGGGCGAACAGCTTTGAGGAGGGAGCAGTGTAACGCGAGCGCTGGAACACCTTATGAAAGCAGCTGGGAGCGGAAGACAGGGGAGGTTCGTGTTAGCCACACCTCCTCCTCGTTTGTCTTGTAGTGGTGACAGGCAGTGGTTGGGAGGAAAAACATCAGTGTGCCGTCTGTTTCTGTCCACCTGGTCCCAGAAATTACGGGATCGTTCATCATCTGGAAACGTCGAGAAGACGGCAAGATGCCTATAAAAAGGGCTGCAGCTAGTCAGTCAGTCAGTTGGTTAGTGAGTGTGAACGAGGAGACAGTCGCAGTTCTTGGTGTAAGAGTTAGTCAGTGACGTGTTAATGAACGAGAAGATTGTGCAACGGAAGACTGTACGTAACTGGTATGTGCATCGGAGTTTATGTAATCGCGAGTACAAGTGAAATTGTAACGGACGAACTGGTGAATTGTAATTGTGTGCAGCAAGTAATTCTGTGTAATTGGCAAGTGTTAAACTGTAAGTCGGTGGAAATAAAGAACATTGTTGAGTGGTGAAATTGGACTTTTCATTTCACGAACCCACAACGTCACATTATTATTATTATTATTATTATTATTATTATTATTATTATTATTATTATTATTATTATTATTATTATTATTATTATTATTATTATTATTATTATTATTATTATTATTATTATTATTATTATTATTATTATTATTATTATTATTATTATTATTATTATTATTATTATTATTATTATTATTATTATTATTATTATTATTATTATTATTATTATTATTATTATTATTATTATTATTATTATTATTATTATTATTATTATTATTATTATTATTATTATTATTATTATTATTATTATTATTATTATTATTATTATTATTATTATTATTATTATTATTATTATTATTATTATTATTATTATTATTATTATTATTATTATTATTATTATTATTATTATTATTATTATTATTATTATTATTATTATTATTATTATTATTATTATTATTATTATTATTATTATTATTATTATTATTATTATTATTATTATTATTATTATTATTATAATTATTATTATTATTATTATTATTATTATTATTATTATTATTATTATTATTATTATTATTATTATTATTATTATTATTATTATTATTATTATTATTATTATTATAATTATTATTATTATTATTATTGTTATTATTATTATTATTATTATTATTATTGTTATTATTATTATTATTATTGTTATTATTATTATTATTATTATTATTATTATTATTATTATTATTATTATTATTATTATTATTATTATTATTATTATTATTATTATTATTATTATTATTATTATTATTATTATTATTATTATTATTATTATTATTATTATTATTATTATTATTATTATTATTATTATTATTATTATTATTATTATTATTATTATTATTATTATTATTATTATTATTATTATTATTATTATTATTATTATTATTATTATTATTATTATTATTATTATTGTTATTATTATTATTATTATTATTATTATTATTATTGTTATTATTGTTATAATTATTATTGTTATTAATATTATTATTAGTATTATTATTATTATTGTTATTATTATTTTTATTATTATTATTATTATTATTATTATTATTATTATTATTATTATTATTATTATTATTATTATTATGATTATTATTATTATTATTATTATTATTATTATTATTATTATTATTATTATTATTATTATTATTATTATTATTATTATTATTATTATTATTATCACTATCATTATCATTATCATTATCATTATCATTATCATTAACATTATTATTATTATTATTATTATTATCATCATCATCATCATCATCATTATTATTATCATCATCATCATTATTATTATCATCATTATCTTTTGTTGGTGTTTGTTGTTCAATATTCTAGTATTAAAGAAAGAGGATTTTTTAAATTAGTTGAGTGAAACAGCACTTTGTTTAACTTTTTGCCTGCGTTTGGTACCTTTCAACTTCCATTGTTATTTGAGATATGTGCTTAAACATTTGAATCCTGATAATCATATTGGAGATAAAAATACAGAATCTGGAATATTGCTGAAGTGTTAACCCCAAGAGAAGAAAAGAAAGAAACAGGAGAAACAACGGCAAAAGAAGAGGAAATCAGTGAAACAACAGAAGAAAGAAACTGAAGGCTAATGTAGAAGAGTAATGCGTAGGTTGTATTTCTAACACATCTGTAACTTTTATTCTACATGAGAATGTAAATGTTTTAAGCAAAATTGAGAAACGGTGTTTAATTTAGCATAAAATAACATTAAAATTTTAAATTATTTTTAAATATGAAGGTTAAGAGGACCAATAAGGAGGAAGAAGACAAAGGGAAATAAAAATAAAATCGATTATTCGTTTGGCTTATGGCACTGTAAATTCTACGAGTTAAACAGTTCGTGTTACTGCCGCCAGGGCATTATGAGTATAAACAGTTAAAGAGCGTGAAAGGAAAGAGTAAAGTGCGGCAAAGAGATTTGACCGTTTTGGCGCCGAACAAAGAGGTTTGATTGCGTTTAACTTAGTTCTATATCGGCAGAAAACAAATAGAATGAAATAAAATGTTGCATAGCGTGGACAATGAATAGCAGCCAAAGTGTCTACTGTCAATTTAATATTAAGATTTACCGCGATGATCTTGTTTTGTTTGCGAATGGCGAAGTAGCGCCCTCTAGATTTAATTTTGGGTACTACTCCCTGTACTTCCAGATTGTTTCTTCTCATGATAGCGTCATGATCATAAACAAGAAACGACAGACAAATAACATATAAATATATGATATAGCAGAACCTAAAAATAAACTGCAATAAAAATGTCAAATATGAAGTAAATATAACAATTTACGGCGAAGATTTTGTTTCGTTTAAGAATAGCGAAGTAGCGCCATCTAGAGTTAATTCTGATAAATATTCCCCATTCACTCAGAATTTCTCTTCTGACCACTACTACATCTACTTTTATAATGCATAAATTTATCATGATACTTTTAAGTTGTACTTAATTATGTATGTTAAAAAGTGGAAAAAGGAGGAAAAAAAGACGAGGAATATGAAGAAGTAAAGTCGAAAAAGGCGGAAAATTGTTTAGGTTGGAATAGTGTAAACTGTACGGGATAAACGCTTCGTCTTATTGGTGCCATTGCATTGCGAGTGCAAACATTGGTATGTCGCAAAGAAAAGATTAAGTAATGCAAAGAACTTTGTATCATTTGGAGCTCATAGCAAAGAGGATTGATTGCATTTCAGTTATTTCTATCAAGGGAGATAACAAGTAAATAGGTGATTTAGGTGGCAAATAAATAAATAAAGTAAAAATATACATATTTTGCATAACGTAAACAACAAACTACAAACAAAATGTGGGATGTAATTTAAAAACCAAAATTTATTGCGATGATCTTGTTCCGTTTACTAATGGTGAAGTTCACAGTCTAGAATAAGTTTTCAGTAATATTTTCTATTATTCCAGATATTTCTCTTCTAATAACTGCACCATCACTATAAATAAGGAACAACAAAGTAATGCAGATCTGTCGTTTGAATCGCTAACTGGGTCTAAAGTGGATTCCTACAGAAAAACACATTAAAAGTTTTCCGAACACAAATTTCCGGCACATTTTTGTTCTTTTTCCTTTCGTAAAATCCTAATTCTTCTAGCGCGAAGGTTTAAAAACAAATATATATTTTCAAAATAATCTCACTGCCGTTAAGATGAAGAAGGGCAACATAGGAAGACAAATGAAAGTTGAAAGAAGGAAAGAAATAAAGTAAGGAAGAAATCAAGAAGGAAAGGAAGAAAGAAAAGAATAAAAGAAAGAAAGCCTGAAATGAAGAAGTTTTAAAAATGTCGCACATCACACACAAATTCTGGATGATGACAAAGTAGCTAACACATAATCTAAATCCAATTGACAAAAATAATACAAGTTCGCGGAGGTAAAGAGTAAACTTGATAAAGTGATTAGAATCGAGCCGGCCCTCGTAGCCATGGCCGCTAAAGCGTATGTCTCTAGTGTTCCACCGCGTAAAGAGTCGCGGGTTCGAGTTCCGCCTTGGGCATGTGTGTTTATGTGTATAGTGAATATTTGTGAAACTAGGAAAACAGATAAGGAAAACAAACGGAAATACTGAAAAATCGGTTAAATAAGGAAAAAAAAAAGTCAATGGCAGATCCTAGACAAGAGGGTGATTACCTTTCAGCTATATTTATTGAAAAGTTAACAAACAAATAAATAAATAATAAATACATAATGTTAAAAAGAGCAAATTGTATTTGAAATGTCAACTGCATATCAAAATATAGCACGAAGATCTGGTTTGCTTTACAAATGACGAACAAGCGCGCTTTCAAATTAATTTTCAGGAATAGTCCTTACTGTTTCAGTTTTTTCTGCCGATTACTGAGAAAATGTTAGGCACGTGCAACGTTGGAATCGTCAATTGGGTCTAAAGTGTTTGTAGGATTTTCTTTTATTTTCATTATTCTCTACCCTTCAGAAGCCCCGACAAATATAAAGAAAAGCTTATACATTCTAGTGGATTTTTTGTTGGTAATGGATAAAATTACGTATTGGGTTAGCCAGGTTTGATGTTTAATGCTCAGGACGTTAAAGTTTTCACTCGCTAATGAACTCAAATTACCTCTCAAGACCCATAAATACCTATTATGTGAACGCTGGAAGAAACGTTGGATGCAGCATACTTATTCCAACTTTCCGATGTCATTCGTTGTGTCAAAGAGAGAGAAACAGTTTTAGACTTTACAGATGTCAGAAATAATCACAATGCAGTTGTGTTAAGTGAACGTTTCAGATTTTCAGTGTAAGTCTAAGAACAAGCTCGCAACTGAAGGTAATTGCCGCGCTGCAACATTTCCAGGTCATTTAAGTGGTTTGCAGGTAATTAGTGAAGAAATTAATATTTTGTTCATGACACTGCAGGACAATTTTGAGTTTTACTTTCTTTATCACGTAGATAGTTGGCACAAGTGCATTTGTATTCTACACAAACATTTTATCACAGATTTCATTAGGAATACACATTTCAAAGTCTCCTAAATATTTATTAGATTTGTGTAATGGGTTAGTGTGTCTTATAAGTTGTTCGTGATTACGATTTCATGTAAACGTTTACTCATCCTACACCGGAAACAAAGCTGTTGTCATCATAACGAACGCTAGATGTTCATATGTTGCTGTGATAGGAACAATTTATAAGAAAAAAGGTACTTCTATTGCCAAAATTAACTGCGATGTAGTTTTGTGTAACATTCTTTATTCTTCGAAATCTTTTCCTCGGATTATTGCTTCACCACCAAAAACAAAAACAACAAAAGATATTACGCACACTCGTCGTTTGAATCGGGAGTTAGGTCTAAAGTTTATATGAAAAATCCAGAAATTTACAGAATTTACAGAATCTAAGCGTTTGAGGGAAACGTTTACAACATTTACTTCCATAAGAACTAATTCGTTTGTTACAAACAATCCAAAACAGAGTAATCATTTTTAGGTTTGATTTATGAGTCACTATGTTTACACTCAAACTTCACTTACTTGTTGATGTATAATTGAAACGTTTTCAAATTCATTCGATCTCATCCTCAGCTGTTTGGTGACTAAATGGTGACTTCCTCTTCTTCCACTGCTACGGAACTCCGATCACTCTGCCATCTGGTGTTAAGGGCACTAAGTTTTAATACTTCATTTAATGCCGGGATTTCAAAATTTATAATTGTATCACGGATTTTGTTTATGAATATTGTTTTCCCAAATATCCAATTCTATGGGTGTACTTAAAGATTTTAACAGCTTAATGTTGTGGCCAATGTTGTGGTTTTCTGGACAAAAATGGTGTGAAACTGCAGACTTTTCTGTTTGTTTCAACTTAATGATCCTCTGGTGTTCCTTTTGCCTGAATAACAAGTTTCTCTTAGTTTTTCCTATGTAGCATTTTCAACAGATTTCACAATTAATCTGATAAATTCCTGATTTCAAATTATTGGGGATTGTATTTTTCAGTAGTTTATTTAGCTGGTTCCTCAGGCTGGTTTGAACTCATTTAAAACCGCTATGT
>CM060948.1:252995918-253005918 GCA_030765055.1 Mantis religiosa | reverse complement strand
AGATATCTGTATAAAAATGATCTCACTGCCCTTAAGGTGAAGGAGGGAAAGAAAAGAAGGCAGAAAGAAAAGTTGAAAGATGTAAAGATAGAAAGAAAGGAAGGAATAAAGAAGGAAAGGAAGAAAGAAAGGAATAAAAGAAAGAAAGCCTGAAATAAACATGTTTAAAAAAGTACCAAATCACACGCAAGCTCTGAATGACAACGAAATAGATAAAAAATAATAAAATTCAATTGACCAAAATAATAAATGTTCGCGGAAGGAAAGAGTAAACATGATAAAGGGATTTCAATCCTTGGGAAATCCTAGCAATGAGGTTGATTGCCTTTCAATTATATTTATTTTGAATATATAATACCAATAAGTAAAAATAAATACATGATGTTAGAAAAGGGCAACAAAAATGTCAAATGTAAACTAAATATCAAAGTATAGTGCGACGACCTTGTTTGTGTTACAAATAGTGAATTAGCGCACCTTCAAATTAGTTTTCAGCAATATTTCTTACTGTTACGGTTTTTTCCCTCCGATTACTGTTTCATGATCATAAATAGAAAACAGAAAAATTTAGGCACGTCCAACGTTGGAATCGTGAGGTGGTTTGCTTTATCTATATAGGTAAGTCCAGGAAGCTTTTATTGACGGTACGAATTACGCCGGGACAGACAGTTTTATACACAATTTATATATACGTAAAATATGAAGCTATTAACAATAAAGGAAACAAATATATACAAATATTACAAGTTTAGCTTAAATTTACATCGTTCTTATCAGAATTGATGATACCTTTCTTATAAATTGTTCGGGATCGAGATTTCATGTAAAACTTTTACACATCGTCAGCCGGAAACAACAAAGCTGATGTCGTCGTTAAGAATGCTAGATGTCAATATTGTGACTTTGTGGGTTCGTGAAACGAAAAGTCCAATTGCACCACTCAAAAACGTTCTTTATTTCCACCGACTTACAGTTAAACACTTGCCAATTACACAGAATTACGTAATGCACACAATTACGATTCACCAGTTCGTCCGTTACAATTCCACTTTGCTCTCGGTATTACGTACAATCCTCCGATGCACGTACACAGTCTTCTCGTCGTACACTAGCACTGCACTCTTACGCTGCTCGCCAAGAACTGACTAACTGACTGACTGACTGACTAACTCAATTAAGTCACTGCACGCCTTTTTATATTGATATCAATGTTTTCTAGATGTCTCTGGCTTCAGTGAATTACCGCGAAGATTCCAGAGGACAGGGGAACGAGAAAGAGGCGGCCAGCAACAAGTGACACTCCCCTAATCAACATCTCAGTTAGTGACTGAGATTAATGGAAGAGTGTGGCTTGGCTGCCTCTGGTCCCTTCTCAGCTGTCGTTGGTTGTGCTTTCCGCTAATTGGGTGACACTGCTCCCTCCTCATAGCTGGTCATCCTGAACAGCACCATCGTAGCGGGCTAGACGATCCAGGTGTACCACCATCATCTTCCCTCGGGGAACCTTCTGGATGCAGCAGACCTCGACGTTAATCCCCTGCACCACCCGGTACGGTCCTTGCCATTGCTGCTGGAGCTTCGGGCAGCGTCCCTTGGTCCGGGTAGGACGGTGCAACCAGACCAGGTCATCTTGCTGGAACCCTTGGCTGTTGGCTTGCCTGTCATACCTAGTCTTCATGCGGTCGCTCGCCTTCTGGATGTTCTGGCGAGCCATCGCGTGCATGTCGTGGAGATGGTCCACCAAGTTCTCCAAATACACGGTCGCTGGCTGTTTCGCTTCCGGAGGGCTTCCAAAAGCCACGTCACAAGAAAGGCGTAACTCTCGGCCAAACAGTAGGCTAGCTGGCGTCATTCCAAATGTGTCGTGTGTAAACGAGTGGTAGGCCAGGAAGAACAGTGGCACCTTGACGTCCCAGTCACACTGGTGGCTGGCCACGACCTTCCTCAGGTGTTCTTCTAAGGTCTTGATGTATCTTACGACCATGCCATCCGACTGGGGATGTAGAGGCGTCGTGCGGGTCTTGTTCGCCCCAAGCCTTTGTAGTGCCTCGTTCATTAGGTTGGACTCAAAGTTGGTAGTCTGGTCACTGTGTAGCTCTAACGGCACCCCAAATCAACAGAACACTTGCTAAACGAGGCAGTCTGTCATTGTCTTTCCCTCTTGGTTTGGGATGGCATACACCTACGGCCATTTGATGAACTAGTCCACGACCACCATTAGGTACTTGTTGCCTCGGTCGGAAACTGGGAACGGTCCAGCAATGTCAACGGCGATCCGTTCGAATGGCGCTCCGACGTTGTACTGCTGCATGCGACCCCGGCTCCTAGTATGGGGGCCGGGACTCGCCGAGCACACCTGACACAGACGGCACCATCTCTCAGCATCAGCTCGGAGCCTCAGCCAGTAGTAGCGCTGGCATATTTTGTCAATCGTTCGGTTCGCTCCCAGGTGTCCTCCTGAAGTACCGGCGTGCACTTCTTCCAAGACTTCCGGTACCTTACTTCGGGGAAGTACCAACTGTTCCCTCTGCGTCTTCCCATCGGGTGATTCCCATACCCGGAACAGCACGCCCTCTCTGGTCTTCAACGAGTCCCATTGGGCCCAGTACGATTTGTAGGTGGCGCTGCTCGGTGCGAGGTCCTCCCAGGTTGGTCTCGTCCCTGCCTCCAATGCCCTCAAGTGTAGCCCCAAGTCTGCTCCCGCCAGCTGCTACCTCCTCAGGCCTACGCTATACCAGCCATCCGCAGGCACTGCCGTGACTACTCGGACTGCTGCGGCACGCTCCTTCTCCTCCTTTGTTGTGCACTGGCACAACTTCTAGACAGGGTGTTCGGGATATGGCGTCAGCGTTACCGTGGCTCTTCCCTCTACGATGTTCCGAGGTGAAGTCGTACTCCTGCAGCCTCTGGACCCAACCTGCTGTCTGTCTTTCCGGTCGCACCGTCACCATCACCTCGCTCCTCGCGGGGACAACCACGTCTTCGTTCAAGATGACCCTGGAGATTTCACGGCGCTCTTAAGTTTGACGGTCTATAACTTCTTCTCCGTTGAGCCGCAGGACCTTCCTGCCTACGTCGACCGTCACCTCGTGGCTCCTGAGGGCATCCAGTCCCAGAATCACCTCCTCAGCCACCTTCGCGACGAACACCCACACACGCACGAAACTTCGCCCCAAGGTCAGCTCCAGCAGGGCCTCCTTCTCCACAAGCAAGGTGTCGCCCAATGCCGTGACAAGCTCGTATGGTTGGCTCGGCTTCCTCGTCGGCAAACTCTTCGCCACGTCAAGTCTAATGATGGTCACGGCTGACCCAGTGTCCAACAGCACGCTGCACGGCTTCCCTCTCACCCAACCGCCCGCGATGAGGCTGCCATCCATACGCCGGCTGACGGTGCGCAGTGTCACTCGACGGGATGGTGGTAATGGCGCCGACGTGCCCCTCTCCACGCTGGGCCTTACTCGTTCTTCCAGCTGCCCTTCCTGGTGTGGGCAGTCTCCCTCCAGGTGTACGGGCTGTCCAAACGCCCCACACAGGCCACTAGGTGTTTCCCGGCGTCCCTCGGCTGGTCTTCTGTCTCCGGTGTAGCGGACACACCTCGTTCTCGACGTCGGGATAGCTGTAACTTTGTCCGCCTCCATCCTTAATGCTGCCGTCAGGGACTCGTGGATGGTTTTGTAATCGCCGAGCATTATGCGCTGACGAATCTCCGTGTCCCGTACCCCGTCAACGAAGCTGTAGGCAGTTTCCTGGGACACGAACTCTGGTGGGAGGTCGATTAGGGCCTTGCTTGCCAATCGTTCAACTGCCAGGGCGAACTCCTGCAGCGTCTCCCCCGGCTGCTTTGACCTTGGCTTTTATTTGCCTGCGGTACGCTGCGGTTAAGCGGTGTTTTCCGAAACGATTCTCCAGGGCCTCCCAGATGTCCTTGGGCACCGCCGTTGTCTGCACCGCGTTTAGGACTTACGCGGCCCTTCCCTGGAGGCTGGCTATTAACTGTGTGGCCTCCTCCTTTGGCGACCATTTGTTGTGCTTGTCCACTGCGTCTAACTGGCGGCGGAAGACTTCAAACGTTGACGCGCTGTCATACTTGGGAGGTTTGACGCTCTCAGATGTTGTGTCGCGTCCCGGCGCATCGGCCTTCAAATTGCCGCTTCCAACTTCTTTTTCATTTTCTCGGTGATGTTGTCTTTGTCCGTCTATATTTCTGTCAGTTCCACCTTAATTTCCATCATCTTCTCCAAAATCCTTTCGAATGCCGCGTCCATGGCCGTAATGTTCGGTGATGTTGTCATTCCACTCCTGACACCAGTGTGACTTTGTGAATTCGTGAAATGAAAACTCCAATTGCACCACTCAAAACTGTTCTTTATTTCCACCGACTTACAGCAATAACATTGCCAATTACACAGAATTACATAATGCACACAATTACGATTCAGTAGTTCGTCCGTTACAATTCCACTTTGCTCTCGCTATTACGTAGAATCCTCCGATGCAAGTACACAGTCTTCTCGTCGTACACTAGCACTGCGCTCTTACGCTGCTCGCCAAGAACTGACTGACTGACTGACTGACTGACTGACTGACTGACTCAATTCAATCACTGCAGCCCTTTTTATATAGATATCACTGTTTCCTAGAAGTCTCTGGTTTTAGTGAATTACCGCGAAGATTCCAGAGGACAGGGGAAGGGAAAAGAGGCGGCCAGCGACAAGTGACACTCCCCTAATCAACCCCTCAGTTAGTAACTGAGATTAATGGGAGGGTGTGGCTCGGCTGCCTCTGGTCCCTTGTCAGCTGTCGTTGGTTGTGCTTTCCGCTAATTTGGTAACAATATGTTGTTGTGGTTGCTGTTATAGGAAACATTTATAAGAAAGGTATCATCAATTCTTATTAGACAGGTGAAGATTTACGTTACAAATTGTTATATTTCTTCTTGTTCTCCACTGCAAGGGCTAGGCAATGGTGCCTGTTCCGGCTTAAAACACTTCTGACCATCGATTCCTGGAAGTCTCTTTCCTCTACGTTTATAGTTTATAACTCCTCTTGGGATCCTATCTCTCGGCATTCTCTCAATATGCTCTCTCCATTAATGTCTATAGTTTATTATCTTTTTCTTCTAAAGAACTTATTTCTACACCTTCTTTTATTTTTTCATTTGGGATTTTATCTAAAAGAGTACATCCCTATACTATGCTTAAAAATCTCATTTCGGCAGCCTCTATCTTGTTTTTGTCTGCCTTTGTTAATGTCCATGTTTCAGAACCAAAAAGGAAGGGCAGGCACAGCCATTACTTTTAAAATTTCATCCGTGTTTCTTTTCAAGTTTTAGTTTTTAAGCTTCTATTTATTATGCCGCATATTTGTTGAAACATTGGTAATATTTGTAAACACGATTTATATGTTATACATAGTGTTCCTTTTGAGTAGCCGCATTTGCTGCCTGTCAATGTTTTGGGCATTCTTAATATTTGCTGTATACCTTCTTCAATTGTTTTATTTTGTTTTCCCATGTTAGCTCTGATTCTACCCTAACTGCTATATATTTGTGGTTTCTGTTCCATTTGTGGTCCTGTTGACTAGGTTCCGAAGCCATTAATGCAATGTGCACATTGAATGTTTTGTAATTGGATGTATTTGCCTTATCAAACGAATACCATTGATGCATGTTTCACATTTTTCAAAAAACATTTTTTCAGTTCGATCAAAATTTATCTGAGTCCAACTCCGATGGAAAAATTTCTAAGTCCAGGCGGCAATTCATCTCGGAACAATGCCGGCAGTTGAGGCCTCGCCATCCGAGGGCCGGAAAGGTCGTCTACTGGACTCGGTGCAACGCGACATCGAAAAACGGGGAAAGTTGCCAAAATTGATTTTGGGATGAGTTTCCCTTTCTAAAATAATGCCTCTGATGTATATTTCATGTTTTAAAAAATTATATTTGGAAAATTTCGAAACTTTTTCTAAGTCCAAATCGGCGCAAAAGGTTAATGAAAGAGGGACAAATTAGCAAAAACGAGGCTAAGGATGTTTTCTTTATCAAACGAACACCAATGATGCATGTTTCACATTTATCAAAGAATGCTTTTTTCGGTGCGAAAATTTTTTTTCAAGGTCCAACTCCGAGCGAAAAATTTCCAAGTCCAGCCTGCAGTTCGTCTCGGAACCAACCCGGCAGTTGAAGCCTCGCCGCCCGAGGCCCGGAATTGTCGTCTTGTAGGTCCGGTGCAACGCGCCATCGAAATATGGAGAAATTTGCCATAATTGTGTTTGGGATGAGTTTCCCTTTCTAAAAGAATGCCTCTGATGTATACTTCATGTTTTTTAAAAAAAATTATTTATGCAAATCATCGAAAATTTTTCTAAGTCCAGCCGCGGAGTACATGGGGGAATGACCACCTTCGGAGCAAACTGCTACTTAAAGAGGGAAAAATTAGCAAAAGGGAAGGTTAGGATGTGTTTGCCTTATCAAACGAATACCATTGATGCATGTTTCACATTTTTCAAAAAACATTTTTTCAGTTCGATCAAAATTTATCTGAGTCCAACTCCGACTGAAAAATTTCTAAGTCCAGGCGGGAATTCATCTCGGAACAATGCCGGCTGTTGAGGCCTCGCCATCCGAGCGACGGAAAGGTCGTCTTCTCGACTCGGTGCAACGCGCCATCGAAAAACGGGGAAATTTGCCAAAATTGATTTTGGGATGAGTATCCCTCTCTAAAATAATGCCTCTGATGTATATTTCATGTTTTAAAAAATTATATTTGCAAAATATCGAAACCTTTTCTAAGTCCAAATCGGCGCAAAAGGATAATTAAAGAGGGACAAATTAGCAAAAACGAGGCTAGGATGTTTTCTTTATCAAACGAACACCAATGATGTATGTTTCACATTTATCAAAGAATGCTTTTTTCGGTGCGAAAAATTTTTTTCAAGGTCCAACTCCGAGCGAAAAATTTCCAAGTCCAGGAGGCAGTTCGTCTCGGAACCATGCCGGTAGTTGAGGCCTCACCGCCCGAGGCCCGGAGTTGTCGTCTTGTAGGTCCGGTGCAACGGGCCATCGAAATACGGGGATATTTGCCAAATTGTGCTTGGGATGAGTTTCCCTTTCTAAAAGAATGCCTCTGATGTATACTTCATGTTTTTTAAAAAATTATTTATGCAAATTATCGAAACTTTTTCTAAGTCCATCCGCGGAGTACATGGGGGAACGACCACTTTCGGAGCAAACTGCTGCTTAAAGAGGGACAAATTAGCGAAAGCGAAGCTTAGGATGTGTTTGCCCTATCATAAGAATACCATTGATGCATGTATCACATTTTTCAAAAAACATTTCTTTCACTTCGATCAAAATTTATCTAAGTCCAACTCCGACCGAACAATTTCTAAGTGCAGCCGGGAGTTCGTCTCGCAACCATGCCGGCAGTTGAGGCCTCGCCATCCGAGGGCCGGAAGGGTCGTCTTCTCGACTCGGTGCACGGCGCCATCGAAAAACGGGGAAATTTGCCAAAATTGTTCTTGGGATGAGTTTCCCTTTCTAAAAGAATGCCTCTAATGTATATTTTATGTTTTTAAAAAAATTATTTTTGCGAAATATCGAACCTTTTTCTAAGTCCAAATCGGCGCATTTGCCTTATCAAACGAATACCATTGATGCATGTTTCAGATTTTTCAAAAAACATTTTTTCAGTTCGATCAAAATTTATCTGGGTCCAACTCCGATTGAAAAATTTCTAAGTCCAGGCGGGAATTCATCTCGGAACAATGCCGGCTGTTGAGGCCTCGCCTTCCGAGGGCCGGAAAGGTCGTCTTCTCGACTCGGTGCAACGCGCCATCGAAAAACGGGGAAATTTGCCAAAATAGATTTTAGGATGAGTTTCCCTCTCTAAAATAATGCCTCTGATGTAAATTACATGTTTTAAAAAATTATATTTGCAAAATATCGAAACCTTTTCTAAGTCCAAATCGGCGCAAAAGGTTAATTAAAGAAGGACAAATTAGCAAAAACGAGGCTAAGGATGTTTTCTTTATCAAACGAAAACCAATGATGTATGTTTCACATTTATCTAAGAATGCTTTTTTCGGTGCGAAAATTTTTTTTCAAGGTCCAACTCCGAGCGAAAATTTTTCAAGTCCAGGGGGCAGTTCGTCTCGGAACCATGCCGGCAGTTGAGGCCTCACCGCCCGAGGCCCGGAGTTGTCGTCTTATAGCTCTGGTGCAACGCGCCATC
Source organism: Mantis religiosa (assembly GCA_030765055.1). Classification (NCBI taxonomy): domain Eukaryota; kingdom Metazoa; phylum Arthropoda; class Insecta; order Mantodea; family Mantidae; genus Mantis; species Mantis religiosa. Next base: position 252,997,687 of record CM060948.1, on the reverse strand, counting down.
GAAATACTGAGAAATTTGCCTCAATTGTTGTGATGAGCTTCCCTTTCTAAAATAATGCCTCTGATGTATATTTCATGTTTTTAAAAAAATTATATTTGCAAAATATCGAAACTTTTTCTAAGTCCAGCCGCGGAGTACATGGGGGAACGACCACTTTCGGAGCAAACTGCTACTTAAAGAGGGACAAATTAGCAAAAGGGAAGGTTAGGATGTGTTTGCCTTATCAAACGAATACCACTGATGCATGTTTCTAATTTTTCAAAAAACATTTTTTCAGTTCGATCAAAATTTATCTGAGTCCAACTCCGACTGAAAAATTTCTAAGTCCAGGCGGGAATTCATCTCGGAACAATGCCGGCAGTTGAGGCCTCGCCATCCGAGGGCCGGAAAGGTCGTCTTCCCGACTCGGTGCAACACGACATCGAAAAACGGGGAAATTTGCCAAAATTGATTTTGGGATGAGTTTCCCTTTCTGAAATAATGCCTCTGATGTATATTTCATGTTTTAAAAAATTATATTTGGAAAATTTCGAAACTTTTTCTAAGTCCAAATCGGCGCAAAAGGTTAATGAAAGAGGGACAAATTAGCAAAAACGAGGCTAAGGATGTTTTCTTTATCAAACGAACACCAATGGTGCATGTTTCACATTTATCAAAGAATGCTTTTTTCGGTGCGAAAATTTTTTTTCAAGGTCCAACTCCGAGCGAAAAATTTCCAAGTCCAGCCTGCAGTTCGTCTCGGAACCATGCCGGCAGTTGAAGCCTCGCCGCCCGAGGCCCGGAATTGTCTTCTTGTAGGTCCGGTGCAACGCGCCATCGAAAAATGGGGAAATTTGCCAAAATTGTGCTTGGGATGAGTTTCCCTTTCTAAAAGAATGCCTCTGATGTATACTTCATGTTTTTAAAAAAATTATTTATGCAAATTACCGAAACTTTTTCTAAGTCCAGCCGCGGAGTACATGGGGGAACGACCACTTTCGGAGCAAACTGCTGCTTAAAGAGGGACAAATTAGCGAAAGCGAAGCTTAGGATGTGTTTGCCCTATCATAAGAATACCATTGATGCATGTATCACATTTTTCAAAAAACATTTCTTTCACTTCGATCAAAATTTATCTAAGTCCAACTCCGACCGAACAATTTCTAAGTGCAGCCGGGAGTTCGTCTCGCAACCATGCCGGCAGTTGGGGCCTCGCCATCCGAGGGCCGGAAGGGTCGTCTTCTCTACTCGGTGCCAGGCGCCATCGAAAAACGAGGAAATTTGCCAAAATTGTTCTTGGGATGAGTTTCCCTTTCTAAAAGAATGCCTCTAATGTATATTTTATGTCTTTAAAAAAATTATTTTTGCGAAATATCGAACCTTTTTCTAAGTCCAAATCGGCGCATTTGCCTTATCAAACGAATACCATTGATGCATGTTTCAGATTTTTCAAAAAACATTTTTTCAGTTCGATCAAAATTTATCTGGGTCCAACTCCGACTGAAAAATTTCCAAGTCCAGGCGGGAATTCATCGCGGAACAATGCCGGCTGTTGAGGCCTCGCCTTCCGAGAGCCGGAAAGGTCGTCTTCTCGACTCGGTGCAACGCGCCATCGAAAAACGGAGAAATTTGCCAAAATAGATTTTGGGATGAGTTTCCCTCTCTAAAAGAATGCCTCTAATGTATATTTTATGTTTTTAAAAAAATTATTTTTGCAAAATATCGAACCTTTTTCTAAGTCCAAATCGGCGCAAAAGGTTAATGAAAGAGCGTCAAGTTAGCAAAAGCGA
>CM060948.1:252975918-252990918 GCA_030765055.1 Mantis religiosa | reverse complement strand
TTCACCTACATACCACATTGCAAAGTGGTTAGTAAGAAAATTAAAAATCATATGACAAATTTCAAAGTTTGTGAATAAAAAGCTCCTTAGAATTGAAAAATCATCTACAGAAGTACAACATCCCGGAAAATCATATACTAGTTTCTTTTGACGTTAAGGCACTTTTTACAAACATTCCAGTAGAAGAAGTACCTACATTCCTCAAAAAAGGGCTAACCTAGACTACAACGGACCCCAGAGAAATAGATGACATTATCAATCTTACAGATTTATGCATAAGGAATAATTACTTCATGTTTAACCATAAATTCTACAGACAATCAAAAGGATTAGCTATGGGGAGCCCACTTTCGCCTATTTTAGCAGACCTATACATGAGCTATTTTGAAACACACATAGTAAAGGCCTTCCCACAGATTTATAAATTTTGGCAGAGATATGTTGATGATGTTTTTGCTATCATTCCGGAAAAGCTTAGAGAAGATTTTCTAAAATTACTAAACTTGCAAGATAATCACATCCAATTTACTATGGAAGTAGAAAGAGACAACACCCTACCCTTTTTGGACCTCAAGATAACTAGAAATCGTCATGGTGTAGATTTTGGAATATACAAGAAGCCCACACACATAGATAATTACATAAAGAAAAATGAATACAACCCAGTTTCACATAAACTAGCTGCTTTAGAAGTCTAATTCACCGGCTATTCAACATCCCTTTGAGTAAGGATGAATTTTTGAAAGAAAAACTCATAAAAGACATAGCGGTTTTAAATGAGTTCAAACCAGCCTGAGGAACCTGCTAAATAAACTACTGAAAAATACAATCCCCAATAATTTGAAATCAGGAATTTATCAGATTAATTGTGAAATCTGTTGAAAATGCTACATAGGAAAAACTAAGAGAAACTTGTTATTCAGGCAAAAAGAACACCAGAGGAACATTAAGTTGAAACAAACCGAAAAGTCTGCAGTTTCACACCATTTTTGTCCAGAAAACCACAACATTGGCCACAACATTAAGCTGTTAAAATCTTTAAGTACACCCATAGAATTGGATATTTGGGAAAACAATATTCATAAACAAAATCCGTGATAAAATTATAAATTTTGAAATCCCGGCATTAAATGAAGTATTAAAACTTAGTGGGCCTAACACCAGATGGCATAGTGATCGGAGTTCCGTAGCAGTGGAAGAAGAGGAAGTCACCATTTAGTCACCAAACAGCTGAGGATGAGATCGAATGAATTTGAAAACGTTTCAATTATACATCAACAAGTAAGTGAAGTTTGAGTGTAAACATAGTGACTCATAAATCAAACTTAAAAATGATTACTCTGTTTTGGATTGTTTGTAACAAACGAATTAGTTCTTATGGAAGTAAATGTTGTAAACGTTTCCCGCAAACGCTTAGATTCTGTAAATTCTGTAAATTTCTGGATTTTTCATATAAACTTTAGACCTAACTCCCGATTCAAACGACGAGTGTGCGTAATATCTTTTGTTGTTTTTGTTTTTGGTGGTGAAGCAATAATCCGAGGAAAAGATTTCGAAGAATAAAGAATGCTACACAAAACTACATCGCAGTTAATTTTGGCAATAAAAGTACTTTTTTCTTATAAATTGTTCCTATCACAGCAACATATGAACATCTAGCGTTCGTTATGATGACAACAGCTTTGTTTCCGGTGTAGGATGAGTAAACGTTTACATCAAATCGTAATCACGAACAACTTATAAGACACACAAACCCATTACACAAATCTAATAAATATTTAGGAGACTTTGAAATGTGTATTCCTAATGAAATCTGTGATAAAATGTTTGTGTAGAATACAATAGCACTTGTGCCAACTATCTACGTGATAAAGAAAGTAAAACTCAAAATTGTCCTGCAGTGTCATGAACAAAATATTAATTTCTTCACTAATTACCTGCAAACCACTTAAATGACCTGAAAATGTTGCAGCGCAGCATTACCTTCAGTTGCGAGCTTGTTCTTAGACTTACACTGAGAATCTGAAACGTTCACTTAACACAACTGCATTGTGATTATTTCTGGCATCTGTAAAGTCTAAAACTGTTTCTCTCTCTTTGACACAACGAATGACATCGGGAAGTTGGAATAAGTATGCTGCATCCAACGTTTCTTCCAGCGTTCACATAATAGGTACTTATGGGTCTTGAGAGGTAATTTGAGTTCATTAGCGAGTGAAAACTTTAACGTCCTAAGCATTAAACATCAAACCTGGCTAACCCAATACGTAATTTTATCCATTACCAACAAAAAATCCACTTGAATGTATAAGTTTTTCTTTATATTTGTCGGGGCTTCTGAAGGGTAGAGAATAATGAAAATAAAAGAAAATCCTACAAACACTTTAGACCCAATTGACGATTCCAACGTTGCACGTTCCTAACATTTTCTCAGTAATCGGCAGAAAAAACTGAAACAGTAAGGACTATTCCTGAAAATTAATTTGAAAGCGCGCTTGTTCGTCATTTGTAAAGCAAACAAGATCTTCGTGCTATATTTTGATATGCAGTTGACATTTCAAATTCAATTTGCTCTTTTTAACATTATGTATTTATTATTTATTTATTTGTTTGTTAACTTTTCAATAAATATAGCTGAAAGGTAATCACCCTCTTGTCTAGGATCTGCCATTGACTTTTTTTTCCTTATTTAACCGATTTTTCAGTATTTCCGTTTGTTTTCCTTATCTGTTTTCCTAGTTTCACAAATATTCACTATACACATAAACACACATGCCCAAGGCGGAACTCGAACCCGCGACTCTTTACGCGGTGGAACACTAGAGACATACGCTTTAGCGGCCATGGCTACGAGGGCCGGCTCGATTCTAATCACTTTATCAAGTTTACTCTTTACCTCCGCGAACTTGTATTATTTTTGTCAATTGGATTTAGATTATGTGTTAGCTACTTTGTCATCATCCAGAATTTGTGTGTGATGTGCGACATTTTTAAAACTTCTTCATTTCAGGCTTTCTTTCTTTTATTCTTTTCTTTCTTCCTTTCCTTCTTGATTTCTTCCTTACTTTATTTCTTTCCTTCTTTCAACTTTCATTTGTCTTCCTATGTTGCCCTTCTTCATCTTAACGGCAGTGAGATTATTTTGAAAATATATATTTGTTTTTAAACCTTCGCGCTAGAAGAATTAGGATTTTACGAAAGGAAAAAGAACAAAAATGTGCCGGAAATTTGTGTTCGGAAAAATTTTAATGTGTTTTTCTGTAGGAATCCACTTTAGACCCAGTTAGCGATTCAAACGACAGATCTGCATTACTTTGTTGTTGCTTGTTTATAGTGATGGTGCAGTTATTAGAAGAGAAATATCTGGAATAATAGAAAATATTACTGAAAACTTATTCTAGACTGTGAACTTCACCATTAGTAAACGGAACAAGATCATCGCAATAAATTTTGGTTTTTAAATTACATCCCACATTTTGTTTGTAGTTTGTTGTTTACGTTATGCAAAATATGTATATTTTTACTTTATTTATTTATTTGCCACCTAAATCACCTATTTACTTGTTATCTCCCTTGATAGAAATAACTGAAATGCAATCAATCCTCTTTGCTATGAAATCCAAATGATACAAAGTTCTTTGCATTACTTAATCTTTTCTTTGCGACATACCAATGTTTGCACTCGCAATGCAATGGCACCAATAAGACGAAGCGTTTATCCCGTACAGTTTACACTATTCCAACCTAAACAATTTCCCGCCTTTTTCGACTTTACTTCTTCTTATTCCTAGTCTTTTTTTCCTCCTTTTTCCACTTTTTAACATACATAATTAAGTACAACTTAAAAGTATCATGATAAATTTATGCATTATAAAAGTAGATGTAGTAGTGGTCAGAAGAGAAATTCTGAGTGAATGGGGAATATTTATCAGAATTAACTCTAGATGGCGCTACTTCGCTATTCTTAAACGAAACAAAATCTTCGCCGTAAATTGTTATATTTACTTCATATTTGACATTTTTATTGCAGTTTATTTTTAGGTTCTGCTATATCATATATTTATATGTTATTTGTCTGTCGTTTCTTATGATCATGACGCTATCATGAGAAGAAACAATCTGGAAGTACAGGGAGTAGTACCCAAAATTAAATCTAGTGGGCGCTACTTCGCCATTCGCAAACAAAACAAGATCATCGCGGTAAATCTTGATATTTAACTCACATTCGGAAATTTTCTTGCTGTTCATTGTTCATGCTATGCAGCATCTTATTTCATTCTATTTATTTGTTATCTCCCGAGATAGAAATAAGTTAAACGCAATCAAACCTCTTTGTATGATGCCAAAATGGTTCAAATTCGGATTTTAGTTATTCTGCAACTGGGGCTGAATTTTATGTATTACAGAGCTACAATTAAGTTAATCAATTTAAAGCTTTCTAGTAAACTATAAAAATTGCCTTTTATTTGGTGTATATGTAAAGAGATGATGGTTTTCCGATAGTATTGGCCTCCTTACTACATTCCCTTTGTATGTTCAAAACGTAAAATGCGAATACGTACTTCCCACTTGAGTAATGTGTAAGTAATGTAAAACTCATACACGTAATTAGGAACATCCGGGAAATGGATAATTACATAAAATTGGCATACATTTTGTAGTTTATTTGGAGCTGTATGTTTTACGTATTAAGATTGTGTGTATCTTTTATGATTTACGGTTATATAACCATTATTCCACAAGAATAGTATTTCAGATGCTATTTGTAGAAAATATGAAATACAAAACGTTTCATTATTTATGAACATATCTTAAAAACTAAGTATTTTAATATTCTCTTGAAAGGTCAACATACTTTGAAAACTTTTTCATGCAAAAAACAATTTGCGACAAGGGAATTTTTTTGAATTGTTGTCAGCCACATTTTGGGAAGCACGTTGAACATAAGCGCCGAAACAGACTTTTTCCTTTTTGAGAGCTACTGATAGACTGTGCTGTGAAAGACACACACAAACCCACTACATGGATCTAATAATTATTTGGGGGACTTTGAAATGTTTAATCCTAGTGAAATCTGGCACCCAATTTTTGTGCAGAATTCCTTACCACTTGTGCCTACTATCTACGTGATAAGGAAAGTGAACCTGGACACAGTCATGCAGTATCATGAAAAATATCTGAAGTTTTTCACTAGTTATTTGCAAACCACTTAAATGACTTGAAAATGTTGCAGCACGGCCTCATCCTTCAGTTGCGAGTTTGTTCTTAGACTCGCATTGAAAATCTGAAACTTTCACTTAACACAACTGCATTGTGAATATTTCTGACATCTGTAAAGTCTAAAACCGTTTATCTCTTTTTGACATAACAAGTGCCATTCGAAATTTGCAATAATTGTGCTACATCCAAAGTTTCTTCGAGCATTCACTTAATAGTTATTTATGGGGCTTGAGAAGTAAGTTCAGGTTTATTAGCGAGTGAAAACTTTAAGGTCTGAGGCATTAAACATCAAACCTGGCTAGCTCAATACGTATTTTATCCCTTACCAAAAAAAAACACTTGAATTTATAACCTTTTATTTATCTTTATCGCGTCTACTGAAGGGTATAGGATAATCTAAATGAAACAAAATCCTACAATCATTTTAGACCCATCTCACGATTCCAACGTTGAGCGTGCGTTTTTCTTTGCTATTTAAGGTCATGAAGAAACAGTAATCTGAAAAAAAACTGGAAGAGTAAGGAATATTACTGAAAATTAATTTCACATTGCGCCAATTCATCATTTGTAAAGCAAACAAGGTCTTCGTGCTATATTTTGATATTTAGTTCAAATTTCACATATTAGTTTCTCCTTTCTATTATTAATTATTTACTTATATATTTGATATCTTATAAATAAATATAGCTGGAAGGCAATCGCCCTCTTGACTAGAATCTCCCAATGATTCAAATCACTTTATCAAGTTTACCCTTTCCTTCCGCGAACTTGTCTTATTTTTGTCAATTGGACCTTTATTATGTTTTAGCTACTTTGTTATCATCCAGAGTTTGGGTGTGACTTGCTACATTTTAAACTTCTTTATTTAAGACTTTATTTCTATTATTGGTTTCTTTCTTGCTTCCATTCTTGATTTCGTCCTTACTTTATTTGTTTCCTACTTTCAACTTTCATTTGTGTCTTCCTTTCTTTCCCTCCTTCATCTTAACGGCAGTGAGAGTATTTTGGAAATAGATATTTGTTTCTAAACCTTCGCGCTAGATGAATTAGGATTTTATGAACAGAAAAATGACACAAATATTCCTGCAATGTTTAAATTCAGAAAATTTTGAATGTGTTTTTTCTGTAGGACTCCACTTTAGAACTAGTTAGTGATTCAAACGACAGATCTGCATAATTTTGTTGTTGTTTGATTATAGTGATGATGCAGTTATCAGAAGAAACCATGTGTAAAGTTGGCAATATTACTCAAAACTAATTCTAGATTGTGCTACTTCATCATTAGTAAACGAAGCAAGACCATCGCAATAAATTTTTGTTTTTAAATTGCATGCGATATTTTGTTTGCAGTTTGTTGCTTATGTTATGCAAATTGTGTATCATTTTACTTTACTTATTTATATACCATGTTAATCATTTATTTACTTATCTCCCAAGATAGAAATAACTGAAGCGCGATCAATCCCCTTTGCTACGAGCTCCAAGAGATACAAAGTTCTTTGCATTTTTTTAATTGTTCCTTTCACGATATTCAATCGCAATGCAATGGCGCCAATAAGACGAAGCGTTTACCTCGTAGAATTTACAGTGTTCCAAAATAAACAATTTTGTGCTGTTGTTTCACCTTACTTCTTCTTACTTCTCGTCTTCTTCTTTCCTTATTCGACTTTTTAAATACATATTTAAGTACAGCTCAAAAGCACCATGATAAATTTAGGCAGTATAGAAGCAGATGTAGTAGTGGTCAGATTAGAAAAACTGAGGGAGTAGCGAGTAGTTCCCAGAATTAAATCTATATGGCGCTGCCTTGCTATTCTTAAACGAAGCAAGATCTTCGCCGAAAATTCTTATATTTGCTTGGTATTTGACGTTTTGGATGCTGTTTAGTTTTAGGTTATGCTACATCATATATATAACTTGTTTGTTGTATTTGTTTATGATATTGACGCTATCATCAGAAGAACAATCTCTAGGTACAGGAAGTAGTACTCAAAATTAAATCTAGTGGGCACTACCCCGCCATTCGTAAACAAAACAAGATCATCGCGGTAAATCTTAATATTAAATTGACTGTCGACACTCTGGCTCCTGTTCATTGTTCACGCTATGAAACATATTATTTCGTTCTATTTATTTGTTATCTCCCGAGATAGAACTGAGTGAAACGCAATCAACTGCTTTGTTCGGCGACAAAATTGTTCTTACCCTTTTGCCGCCTTTTACACTTTCCTTTCACGCCCTTCAACTGTTTATACTCATAATTCAATGGCGTGAAAAAGACGAACTGTTTAATTGGCAGAATTTGCAGTGGATAAGTCAAACGAATTTTCAATGCTTCTACTCTATCCCCCCTATACCTTTTATAAAACCCATACTTACATTCTTAAGTTATCGTAATGACTTTAAGCAATTGCAAAGGAAATGAAGCAGTAATCAGGAGGTAAAAATCTTGAAGAATAGGAAAGTCTACCCCAAACTAATTCAAGAGCGCACCACTTCACAATTCATAATTGAATCGAGATTATTTCTGATATTTAATTTACATGCGACATTTTGTTTGCCTTACACAGATCATCTATTGAAGTTTATTATTTATTTACTTCATAAATTTATGTATCTGTGTTTATTAACTAATTAACTAATTTGTTTGTTACGCTACCTAATAGCTAGTGGCCGCTACTTCGCCATCCGTAAACAGAACAAGATCATCGCGGTAAATCTTGATATTTAACTTAAATTCGAAAATTTGCTTGATGTTCATTGTACATGGTATGCAACATTTTATTTCATTATATTTATTTGTTATCTCTTTGAGACAGAAATCAAACCTCTTTGTACGACGCCAAAGTGGTTCAAATCACTTTGCCGCCTTTCACTCTTTCCTTTCACGTTCTTCAGTTGTTTATACTTTGGTGTTACCCGACATTCGTCTTTCAGGTTAAGGGAAGGCCACAGAAAAAACCTTATTCAGATAACTCACCCTGACCGGGTTGGAACTCGGGACCTCTTGAACGTGAGGCAGACACGCTACCGCCACGCTATGGAGGCGGGCTAATTTTGTTAAGAATGGAGAATTTGGGGGGACTGCCGAACCCGAAAGAGTATACATGTCCTTCAGATTCAGCAGGCACAGCAAATTATGGGTCATCGCTGTCTTATATAACCATTTGGAACCATTCTGTCCATAACGTCCTCAGTCCACAATCGAAATATACCGTGTTCCAATCCCCTTAGGCTGCAGACCCAACTGGGTATCCCACATACGATAGTTCTTACTTGTCTCACATAGTTTGTCAACCTAAGATTCCACGTTAGGTCCAAAATCATTTAAATATGATACTCACGTATAAAAGCGCATCGTCTGCCATGTACCGGAAGAGCCAATATAGCCTTTGGGGCCGAGCGCTATAGCCAATATAGGGCACGAGTACAAGCTATGGAATATTAAAGATAACACAAGTGAGGTATTTGCTAACATATGGCTTCTTATATTATCACATTATTAAAGTAAAATAAACAAAGACTAATTGCGGGAAGGTTAATAAACAATGATAGTGTATTTTATAATTGCGGAGAAACAGAATATAGCTGTAATGATTGGAAGGATAAACAACAATCTGTAGTTCGTATTCCTTGTAGTTTAAGGAAAAAAGAAATGTACAGAAAGTATAGAATGCGGGACATATAAGATGTTTTAGCATGGATTAATAACTCGAACCAACTATAGATAGAGTTACATTTAAAATAACGTAGGAACAAAATAAGAAATGTGCAAGTAGAATGAAAAGGGATAGAATAAAAGACAAAACTATACTGGAAACAAATAGCTGAAGGGAAAGAAGGAAATTGCTACACAATCAGAAGGAGATATTAATGGTGCATTCTCAGAACAAAGAGTAATGATTTCCGCACGAATTACTTGCAAACCAAATGAATTACAAGACATTCAATGTGCATGTTGCATTGATGACCTCGGAACCTAGACAATAGTACCATAGATGGATCAGAAACTTCAAATATATAGCAGTTAGTGTAGATTTAAAGCTAACATGGGAAAACCAATTAAAATAATTGCAGAAAATGTGCAAGAAAGACTAACAGTGCTTTAAAGAAGGACAGGCAGCAAATATGGCTACTCCAAAGGCATCCTATATATAACAAATTGTGTATAAAAATATAACAATTTCTAACTTAAAACTTCACTTATGTTATGATATTTTTCTTATAAATTGATGTTATAACAACAACATATTAACATCTAGCGTTCGTAAAGGTGACAACAGCTTTGCTTCCGGTTTAGGGTATGTAAACAATTTACATGAAACTGCGATCCCGGACAATTTATAAGAAAAGTATCATCAATTCTTATAAGTTAAGTGAAGTTTTAAGCTACAGATGGTTATATTTGTATACATTTGTATGCTTCATTGTTAATAGTTTCATATTATGCGTATATATAAATTGGGTATAAACGTATCTGACAGGACGAAATTCGCACAGCCAATAAAAAGTTTCCTGGACATATCTATATAGATAAAACAAATTCGAATTTTACTTATTCTGCAATTGGGGATCACGTTTATGTATTACACACTTACAATTAAGTTAATCAATTTAAAGCTTTCTGCTAAACAATAAATGTAGTCTTTTACTTTGGTATATATATTATATAAGGATTCTGGTTTTCCGAGAGTACTGGCCTCCTAATTACATTCTCTTTGCATGGTCAAAACATAAAATGCGAATACCTACTTCCCACTTGAGAAACGTGTAAGTAATGGAAAACTCAAACACCTAACTAGGAATATCTCGGAAATGGACAACTATATCAAATTAGCATAAATTTTGTGGTTTATTTGGAGCTGTATGTTTTAATTATTGAGATTGTGTGTATCATTTAAGATTTACCCGTTAAATGAACATTGTCTCACATGAATAGTACTTCAGATTATTCATGAACATATCTTTAAAATTACGTATTTTAATACGCTTTTGAAATGTAAACATTCTTTGAAAACTTTTCCATCCAAACAATAGTTTGCGAGGAGAGAATTTTTTGAATTGTTGTGAGCCGCATTTTGGGAAACACGTTGAACATGAGCGCCGAAAATGCCTTTTCCTTTTTGAGAGCTACTGATAGACAGACTGTTCTGTGAAAGACACACACAAACCCAATACATGGACCTAATAATTATTTGAAGTGTGTAATCCTAGTTAAATCTGGCATCCAATTTTTGTGTAGAATTCCTTACCACTTGTGTCTACTATCTACGTGATAAAGAAAGTAAACCTGATTACAATCATGCAGTGTCATGAACAATATCTTAATTTCAGCAATACTTATTTCCAATCCACATAAATGACCTGAAAATGTTGCAGTCCGGCCTCACCTTCAGTTGCAATTTGGTTCTTAGACTTACACGGAAAATCTGATACGTTCACTTAACACAATTGCATTGTGATTATTTCTGACACCTGTATACCTTAACACTGTTGCTCACTCTTTGACATAACGAATGACAATGGAAAGTTGGGATAATTTTGCTGCATCCAACATTTCTTCTAGCATTCACTAAATAGTTATTTATGGGGCTTGACATTTATGTTGAGGATTATTTGAGAGTGAAAACTTTAACGTCCGAGACATTAAACATTAAACCTGGCTAACCCAATACGTAATTTTATCCACAAAAAAAGCCAAAAATCTACTTGAATTTATAAGCTTTTCTTTATCTTTATTGCGTCTACTGAAGGGTAGAGAATAATCCAAATAAAAGAACATCCTAGAATCACTTCAGATCCAACTCACAATTCCAACGTTAGAGGTGCCAAACTATTTCTCTTTTCCATTTAAGGTAATTATGAAACAGTAATCGGAAGAAAAAGTCTGCAACAGTAAGGATTATTACTGAAAACTAACTTGAAATTGCGCTTATTCATCATTTGTAAAGCAAACAAGATCTTCGTGCTATATTTTGATATTTAGTTGACATTTCACATATTAGTTGCTCTTTTCTAACATTATGTATTTATTATTTGTTTGTTTGTTACCTCCTAAATAAATATAGATGAAAGGCAATTGCCCTCTTGGCTAGAATCTCCCAATGATTCAAAATCACTTTATCAAGTTTACTCTTTTTTTTTTTTTTAGTTAATTGATGGAAATTAATCATTTCTCCACACTAGCCGTATATAGGCTAAGATATTTGATGGATAGAGTCAACATGAAAAATTCAATGCCATGGCCGGGATTTGAACCACGGATCTACTGGTTTCCGTCCAGTCGCTCTTAACCTTTGAGCTACCATGGCCAACGTGCCTTCCTGACATTAAATTTTCCAGTTGACTCATATATTTCCCCGGTAGACCACTAGGGGCTCTCGCATCCGAGATACACCGTTTGTGGCGACTTACTGTTGTAAGTACTTAAGTCCCAGGCTTCATCATTTAACTCTTATTATTTTAGTTAATTGATGGAAATTAATCATTTCTCCACACTAGCCGTATATAGGCTAAGATATTTGATGGATAGAGTCAACATGAAAAATTCAATGCCATGGCCGGGATTTGAACCACGGATCTACTGGTTTCCGTCCAGTCGCTCTTAACCTTTGAGCTACCATGGCCAACGTGCCTTCCTGACATTAAATTTTCCAGTTGACTCATATATTTCCCCGGTAGACCACTAGGGGCTCTCGCATCCGAGATACACCGTTTGTGGCGACTTACTGTTGTAAGTACTTAAGTCCCAGGCTTCATCATTTAACTCTTATTATTTTAGTTAATTGATGGAAATTAATCATTTCTCCACACTAGCCGTATGATTAATTTCCATCAATTAACTAAAATAATAAGAGTTAAATGATGAAGCCTGGGACTTAAGTACTTACAACAGTAAGTCGCCACAAACGGTGTATCTCGGATGCGAGAGCCCCTAGTGGTCTACCGGGGAAATATATGAGTCAACTGGAAAATACGGCTAGTGTGGAGAAATGATTAATTTCCATCAATTAACTAAAATAATAAGAGTTAAATGATGAAGCCTGGGACTTAAGTACTTACAACAGTAAGTCGCCACAAACGGTGTATCTCGGATGCGAGAGCCCCTAGTGGTCTACCGGGGAAATATATGAGTCAACTGGAAAATTTAATGTCAGGAAGGCACGTTGGCCATGGTAGCTCAAAGGTTAAGAGCGACTGGACGGAAACCAGTAGATCCGTGGTTCAAATCCCGGCCATGGCATTGAATTTTTCATGTTGACTCTATCCATCAAATATCTTAGCCTATATACGGCTAGTGTGGAGAAATGATTAATTTCCATCAATTAACTAAAATAATAAGAGTTAAATGATGAAGCCTGGGACTTAAGTACTTACAACAGTAAGTCGCCACAAACGGTGTATCTCGGATGCGAGAGCCCCTAGTGGTCTACCGGGGAAATATATGAGTCAACTGGAAAATTTAATGTCAGGAAGGCACGTTGGCCATGGTAGCTCAAAGGTTAAGAGCGACTGGACGGAAACCAGTAGATCCGTGGTTCAAATCCCGGCCATGGCATTGAATTTTTCATGTTGACTCTATCCATCAAATATCTTAGCCTATATACGGCTAGTGTGGAGAAATGATTAATTTCCATCAATTAACTAAAATAATAAGAGTTAAATGATGAAGCCTGGGACTTAAGTACTTACAACAGTAAGTCGCCACAAACGGTGTATCTCGGATGCGAGAGCCCCTAGTGGTCTACCGGGGAAATATATGAGTCAACTGGAAAATTTAATGTCAGGAAGGCACGTTGGCCATGGTAGCTCAAAGGTTAAGAGCGACTGGACGGAAACCAGTAGATCCGTGGTTCAAATCCCGGCCATGGCATTGAATTTTTCATGTTGACTCTATCCATCAAATATCTTAGCCTATATACGGCTAGTGTGGAGAAATGATTAATTTCCATCAATTAACTAAAATAATAAGAGTTAAATGATGAAGCCTGGGACTTAAGTACTTACAACAGTAAGTCGCCACAAACGGTGTATCTCGGATGCGAGAGCCCCTAGTGGTCTACCGGGGAAATATATGAGTCAACTGGAAAATTTAATGTCAGGAAGGCACGTTGGCCATGGTAGCTCAAAGGTTAAGAGCGACTGGACGGAAACCAGTAGATCCGTGGTTCAAATCCCGGCCATGGCATTGAATTTTTCATGTTGACTCTATCCATCAAATATCTTAGCCTATATACGGCTAGTGTGGAGAAATGATTAATTTCCATCAATTAACTAAAATAATAAGAGTTAAATGATGAAGCCTGGGACTTAAGTACTTACAACAGTAAGTCGCCACAAACGGTGTATCTCGGATGCGAGAGCCCCTAGTGGTCTACCGGGGAAATATATGAGTCAACTGGAAAATTTAATGTCAGGAAGGCACGTTGGCCATGGTAGCTCAAAGGTTAAGAGCGACTGGACGGAAACCAGTAGATCCGTGGTTCAAATCCCGGCCATGGCATTGAATTTTTCATGTTGACTCTATCCATCAAGTTTACTCTTTGCTTCCAAGAACTTGTATTGTTTTTGTAAATTGGATTTTGATTATGTTTTAGCAACTTTGTTATCACTCAGAGCTTGTGCCTGATTGGCTACATTTTTAAACTTCTCTATTTCAGACTTTGTTTCTGTTATTCCTTTCTTTCTTCATTTCTTTCTTCCTTTCTTTCTTTCTTTTCTTTCTTTCTTTCTTTCCTTCTTTCTTTCCTTCTTTCTTTCTTTTTTTATTTCTTTCTTTCTGTCTTTCTTTCCTTCCTTCCTTTTTTATTTCTTTCTTTCCTTTCCTTTCTTCTTTCAAAATCTCTTTCTGTGTTTCTATCTTTCCTTCCTTCATCTTAACGGCAGTGAGATTACTTTGGAAATAGATATTTGTTTTTAAACCTTCGCTAGAGACGAACCAGGATTTTATGAAAAGAAAAATAACAAAAATGTTCCGGAAAAGTTTGTATTATGATAATTTTGAGTGTGTTTTTTTATAGGACACAACTTTAGACTCAGCTAGCTATTCAAACGACATAAAAGCATAATTTTGTTGTTGTTTGTTTATAGTGATGATGCAGTTATCAGAAGAAAAATATCTGGAATAATAGGACATATTACTTAAAACGGATTCTAGACTGTGCTATTTCACCATTGGTAAACGGAACAAGATCATCACAGTAAATTTTAGTTTTGAAATTACATCCCACATTTTGTTTGCAGTTTGTTGTTTGCGTTATGCCAATTATGTATATTTTTACTTTAATTATTTATTTACCACCTTATGTGTTTAGTTACTTGCTATCTCCCCAGATACTGAAACGCAATCAATTCACTTTGCTATGAGCCCAAAATGATACAAAGTTCTTTGTATTTTTTAATCTTTTCTTTCGCGATATTCAACTGTTTCAGCTCGCAATGCAATGGTACCAGTAAGACGAGGGTTACCAGGTAGAATTTACACTGTTCCAAACAAATCAAACTTTCGTCATTTTTCACTTTGCTCCTTCTTATTCTTCGTCTTCTTTTTTCCTTTTTAGACTTTTAACTACATATTTAGGCACAATTCAGACGCACCATGACAAATTTAAGTCGTATAGAAGCAGATGAAATAGTGGTTGGAAGAGAAAATCTGAGGGAATAGGGAATAGTTCTCACAACTAACTCTAGATGGCCCTACTTCGCTATTTTCAAACGAAACGGGATATTTGCCGTAAACTTCTATATTTACTTGACATTTGACATTTTGGTTGCGGTTTA
>CM060948.1:252935918-252973418 GCA_030765055.1 Mantis religiosa | reverse complement strand
ATGACGATGATAATGATGATGTGAAAGATAATTGTCATAGTCATACTGATAGCCATAGTCATAGTCATCATAATCATAATCACCATCGCCATCACCATAAACCGACCGACCGAAGTGCTGGCAAGTAGTTTGGATATTTTGCAAAAGTAATTTTTATAAAGTCATGAAATATACATCAGAGGCATCCTTTTAGAAGGGGAAATTCGTCCCAAGAACAATTTTGGCAAATTTCCCCGTTTTTCGATGGCGCGTTGCACCGGACCTATTAGACGACAATTCCGGCCCTCGGGCGGCGTGGCCTCAACTGCCGTCATGGCTCCGAGACGAACTCCCGGGAGACTTAAAAATTTTTGGCTCGGAGTTGGACTTTGAAAAATTTTGATCGAAGTGAAAAATGTTTTTTGAAAAATGTGAAACATGCATCAGTGGCATTCGTTTGATAAGGCAAACACATCGCAGGATTCGCTTCTGCTAATTTGTCCCTCTTTAAGAAGCAGTTTGCTCCGAAAGTGGTCGTTCGCCCATGTTCGATTTCGATTTCGTTTCAAATTTCGATTTCGATTTCGAATTCGATTTCGATTTCGAATTCGATTTCGATTTCTATTTCGATTTCGATTTCTGTTTCGATTTCGATTTTTATTTCGATTTCGATTTCCGATTTCGATTTCAATTTCGCTTTCGATTTCGATTTCGATTTGATTTCGAATTCTATTTCGAATTCGACTTCGATTTCGATTTCGATTTTTATTTCGATTTCGATTTCGATTTCGATGGCGCGTTGCACCGAGCCTAGATGACGGCCTTTCTGGCCCTCGAGCGGGGAGGCCTCAACTGCCGGCATGGTTCCTAGACGAACTCCCGGGGAACTTGGAAATTTTTCGCTCGGAGTTGGACTTTGAAAAATTTTGATCGAAGTGAAAAAAATGTTTTTTTAAAAAATGTGAAACATGCATCAGTGGCATTCGTAAAAATAATTTTTTAAGAACATGAAATATACATCAGACCCATTCTTTTAGAAGGGGAAACTCTTACCAAGCACAACTTTGGCAAATATCCCCGTATTTCTATAGCGCGTTGCACCAGACCTATTTCTATTTCGATTTCGATTTCGAGTTCCGATTTCGATTTCGATTTCAATTTTTATTTCGATTTCGATTTCGATGGCGCGTTGCACCGAGCCTAGAAGACGGCCTTTCTGGCCCTCGAGCGGCGAGGCCTCAACTGCCGGCATGGTTCCTAGACGAACTCCCGGGGAACTTGGAAATTTTTCGCTCGGAGTTGGACTTTGAAAAATTTTGATCGAAGTGAAAAAAATGTTTTTTTAAAAAATGTGAAACATGCATCAGTGGCATTCGTAAAAATAATTTTTTAAGAACATGAAATATACATCAGACCCATTCTTTTAGAAGGGGAAACTCTTACCAAGCACAACTTTGGCAAATATCCCCGTATTTCTATAGCGCGTTGCACCAGACCTATTTCTATTTCGATTGCGATTTCGATTTCGATTCCGATTGCGATTTCGATTCTATTTCGATTTCGAATTCGATTTCCATTTAGATATTTCGATTTCGATTTCCGATTTCGATTTCGATTTCGAATTCGATTTCGAATTCGATTTCGAATTCGATTTCGATTTCGATTTTTATTTCGATTTCGATTTCGATTTCTTATTTCGATTTCGATTACGAATTCAATTTCGAATTCTATTGCGATTTCGATTTCGATTTTTATTTCGATTTCGATTTCGATTTCGATGTCGATTTCGATTTCCGATTTCGATTTGGATTTCGATTTCGATGGCGATTTCGATTTCGATTTCGATTCGATTTCGATTTCGAATTCGATTTCTATTTCGATATTGCAAGACGAACTCCCGGCTGGACTTGGAAATTTTTCGCTCGGAGTTGGACTTTGAAAAAAAAATTTCCGACCGAAAAAAGCCTTTTTTGATAAATGTGAAGCATGCATAATTGGTGTTCGTTTGATAAAGAAAACACATCCTAAGCCTCGTTTTTGCTAACTTGACCCTCTTTCATTAACCTTTTGCGCCGATTTGGACTTAGAAAAAGTTTCGATATTTTGCATTAATAATTTTTTTAAAAACATGAAGTATACATCAGAGGCATTCTTTTAGAAAGGGAAACTCATCCCAAGCACAATTTGGCAAATATCCCCGTATTACGATGGCGCGTTGCACCGGACCTACAAGACGACAATTCCGGGCGTCGGGCGGTGAGGCCTCAACTGCCGGCATGGTTCCGAGACAAACTGCCTCCTGGACTTGGAAATTTCCCGCTCGGAGTTGGTCTTTGAAAAATTTTGATCGAAGCGAAATTTTTTTTTTTGAAAAATGTGAAACATGCATCAGTGGCATTCGTTTGATAAGGCAAACACATCCCAGGATTCGCTTCTGCTAATTTGTCCCTCTTTATGAAGCAGTTTGCTCCGAAAGTGGTCGTTCGCCCATGATCGATTTCGATTTCGATTTCGTTTTAAATTTCGATTTCGATTTCGATTTCGAATTCGATTTCGAATTCGATTTCGATTTCTATTTCGATTTCGATTTTTATTTCGATTTCCGATTTAGATTTCGATTTCGATGGCGATTTCGATTTCGGATTTCAATTTCGATTTCGCTTTCGATTTCGATTTCGAATTCGATTTCGAATTCGACTTCGATTTCGATTTTTATTTCGATTTCGATTTTGATTTCGATTTCGATGGTGCGTTGCACCGAGCCTAGATGACGGCCTTTCTGGCCCTCGAGCGGGGAGGCCTCAACTGCCGGCATGGTTCCGAGACGAACTCCCGGGGAACTTGGGAATTTTTCGCTCGGAGTTGGACTTTGAATAATTTTGATCGAAGTGAAAAAAATGTGAAACATGCATCAGTGGCATTCGCAAAAATAATTTTTTAAGAACATGAAATATACATCAGACGCATTCTTTTAGAAGGGGAAACTCTTACCAAGCACAACTTTGGCAAATATCCCCGTATTTCAATAGCGCGTTGCACCAGACCTATTTCTATTTCGATTGCCATTTCGATTTCGATTTCGATTCGATTTCGATATTTCGATTTCGATTTCCGATTTTGATTTCGATTTCGATTTCAATTTTTATTTCGATTTCGATTTCGATGGCGCGTTGCACCGAGCCTAGAAGACGGCCTTTCTGGACCTCGAGCGGCGAGGCCTCACCTGCCGGCATGGTTCCGAGACGAACTCCCGGGGAACTTGGAAATTTTTCACTCGGAGTTGGACTTTGAAAATTTTTGATAGAAGTGAAAAAAAATGTTTTTTTAAAAAATGTGAAACATGCATCAGTGGCATTCGTAATTTCGATTTCGATTTTGATTTCGACTTCGATTGCGATTTCGATTCGATTTCGAATTCGAATTCGATTTCGATTTCGATATTTCGATTTCGATTTCCGATTTCGATTTCGAATTCGATTTCGAATTCGATTTGGATTATTATTTCGATTTCGATTTCGGTTTCTTATTTCGATTTCGATTACGAATTCGATTTCGATTTCGATTTCGATTTTTATTTCGATTTCGATTTCGATTTTTATTTCGATTTCGATGTCGATTTCGATTTCGATTTCCGATTTCGATTTGGATTTCGATTTCGATGGCGATTTCGATTTCGATTTCGATTCGATTTCGATTTCGAATTCGATTTCTATTTCGATATTGCAAGACGAACTCCCGGCTGGACTTGGAAATTTTTCGCTCGGAGTTGGACTTTGAAAAAAAAATTTCCGACCGAAAAAAGCCTTTTTTGATAAATGTGAAGCATGCATAATTGGTGTTCGTTTGATAAAGAAAACACATCCTAAGCCTCGTTTTTGCTAACTTGACCCTCTTTCATTAACCTTTTGCGCCGATTTGGACTTAGAAAAAGTTTCGATATTTTGCATTAATAATTTTTTTAAAAACATGAAGTATACATCAGAGGCATTCTTTTAGAAAGGGAAACTCATCCCAAGCACAATTTGGCAAATATCCCCGTATTACGATGGCGCGTTGCACCGGACCTACAAGACGACAATTCCGGGCGTCGGGCGGTGAGGCCTCAACTGCCGGCATGGTTCCGAGACAAACTGCCTCCTGGACTTGGAAATTTCCCGCTCGGAGTTGGTCTTTGAAAAATTTTGATCGAAGCGAAATTTTTTTTTTTGAAAAATGTGAAACATGCATCAGTGGCATTCGTTTGATAAGGCAAACACATCCCAGGATTCGCTTCTGCTAATTTGTCCCTCTTTATGAAGCAGTTTGCTCCGAAAGTGGTCGTTCGCCCATGATCGATTTCGATTTCGATTTCGTTTTAAATTTCGATTTCGATTTCGATTTCGAATTCGATTTCGAATTCGATTTCGATTTCGATTTCTATTTCGATTTCGATTTTTATTTCGATTTCGATTTCCGATTTAGATTTCGATTTCGATGGCGATTTCGATTTCGGATTTCAATTTCGATTTCGCTTTCGATTTCGATTTCGAATTCGATTTCGAATTCGACTTCGATTTCGATTTCGATTTCGATTTTTATTTCGATTTCGATTTTGATTTCGATTTCGATGGTGCGTTGCACCGAGCCTAGATGACGGCCTTTCTGGCCCTCGAGCGGGGAGGCCTCAACTGCCGGCATGGTTCCGAGACGAACTCCCGGGGAACTTGGGAATTTTTCGCTCGGAGTTGGACTTTGAATAATTTTGATCGAAGTGAAAAAAATGTGAAACATGCATCAGTGGCATTCGCAAAAATAATTTTTTAAGAACATGAAATATACATCAGACGCATTCTTTTAGAAGGGGAAACTCTTACCAAGCACAACTTTGGCAAATATCCCCGTATTTCAATAGCGCGTTGCACCAGACCTATTTCTATTTCGATTGCCATTTCGATTTCGATTTCGATTCGATTTCGATATTTCGATTTCGATTTCCGATTTTGATTTCGATTTCGATTTCAATTTTTATTTCGATTTCGATTTCGATGGCGCGTTGCACCGAGCCTAGAAGACGGCCTTTCTGGACCTCGAGCGGCGAGGCCTCACCTGCCGGCATGGTTCCGAGACGAACTCCCGGGGAACTTGGAAATTTTTCACTCGGAGTTGGACTTTGAAAATTTTTGATAGAAGTGAAAAAAAATGTTTTTTTAAAAAATGTGAAACATGCATCAGTGGCATTCGTAATTTCGATTTCGATTTTGATTTCGATTTCGATTGCGATTTCGATTCGATTTCGAATTCGAATTCGATTTCGATTTCGATATTTCGATTTCGATTTCCGATTTCGATTTCGAATTCGATTTCGAATTCGATTTGGATTATTATTTCGATTTCGATTTCGGTTTCTTATTTCGATTTCGATTACGAATTCGATTTCGATTTCGATTTCGATTTTTATTTCGATTTCGATTTCGATTTTTATTTCGATTTCGATTTCGATGGCGATTTCGATTTCCCTTTCGATTTCGATTTCGTTTTCGAATTCGAATTCGATTTCGATTTTTATTTCGATTTCTATTACGATTTCGATTTCGATGGCGCGTTGCACCGAGCCTAGATGATGGCCTTTCTGGCCCTCGAGCGGGGAGGCCTCAACTGCCGGCTTGGTTCCGAGACGAACTCCCGGGGAACTTGGAAGTTTTTCGCTCGGAGTTGGACTTTGAAAAATTTTGATCGAAGTGAAAAAAATGTTTTTTTAAAAAATGTGAAACATGCATCAGTGGCATTCGTAAAAATAATTTTTTAAGAACATGAAATATACATCAGACGCATTCTTTTAGAAGGGGAAACTCTTACCAAGCACAACTTTGGCAAATATCCCCGTATTTCAATAGCGCGTTGCACCAGACCTATTTCTATTTCGACTTCGATTCGATTTCGATTTCGATATTTCGGTTTCGACTTCCGATTTCTATTTCGATTTCAATTTTTATTTCGATTTCGATTTCGATGGCGTGGTGCACCGAGCCTAGATGACGGCCTTTCTGGCCCTCGAGCGGCGAGGCCTCAACTGCCGGCATGGTTCCGAGACGAACTCCCGGGATCTTGGAAATTTTTCGCTCGGAGTTGGACTTTGAAAAATTTTGATCGAAGTGAAAAAAATGTTTTTTTAAAAAATGTGAAACATCCATCAGGGGCATTCGTAATTTCGATTTCGATTTCGATTTCGAATTCGATTTCGAATTCGATTTCGAATTCGATTTCCATTTCGATTTCGATTTTTATTTCGATTTCGATTTCCGATTTCCGATTTCGATTTTGATGGCGATTTCCATTTCGGATTTCGATTTCGCTTTCGATTTCGATTTCGAATTCGAATTCGACTTCGATTTCGATTTCGATTTGGATTTTTATTTCGATTTCTATTTAGATTTCGATGGCGCGTTGCACCGAGCCTAGATGACGGCCTTTCTGGCCCTCGAGCGGGGAGGCCTCAACTGCCGGCATGGTTCCGAGACGAACTCCCGGGGAACTTGGAAATTTTTCGCTCGGAGTTGGACTTTGAAAAAATTTGTTCGGACCGACGAAAACAGTTTTTGTTAAATGCGAAACACGCATCATTGGTGTTCGTTTGATAAAGAAAACAAATCCTAAGCCTCCTTTTTGCTAATTTGTCCCTCTTTCATTAACCTTTTGCGCCGATTTGTACTTACAAAGGGTTTCGATATTTTGCAAAAATAATTTTTTTAAAAACATTAAATATACATCAGTGTCATTCTTTTAGAAGGGAAAATTCATCCCAAGAACAATTTTGGCAAATTTCCCCGTTTTTCGATGGCGCGTTGCACCAGACCTACAAGACGACAATTCCGGCCCTCGGGCGGCGTGGCCTCAACTGCCGGCATAGTTCCGAGACGAACTCCCGGGGGACTTAAAAATTTTTCGCTCGGAGTTGGACTTTGAAAAATTTTGATCGAAGTGAAATTTTTTTTTGAAAATGTGAAACATGCATCATTGGCATTCGCTTGATAAGGCAAACACATCCTAAGGTTCGCTTTTGCTAATTTGTCCCTCTTTAAGTAGCAGTTTGCTCCGAAAGAGGTCGTTCCCCCATGTACTACGCGGCTGGGCTTAGAACATTTTCGCTCGGAGCTGGACTTTTAACTTTTCTCGGACCGAAAAAAAGCTTTTTTGATACATGCATCATTGGTGTTCGTTTGATAAAGAAAAGACATCCTAAGCCTCCTTTATGCTAATTTGTCCCACTTTAAGTAGCAATTTGCTCCGAAAGAGGTCGTTCCCCCATGTACTACGCGGCTGGGCTTAGAACATTTTTGCTCGGAGCTGGACTTTTAACTTTTCTCAGACCGAAAAAAAGCTTTTTTGATTAATGTGAAACATGCATCATTGGTGTTCGTTTGATAAAGAAAAGACATCCTAAGCCTCCTTTTTGTTAATTTGTCCCTCTTTCATTAAGCTTTTGTGCCGATTTGGACTGAGAAATAGTTTGGATATTTTGCAAAAGTAGTTATTATAAAATCATGAAATATACATCACAGGCATTCTTTTAGAAGGGGAAATTCATCCCAAGAACAATTTTAGCAAATTTCCACGTATTCCGATGGCGCGTTGCACCGAGCTTAGAAGATTTCCTTTCTGGCCCTCGGGCGTCGAGGCCTCAACTGCCGGCATCGTTCCGAAACGTACTCCCGGGGGACTTAAAAATTTTTGGCTCGGAGTTGGACTTTGAAAAATTTTGATCGAAGTGAAAACTTTTTTTTGAAAAATGTGAAACATGCATCAGTGGCATTCGTTTGATAAGGCAAACACATCCCAGGGTTCGCTTATGCTAATTCGTCCCTCTTTAAGAAGCAGTTTGCTCCGAAGTTGGTCGTTCGCCCATGTACTACGCGGCTGGACTTTGAAAATTTTCGCTCGGAGTTGGACTTTAACTTCTCTCGGACCGAAAAAGGTTTTTTGATAAATGTGTAACATGCATCCTTGGTGATCGTTTGATAAAGAAAACACATCCTAAGCCTCCTTTTTGCTAATTTGTCCCTCTTTCATTAACCTTTTGCGCCAATTTGGACTGAGAAATAGTTTGGATATTTTGCAAAACACATCCTAAGCGTCGTTTTTGCTAACTTGACCCTCTTTCAATAACCTTTTGCGCCGATTTGGACTTAGAAAAAGGTTCGATATTTTGCAAAAATAATTTTTTAAAAAACATAAAATATACATTAGAGGCATTCTTTTAGAAAGGGAAACTCATCCCAAGAACAATTTTGGCAAATTTCCACGTTTTTCGATGGCGCGTGGCACCGAGTCGAGAAGACGACTCTTCCGGCCCTCGGATGGCGAGGCCTCAACTGCCGGCATGGTTGCGAGACAAACTCCCGGCTGCGTAAAAATCGCTATTTTGGCGTAAACATTTCGTTTTTTGCTATCTTCAGGTAAAAAGCTGATTTTCGCTTTTTATGCTGTTTTCACGCTAAAACTTCTTTCCGTGAACAATTTACTTTGAGAATTAACATCTCATGTTAAGGTATATTTTAGCTCACCTTTTACTTCGTCCGCCTTCCTTTTGACGATAGAGGCTAGTTTTCAAAATAGGCTATCGTTATTAACCAAAGTTCGTTTTTTCACTTCACCATGTCATTTTCATCTCGTTTAACCTCTGCTTTACGTAAAAAGCGATAATTTGGCATAAAAAAATTCGTTATTTTTACTATCTTCGCTAAAAAGCTGGTTTCGCTTTTAATGCTTTTTTCACACTAAAACGTCTTTTCCGCAAACAATTTACTTTGAGAATTATCATTAGCTTGTTTTAAGTAAAAATCGCTATTTTGGCATAAACAGTTCGTTTTTTGCTAACCCCGTGAGATGCTGATTTTCGCTTTTTATGCTGTGTCACGCTAAAACCTCTTTTCCGCAAATAATTTACTATGAGAATTAACATTAGCCTGTTTTAAGTAAAAATCGCTATTTTGGCGTAAAAAGTTCGTTTTTTGCTATCTTCCCGTGAAAAGCTGATTTTCGATTGGTATTCTGTTTTCACGCTGAAACGTCTTTTCCGCAAACAATTTACTTTAAAAATTACCATTAGCTAATTTTATGTAAAAATAGCTATTTTGGCGTAAAAAGTTCGATTTTTACTA
Source organism: Mantis religiosa (assembly GCA_030765055.1). Taxonomy (NCBI): domain Eukaryota; kingdom Metazoa; phylum Arthropoda; class Insecta; order Mantodea; family Mantidae; genus Mantis; species Mantis religiosa. The sequence goes on along the minus strand of CM060948.1, from coordinate 252,964,302 downwards.
ACTTCACGTAAAATGCTGATTTTCGCTTTTTGTGGTCTTTTCACGCTAAAACATCTTTTCCGTGAACAATTTACTTTGAAAATTAACATCGCATGTTAAGTTATATTTTAGCTCGACTTTTAGTTCCTCCACCTTCCTTTTGACGATAAAGGCTAGTTTTGAAGATACGTTTACGTTTTAAACCAAAGTTCATTTTTTCACTTCACAATGTCATTTTCATCTCGTTTAACCTCGGCAATCTTGCTTTGACCATAACGCCTATATGTGTTGTAAAATTTAACTTTAATGAACAAAACTGTCTTTATACGCAAAATTCACGGCAGGGATGTCACAGGTCGCTGTTTTCATATTGACTCATTTTCCATAGAAAAAGGTTATGCAAAGAATGTGCCTTTCCGCAAAATCCTCATTCCACTCGAAGTTTCTAAAACAAAGCCTGTTTTAAGTAAAACGCTATTTTGGCTTAAAAAGTTCGTTTTTTGCTATCTTCCCGTAAAAAGCTAAGTTTCGGTTAGTATTCTGTTTTCACGCTAAAACTTCTTTTCCCCGAGCAATTTACTTTCAGAATTAATATCGCATGTTAAGATATATTTGAGTTCGCCTTTTAGTGTGTCCGCCTTAATTTTGACGATAGAGGCTAGTTTTGAAGATACGCTATCGTTTTAAACCAAAGGACATTTTTTCACTTCACAATGTCATTTTCGTCTCGTTTAACCTCGGCAATCTTCCTTTGACTATTGTTGTAAATTCATACCATGGATGTCACAGGTCGCTCTTTTCACATTAAAAGTCATTTTCCATAGGTTCCGGTTATGCAAAAAATGTACATTTACGCAAAATCCTCATTCCACTCGAACTTTCTAAAACAAAGCTTGTTTTAAGTAAAAATCGCTATTTTGGCGTAAAAAGTTCGTTTTTTGCTATCTTGACGTAAAAAGCTGATTTTCGCTTTTTATACTGTTTTCACGCTAAAACTGCTTTTCCGCAAACAATTAGTTTGAAAACTACCATTAGCTTGCTTTAAATTAAAATAGCTATTTTGGCGTAAAAAGTTCGTTTTTTGCTAAGTTCACGTAAAAAGCTGATTTTCGCTTTTTATGCTCTTTTCAGGCTAAAACTTCTTCCCCGCGAACAATTCACTTTGAGAATGAACATCGGATGTTTAGTTATATTTTAGCTCACCATTTAGTTCGTCCGCCAGCCTTTTGACGATAAAGGCTAGTTTTCAAAATACGCTATCGTTATAAACCACAGTTCGTCTTTTCACTTCACAATGCCATTTTCGTCTCGTTTAACCTCGGCAATCTTCTCTTGACCATGAAGAATGCATTTCATGTAAAATGCATGTTTACTGAGCAATACTATCTGTATAGGCTAAGGAAGTCACTGGTCGCTGTTTTCGCATTAAAAGTCCTTTTCCATAGATTCCGGTTATGCAAAAAATGTACTTTTACGCAAAATCAGCATTCCCCTGGAAGTTTCTCAAACCAAGCTTGTTTTTACGTAAAAAGCGATAATTTGGAGTAAAAAGTTCGTTTTTTTACTATCTTCGCATAAAAAGCTGGTTTCGCTTTTAATGCTGATTTCACACTAAAACGTCTTTTCCACAAACAATTTACTTTGAGAATTAACATTAGCTTGTTTTAAGTAAAAATCGCTGTTTTAGCGTAAAAAGTTCGTTTTTTGCTAACCGCGTGAGATGCTGATTTTCGCTTTTACGCTTTTTCCGCAAATATTTTACTTTGACCATAAAGGCTATATTTGTTGGAAATTCATATCATGGATGTCACATGTCGCTCTTTTCACATTAAGTCATTTTTCCATAGATTCATTTTATGCCATTAATGTCCATTTTCGCAAAATCCTCATTCCACTCGAAGTTTCTAAAACAAAGCTTGTTTTAAGTAAAACGCTATTTTGGCGTAAAAAGTTCGTTTTTTGCTAATCACGTGAGATGCTGATTTTCGCTTTTTATGCTGTGTCACGCTAAAACCTCTTTTGCGCAAATAATTTACTATGAGAATTAACATTAGGCTGTTTTAAGTAAAAATCGCTATTTTGGCGTGAAAAGTTCGTTTTTTGCTATCTTCCCCTAAAAAGCTGAGTTTCGATTAGGATTTTGTTTTCACGCTAAAACGTCTTTTCCGCAAACAATTTATTTTGAAAATTACCATTAGCTAGTTTTATGGAAAAATAGCTATTTTTGCGTAAAAAGTTCGATTTTTACTAACTTCACGTAAAATGCTGATTTTCGCTTTTTGTACTCTTTTCACGCTAAAACCTCTTTTCCGCAAACAATTTGCTTTGAGAATTAGCACTAGCGTGTTTTAAGTAAAAAAATCGCTATTTTGGCGTAAAAAGTTCGTTTTTTGCTATCTTCAGGTAAAAGGCTGATTTTCGCTTTTTATGCTGTTTTCACGCTAAAACTTCTTTTCCGTGAACAATTTAGTTTGAGAATTAACATCGGATGTGAAGTTATAATCGAGCTCGCCTTTTAGTTCGTCCGCCTTCCTTCTGACGATAAAGGCTAGTTTTGAAGATACGCTATCGTTTTAAACCAAAGTTAATTGTTGCACTTCACAATGTCATTTTCATCTCGTTTTACGTCGGCAATCTTGCTTTGACCATAACGCCTATATTTGTTGTAAAATTTAACTTTAATGAAGAAAACTGTCTTTATACGCAAAATTCACGGCAGGGATGTTACAGGTCGCTGTTATCATATTGACTCATTTTCCATAGAAACCGGTTATGGAGAGAATGTGCTTTTACGCAAAATCCTCATTCCACTCGAAGTTTCTAAAGCAAAGCCTGTTTTAAGTAAAACGCTATTTTGGCGTAAAAAGTTCATTTTTTGCTATCTTCCCGTAAAAAGCTGAGTTTCGGTTAGTATTCTGTTTTCACGCTAAAACTTCTTTTCCCCGAGCAATTTACTTTCAGAATTAATATCGCATGTTAAGATATATTTGAGTTCGCCTTTTAGTGCGTCCGCCTTCCTTTTGACGATAGAGGCTAGTTTTGAAGTTACGCTACCGTTTTAAACCAAAGGACATTTTTTCACTTCACAATATCACTTTCGTCTTGTTTAACCTCGGCAATCTTCCTTTGACTATTGTTGTAAATTCATACCATAGATGTCACAGGTCGCTCTTTTCACATTAAAAGTCATTTTCCATAGGTTCCGGTTATGCAAAAAATGTACATTTACGCAAAATCCTCATTCCACTCGAACTTTCTAAAACAAAGCTTGTTTTAAGTAAAAATCGCTATTTTGGCGTAAAAAGTTCGTTTTTTGCTATCTTGACGTAAAAAGCTGATTTTCGCTTTTTGTGCTGTTTTCAAGCTAAAACTTCTCCGCGAACAATTTACTTTGAGAATGAACATCGCATGTTAAGTTATATTTTAGCTCACCATTTAGTTCGTCCCCCAGCCTTTTGACGATAGAGGCTAGTTTTCAAACTACGCTATCGTTATGAACCACAGTTCGTCTTTTCACTTCACAATGCCATTTTCGTCTCGTTTAACCTCGGCAATCTTCTCCTGACCATGAAGAATGCATTGCTTGTAAAATGCATGTTTAAGGAGCAATACTATCTGTATAGGCTAAGGAAGTCACTGGTCGCTGTTTTCGCATTAAAAGTCCTTTTCCATAGATTCCGGTTATGCAAAAAATGTACTTTTACGCAAAATCATCATTCCCCTAGAAGTTTCTCAAACCAAGCTTGTTTATACGTAAAAAGCGATAATTTGGCGTAAAAAGTTCGTTATTTTTAGTATCTTTGCTAAAAAGCTGGTTTCGCTTTTAATGCTGTTTTCATACTAAAACGTCTTTTCCGCAAAATATTTACTTTGAGAATTAACATAAGCTTGTTTTAAGTAAAAATCGCTATTTTGGCGTAAAAAGTTCGTTTTTTGCTAACCCCGTGAGATGCTGATTTTCGCTTTTTATGCTGTTTTCACGCTAAAACTTCTTTTCCGTGAACAATTTACTTTTAGAATAAACATCGCATGTTAAGTAATATTTTAGCTCGCCTTTTAGTTCGTCCGCCTTCCTTTTGACGATAAAGGCTAGTTTTGAAGATACGCTATCGTTTTAAACCAAAGTTCATTTTTTCACTTCACAATGTCATTGTTATCTCGTTTAACGTCGGCAATATTGCTTTGACCATAACGCCTATATTTGTTGTAAAATTTAACTTTAATGAACAAAACTGCCTTTATATGCAAAATTCACGGCAGGGATGTCACAGGTCGCTGTTTTCATATTGACTCATTTTCCATACAAAGAGGTTATGTAAAGAATGTGCCTTTACGCAAAATCCTTAATGCACTCGAAGTTTCTAAAACAAAGCTTCTTTTAAGTAAAAGGCTATTTTGGCGTAAAAAGTTCGTTTTTTGCTAACCGCGTGAGATGCTGATTTTCGCTTTTTATGCTGTGTCACGCTAAAACCTCTTTTCCGCAAATAATTTACTATGAGAATTAACATTTGCCTGATTTACGTAAAAATCGCTATTTTGGCGTAAAAAGTTCGTTGTTTGCTATCTTCGCGTAAAAAGCTGATTTTCCATTGGTATTCTTTTTTCACGCTAAAACGTCGTTTCCGCGAACAATTTACTTTGAGAATGAACATCGCATGTTAAGTTATATTTTAGCTCACCATTTAGTTCGTCCGCCATCCTTTTGACGATAGAGGCTAGTTTTCAAAATACGCTATCGTTATAAACCACAGTTCGTCTTTTCACTTCACAATGCCATTTTCGTCTCGTTTAACCTCGCCAATCTTCTTTTGACCATGAAGAATGCATTTCTTGTAAAATGCATGTTTAATGAGCAATACTATCTGTATAGGCTAAGGAAGTCACAGGTCGCTGTTTTCACATTAAAAGTCCTTTTCCATAGATTCCGGTTATGCAAAAAATGTACTTTTACGCAAAATCAGCATTCCCCTGGAAGTTTCTCAAACCAAGCTTGTTTTTACGTAAAAAGCGATAATTTGGAGTAAAAAGTTCGTTTTTTTACTATCTTCGCATAAAAAGCTGGTTTCGCTTTTAATGCTGATTTCACACTAAAACGTCTTTTCCACAAACAATTTACTTTGAGAATTAACATTAGCTTGTTTTAAGTAAAAATCGCTGTTTTAGCGTAAAAAGTTCGTTTTTTGCTAACCGCGTGAGATGCTGATATTCGCTTTTACGCTTTTTCCGCAAATATTTTACCTTGACCATAAAGGCTATATTTGTTGGAAATTCATATCATGGATGTCACATGTCGCTCTTTTCACATTAAGTCATTTTTCCATAGATTCATTTTATGCAAATAATGTCCATTTTCGCAAAATCCTCATTCCACTCGAAGTTTCTAAAACAAAGCTTGTTTTAAGTAAAACGCTATTTTGGCGTAAAAAGTTCGTTTTTTGCTAATCACGTGAGATGCTGATTTTCGCTTTTTATGCTGTGTCACGCTAAAACCTCTTTTGCGCAAATAATTTACTATGAGAATTAACATTAGGCTGTTTTAAGTAAAAATCGCTATTTTGGCGTGAAAAGTTCGTTTTTTGCTATCTTCCCCTAAAAAGCTGAGTTTCGATTAGGATTTTGTTTTCACGCTAAAACGTCTTTTCCGCAAACAATTTATTTTGAAAATTACCATTAGCTAGTTTTATGTAAAAATAGCTATTTTTGCGTAAAAAGTTCGAGTTTTACTTACTTCACGTAAAATGCTGATTTTCGCTTTTTGTGCTCTTTTCACTCTAAAACCTCTTTTCCGCAATTTGCTTTGAGAATTAGCACTAGCGTGTTTTAAGTAAAAAATTGCTATTTTGGCGTAAAAAGTTCGTTTTTTGCTATCTTCAGGTAAAAGGCTGATTTTCGCTTTTTATGCTGTTTTCACGCTAAAACTTCTTTTCCGTGAACAATTTAGTTTGAGAATTAACATCGGATGTTAAGTTATAATCGAGCTCGCCTTTTAGTTCGTCCGCCTTCCTTTTGACGATAAAGGCTAGTTTTGAAGATACGCTATCGTTTTAAACCAAAGTTAATTGTTGCACTTCACAATGTCATTTTCATCTCGTTTTACGTCGGCAATCTTGCTTTGACCATAACGCCTATATTTGTTGTAAAATTTAACTTTAATGAAGAAAATTGTCTTTATACGCAAAATTCACGGCAGGGATATTACAGGTCGCTGTTATCATATTGACTCATTTTCCATAGAAACCGGTTATGGAGAGAATGTGCTTTTACGCAAAATCCTCATTCCACTCGAAGTTTTTAAGCAAAGCCTGTTTTAAGTAAAACGCTATTTTGGCGTAAAAAGTTCGTTTTTTGCTATCTTCCCGTAAAAAGCTGAGTTTCGGTTAGTATTCTGTTTTCACGCTAAAACTTCTTTTCCCCGAGCATTTTACTGTCAGAATTAATATCGCATGTTAAGATATATTTGAGTTCGCCTTTTAGTGCGTCCGCCTTCCTTTTGACGATAGAGGCTAGTTTTGAAGTTACGCTACCGTTTTAAACCAAAGGACATTTTTTCACTTCACAATGTCATTTTCGTCTCGTTTAACCTCGGCAATCTTCCTTTGAATATTGTTGTAAATTCATACCATAGATGTCACAGGTCGCTCTTTTCACATTAAAAGTCATTTTCCATAGGTTCCGGTTATGCAAAAAATGTACATTTACGCAAAATCCTCATTCCACTCGAACTTTCTAAAACAAAGCTTGTTTTAAGTAAAAATCGCTATTTTGGCGTAAAAAGTTCGTTTTTTGCTATCTTGACGTAAAAAGCTGATTTTCGCTTTTTGTGCTGTTTTCAAGCTAAAACTTCTCCGCGAACAATTTACTTTGAGAATGAACATCGCATGTTAAGTTATATTTTAGCTCACCATTTAGTTCGTCCGCCAGCCTTTTGACGATAGAGGCTAGTTTTCAAACTACGCTATCGTTATAAACCACAGTTCGTCTTTTCACTTCACAATGCCATTTTCGTCTCGTTTAACCTCGGCAATCTTCTCCTGACCATGAAGAATGCATTGCTTGTAAATTGCATGTTTAAGGAGCAATACTATCTGTATAGGCTAAGGAAGTCACTGGTCGCTGTTTTCGCATTAAAAGTCCTTTTCCATAGATTCCGGTTGTGCAAAAAATGTACTTTTACGCAAAATCATCATTCCCCTAGAAGTTTCTCAAACCACGCTTGTTTATACGTAAAAAGCGATAATTTGGCGTAAAAAGTTCGTTATTTTTAGTATCTTAGCTAAAAAGCTGGTTTCGCTTTTAATGCTGTTTTCATACTAAAACGTCTTTTCCGCAAAATATTTACTTTGAGAATTAACATAAGCTTGTTTTAAGTAAAAATCGCTATTTTGGCGTAAAAAGTTCGTTTTTTGCTAACCCCGTGAGATGCTGATTTTCGCTTTTTATGCTGTTTTCACGCTAAAACTTCTTTTCCGTGAACAATTTACTTTTAGAATAAACATCGCATGTTAAGTAATATTTTAGCTCGCCTTTTAGTTCGTCCGCCTTCCTTTTGACGATAAAGGCTAGTTTTGAAGATACGCTATCGTTTTAAACCAAAGTTCATTTTTTCACTTCACAATGTCATTTTCATCTCGTTTAACCTCGGCAATATTGCTTTGAAGATAACGCCTATATCTGTTGTAAAATTTAACTTTAATGAACAAAACTGTCTTTATATGCAAAATTCACGGCAGGGATGTCACAGGTCGCTGTTTTCATATTGACTCATTTTCCATAGAAAAAGGTTATGCAAAGAATGTGCCTTTACGCAAAATCCTCATTGCACTCGAAGTTTCTAAAACAAAGCTTGTTTTAAGTAAAACGCTATTTTGGCGTAAAAAGTTCGTTTTTTGCTAACCGCGTGAGATGCTGATTTTCGCTTTTTATGCTGTGTCACGCTAAAACCTCTTTTGCGCAAATAATTTACTATGAGAATTAACATTAGGCTGTTTTAAGTAAAAATCGCTATTTTGGCGTGAAAAGTTCGTTTTTTGCTATCTTCCCCTAAAAAGCTGAGTTTCGATTAGGATTTTGTTTTCACGCTAAAACGTCTTTTCCGCAAACAATTTATTTTGAAAATTACCATTAGCTAGTTTTATGTAAAAATAGCTATTTTTGCGTAAAAAGTTCGATTTTTACTAACTTCACGTAAAATGCTGATTTTCGCTTTTTGTGCTCTTTTCACGCTAAAACCTCTTTTCCGCAAACAATTTGCTTTGAGAATTAGCACTAGCGTGTTTTAAGTAAAAAATCGCTATTTTGGCGTAAAAAGTTCGTTTTTTGCTATCTTCAGGTAAAAGGCTGATTTTCGCTTTTTATGCTGTTTTCACGCTAAAACTTCTTTTCCGTGAACAATTTAGTTTGAGAATTAACATCGGATGTTAAGTTATAATCGAGCTCGCCTTTTAGTTCGTCCGCCTTCCTTTTGACGATAAAGGCTAGTTTTGAAGATACGCTATCGTTTTAAACCAAAGTTAATTGTTGCACTTCACAATGTCATTTTCATCTCGTTTTACGTCGGCAATCTTGCTTTGACCATAACGCCTATATTTGTTGTAAAATTTAACTTTAATGAAGAAAACTGTCTTTATACGCAAAATTCACGGCAGGGATGTTACAGGTCGCTGTTATCATATTGACTCATTTTCCATAGAAACCGGTTATGGAAAGAATGTGCTTTTACGCAAAATCCTCATTCCACTCGAAGTTTCTAAAGCAAAGCCTGTTTTAAGTAAAACGCTATTTTGGCGTAAAAAGTTCGTTTTTTGCTATCTTCCCGTAAAAAGCTGAGTTTCGGTTAGTATTCTGTTTTCACGCTAAAACTTCTTTTCCCCGAGCAATTTACTTTCAGAATTAATATCGCATGTTAAGATATATTTGAGTTCGCCTTTTAGTGCGTCCGCCTTCCTTTTGACGATAGAGGCTAGTTTTGAAGTTACGCTACCGTTTTAAACCAAAGGACATTTTTTCACTTCACAATGTCATTTTCGTCTCGTTTAACCTCGGCAATCTTCCTTTGACTATTGTTGTAAATTCATACCATAGATGTCACAGGTCGCTCTTTTCACATTAAAAGTCATTTTCCATAGGTTCCGGTTATGCAAAAAATGTACATTTACGCAAAATCCTCATTCCACTCGAACTTTCTAAAACAAAACTTGTTTTAAGTAAAAATCGCTATTTTGGCGTAAAAAGTTCGTTTTTGGCTATCTTGACGTAAAAAGCTGATTTTCGCTTTTTGTGCTGTTTTCAAGCTAAAACTTCTCCGCGAACAATTTACTTTGAGAATGAACATCGCATGTTAAGTTATATTTTAGCTCACCATTTAGTTCGTCCGCCAGCCTTTTGACGATAGAGGCTAGTTTTCAAACTACGCTATCGTTATAAACCACAGTTCGTCTTTTCACTTCACAATGCCATTTTCGTCTCGTTTAACCTCGGCAATCTTCTCCTGACCATGAAGAATGCATTGCTTGTAAAATGCATGTTTAAGGAGCAATACTATCTGTATAGGCTAAGGAAGTCACTGGTCCCTGTTTTCGCATTAAAAGTCCTTTTGCATAGATTCCGGTTATGCAAAAAATGTACTTTTACGCAAAATCATCATTCCCCTAGAAGTTTCTCAAACCAAGCTTGTTTATACGTAAAAAGCGATAATTTGGCGTAAAAAGTTCGTTATTTTTAGTATCTTTGCTATAAAGCTGGTTTCGCTTTTAATGCTGTTTTCATACTAAAACGTCTTTTCCGCAAAATATTTACTTTGAGAATTAACATAAGCTTGTTTTAAGTAAAAATCGCTATTTTGGCGTAAAAAGTTCGTGTTTTGCTAACCCCGTGAGATGCTGATTTTCGCTTTTTAACCTGTGTCCCGCTAAAACCTCTTTTCCGCAAAATATTTACTTTGAGAATTAACATAAGCTTGTTTTAAGTAAAAATCGCTATTTTGGCGTAAAAAGTTCGTTTTTGCTAACCCCGTGAGATGCTGATTTTCGCTTTTTAACCTGTGTTCCACTAAAACCTCTTTTCTGCAAATAATTTACTATGAGAATTAACATTAGCCTGTATCAAGTAAATATCGCTATTTTTGCGTAAAAAGTTCGTTTTTTGCTATCTTCCCGTAAAAAGCTGATTGTCGATTTGTATTCAGTTTTCACGTTAAAACGCCTTTACCGCAAACAATTGACTTTGAAAATTACCATTAGCTAGTTTTATGTAAAAATAGCTATTTTGGCGTAAAAAGTTCGATTTTTACTAACTTCACGTAAAATGCTGATTTTTGCTTTTTGTGCTCTTTTCACGCTCAAACCTCTTTTCCGCAAACAATTTGCTTTGAGAATTAGCATTAGCGTGTTTTAAGTAAAAATCGCTATTTTGGCGGAAAAAGTTCGTTTTTTGCGATCTTCAGGTAAAAAGTTGATTTTCGCTTTTTATGCTGTTTTCACGCTAAAACTTCTTTTCCGTGAACAATTTACTTTTAGAATAAACATCGCATGTTAAGTAATATTTTAGCTCGCCTTTTAGTTCGTCCGCCTTCCTTTTGACGATAAAGGCTAGTTTTGAAGATACGCTATCGTTTTAAACCAAAGTTCATTTTTTCACTTCACAATGTCATTTTCATCTCGTTTAAACTGGGCAATATTGCTTTGACCATAACGCCTATATTTGTTGTAAAATTTAACTTTACTGAAGAAAACTGTCTTTATACGCCAAATTCACGGCAGGGATGTCACAGGTCGCTGTTTTCATATTGACTCATTTTCCATAGAAAAAGGTTATGCAAAGAATGTGCCTTTACGCAAAATCCTCATTGCACTCGAAGTTTCTAAAACAAAGCTTGTTTTAAGTAAAACGCTATTTTGGCGTAAAAAGTTCGTTTTTTGCTAACCGCGTGAGATGCTGATTTTCGCTTTTTATGCTGTGTCACGCTAAAACCTCTTTTCCGCAAATAATTTACTATGAGAATTAACATTTGCCTGATTTACGTAAAAATCGCTATTTTGGCGTAAAAAGTTCGTTGTTTGCTATCTTCGCGTAAAAAGCTGATTTTCCATTGGTATTCTTTTTTCATGCTAAAACGTCTTTTCCGCGAACAATTTACTTTGAGAATGAACATCGCATGTTAAGTTATATTTTAGTTCACCATTTAGTTCGTCCGCCATCCTTTTGACGATAGAGGCTAGTTTTCAAAATACGCTATCGTTATAAACCACAGTTCGTCTTTTCACTTCACAATGCCATTTTCGTCTCGTTTAACCTCGCCAATCTTCTTTTGACCATGAAGAATGCATTTCTTGTAAAATGCATGTTTAATGAGCAATACTATCTGTATAGGCTAAGGAAGTCACAGGTCGCTGTTTTCACATTAAAAGTCCTTTTCCGTAGATTCCGGTTATGCAAAAAATGTACTTTTACGAAAAATCAGCATTCCCCTGGAAGATTCTCAAACCAAGCTTGTTTTTACGTAAAAAGCGATAATTTGGAGTAAAAAGTTCGTTTTTTTACTTTCTTCGCATAAAAAGCTGGTTTCGCTTTTAATGCTGATTTCACACTAAAACGTCTTTTCCACAAACAATTTACTTTGAGAATTAACATGAGCTTGTTTTAAGTAAAAATCGCTGTTTTAGCGTAAAAAGTTCGTTTTTTGCTAACCGCGTGAGATGCTGATTTTCGCTTTTACGCTTTTTCCGCAAATATTTTACTTTGACCATAAAGGCTATATTTGTTGGAAATTCATATCATGGATGTCACATGTCGCTCTTTTCACATTAAGTCATTTTTCCATAGATTCATTTTATGCAAATAATGTCCATTTTCGCAAAATCCTCATTCCACTCGAAGTTTCTAAAACAAAGCTTGTTTTAAGTAAAACGCTATTTTGGCGTAAAAAGTTCGTTTTTTGCTAATCACGTGAGATGCTGATTTTCGCTTTTTATGCTGTGTCACGCTAAAACCTCTTTTGCGCAAATAATTTACTATGAGAATTAACATTAGGCTGTTTTAAGTAAAAATCGCTATTTTGGCGTGAAAAGTTCGTTTTTTGCTATCTTCACCTAAAAAGCTGAGTTTCGATTAGGATTTTGTTTTCACGCTAAAACGTCTTTTCCGCAAACAATTTATTTTGAAAATTACCATTAGCTAGTTTTATGTAAAAATAGCTATTTTTGCGTAAAAAGTTCGAATTTTACTAACTTCACGTAAAATGCTGATTTTCGCTTTTTGTGCTCTTTTCACTCTAAAACCTCTTTTCCGCAAACAATTTGCTTTGAGAATTAGCACTAGCGTGTTCTAAGTAAAAAATCGCTATTTTGGCGTAAAAAGTTCGTATTTTGCTATCTTCAGGTAAAAGGCTGATTTTCGCTTTTTATGCTGTTTTCACGCTAAAACTTCTTTTCCGTGAACAATTTAGTTTGAGAATTAACATCGGATGTTAAGTTATAATCGAGCTCGCCTTTTAGTTCGTCCGCCTTCCTTTTGACGATAAAGGCTAGTTTTGAAGATACGCTATCCTTTTAAACCAAAGTTAATTGTTGCACTTCACAATGTCATTTTCATCTCGTTTTACGTCGGCAATCTTGCTTTGACCATAACGCCTATATTTGTTGTAAAATTTAACTTTAATGAAGAAAACTGTCTTTATACGCAAAATTCACGGCAGGGATGTTACAGGTCGCTGTTATCATATTGACTCATTTTCCATAGAAACCGGTTATGGAGAGAATGTGCTTTTACGCAAAATCCTCATTCCACTCGAAGTTTTTAAGCAAAGCCTGTTTTAAGTAAAACGCTATTTTGGCGTAAAAAGTTCGTTTTTTGCTATCTTCCCGTAAAAAGCTGAGTTTCGGTTAGTATTCTGTTTTCACGCTAAAACTTCTTTTCCCCGAGCAATTTACTTTCAGAATTAATATCGCATGTTAAGTTATATTTTAGTTCACCATTTAGTTCGTCCGCCAGCCTTTTGACGATAGAGGCTAGTTTTCAAACTACGCTATCGTTATAAACCACAGTTCGTCTTTTCACTTCACAATGCCATTTTCGTCTCGTTTAACCTCGCCAATCTTCTCTTGACCATGAAGAATGCATTGCTTGTAAAATGCGTGTTTAAGGAGCAATACTATCTGTATAGGCTAAGGAAGTCACTGGTCGCTGTTTTCGCATTAAAAGTCCTTTTCCATAGATTCCGGTTATGCAAAAAATGTACTTTTACGCAAAATCATTATTCCCCTAGAAGTTTCTCAAACCAAGCTTGTTTATACGTAAAAAGCGAGAATTTGGCGTAAAAAGTTCGTTATTTTTAGTATCTTTGCTAAAAAGCTGGTTTCGCTTTTAATGCTGTTTTCATACTAAAACGTCTTTTCCGCAAAATATTTACTTTGAGAATTAACATAAGCTTGTTTTAAGTAAAAATCGCTATTTTGGCGTAAAAAGTTCGTTTTTTGCTAACCCCGTGAGATGCTGATTTTCGCTTTTTAACCTGTGTCCCGCTAAAACCTCTTTTCCGCAAAATATTTACTTTGAGAATTAACATAAGCTTGTTTTAAGTAAAAATCGCTATTTTGGCGTAAAAAGTTCGTTTTTTGCTAACCCCGTGAGATGCTGATTTTCGCTTTTTAACCTGTGTTCCACTAAAACCTCTTTTCCGCAAATAATTTACTATGAGAATTAACATTAGCCTGTTTCAAGTAAATATCGCTATTTTTGCGTAAAAAGTTCGTTTTTTGCTATCTTCCCGTAAGAAGCTGATTGTCGATTTGTATTCAGTTTTCACGCTAAAACGTCTTGACCGCAAACAATTTACTTTGAAAATTACCATTAGCTAGTTTTATGTAAAAATAGCTATTTTGGCGTAAAAAGTTCGATTCTTACTAACTTCACGTAAAATGCTGATTTTCGCTTTTTGTGCCCTTTTCACGCTCAAACCTCTTTTCCGCAAACAATTTGCTTTGAGAATTAGCATTAGCGTGTTTTAACTAAAAATCGCTATTTTGGCGGAAAAAGTTCGTTTTTTGCGATCTTCAGGTAAAAAGCTGATTTTCGCTGTTTATGCTCTTTTCAGGCTAAAACTTCTTTTCCGCGAACAATTTACTTTGAGAATTAACATTAGCTTGTTTTAAGTAAAAATCGCTGTTTTAGCGTAAAAAGTTCGTTTTTTGCTAACCGCGTGAGATGCTGATTTTCGCTTTTACGCTTTTTCCGCAAATATTTTACTTTGACCATAAAGGCTATATTTGTTGGAAATTCATATCATGGATGTCACAGGTCGCTCTTTTCACATTAAGTCATTTTTCCATAGATTCCTTTTATGCAAATAATGTCCATTTTCGCAAAATCCTCATTCCACTCGAAGTTTCTAAAACAAAGCTTGTTTTAAGTAAAACGCTATTTTGGCGTAAAAAGTTCGTTTTTTGCTATCTTCCCGTAAAAAGCTGAGTTTCGGTTAGTATTCTGTTTTCACGCTAAAACTTCTTTTCCCCGAGCAATTTACTTTCAGCATTAATGTCGCATGTTAAGATATATTTGAGTTCGCCTTTTAGTGCGTCCGCCTTCCTTTTGACGATAGAGGCTAGTTTTGAAGTTAAGCTATCGTTTTAAACCAAAGGACATTTTTTCACTTCACAATGTCATTTTCGTCTCGTTTAACCTCGGCAATCTTCCTTTACTATTGTTGTAAATTCATACCATGGATGTCACAGGTCGCTCTTTTCACATTAAAAGTCATTTTCCATTGGTTCCGGTTATGCAAAAAATGTACATTTACTCAAAATCCTCATTCCACTAGAACTTTCTAAAACAAGGCTTGTTTTAAGTAAAAATCGCTCTTTTGGCGTACAAAGTTCGTTTTTTGCTATCTTGACGTAAAAAGCTGATTTTCGCTTTTTATACTGTTTTCACGCTAAAACTGCTTTTCCGCAAACAATTAGTTTGAAAACTACCATTAGCTTGCTTTAAATTAAAATAGCTATTTTGGCGTAAAAAGTTCGTTTTTTGCTAAGCTCACGTAAAAAGCTGATTTTCGCTTTTTGTGCTGTTTTCAAGCTAAAAATTATTTTTCGCAAAGAATTTACTTTGATAATTACCATTAGCTTGTTTTAAGTAAAAATAGCTATTTTGGCGTAAAAGGTTCGTTTATTGCTATCTTCACGTAAAAAGCTGATTTTCGCTTTTTATGCTCTTTTCAGGCTAAAAGTTCTTCTCCGCGAACAATTTACTTTGAGAATGAACAACGCATGTTAAGTTATATTTTAGCTCACCATTTAGTTCGTCCGCCAGCCTTTTGACGATAGAGGCTAGTTTTCAAAATACGCTATCGTTATAAACCACAGTTCGTCTTTTCACTTCACAATGCCATTTTCGTCTCGTTTAACCTCGGCAATCTTCTCTTGACCATGAAGAATGCATTGCTTGTAAAATGCATGTTTAAGGAGTAATACTATCTGTATAGGCTAAGGAAGTCACTGGTCGCTGTTTTCGCATTAAAAGTCCTTTTCCATAGATTCCGGTTATGCAAAAAATGTACTTTTACGCAAAATCATCATTCCCCTAGAAGTTTCTCAAACCAAGCTTGTTTATACGTAAAAAGCGATAATTTGGCGTAAAAAGTTCGTTATTTTTACTATCTTTGCTAAAAAGCTGGTTTCGCTTTTAATGCTGTTTTCACTCTGAAACGTCTTTTCCGCAAAATATTTACTTTGAGAATTAACATAAGCTTGTTTTAAGTAAAAATCGCTATTTTGGCGTAAAAAGTTCGTTTTTTGCTAACCCCGTGAGATGCTGATTTTCGCTTTTTAACCTGTGTTCCGCTAAAACCTCTTTTCCGCAAATAATTTACTATGAGAATTAACATTAGCCTGTTTCAAGTAAATATCGCTATTTTTGCGTAAAAAGTTCGTTTTTTGCTATCTTCCCGTAAAAAGCTGATTGTCGATTTGTATTCAGTTTTCACGCTAAAATGTCTTTACCGCAAACAATTTACTTTGAAAATTACCATTAGCTAGTTTTATGTAAAAATAGCTATTTTGGCGTAAAAAGTTCGATTTTTACTAACTTCACGTAAAATGCTGATTTTCGCTTTTTGTGCTCTTTTCACGCTCAAACCTCTTTTCCGCAAACAATTTGCTTTGAGAATTAGCATTAGCGTGTTTTAAGTAAAAATCGCTATTTTGGCGGAAAAAGTTCGTTTTTTACGATCTTCAGGTAAAAAGTTTATTTTCGCTTTTTATGCTGTTTTCACGCTAAAACTTCTTTTCCGTGAACAATTTACTTTTACAATAAACATCGCATGTTAAGTAATGACGATAAAGGCTAGTTTTGAAGATACGCTATCGTTTTAAACCAAAGTTCATTTTTTCACTTCACAATGTCATTTTCATCTCGTTTAAACTGGGCAATATTGCTTTGACCATAACGCCTATATTTGTTGTAAAATTTAACTTTACTGAAGAAAACTGTCTTTATACGCCAAATTCACGGCAGGGATGTCACAGGTCGCTGTTTTCATATTGACTCATTTTCCATAGAAAAAGGTTATGCAAAGAATGTGCCTTTACGCAAAATCCTCATTGCACTCGAAGTTTCTAAAACAAAGCTTGTTTTAAGTAAAACGCTATTTTGGCGTAAAAAGTTCGTTTTTTGCTAACCGCGTGAGATGCTGATTTTCGCTTTTTATGCTGTGTCACGCTAAAACCTCTTTTGCGCAAATAATTTACTATGAGAATTAACATTAGGCTGTTTTAAGTAAAAATCGCTATTTTGGCGTGAAAAGTTCGTTTTTTGCTATCTTCCCCTAAAAAGCTGAGTTTCGATTAGGATTTTGTTTTCACGCTAAAACGTCTTTTCCGCAAACAATTTATTTTGAAAATTACCATTAGCTAGTTTTATGTAAAAATAGCTATTTTTGCGTAAAAAGTTCGATTTTTACTAACTTCACGTAAAATGCTGATTTTCGCTTTTTGTGCTCTTTTCACGATTTTGATTTCGATTTCGATTTCGAATTATATTTCGATTTCGTTATTTCGATTTCCGAATTCAATTTCGATTTCACCTTCGAATTCGATTTCGAATTCGATTTCGATTTTTATTTCGATTTCAATTTCTATTTCTATTTCGATTTCGATTTTGATTTCGAAGGCGCGTTGCACCAGACCTATTTCGATTTCTATTTCGATATTTCGATTTCGATTTCTGATTTCGATTTCGATTTCGATTGCGATATCGATTTCGATTGCGATTTCGATTTTGATTGCGATTTCGATTTCGATTCGATTTCGATTTCGAATTTTCGATTTGTATTTCGATTTCGATTTCCGATTTCGATTTCGATTTCGTTTTCGATTTCGATTTCGTATTCGAATTCGATTTCGATTTCGATTTTTTCGATGTCGATTTCGATTTCGATTTCGATTTTTATTGCGATTACGATTCGATTTCGGTTTTGATTTCGATTTTGAATTCGATTGCGATAACGATATTTCGATTTCGATTTCGATTTCCGATTTCGATTTCGATTTCGAATTCGATTTCTATTTCGATTTCGATTTCGATTTTTATTTCGATTTCGATTTCTGATTTCGATTTCGATGGCGATTTTGATTTCGATTTTGATTCGATTTCGATATTTCAATTTCGATTTCTGATTTCGATTTCGATTACGAATTCGATTTCGAATTCTATTTCGAATTCGATTTCAATTTCGATTTTTATTTCGATTTCGATTTCGATGTCGATTTCGATTTCGATTTCCGATTTCGATTTCGGTTCGATTTCGATTTCGAATTCGATTTCTATTTCGATATTTCGATTTGGATTTCCGATTTAGATTTTTCGATTTTGAATTCAATTTCGATTTCGATATTTCGATTTCGATTTCGAATTCGATTTCGAATTCGATGTCGATTTCGATTTCGATTTCGAATTCAATTTCGATTTCAATATTGCGATTTCGATTTCGAATTCGATTTCGATTTCGATTTCGATTTCGATTTTTATTTCGATTTCGATTTCGATTTCTATTTCGATTTCGATTTCCAATTTCGATTTCGATTTCGAATTCGAATTCGATTTCGGTTTCGATTTCGATTTCCGATTTCGATTTAGATTTAGATTTCGATTTCGATTTCGATTTCGAATTCGAATTCGATTTCGAATTCGATTTGTCGACGGGCCCTAAAACCCACTAATCCGATCCAATACAATCTTTGCTACGAGCCCCAAATGACAAAAAGCTCTTTCCCCTTTTTTAGAAAATACTTTCGCAATATTTAAATGTTTCTGGCGGCAACAGATTGGCGCTAATTAGACGAACCATTTAGCTTGGAGAATATGCACTGCTACAAACTGAACAATTTTTGGGATTTGTTTTCATGTTACTTCATCTTATTCTTCTTCTCCTTCTCCTCCTCCTCATCCTCCCCCCCTTATTCGAACTTTTACATACCCATTTAAGTACAACTTATAACTATCGTCATACAGTTTAGGCAGTAATTAAGCCGTAGTCAGCAGAGGCTATCTAAGGCAAACACATCCTAAGCTTCGCTTTTGCTAATTTGTCGCTTTGTAAGTAGCAGTTTGCTACGAAAGTGGTCGTTCTCCATGTACTTCGCGGCTGGACTTAGAAAAATTTTCGATATTTTGCATAAATAAATTGTTTAAAAACATGAAGTATACATCTGAGGCATTCTTTTAGAAAGGGAAACTCATCCCAAGCACAATTTGGCAAATATCCCCGTATTTCGAGGGCGTGTTGCACCGGACCTACAAGACGACAATTCCGGGCCTCGGGCGGTGAGGCCTCAACTGCCGGCATGGTTCCGACACGAACTGCCGGCTGGACTTGGAAATTTTTCGCTCGGAGTTGAACCTTGAAAAAAATTTTTCGCACCGAAAAAAACATTCTTTGATAAATGTGAAACATGCTTCATTGGTGTTCGTTTGATAAAGAAAACATCCTTAGCCTCGTTTTTGCTAATTTGTCCCTCTTTCATTAACCTTTTGCGCCGATATGGACTTAGAAAAAGTTTCGAAATTTTACAATTATAATTTTTTAAAACATGAAATGTACATCAGAGGCATTGTTTTAGAAAGGGAAACTCATCCCAAAATCAATTTTGGCAAATTTCCCCTTTTTTCGATGGCGCTTTGCAACGAGTCGAGAAGACGACCGTTTCGGACCTCGGATGGCGAGGCCTCAACTGCCGCCATTGTTCCGAGATGAACTCCCGCCTGGACTTAGAATTTTTTCAGTCGGAGTTGGACTTAGATAAATTTTGATCAAAGTGAAAAAATGTTCTTTGAAAAATGTGAAACATGCATCAATGGTATTCGTTTGATAAGGCAAACACATCCTAGGCTTCGCTTTTGCTAATTTGTCCCTGTTTAATTAGCAGTTTGCTCCGAAAGTGGTCGTTCCCCCATGTACTTCGCGGCAGGACTTAGAAAAACTTTCGATATTTTGCAAAAATAATTTTTTTAAAAACATGAAGTATACATCAGAGGCATTCCTTTAGAAAGGGAAATTTTGGCAAATTTCCCCGTTTTTCGATGGCGCGTGGCACCGAGTCGAGAAGACGACCTTTCCGGCCCTCGGATGGCGAGGCCTCAACTGCCGGCATGGTTCCGAGACGAACTCCCGGCTGCACTTAGAAATTTTTCGGTCGGAGTTGGACTTAGAAACATTTTAATCTAATTGAAAGAAATGTTTTTTGAAAAATGTGATACATGCATCAATGTTATTCTTATGATAAGGCAAACACTGCCTAAGCTTCGCTTTTGGTAATTTGTCCCATTTTAAGTAGCAGTTTGCTCTGAAAGTGGTCATTCCCCCATGTACTCCGCGGCTGTACTTAGAAAAAGTTTCGATATTTTGCAAATATAATTTTTTTAAATACATGAAATATACATCAGAGGCATTGTTTTAGAAAGGGAAACTCATCCCAAAAACAATTTTGGCAAATTTACCCGTTTTTCGATGGCGCGTTGCACCGAGTCAAGAAGACGACCTTTCCGGCCCTCGGGCGGCGGGGCTTCAACTGCCGGCATTGTTCCAGGACGAACTCCCGCCTGGACTTAGAATTTTTTCGGTCGGAGTTGGACTAAGATAAATTTTGATCCAAGTGAAAAAATGTTCTTCGAAATATGTGAAACATGCATCAATGGTATTCGTTTGAAAGGCAAACACATCCTAAGCTTCGCTTTTGCTAATTTGTCCTTCTTTAAGTAGCAGTTTGCTCCGTAAGTGGTCGTTGCCTCATGTACTCCGCGGCTGGACTTAGAAAAATTTTCGATATTTTGCATAAATAAATTGTTTAAAAACATGAAGTATACATCTGAGGCATTCTTTTAGAAAGGGAAACTCATCCCAAGCACAATTTGGCAAATATCCCCGTATTTCGAGGGCGTGTTGCACCGGACCTACAAGACGACAATTCCGGGCCTCGGGCGGTGAGGCCTCAACTGCCGGCATGGTTCCGACACGAACTGCCGGCTGGACTTGGAAATTTTTCGCTCGGAGTTGAACCTTGAAAAAAATTTTTCGCACCGAAAAAAACATTCTTTGATAAATGTGAAACATGCTTCATTGGTGTTCGTTTGATAAAGAAAACATCCTTAGCCTCGTTTTTGCTAATTTGTCCCTCTTTCATTAACCTTTTGCGCCGATATGGACTTAGAAAAAGTTTCGAAATTTTACAATTATAATTTTTTAAAACATGAAATGTACATCAGAGGCATTGTTTTAGAAAGGGAAACTCATCCCAAAATCAATTTTGGCAAATTTCCCCTTTTTTCGATGGCGCTTTGCAACGAGTCGAGAAGACGACCGTTTCGGACCTCGGATGGCGAGGCCTCAACTGCCGCCATTGTTCCGAGACAAACTGCCTCCTGGACTTGGAAATTTTTCGCTCGGAGTTGGACCTTGAAAAAATTTTTTCGCAAAGAAAAAAGCATTCTTTGATAAATGTGAAACATACATCATTGGTGTTCGTTTGATAAAGAAAACAAATCCAAAGCCTTCTTTTTGCTAATTTGTCCCTCTTTCATTAACCTTTTATGCCGATTTGGACTTAGAAATAGTTTCGATATTTTCGATTTCGATCTCGATTTCCGATTTCGATTTCGATTTCGATGGCGATTTCGATTTCGGATTTCGAATTCGATTTCTATTTCGATTTCGATTTCGATTTTTATTTCGATTTCGATTTCTGATTTCGATTTCGATGGCGATTTTGATTTCGATTTTGATTCGATTTCGATATTTCAATTTCGATTTCTGATTTCGATTTCGATTACGAATTCGATTTCGAATTCTATTTCGAATTCGATTTCAATTTCGATTTTTATTTCGATTTCGATTTCGATGTCGATTTCGATTTCGATTTCCGATTTCGATTTCGGTTCGATTTCGATTTCGAATTCGATTTCTATTTCGATATTTCGATTTGGATTTCCGATTTAGATTTTTCGATTTTGAATTCAATTTCGATTTCGATATTTCGATTTCGATTTCGAATTCGATTTCGAATTCGATGTCGATTTCGATTTCGATTTCGAATTCAATTTCGATTTCAATATTGCGATTTCGATTTCGAATTCGATTTCGATTTCGATTTCGATTTTTATTTCGATTTCGATTTCGATTTCTATTTCGATTTCGATTTCCAATTTCGATTTCGATTTCGAATTCGAATTCGATTTCGGTTTCGATTTCGATTTCCGATTTCGATTTAGATTTAGATTTCGATTTCGATTTCGATTTCGAATTCGATTTCGAATTCGATTTCGAATTCGATTTGTCGACGGGCCCTAAAACCCACTAATCCGATCCAATACAATCTTTGCTACGAGCCCCAAATGACAAAAAGCTCTTTCCCCTTTTTTAGAAAATACTTTCGCAATATTTAAATGTTTCTGGCGGCAACAGATTGGCGCTAATTAGACGAACCATTTAGCTTGGAGAATATGCACTGCTACAAACTGAACAATTTTTGGGATTTGTTTTCATGTTACTTCATCTTATTCTTCTTCTCCTTCTCCTCCTCCTCATCCTCCCCCCCTTATTCGAACTTTTACATACCCATTTAAGTACAACTTATAACTATCGTCATACAGTTTAGGCAGTAATTAAGCCGTAGTCAGCAGAGGCTATCTAAGGCAAACACATCCTAAGCTTCGCTTTTGCTAATTTGTCGCTTTGTAAGTAGCAGTTTGCTACGAAAGTGGTCGTTCTCCATGTACTTCGCGGCTGGACTTAGAAAAATTTTCGATATTTTGCATAAATAAATTGTTTAAAAACATGAAGTATACATCTGAGGCATTCTTTTAGAAAGGGAAACTCATCCCAAGCACAATTTGGCAAATATCCCCGTATTTCGAGGGCGTGTTGCACCGGACCTACAAGACGACAATTCCGGGCCTCGGGCGGTGAGGCCTCAACTGCCGGCATGGTTCCGACACGAACTGCCGGCTGGACTTGGAAATTTTTCGCTCGGAGTTGAACCTTGAAAAAAATTTTTCGCACCGAAAAAAACATTCTTTGATAAATGTGAAACATGCTTCATTGGTGTTCGTTTGATAAAGAAAACATCCTTAGCCTCGTTTTTGCTAATTTGTCCCTCTTTCATTAACCTTTTGCGCCGATATGGACTTAGAAAAAGTTTCGAAATTTTACAATTATAATTTTTTAAAACATGAAATGTACATCAGAGGCATTGTTTTAGAAAGGGAAACTCATCCCAAAATCAATTTTGGCAAATTTCCCCTTTTTTCGATGGCGCTTTGCAACGAGTCGAGAAGACGACCGTTTCGGACCTCGGATGGCGAGGCCTCAACTGCCGCCATTGTTCCGAGATGAACTCCCGCCTGGACTTAGAATTTTTTCAGTCGGAGTTGGACTTAGATAAATTTTGATCAAAGTGAAAAAATGTTCTTTGAAAAATGTGAAACATGCATCAATGGTATTCGTTTGATAAGGCAAACACATCCTAGGCTTCGCTTTTGCTAATTTGTCCCTGTTTAATTAGCAGTTTGCTCCGAAAGTGGTCGTTCCCCCATGTACTTCGCGGCAGGACTTAGAAAAACTTTCGATATTTTGCAAAAATAATTTTTTTAAAAACATGAAGTATACATCAGAGGCATTCCTTTAGAAAGGGAAATTTTGGCAAATTTCCCCGTTTTTCGATGGCGCGTGGCACCGAGTCGAGAAGACGACCTTTCCGGCCCTCGGATGGCGAGGCCTCAACTGCCGGCATGGTTCCGAGACGAACTCCCGGCTGCACTTAGAAATTTTTCGGTCGGAGTTGGACTTAGAAACATTTTAATCTAATTGAAAGAAATGTTTTTTGAAAAATGTGATACATGCATCAATGTTATTCTTATGATAAGGCAAACACTGCCTAAGCTTCGCTTTTGGTAATTTGTCCCATTTTAAGTAGCAGTTTGCTCTGAAAGTGGTCATTCCCCCATGTACTCCGCGGCTGTACTTAGAAAAAGTTTCGATATTTTGCAAATATAATTTTTTTAAATACATGAAATATACATCAGAGGCATTGTTTTAGAAAGGGAAACTCATCCCAAAAACAATTTTGGCAAATTTACCCGTTTTTCGATGGCGCGTTGCACCGAGTCAAGAAGACGACCTTTCCGGCCCTCGGGCGGCGGGGCTTCAACTGCCGGCATTGTTCCAGGACGAACTCCCGCCTGGACTTAGAATTTTTTCGGTCGGAGTTGGACTAAGATAAATTTTGATCCAAGTGAAAAAATGTTCTTCGAAATATGTGAAACATGCATCAATGGTATTCGTTTGAAAGGCAAACACATCCTAAGCTTCGCTTTTGCTAATTTGTCCTTCTTTAAGTAGCAGTTTGCTCCGTAAGTGGTCGTTGCCTCATGTACTCCGCGTCTGGACTTAGAATAAATTTCGATATTTTGCAAATATAAGTTTTTTAAAAACATGCAATATACATTAGAGGCATTATTATTAGAAAGGGAAGCTCATCACAACCACAATTTTGGCAAATTTCTCAGTATTTCGATGGCGCGTTGCACCAGACCTATAAGACGACAATTCCGGCCCTCGGGCGGAGAGGCCTCAACTTTCGGCATGGTTCCAAGACGAACTCCGGGCTGGACTTGCAAATTTTTCGCTCGGAGTTGGACTTTGAAAAAAAAAAATTCCGACCGAAAAAACCCTTTTTTGATAAATGTGAAGCATGCATCATTGGTGTTCGTTTGATAAAGAAAACACATCCTAAGCCTCGTTTTTGCTAACTTGACCCTCTTTCATTAACCTTTTGCGCCGATTTGGACTTAGAAAAAGTTTCGATATTTTGCATTAATAATTTTTGTAAAAACATGAAGTATACATCAGAGGCATTCTTTTAGAAAGGGAAACTCATCCCAAGCACAATTTGGCAAATATCCCCGTATTTCGATGGCGCGTTGCACCGGACCTACAAGACGACAATTCCGGGCCTCGGGCTGTGAGGCCTCAACTGCCGGCATGGTTCCGAGACAAACTGCCTCCTGGACTTGGAAATTTTTCGCTCGGAGTTGGACCTTGAAAAAATTTTTTCGCAAAGAAAAAAGCATTCTTTGATAAATGTGAAACATACATCATTGGTGTTCGTTTGATAAAGAAAACAAATCCAAAGCCTTCTTTTTGCTAATTTGTCCCTCTTTCATTAACCTTTTATGCCGATTTGGACTTAGAAATAGTTTCGATATTTTCGATTTCGATCTCGATTTCCGATTTCGATTTCGATTTCGATGGCGATTTCGATTTCGGATTTCGATTTCGATTTCGCTTTCGATTTCGATTTCGCTTTCGAATTCGATTTCGAATTCGACTTCGATTTCGATTTCGATTTTTAATTCGATTTCGATTTCTATTTCGATTTCGATTTCGATGGCGCGTTGCACCGAGCCTAGAAGACGGCCTTTCTGGCCTCGAGCGGCGAGGCCTCAACTGCCGGCATGGTTCCGAGACGAACTCCCGGGGAACTTGGAAATTTTTCTCTCGGAGTTGGACTTTGAAAAATTTTGATCGAAGTGAAAAAAATGTTTTTTTAAAAAATGTGAAACATGCATTAGTGGCATTCTTAATTTCGATTTCGATTTCAATTTCGAATTCGATTTCGAATTCGATTTCGATTTCGATTTCTATTTCGATTTCGATTTTTATTTCGATTTCGATTTCCGATTTCGATTTCGATTTCCATGGCGATTTCGATTTCGGATTTCGATTTCTATTTCGCTTTCGATTTCGATTTCGAATTCGAATTCGACTTCGAATACGATTTCGATTTTTATTTCGATTTCGATTTCTATTTCGACTTCGATTTCGATGTCGATTTCGATTTCGATTTCCGATTTCGTTTTGGATTTCGATTTCGATGGCGATGGCGATTTCGATTTCGATTTCGATTTCTATTTCGACTTCGATTTCGATGTCGATTTCGATTTCGATTTCCGATTTCGATTTGGATTTCGATTTCGATGGCGATGGCGATTTCGATTTCGATTTCGATTCGATTTCGATTTCGATTTCGATTTCTATTTCGATATGCCAAGACGAACTCCTGGCTGGACTTGGAAATATTTCGCTCGGAGATGGACTTTGAAAAATAATTCCGACCGAAAAAAGCCTTTTTTGATAAATGTGAAGCATGCATCATTGGTGTTCGTTTGTTAAAGGAAACACATCCTAAGCCTCGTTTTTGCTAACTTGACCCTCTTTCATTAACCTTTTGCGCCGATTTGAACTTAGAAAAAGTTTCGATATTTTGCATTAATAATTTTTTTAAAAACATGAAGTATACATCAGAGGCATTCTTTTAGAAAAGAAAACTCATCCCAAGCACAATTTGGCAAATATCCCCGTATTTCGATGGCGCGTTGCACCGGACCTACAAGAGGACAATTCCGGGCCTCGCGCGGTGAGGCCTCAACTGCCGGCATGGTTCCGAGACAAACTGCCTCCTGGACTTGGAAATTTCCCTCTCGGAGTTGGACTTTGAAAAATTTTGATCGAAGTGAAAATTTTTTTTTGAAAATTGTGAAACATGCATCAGTGGCATTCGTTTGATAAGGCAAACACATCCCAGGGTTCGCTTCTGCTAATTTGTCCCTCTTTAAGAAGCAGTTTGCTCCGAAAGTGGTCGTTCGCCCATGTTCGATTTCGATTTCGATTTCTATTTCGAATTCGATTTCGATTTCGATTTCAATTTCGATTTCGATATTTATTTCGATTTCGATTTCGATTTAGTTTTCGATTTCGATTTCCGATTTCGATTTCGATTTCAATTTTGATTTCGATTTCGATTTGGATGGCGATTTCGATTTCGATTTCGATTCGATTGCGATTTCGATTTCGAATTCGATTTCGATATTTCGATGTCGATTTCGATTTCCGATTTCGATTTCAATTTTGATTTCGATTCGATTTCCAATTCGATTTCGAATTCAATTTCGATTTCGATTTTTATTTCGATTTCGATTTCGATTTCGATTTCAATTTCCGATTTCGATTTCGATTGCGTTGGCGATTTCGATTTCGATTCGTTTTCGATTTCGATTTTGATTTCGAATTCGATTTCAATAATTCGATTTCGATTTCCGATTTCGATTTCGAATTCGATTTCGATTTTTATTTCGATTTCGATTTCTATTTCTATTTTGCAACATTTTATTTCGCTCCATTTATTTGTTATCTCCCGAGATAGAACTGAGTGAAACGCAATCAAATATCTTTGATCGGCGCAAATTGGTTCAAACCTCTTTGCCGCCTTTTACTTTTTCCTTTCACGTTCATCAACTGTTTATACTCATAATGCAATGGCGCAAAATTGACGTTTTGTTTGCAGTTTGTTGTTTGCGTTATGCAAACTATGTATATTTTTACTTTAATTATTTATTTACCACCTTATGTGTTTAGTTACTTGCTATCTCCCCAGATACAATTAACTGAAGCGCAATCAATTCACTTTGCTATGAGCCCAAAATGAAACAAAGTTCTTTGTATTTTTTAATCTTTTCTTTCGCGATATTCAACTGTTTCAGCTCGCAACGCAATGGTACCAGTAAGACGAAGGGTTACCAGGTAGAATTTACAGTGTTCCAAACAAATCAAACTTTCGTCATTTTTCACTTTGCTCCTTCTTATTCTTCGTCTTCTTTTTTCCTTTTTACACTTTTAAGTACATATTTAGGCACAATTCAGACGCACCATGACAAATTTAAGTCGTATAGAAGCAGATGAAATAGTGGTTGGAAGAGAAAATCTGAGGGAATAGGGAATAGTTCTCACAACTAACTCTAGATGGGCCTACTTCGCTATTTTCAAACGAAACGGGATATTCGCCGTAAACTTCTATATTTACTTGACATTTGACATTTTGGTTGCGGTTTATTTTTAGT
Source organism: Mantis religiosa (assembly GCA_030765055.1). NCBI lineage: Eukaryota > Metazoa > Arthropoda > Insecta > Mantodea > Mantidae > Mantis > Mantis religiosa. The sequence goes on along the minus strand of CM060948.1, from coordinate 252,936,885 downwards.
TTATGCAACAAAATTTAGTTATATATTATCTGTTTTTTTCTTGTTTATGATCATGATGCTGTCATGACAAGGAACAATCTCTAGGTACAGACAGCAGTACTCAAAATTAAATATAGTGGGCGCCACTTCGCCGAAAACAAAACAAGATCATCGCGGTAAATCTTAATATTAAATTGACAGTAGACACTTTGGCTGCTATTCATTGTCCTCGCTATGCAACATTTTATTTCATTCTATTTGTTTTCTGCCGAGATAGAACTAAGTTAAACGCAATCAAACCTCTTTGTTCGGCGCCAAAACGGTCAAATCTCTTTGCCGCACTTTACTCTTTCCTTTCACGCTCTTTAACTGTTTATACTCATAATGCCCTGGCGGCAGTAACACGAACTGTTTAACTCGTAGAATTTACAGTGCCATAAGCCAAACGAATAATCGATTTTATTTTTATTTCCCTTTGTCTTCTTCCTCCTTATTGGTCCTCTTAACCTTCATTATTAAAAATAATTTAAAATTTTAATGTTATTTTATGCTAAATTAAACACCGTTTCTCAATTTTGCTTAAAACATTTACATTCTCATGTAGAATAAAAGTTACAGATGTGTTAGAAATACAACCTGCGCATTACTCTTCTACATTAGCCTTCAGTTTTTTTCTTCTAATGTTTCACTGTTTGCCTTTAAATTGGATCTTTGGGAATATTTATAAAAATTCTTTATCATTCACAGTTTTTCCTGATTTCCTCTTCTTTTGCCGTTGTTTCTCCTGTTCTTTCTTTTCTTCTCTTGGGGTTAACACTTCAGCAATATTCCAGATTCTGTATTTTTATCTCCAATACTATCATCAGGATTCAAATGTTTAAGCACATATTTCAAATATCAATGGAAGTTGAAAGGTACCAAACGCAGGCAAAAAGTTAAACAAAGTGCTGTTTCACTCAACTAATTTAAAAAATCCTCTTTCTTTAAT
>CM060948.1:252923418-252933418 GCA_030765055.1 Mantis religiosa | reverse complement strand
ACTTGTAGGTGGCGCTCCTCGGTGCGATGTCCTCCCAGGTCGGTCTCGTCCCTGCGTCCACTTCCCTCAAGAGTGGCCCCAAGTCTGCGTCCGCCAGCTGCTCCCTCCTCAGGCCTGCGCTATCCCAGCCTTCAGCAGGCACTGCCACAACTACTCGGACTGCTGCGGCACGCTCCTCCTCTTCCACTCTTGTGCGCTCGTGGGCGTCCTGGATCTGCGATAGGACACCTCCAATGCAATGGTCGCTGGCGTCGGTGTCCACAATGAAGGCGCCACCCGGTTGTGGGAAACCCAAAATTGAAGCACTGCACAGGGTCCCCTTCGGGTGCTGGAAAGCGTCTTCGGCGTCCTCCGTCCACACATAAGGCCGGTTTTCCTCCGTCAGGCGGGTGAGGGGTTTTGCGATGTTGTCGGCCTTTTCCTCTAAATCATTAAGGCGGTCGTCTACTTGACCCTTCCGCGTGCCCAGGTTCGTGACGTCATCCCCCACGCCGGCCAACCGTTCCTCAAACTTGGCGGCGAGAGCCTCGTTCGCCACCTTCATTTCGGTAGCCAGACCGTCGTTCGCTGCTCTCTTTTCCGTGGTTAACTCGGCCTTCATTTGTTCCATCTTCTCGGCGATGTTGTCCCTAGCCGTCCTGATCAGTTTCAGTTCCGCGGCCAGGTTACTTCTAGTCTCCAGCTTCTCTGTTAATTCGGCCCGCATTTCTTCCATCTTCCCGATTAGTTCGGCCTTCATTTCCATCATCTTCTCCAAAAATTTTTCCAATGCCGCGTCCATGGTTGTAATGTTCGGTGATGTTGTTTTCCCGCTTCCTGACACCAGTGTGACTTTGTGTTATATCCCACTTCTGACGCCAGTGTGACTTTGTGGGTTCGTGGAATAAAAAGTCCAATTACACCACTCAACAATGTTCTTTATTTCTACCGACTTACAGTTTAACACTTGCCAATTACACAAAATTACTTGCTGCACACAATTACAATTTACCAGTTCGTCCGTTGCAACTTCACTTGTACTCGCGATTACATAAACTCCGATACTCATACACAGTTCGTACAGTCCCGTTGCACAACCCTTTCCGTTCATTAACACGTCACTGACTAACTCTTACACCAAGAACTGCGACTGTCTTCTCGCTCACACTCACTAACCAACTGATTGACCAACACAACCAACAACTGACTCCGTCTGTCTGTAACCCTCTTTATATCGGAATATCGCCGGTTTCTAGTGACCAGGAGAATGTTCCAGTAAACGAAAGGTCGAGAAACAGGTGTAGAGAAAAAACAGGCGACCAGTCATGTTTTCCCCTAACCACAAGTCTGTCACCACTACAAGACAAACGAGGAGAAGGTGTGGCTAACGCGGTCCTCCCCCCTGCCTTCCGTTCGCAGCTGGTACAGGGTGCTCCAGAGGTCCGTTACAATAATAATAATAATAATAATAATAATAATAATAATAATAATAATAATAATAATAATAATAATAATAATAATAATAATAATAATAATAATAATAATAATAATAATAATAATAATAATAATAATAATAATAATAATAATAATAATAATAATAATAATAATAATAATAATAATAATAATAATAATAATAATAATAATAATAATAATAATAATAATAATAATAATAATAATAATAATAATAATAATAATAATAATAATAATAATAATAATAATAATAATAATAATAATAATAATAATAATAATAATAATAATAATAATAATAATAATAATAATAATAATAATAATAATAATAATAATAATAATAATAATAATAATAATAATAATAATAATAATAATAATAATAATAATAATAATAATAATAATAATAATAATAATAATAATAATAATAATAATATTAATAATAATAATAATAATCATCATCATCATCATGATGATGACGATGACGATGATAATGATGATGTGAATGATAATTGTCATAGTCATACTCGTAGTCATAGTCATAGTCATCATAATCATAATCATAATCACCATCGCCATCACCATAAACCGACCGACCGAAGTGCTGGCTGGTTGTATAAGGCCAGAAGGTTATAGCTGCGTGCCCACCCGTTAAGGGTTTTACAGCAGGTAGAGTTCCTCTTTTCGTGATGTTTTAGGATCGGTTGTGGGTTTTGCGTTAGAAATTATTTCGAGTTAACAAAGTTTATGTACCTCAGGTTGTGTGAATGGATGCAAAAGCTTGCACTCTGGTGTTCTACTTCTTAATTTGTTTTAAATTGTTGTAGCTGCCGAGTTCAAATTTTGGTCAGGATGAGTCTTCCAAATAGGTTTCTTGTGGGATTTCCCTTTATCCTGAAAGTTGGGTTTCAGCTCGCTGTAAACTTTATGGGCCCTAGGCTCATTTCAGCATCAGTTTATCCATTTCATTTATTGTACAATAGGATCTGAGATGGGAGAAAATGAACTAAAATATTAGGAGTAAGATAATATCTGCATACCTTGATTAATATCAATTAGATGGCGAAATAAATATATTTATAAAAGGTGTGAAAGAGGTAGAGTGATGTTCAGATGCAGCTCGACGGATTCTAAAATACTTATCGATGATTTTGAAGTGCGTTTAAATGCAACAGTCCTTCATATTAGACAGACATGAGTTCTTTTAAGCAGAAATTTGTTACCGTCATTGGTTCTGCAATATTTGAACTCAAGAGATTTCAGAATATTATGCATATAAGATACAGAAGCCTTATATTCTATTTCCCCCCTCATAAGTTGGCCTGCCTTTTGGCAGTTGAATAATTATTCACCCTTGTCATATAAATCATAAATTGTTCTGCGTAAAACGCACTTTTGAAAATTGTTTAAGTTGGTAGCACGTTTTTCAGCTGCTCGATGTTTCCCTGGAGATCTAAACATGAAAACTTCACCTACTTGGTAAACTGTTTGTCTTCTTTAATAACGTTCGTCATAGAAAGAGCACTCACGTGACAAGCTTGTAACATTAATTCTCGACTTCCAGCGAAATTTGTACTTTCGAGGACGTCTAATAGACTCCTGTTTGTAAAAGGAATACACATTAATAAGGATATTTTAAACTGCTTATGTAAACTCTTATGAGTTGTTTGACTGTTACTACTAGACGCACCAGTACTAGGCTTAGTAAGTGGTATATATATATATATATATATATATATATATATATATATATATATATATATATACTTACTTTGAAAAGCTTGTGTGTACTCTTAAAACATCACCAGTTTACTGAAAGCAGGATACAAAATATTCTGTTTTGGAGTGTTTGTGATAACCGAATTTGTTCTTATGGAAAAAAATATTGTAAAAGTTTTCCACAAACGCTTAGATTCTGTAAATTCTGAACGTCTTTAAGCTGTAGGATTTTTATATAAACTTTATACCTAACTCACGATTCAAACGATAAGTGTACGTAATTACTTTTGTTATTTGGGTTTGGTGGTGAAGTTGGAATCAGAGGAGAAGATCTGGAAGAATAAAGAATATTACAGAAAGCTAATTCAGGAGTGTTCCTCTTCACTATTAGTAACGAAAAATCATCGAAGTAAATTTTGTATTAAACGCTAAGCGATATTTTGTAAGCTGTTAATTTTTATGTTGTTCAATTTTAAGTTTCTTCTTATTTATTTGTTCTCTAGTTTATTCCATTATCTCCTGAGACTGGTATAAGTGAAACACAAACAAAGCTCTTTGCTACGACGGGCCCAAATGACCTCGTTGTCGACGGGCCCTAAAACCCACTAATCCGATCCTATACAATCTTTGCTACGAGCCCCAAATGATAAAAAGCTCTTTCCCCTTTTTTAGAATATACTTTCGCAATATTTAAATGTTTCTGGCGGCAACAGATTGGCCCCAATTAGACGAACCATTTAGCTCGGAGAATATGCATTGCTACAAACTGAACAATTTTTGGGACTTGTTTTCACGTTACTTCATCTTATTCTTCTTCTCCTTCTCCTCCTCCTCATCCTCCCCCCCCCTTATTCGAACTTTAACATACCCATTTAAGTACAACTTATAACTATCATCATACAGTTTAGGCAGTAATTAAGCCGTATGGGCTCATTTGGACATCATTTCACCCATTCATCGTCTGATATGACATAACGTTGGAGGACGTAAAACTACAAAAAAAAAAAAAAAAAAACATCGGTGCGAACTTCTCTATTTACGTGAAATTTTACATGTAGCTTGCTGTTTATTTTTAGCAAATGCATCACCTTACCTTTATTTATTGTTCATTTGTTGTATTTTATTTATGGTCGTGATGCTGTCATCAGAAGAAACATTCTGCAGGAACAGGGAGTATTACTCAAAACTTACACTAAAGGGCGCTACTTCGCCATCCAAAACAAAACAAGATCAACGCGGGAAATCTTGATGTTTAACTGACAATCGAAAATCTGCTTGCTGTTCTTTGTTCACGCTATAAAATATTTTATCTCATTCTATTTATTTGTAATCTCCCGAGATAGAAGTAAGTGAAACGCAATTCTAACCTCTTTATACGGCTCCAAAATGCTTCAAATCTCTTTGTGCTTCTTTAAAATATTTCCTATCGTGATTTTCAATAAATTTACACATAATGCAATGCCGCTAATAAGACAAATTGTTTTTCTCTTATAACTCGCAGTGCTAAAAACCAAACGCACTTTAGGTGCTATTCTGATTTTTCTTCTTCACTTTCCTAACCAAACGTATTTCACATTTATATTTGTACACATTTTAAAACTACCGTGATAATTGTAAACAGTAGTGAAGGAGATGAAACAGTAATCAGAGGAGAAAATCTGAGATAATAAGGGATAATACTGCAAACTATTTCTAGAGGGCGCCAATTCTCCATTCCTAAAGGAATCCATATCATAACAGTAAGATCTGATATTTAATTTACATTCCATTTTTGGTTGCTTTTCTTTGTTCATGCAATTCAGTATTCTTATTTATTTGTGCATTTATTTACTTATTTATTTAACTATTCATTTATTTATATGTATTTATTTGGTGTTATTTCAATATTATTTTATCCATTTCATTGACTGAACCTTACGATCTCATATGGGACAAAATGAACGATTATTTCTGCATAACTTGATTACCATCAAGTAGAGAGAGAAATGAATATATTTTAAAATGGTGAAAAGGGTACAGTGATGTTCAAATGCAGCTTCACAGATTCTAATATACATATCGATGATATTGAAGTGTGTTTAATTGAAACAGCCCCTCACGTTAGAGAGACATCACTAGAAACAGAGAAAAAAAAACTTACCCGAAATAAATGTTCGTTATTTTACAAACTTTAATTATATGATAATATCAAAATTCACATTTTAGACAAGACCTCGCTGCTGTTATCTTTAATATTCCTCATCTTGTATTCTAAAATACAAGTTCCTCATTTTTCTTTCGCGATATTCAATTGTTTCTACTCGAAATGCAATGGGGCCAATAAGGCGAAGCGGTCACTTCGTAGAATTTACAGTGCTCAAAAATAAACATATTTCTGCATATGTTTCACCTTACCTCTTATTACTTCTCGTTTTCCTTTTCTCCTTTTTCGACTTTTATAAATATATATTTAGTTACAACTCAAAAGTATCATGATAAAGTCAGGCAGTATAGAAGCAGATGTAGTAGTGGTCGTAAGAGAAAATCTGAGAGAATAGGGAATAGTTCTCAGAATTAACTCTAGATAGCGCTGCCTCGCTATTCTTAAACGTAACAAGATCTTCGCGGTAAAATTTTATATTTACTTGATATTTGACGTTTTGTTAGCTGTTTATTTTTAGGTAATGCTTCATCATATATTTATATATGATTTGTTTGTTGTTTCTTGTTCATGGTCACGATGCTGTCATGAGAAGAAACCATCTGGGGGTACAGGGAGTAGTGCTCAAAATTAAATCTAGTGGGCGCTACCTCGCCATTCGTAAACAAAACAAGATCATCGCGGTAAATTTTAATATTAAATTGACAGTCGACACTCTGGCTGCTGTTCATTGTTCACGATATGCCACATTTTATTTCGTTCTACTTATTTGTTGTCTCCGAATATAGAACTAGGTGAAACGCCGCTTTGTTTGGCGCCGAAGTGGTTCAGATACCTTTGCCACCTTTTACTCTTTCCTTTCATGTTCTTCAACTGTTTATAGAGCGAACTGTTTATACTCATAATGCAATGGCACCAATAAGACGAAATGTATAGATCGTAGAATTAGCAGTGCTACAAAACAAACGAATTTTCAATGCTTCTAGTCTTTGGTCCCTTGTCATTTTGTTATCGGTTTATTTTTATTCTATGCAATATCGTACATTTATATATTATTAGTATTGTCACCCGAACAGCGGAATTCGCGATAGAACCAGCTGGCAGGTAGGGCCATACAGGTGAATCCAGGCCACGGCTACACATTTATCTCGTGTCACTAATTGAGAGGATGATTAGAAGAGCGGCACGAGCCCTGTACCGTCTCTTTCCCCTTCCCCGACGTCTGGAACATCTGCTATGATTTTCCGAACCGAGAAGCTTGCAGAAACAGCGATCTTACTTTATAAGGCAGCAGTGGACGAGTCAGTGCAGTTCTTGGCAAACAGCCACGTGGAGCGCTGGGCTAGTGAACGGACTGGAATACTGTGTACGTGTATCAGAGGAGTTGTACATAATTGTGAGTGTAGAGTGGACTTGTGACAGACGAACTGCCGAATTTTAATTGTGTGCGCTACGTAGTTCCGTGTAATCGGCAAGTGTTCCAAATGTAGCTTGGTGGAAACAAAGAACATTTTGAGTTTGTGCAATTGGACTTTTAAATTCACGAACCTACAAGGTCACAGTATATTGTTTCTTGTTTATGTTCATGACGCTATCATAAGAAGCAACAATCTAGAGGAACAGGGAGTGGTACTCAAAAGTTCAATCACGTTAGCGCTACCTCGCCATTCCTAAACAAAACAAGATCATCGCGGTAAATCCTGATATTCAATTGACATTCCAAGTTTTGACTGCTGCTCATTGTTCACGCTATGCAACATTTTATTTAATTCTATTTATTAGTTTAATCCCGCGATAGTTCTGGAATTAATTAAACTAATTTGAAAGTGCGCTAATTCATTATTTGTAACACAAACAAGATCATCGCACTATACTTTGATATTTAGTAGATATTTGACATCTTTTTGTTTGCCCTTTTCTAACATTATGTATTTATTTTCACTTATTGTTATTTTATCTTCTAAATAAATATAGCTGAAAGACAAACAACCTCTTTGCTAAAGTTCCCAATGATTAAAATCTCTTTATCATGTTTACTCTTTCCTTCCGCAAACTTTTATTATTTTTGTCAATTGAATTTTATTATGTTTTAGCTATTTTGTTGTCATTCAGAGTTTGTGTGTGATTTGGTTCTTCTTTAAACATGTTTATTTCAGGTTTTATTTCTTGTATTCCTTTTGTCTTGCTTTCCATCTTTATTTCTTCCTTTATTTCTATCTTTCCTTCTTTCAACTTTTCTTTCTGCCTTCCTTTCCTTCCATCCTTCATCTTAAGGACAGTGAGATTATTTTGGATACAGATATTTGCTTTATATCTTTGTCCTAGACGAATTAGAGCTTTTATCAAAGGAAAGATGGCAAAAGTGTTCTGGAAATGTGTAAGTTCGGAAAATCTTGAATGTAATCTTCTTTTTTCTGTAGAACTCCACCTTTAACCTAAATAGCGGTTCAAACCACAGATATGAATATTTCTTTTTGTTTATAGTGATGACGCATTATTCGCTAGAAACAATCTGGAAAAGTACGTAATTTTACTCAAAACTGATTCTAGATTATGCTACTTCAACATTGGTAAACGCAGCAAGTATATGGTAGTAAATATTGGCTTTTATATTACATCCGATATTTTTTTGCAGTTTGTTGTATATGTTATGGAAATTATGTATATTTTTACCTTATTTATTTACTACCTTAATTATTTATTTACTTATCTCCCGATATAGAAATAACTGAAGCGCGATCAATCTTCTTTTCTACGAACTCGAAGTGACTTAAAGTTCTTTGCATTTTTTCAATTGTTTCTTTCACAATATTTAATTGTTTCTACTCGCAATGCCATGTCCCCAGTAAGACGAATCGTTTAGCTCGTAGAATTGACAGTGTTCCAAAATAAACAAATTTCTGCTTTTGTTTCACATATCTTGTTCTTATTTCTCGTCTTCTTTTTCTCCTTTTTCGACTTTTTGACATACATATTTAAGTACAATACAACAATATGATGATAAGTTTAGGCAGGATAGAAGTAGATGTAGCAGTGGTCAGATGAGAAAATCTGAGATAATAGGGAATAGTTCTCAGAAGTAACTCTAGATGGCGCTATCTCGCTATTCCTTAACGGAAAAAAAATCTTCGCAATAAATGTTTATATTTACTTGATATTTGACATTTCGTTTGCGGTTTATTTTTATATTTGCTACATGATATATTTATATATCATTTGTCTATTGTTTCTTCTTTACGATCATGACGCTCTCATGAGAAGAAGCAATGTGAAGGTAGAGGAAGTAGTACTCAAATTAAATCTAGTGGGCGCTACCCCGGCATTCGTAAACAAAAGGAGATCATCGCGTAAATCTTAATATTAAATCGACAGTCGACACTCTGGCTGTAGTTCATTGTTCACGCTATGCAACATTTTATTTCGCTCCATTTATTTGTTATCTCCCGAGATAGAACTGAGTGAAACGCAATCAAATATCTTTGATCGGTGCAAATTGGTTCAAACCTCTTTGCCGCCTTTTACTTTTTCCTTTCACGTTCATCAACTGTTTATACTCATAATGCAATGGCGCAAAATTGACGTTTTGTTTGCAGTATGTTGTTTGCGTTATGCAAATTATGTATATTTTTACTTTAATTATTTATTTACCACCTTATGTGTTTAGTTACTTGCTATCTCCCCAGATACAATTAACTGAAACGCAATCAATTCACTTTGCTATGAGCCCAAAATGATACAAAGTTCTTTGTATTTTTTAATCTGTTCTTTCGCGATATTCAGCTGTTTCAACTCGCAATGCAATGGTACCAGTAAGACGAAGGGTTACCAGGTAGAATTTACAGTGTTCCAAACAAATCAAACTTTCGTCATTTTTCACTTTGCTCCTTCTTATTCTTCGTCTTCTGTTTTCCTTTTTACACTTTTAAGTACATATTTAGGCACAATTCAGACGCACCATGACAAATTTAAGTCGTATAGAAGCAGATGAAATAGTGGTTGGAAGAGAAAATCTGAGGGAATAGGGAATAGTTCTCACAACTAACTCTAGATGGCCCTAATTCGCTATCTTCAAACGAAACGGGATATTCGCCGTAAACTTCTATATTTACTTGACATTTGACATTTTGGTTGCGGTTTATTTTTAGTTTATGCAACAAAATTTAGTTATATATTATCTGTTTTTTTCTTGTTTATGATCATGATGCTGTCATGACAAGGAACAATCTGGAGGTACAGAAAGCAGTACTCAAAATTAAATATAGTGGGCGCCACTTCGCCGAAAACAAAACAAGATCATCGCGGTAAATCTTAATATTAAATTGACAGTAGACACTTTGGCTGCTATTCATTGTCCACGCTATGCAACATTTTATTTCATTCTATTTGTTTTCTGCCGAGATAGAACTAAGTTAAACGCAATCAAACCTCTTTGTTCGGCGCCAAAACGGTCAAATCTCTTTGTCGCACTTTACTCTTTACACTCTTTAACTGTTTATACTCATAATGCCCTGGCCGCAGTAACACGAACTGTTTAACTCGTAGAATTTACAGTGCCATAAGCCAAACGAATAATCGATTTTATTTTTATTTCCCTTTGTCTTCTTCCTCCTTATTGGTCCTCTTAACCTTCATATTTAAAAATAATTTAAAATTTTAATGTTATTTTATGCTAAATTAGACACCGTTTCTCAATTTTGC
>CM060948.1:252900918-252918418 GCA_030765055.1 Mantis religiosa | reverse complement strand
GACCGAAGTGCTGGCAAGTAGTTTGGATATTTTGCAAAAGTAATTTTTATAAAGTCATGAATGAGAGGCATGCCATCAGAGGCATCCTTTTAGAAGGGGAAATTCGTCCCAAGAACAATTTTGGCAAATTTCCCCGTTTTTCGATGGCGCGTTGCACCGGACCTATTAGACGGCAATTCCGGCCCTCGGGCGGCGTGGCCTCAACTGCCGGCATGGCTCCGAGACGAACTCCCGGGGGACTAAAAACTTTTTGGCTCGGAGTTGGACTTTGAAGCACTTTAAATTTTCTCAGGCCGAAAAAAGTTTTTTTGATAAATGTGAAACATGCATCCTTGGTGATCGCTTGATAAAGAAAACACATCCTAAGCCTCGTTTTTGCTAATTGGCCCTCTTTCATTAAGCTTTTGCGCCGATTTGGACTGGGAAGTAGTTTGGATATTTTGCAAAATTAATTTTTATAAGGTCATGAAATATACATCAGAGGCATCCTTTTAGAAGGGGAAATTCGTCCCAAGAACAATTTTGGCAAATTTCCCCGTTTTTCGATGGCGCGTTGCACCGGACCTATTAGACGACAATTCCGGCCCTCGGGCGGCGTGGCCTCAACTGCCGGCATGGCTCCGAGACGAACTCCCGGGAGACTTAAAAATTTTTGGCTCGGAGTTGGACTTTGAAAAATTTTGATCGAAGTGAAATTTTTTTTTTTTGAAAAATGTGAAACATGCATCAGTGGCATTCGTTTGATAAGGCAAACACATCCCAGAGTTCGCTTCTGCTAATTTGTCCCTCTTTAAGAAGCAGTTTGCACCGAAAGTGGTCGTTCGCCCATGTTCGATTTCGATTTCGATTTCGTTTTAAATTTCCATTTCGATTTCGATTTCGAATTCGATTTCGAATTCGATTTCGATTTCTATTTCGATTTCGATTTCCGATTTCGATTTCGATTTCGATGGCGATTTCGATTTTGGAATTCGATTTCGATTTCGCTTTCGATTTCGATTTCGAATTCGAATTCGACTTCGATTTCGATTTCGATTTCGATTTCGATTTTTATTTCGATTTCGATTTAGATTTCTATTTCGATTTCGATTTAGATTTAGATTTCGATGGCGCGTTGCACCGAGCCTAGAAGACGGCCTTCCTGGCCCTCGAGCGGCGAGGCCTCAACCGCCGGCATGGTTCCGAGACGAACTCCCGGGGAACTTGGAAATTTTTCGCTCGGAGTTTGACTTTGAAAAATTTTGATCGAAGTGAAAAAAATGTTTTTTTAAAAAATGTGAAACATGCATTAGTGGCATTCGTAAAAATAATATTTTAAGAACATGAAATATACATCAGACGCATTCTTTTAGAAGGGGAAACTCTTACCAAGCACAACTTTGGCAAATATCCCCGTATTTCAATAGCGCGTTGCACCAGACCTATTTCGATTTCGATTTCGATTTCAATTTTTATTTCGATTTCGATTTCGATGGCGCGTTGCACCGAGCCTAGAAGACGGCCTTTCTGGCCCTCGAGCGGCGATGCCTCAACTGCCGGCATGGTTCCGAGACGAACTCCCGGGGAACTTGGGAATTTTTCGCTCGGAGTTGGACTTTGAAAAATTTTGATCGAAGTGAAAAAAATGTTTTTTTAAAAAATGTGAAACATGCATCAGTGGCATTCGTAATTTCGATTTCGATTTCTATTGCGATTGCGATTTCGATTGTATTTCGATTTCGATTTCGATATTTCGATTTCGATTTCGAATTCGATTTCGAATTCGATTTCGATTTCGATTTCAATTTCGATTTCGATTTTTATTTCGAGTTCGATTTCGATTTAGATTTCGATTTCAGTTTCGATTTCCGATTTCGATTTCGATTTCAATTTTGATTTCGATTTCGATTTCGATGGCGATTTCAATTTCGATTCGATTTCGATTTCGAATTCGATTTCGATTTCCGATTTCGATTTCGATTTATATTTCGATTTCGATTTCGATACCGATGTCGATTTCGATTTCGAATTCGATTTCGATTTCCTATTTCGATTTCGATTTCGAATTCGATTTCGATGGCGATTTCGATTTCGATTTCGTTTTCGATTCGGTTTCGATTTCGAATTCGATTTCCATTTCGATATTTCGATTTCGATTTCCGATTTCGATTTCGAATTCGATTTCGAATTCGATTTCGATTTCTATTTCTATTTTGCAACATTTTATTTCGCTCCATTTATTTGTTATCTCGCGAGATAGAACTGAGTGAAACGCAATCAAATATCTTTGATCGGCGCAAATTGGTTCAAACCTCTTTGCCGCCTTTTATTTTTTCCTTTCACGTTCATCAACTGTTTATACTCATAATGCAATGGCGCAAAATTGACGTTTTGTTTGCAGTTTGTTGTTTGCGTTATGCAAATTATGTATATTTTTACTTTAATTATTTATTTACCACCTTATGTGTTTAGTTACTTGCTATCTCCCCAGATACAATTAACTGAAACGCAATCAATTCACTTTGCTATGAGCCCAAAATGATACAAAGTTCTTTGTATTTTTTAATATTTTCTTTCGCGATATTCAACTGTTTCAGCCCGCAATGCAATGGTACCAGTAAGACGAAGGTTTACCAGGTAGAATTTACAGTGTTCCAAACAAATCAAACTTTCGTCATTTTTCACTTTGCTCCTTCTTATTCTTCGTGTTCTTTTTTCCTTTTTAGACTTTTAGCTACATATTTAGGCATGTAAAGCTAGCTATTTTTGTGTAAGGGGTTCGTTTTTTCTATCTTCGCGTAAAAAGCTGATTTTCGCTTTTTATGCTGTTTCCACGCCAAAACTTCTTCTCCGCTGACAATTTACTTTGAGAATGAACATCGCATGTTAAGTTATATTTTAGCTCACCATTTAGTTCGTCCGCCATCCTTTTGACCATTGAGGCTAGTTTTCAAATTACGCTGTCGTTATAAACCACAGTTCGTCTTTTCACTTCACAATGCCATTTTCGTCTCGTTTAACCTCGGCAATCCTCTTTTGAAGATTGCAAAAAATGTACTTTTACGCAAAATCATCATTCCCCTAGAAGTTTTTCAAACCAAGCTTGTTTTTACGTAAAAAGCGATAATTTGGCGTAAAAAGTTCGTTTTTTTTACTATCTTCGCATAAAAAGCTGGTTTCGCTGTTAATGCTGTTTTCACACTAAAACGTCTTTTCCACAAACTATTTACTTTGAGAATTAACATTAGCTTGTTTTAAGTAAAAATCGCTGTTTTAGCGTAAAAAGTTCGTTTTTTGCTAACCGCGTGAGATGCTGATTTTCGCTTTTTATGCTGTGTCACGCTAAAACCTCTTTTCCGCAAATATTTTACTTTGACCATAAAGGCTATATTTGTTGTAAATTCATATCATGGATGTCACAGGTCGCTCTTTTCACATTAAAAGTCATTTTCCATAGATTCCTTTTATCCAAATAATGTCCATTTACGCAAAATCCTCATTCCAAAATACATCCTAAGGTTCGCTTTTGCTAATTTGTCCCTCTTTAAGTAGCAGTTTGCTCCGAAAGTGGTCGTTCCCCCATGTACCACGCGGCTGGGCTTAGAAAATTTTCGCTCGGAGCTGGACTTTTAACTTTTCTCGGACCGAAAAAAAGCTTTTCTGATACATGCATCATTGGTGTTCGTTTGATAAAGAAAAGATATCCTAAGCCTCCTATATGCTAATTTGTCCCACTTTAAGTTGCAGTTTGCTCCGAAAGTGGTCGTTCGCCCATGTACTTCGCGGCTGGACTTAGAAAATGTTCGCTCGGAGCTGCACTTTATCTCAGAGCGAAAAAGGTTTTTTTTGATAAATGTGAAACATGCATCCTTGGTGATCGTTTGATAAATCTATTTCGATTTCGATTTCGATTGCGATTTCGATTTCGATTCGATTACGATTTCGATATTTCGATTTCGATTTCGATTTTGATTTCGATTTCGATTTCTATTTTTATTTCGATTTCGATTTCGATGGTGCGCTGCACCGAGCCTAGAAGACGCCCTTTCTGGCCCTCGAGCGGCGAGGCCTCAACTGCCGGCATGGTTCCGAGACGAACTCACGGGCTCTTGGAAATTTTTCGCTCGGAGTTGGACTTTGAAAAATTTTGATCAAAGTGAAAAAAATGATTTTTTAAAAAATGTGAAACATGCATCAGTGGCATTCGTAATTTCGATTTCGATTTCGATTGCGATTTCGATTTCGATTCGATTTCGATTTTGATTTCGAATTCGATTTCGATTTCGATATTTCGATTTCGATCTTCGATTTCGATTTCGACTTCCAATTCGATTTCGAATTCGATTTCGATTTCGATTTTTATTTCGATTTCTATTTCGATTTCGATTTCGATTTTGATTTCGATGGCGCGTTGCACCAGACCTACAAGACGACAATTCCGGCCCTCGGGCGGCGTGGCCTCAACTGCCGGCATAGCTCCGAGACGAACTCCCGGGGGACTTAACAATTTTTCGCTCGGAGTTGGACTTCGAAAAATTCTGATCGAAGTGAAATTTTTTTTTTGAAAATGTGAAACATGCATCATTGGCATTCGCTTGATAAGGCAAACATATTCTAAGGTTCGCTTTTGCTAATTTGTCCCTCTTTAAGTAGCAGTTTGCTCCGAAAGTGGTCGTTCCCCCATGTACCACGCGGCTGGGCTTAGAAAATTTTCGCTCGGAGCTGGACTTTTAACTTTTCTCGGACCGAAAAAAAGCTTTTTTGATACATGCATCATTGGTGTTCGTTTGATAAAGAAAAGACATCCTAAGCCTCCTTTATGCTAATTTGTCCCACTTTAAGTAGCAGTTTGCTCCGAAAGTGGTCGTTCGCCCATGTACTTCGCGGCTAGACTTAGAAAATGTTCGCTCGGAGTTGTACTTTAAATTTTCTCAGACCGAAAAAAGTTTTTTTGGTAAATGTGAAACATGCATCCTTGGTGATCGTTTGATAAATCGATTTCGATTTCGATTGCGATTTCGATTTCGATTCGATTTCGACATGCATCAGTGGCATTCGTAAAAATAATTTTTAAGAACATGAGATATACATCAGACGCATTCTTTTAGAAGGGGGAACTCTTATCAAGCACAACTTTGGCAAATATCCCCGTATTTCAATAGCGCGTTGCACCAGACCTATTTCGATTTCGATATTTCGATTTCGATTTCGAATTCGATGTCGATTTCTGATTTCGATTTCGATTTCGATTTCTCTATCGTAATCGATATCGATTTCGATTGCGATTTTATTTCGA
The DNA here is from genome assembly GCA_030765055.1 of Mantis religiosa. Classification (NCBI taxonomy): domain Eukaryota; kingdom Metazoa; phylum Arthropoda; class Insecta; order Mantodea; family Mantidae; genus Mantis; species Mantis religiosa. The sequence continues at coordinate 252,913,143 of CM060948.1, read as the reverse complement.
TTCGATTTCAATTTTGATTTCGATATTTCGATTTCGATTTCGATTTCCGCTTTCCGATTTCCGATTTCGATTTCGAATTCGAATTCGATTTCGATTTTTATTTCGATTTCGATGGCGCGTTGCACCGAGCCTAGAAGACGGCCTTTCTGGCCCTCGAGCGGCGAGGCCTCAACTGCCGGCATGGTTCCGAGACGAACTCCCGGGGAACTTGGAAATTTTTCGCTCAGAGTTGGACTTTGAAAAATTTTGATCGAAGTGAAAAAAATGTTTTTTTAAAAAATGTGAAACATGCATCGGTGGCATTCGTAATTTCGATTTCGATTTCGATTGCGATTTCGATTCGATTTCGATTTCGAATTCCATTTCGATTTCGATATTTCGATTTCGATTTCAATTTCCGATTTCGATTACGATTTCGACTTCGATTTCGATTTCGATTTCGATTTCTATTTCTATTTCTATTTCTATTTCTATTTCGATTTCGATTACGATTTCGATTTCGATTTCGATTTCCGCTTTCGATTTCTATTTCGATGGCGATTTCGATTTCGATTCGATTTCGATTTCGAATTCTAATTCGATTTCGATTTGATATTTCGATTTCGATTTCCACTTTCGATTTCGATTTCGATTTAGATTTCGATTTCGATTTCGATTTCGAATTCGATTTCGATTTGTCGACGGGCCATAAACCCACTAATCCGATCCAATACAATCTTTGCTACGAGCCCCAAATAATAAAAAGCTCTTTCCCCTTTTTTAGAATATACTTTCGCAATATTTAAATGTTTCTGGCGGCAACAGATTGGCGCCAATTAGACGAACCATTTAGCTCGGAGAATAGCACTGCTACAAACTGAACAATTTTTGGGAATGGTTTTCACGTTCCTTCATCTTATTCTTCTTCTCCTTCTCCTCCTCCTCATCCTCCTCCCCCTTATTCGAACTTTAACATACCCATTTAAGTACAACTTATAACTATCATCATACAGTTTAGGCAGTAATTAAGCCGTAGTCAGCAGAGGCAATCTAAGGCAAACACATCCTAAGCTTCGCTTTTGCTAATTTGTCCCTCTTTAAGTAGCAGTTTGCTACGAAAGTGGTCGTTCTCCATGTACTTCGCGGCTGGACTTAGAAAAATTTTTGATACTTTGCATAAATAATTTTTCTAAAAACATGAAGTATACATCAGAGGCATTCTTTTAGAAAGGGAAACTCATCCCAAGCACAATTTGGCAAATATCTCCGTATTTCGATGGCGTGTTGCACCGGACCTACAAGACGACAATTCCGGGCCTCGGGCGGTGAGGTCTCAACTGCCGGCATGGTTCCGACACGAACTGCAGGCTGTACTTGGAAATTTTTCGCTCGGAGTTGGACCTTGAAAAAATTTTTTCGCAACGAAAAAAACATTCTTTGATAAATGTGAAACATGCATCATTGGTGTTCGTTTGATAAAGAAAACATCCTTAGCCTCGATTTTGTTAATTTGTCCCTCTTTCATTAACCTTTTGCGCCGATTTGGACTTAGAAAAAGTTTCGAAATTTTCCAAATATAATTTTTTAAAACATGAAATATACATAGGAGGCATTATTTTAGAAAGGGAAACTCATCCTAAAATCAATTTTGGCAAATGTCCCCGTTTTACTATGGCGCTTTGCAACGAGTCGAGAAGACGACCGTTCCGGCCCTCGGATGGCGAGGCCTCAACTGCCGGCATTGTTCCGAGATGAACTCCCGCCTGGACTTAGAATTTTTTCAGTCGGAGTCGGACTTAGATAAATTTTGATCAAAGTGAACAAATGTTCTTTGAAAAATGTGAAACATGCATCAATGGTATTCGTTTGATAAGGCAAACACATCCTAAGCTTCGCTTTTGCTAATTTGTCCCTCTTTAATTAGCAGTTTGCTCCGAAAGTGGTCGTTCCCCCATGTACTTCGCGGCTGGACATAGAAAAAGTTTCGATATTTTGCAAAAATAATTTTTTAAAAACATGAAGTATACATCAGAGGCATTCTTTTAGAAAGAGAAATTTTGGCAAATTTCCCCGTTTTTCGATTACGCGTGGCACCGAGTCGAGAAGATGACCTTCCCGGCCCTCGGATGGCGAGGCCTCAACTGCCGGCATGGTTCCGAGACGAACTCCCGGCTGCACTTAGAAATTTTTCGGTCGGAGTTGGACTTTGAAAAAAAAAATTACCGACCGAAAAAAGCCTTTTTTGATAAATGTGAAGCATGCATCATTGGTGTTCGTTTGATAAAGGAAACACATCCTAAGCCTCGTTTTGGCTAACTTGACCCTCTTTCATTAGCCTTTTGCGCCGATTTGGACTTACAAAAAGTTTCGATATTTTGCAAATATAATTTTTTAAAACATGAAATATACATCAGAGGCATTATTTTAGAAAGGGAAACTCATCCCAAGAACAATTATGGCAAATTTCCCAGTTTTTCGATGGCGCGTTGCACCGGACCTACAAGACGACAATTCCGTGCCTCGGGCGGCGAGGCTTCAACTGCCAGCATGGTTCCGAGACGAACTGCAGGCTGGACTTGGAAATTTTTCGCTCGGAGTTGGACCTTGAAAAACAATTTTCGCACCGAAAAAAGCATTCTTTAAAAAATGTGAAACACGCATCATTGGTGTTCGTTTGATAAAGAAAACAAATCCTAAGCCTCCTTTTTGCTAATTTGTCCCTCTTTCATTAACCTTTTGCGCCGATTTGGACTTAGAAAAAGTTTCGATATTTTGCAAATATATTTTTATAAAACATGAAATATACATCAGAGGCATTATTTTAGAAAGGGAAACTCATCCCAAATCAATTTTGGCAAATTTCCCCGTTGTTCGATGTCGCGTTGCACCGAGTCGAGAAGACGACCTTTCCGGCCCTCGGATGGCGAGGCCTCAACTGCCGGCATTGTTCCGAGATGAATTCCCGCCTGGACTTAGAAATTTTTCAGTCGGAGTTGGACTCAGATAAATTTTGATCGAACTGAAAAAATGTTTTTTGAAAAATGTGAAACATGCATCAATGGTATTCGTTTGATAAGGCAAACACATTCTAACCTTCTCTTTTGCTAATTTGTCCCTGTTTAAGTAGCAGTTTGCTCCGAAAGTGGTCGTTCCCCCATGTACTCCGCGGCTGGACTTAGAAAAAGTTTCTATATTTTGCAAATATAAGTCTTTTAAAAATATGAAATATACATCAGAGGCATTATTTTAGAAAGGGAAGCTCATCACAACCACAATTTTGGCAAATTTCTCAGTATTTCGATGGCGCGTTGCACCAGACCTATAAGACGACAATTCCGGCCCTCGGGCGGGGAGGCCTCAACTTTCGGCATGGTTCCAAGACGAACTCCTGGCTGGACCTGGAAATTTTTCGCTCGCAGTTGGACTTTGAAAAAAAAATTTCCGACCGAAAAAAAGCCTTTTTTGATAAATGTGAAGCATGCATCATTGGTGTTCGTTTGATAAAGAAAACACATCCTAAGCCTCGTTTTTGCTAACTTGACCCTCTTTCATTAACCTTTTGCGCCGATTTGGACTTAGAAAAAGTTTCGATATTTTGCATAAATAATTTTTTTAAAAACATGAAGTATACATCAGAGGCATTCTTTTAGAAAGGGAAACTCATCCCAAGAACAATTTTGGAAAATTTCCACGTTTTTCGATGGCGCGTTGCACCGAGTCGAGAAGACGACCTTTCCGGGCCTCGGGCTGCGAGGCCTCAACAGCCGGCATTGTTCCGAGATGAATTCCCGCCTGGACTTAGAAATTTTTCAGTCTGAGTTGGACTCAGATAATTTTTGATCGCACTGAAAAAATGTTTTTTGAAAAATGTGAAACATGCATCAATGGTATTCGTTTGATAAGGCAACCACATCCTAACCTTCCCTTTTGCTAATTTGTCCCTCTTTAAGTAGCAGTTTGCTCCGAAAGTGGTCATTCCCCCATGTACTCCGCTGTTGGACTTAGAAGAAGTTTCGATATTTTGCAAATATAATTTTTTAAAAACATGAAATATACATCAGAGGCATTATTTTAGAAAGGGAAACTCATCCCACAAACAATTTTGGCAAATATTCCCGTTTTTCTATGGCGCGTTGCACCGAGTCGAGAAGACGACCTTTCCGGCCCTCGGGTGGCGAGGCCTCAACTGCCGGCATTGTTCCGAGAGGAACTCCGCCTGGACTTGGAATTTTTCGGTCGGAGTTGGACTAAGATGAATTTTGATCGAAGTGAAAAAATGTTCTTCGAAAAATGTGAAACATGCATCAATGGTATTCGTTTGATAAGGCAAAAACATCCTAAGCTTCGCTTTTGCTAATTTGTCCCTGTTTAAGTAGCAGTTTGCTCCGAAAGAGGTCGTTCCCCCATGTACTTCGCGGCTCGACTTAGAAAAATTTTCGATAATTTGCATAAATAATTTTTTTAAAAACATGAAGTATACATCAGAGGCATTCTTTTAGAAAGGGAAACTCATACCAAGCACAATTTTGGCAAATTTCCCCATTTTTCGATGGCGCGTTGCACCGGACCTACCAGACGACAATTCCGGGCCTCGGGCGGCGAGGCTTCAACTGCCGGCATGGTTCCGAGACGAACTGCAGGCTGTACTTGGAAATTTATGCTCGGAGTTGGACCTTGAAAAAAAATTTTCGCACCGAAAAAAGCATTCTTTGATAAATGTGAAACATGCATCATTGGTGTTCGTTTGATAAAGAAAACATCCTTAGCCTCGTTTTTGCTAATTTGTCCCTCTTTCGTTAACCTTTTGCGCCGATTTGGACTTAGAAAAAGTTTCGAAATTTTCCAAAAATAATTTTTTAAAACATGAAATATACATCAGAGGCATTATTTTAGAAAGGGAAACTCATCCCAAAATCAATTTTGGCAAATTTCCCCGTTTTTCGATGTCGCGTTGCACCGAGTCGAGAAGACGACCTTTCCGGCCCTCGGATGGCGAGGCCTCAACTGCCGGCATTGTTCCGAGATGAATTCCCGCCTGGACTTAGAAATTTTTCAGTCGGAGTTGGACTCAGATAAATTTTGATCGAACTGAAAAAATGTTTTTTGAAAAATGTGAAACATGCATCAATGGTATTCGTTTGATAAGGCAAACACATCCTAACCTTCCCTTTTGCTAATTTGTCCCTCTTTAAGTAGCAGTTTGCTCCGAAAGTGGTCGTTTCCCCATGTACTCCGCGGCTGGACTTAGTAAAAGTTTCGATATTTTGCAAATATAATTTTTTTAAAAACATGAAATATACATCAGAGGCATTATTTTAGAAAGGGAAGCTCATCACAACAATTGAGGCAAATTTCTCAGTATTTCGATGGCGCGTTGCACCAGACCTATAAGACGACAATTCCGGCCCTCGGTCGGCGAGGCCTCAATTTTCGGCATTGTTCCAAGACGAACTCCCGGCTGGACTTGGAAATTTTTCGCTCGGAGTTGGACTTTGAAAAAAAAAAAATTCCGACCGAAAAAAGCCTTTTTTGATAAATGTGAAGCATGCATCATTGGTGTTCGTTTGATAAAGAAAACATCCTTAGCCTCGTTTTTGCTAATTTTTCCCTCTTTAATTAACCTTTTGCGCCGATTTGGACTTAGAAAAGGTTTCGATATTTTGCAAATATACTTTTTTAAAACATGTAATATACATCAGAGGCATTATTTTAGAGAGGGAAACTCATCCCAAAATCAATTTTGGCAAATTTCCCCGTTTTTCGATGTCGCGTGGCACCGAGTCGAGAAGACGACCCTTCTGGCCCTCGGATGGCGAGGCCTCAACTGCCGGCATGGTTGCGAGACGAACTCCCGGCTGCACTTAGAAATTGTTCGGTCGGAGTTTGACTTAGATAAATTTTGATCGAAGTGAAAGAAATGTTTTTTCAAAAATGTGATACATGCATCAATGGTATTCTTATGATAGGGCAAACACATCCTAAGCTTCGCTTTCGCAAATTTGTCCCTCTTTAAGTAGCAGTTTGCTCCGAAAGTGGTCGTTCCCCCATGTACTCCGCGGCTGGACTTAGAAAAAGTTCCGAAATTTTCCAAATATAATTTTTTAAAACATGAAATATACATCAGAGGCATTATTTTAGAAAGGGAAACTCATTCCAAAATCAATTTTGGCAAATTTCCCCGTTTTTCGATGGCGCGTTGCACCGGTCCTACAAGACGACAACTCCGGGCCTCGAGTGGTGAGGCCTCAACTGCCGGCATGGTTCCGAGACGAACTGCCTCCTGGACTTGGAAATTTTTCGCTCGGAGTTGGACCTTGAAAAAAAATTTTCGCACCGAAAAAAGCATTCTTTGATAAATGAGAAACATACATCATTGGTGTTCGATTGATAAAGAAAACATCCTTAGCCTCGTTTTTGCTAATTTGTCCCTCTTTAATTAACCTTTTGCGCCGATTTGGACTTAGAAAAGGTTTCGATATTTTGCAAATATAATTTTTTTAAACATAAAATATACATCAGAGGCATTATTTTAGAGAGGGATACTCATCCCAAAATCAATTTTGGCAAATTTCCCCGTTTTTCGATGGCGCGTTGCACCGAGTCGAGAAGACGACCTTTCCGGCCCTCGGATGGCGAGGCCTCAACAGCCGGCATTGTTCCGAGATGAATTCCCACCTGGACTTAGAAATTTTTCAGTCGGAGTTGGACTCAGATAAATTTTGATCGAACTGAAAAAATGTTTTTTGAAAAATGTGAAACATGCATCAATGGTATTCGTTTGATAAGGCAAACACATCCAATTACAAAACATTCAATGTGCACATTGCATTAATGGCTTCGGAACCTAGACAACAGGACCACAAATGGAACAGAAACCACAAATATATAGCAGTTAGGGTAGAATCAGAGCTAACATGGGAAAACCAAATAAAACAATTGAAGAAGGTATACAGCAAATATTAAGAATGCCCAAAACATTGACAGGCAGCAAATGCGGCTACTCAAAAGGAACACTATGTATAACATATAAATCGTGTTTACAAATATTACCAATATTTCAACAAATATGCGGCATAATAAATAGAAGCTTAAAAACTAAAACTTGACAAGAAACACGGATGAAATTTTAAAAGTAATGGCTGTGCCTGCCCTTCCTTTTTGGTTCTGAAACATGGACATTAACAAAAGCAGACAAAAACAAGATAGAGGCTGCCGAAATGAGATTTTTAAGCATAGTATAGGGATGTACTCTTTTAGATAAAATCCCAAATGAAAAAATAAAAGAAGGTGTAGAAATAAGTTCTTTAGAGGAAAAAGATAATAAACTATAGAAATGAATGGAGAGAGCATATTGAGAGAATGCCGAGAGATAGGATCCCAAGAGGAGTTATAAACTATAAACGTAGAGGAAAGAGACATTAAGGAAACGATGGTCAGAAGTGTTTTAAGCCGGAACAGGCACCATTGCCTAGCCCTTGCAGTGGAGAACAAGAAGAAATATAACAATTTGTAACTTAAAACTTGACTTGTCTAATAAGAATTGATGATACCTTTCTTATAAATGTTTCCTATAACAGCAACCACAACAACATATTGTTACCAAATTAGCGGAAAGCACAACCAACGACAGCTGACAAGGGACCAGAGGCAGCCGAGCCACACCCTCCCATTAATCTCAGTTACTAACTGAGGGGTTGATTAGGGGAGTGTCACTTGTCGCTGGCCGCCTCTTTTCCCTTCCCCTGTCCTCTGGAATCTTCGCGGTAATTCACTAAAACCAGAGACTTCTAGGAAAGAGTGATATCTATATAAAAAGGGCTGCAGTGATTGAATTGAGTCAGTCAGTCAGTCAGTCAGTCAGTCAGTCAGTTCTTGGCGAGCAGCGTAAGAGTGCAGTGCTAGTGTACGACGAGAAGACTGTGTACTTGCATCGGAGGATTCTACGTAATAGCGAGAGCAAAGTGGAATTGTAACGGACGAACTAGTGAATCGTAATTGTGTGCATTACGTAATTCTGTGTAATTGGCAATGTTTTTGCTGTAAGTCGGTGGAAATAAAGAACAGTTTTGAGCGGTGCAATTGGAGTTTTCATTTCACGAATTCACAAAGTCACACTGGTGTCAGGAGTGGAATGACAACATCACCGAACATTACGGCCATGGACGCGGCATTGGAAAGGATTTTGGAGAAGATGATGGAAATTAAGGTGGAACTGACAGAAATAAAGACGGACAAAGACAACAACACCGAGAAAATGAAAAAGAAGTTGGAAGCGGCAATTTGAAGGCCGATGCGCCGGGACGCGACGCAACATCTGAGAGCGCCAAACCTCCCAAGTATGACAGCGCGTCAACGTTTGAAGCCTTCCGCCGGCAGTTAGACGCAGTGGACAAGCACAACAAATGGTCGCCAAAGGAGGAGGCTACACAGTTAATAGCCAGCCTCCAGGGAAGTGCCGCGTATGCCCTAAACGCGGTGCAGACAACGGCGGTGCCCAAGGACATCTGGGAGGCCCTGGAGAATCGTTTCGGAAACCACCGCTTAACCGCAGCGTACCGCAGGCAAATAAAAGCCAAGGTCAAAGCAGCCGGGGGACACGCTGCAGGAGTTCGCCCTGGCAGTTGAACGATTGGCAAGCAAGGCCCTAATCGACCTCCCACCAGAGTTCGTGTCCCAGGAAACTGCCTACAGCTTCGTTGACGGGGTACGGGACACGGAGATTCGTCAGCGCATAATGCTCGGCGATTACAAAACCATCCACGAGTCGCTGACGGCAGCATTAAGGATGGAGGCGGACAAAGTTACAGCTATCCGGACGTCGAGAACGAGGTGTGTCCGCTACACCGGAGACAGAAGACCAGCCGAGGGACGCCGGCGAACACCTAGTGGCCTGTGTGGGGGGTTTGGACAGCCCGTACACCTGGAGGGAGACTGCCCACATCAGGAAGGGCAGCTGGAAGAACGAGTAAGGCCCAGCGTGGAGAGGGGCACGTCGGCGCCATTACCACCATCCCGTCGAGTGACACTGCGCACCGTCAGCCGGCGTATGGATGGCAGCCTCATCGCGGGCGGTTGGGTGAGAGGGAAGCCGTGCAGCGTGCTGTTGGACACTGGGTCAGCCGTGACCATCATTAGACTTGACGTGGCGAAGAGTTTGCCGACGAGGAAACCGAGCCAACCATACGAGCTTGTCACGGCATTGGGCGACACCTTGCTTGTGGAGAAGGAGGCCCTGCTGGAGCTGACCTTGGGGCGAAGTTTCGTGCGTGTGTGGGTGTTCGTCGCGAAGGTGGCTGAGGAGGTGATTCTGGGACTGGATGCCCTCAGGAGCCACGAGGCGATGGCCGACGTAGGCAGGAAGGTCCTGCGGCTCAACGGAGAAGAGGTTATAGACCGTCAACCTTAAGAGCGCCGTGAAATCTCCAGGGTCATCTTGAACGAAGACGTGGTTGTCCCCGCGAGGAGCGAGGTGATGGTGACGGTGCGACCGGAAGGACAGCAGGTTGTGTCCAGAGGCTGCAGGAGTACGACTTCACCTCGGAACATCGTAGAGGGAAGAGCCACGGTAACGCTGACGCCATATCCCGAACACCCTGTCTAGAAGAGTGCGGCCAGTGCACAACAATGGAGGAGAAGGAGCGTGCCGCAGCAGTCCGAGTAGTCACGGCAGTGCCTGCGGATGGCTGGTATAGCGTAGGCCTGAGGAGGTAGCACCTGGCGGAAGCAGACTTGGGGCTACACTTGAGGGCATTGGAGGCAGGGACGAGACCAACCTGGGAGGACATCGCACCGAGGAGCGCCACCTACAAATCGTACTGGGCCCAATGGGACTCGTTGAAGACCAGAGAGGGCGTGCTGTTCCGGGTATGGGAATCACCCGATGGGAAGACGCAGAGAGAACAGTTGGTACTTCCCCGAAGTAAGGTACCGGAAGTCTTGGAAGAAGTGCACGCCGGTACTTCAGGAGGACACCTGGGAGCGAACCGAACGATTGACAAAATGTGGCAGCGCTACAACTGGCTGAGGCTCCGAGCAGATGCTGAGAGATGGTGCCGTCTGTGTCAGGTGTGCTCGGCGAGTCCCGGCCCCCATACTAGGAGCCGGGGTCGCATGCAGCAGTACAACGTCGGAGCGCCATTCGAACGGATCGCCGTTGACATTGCTGGACCGTTCCCAGTTTCCGACCGAGGCAACAAGTACCTAATGGTGGTCGTGCCATCCCAAACCAAGAGGCAAAGACAATGACAGACTGCCTCGTTCAGCAAGTGTTCTGTTGATTTGGGGTGCCGTTAGAGCTACACAGTGACCAGGCTACCAACTTTGAGTCCAACCTAATGAACGAGGCACTACAAAGGCTTGGGGCGAACAAGACCCGCACGACGCCTCTACATCCCCAGTCGGATGGCATGGTCGTAAGATACATCAAGACCTTAGAAGAACACCTGAGGAAGGTCGTGGCCAGCCAACAGTGTGACTGGGACGTCAAGGTGCCACTGTTCTTCCTGGCCTACCACTCGTCTACACACGACACATTTGGAATGACGCCAGCTAGCCTAATGTTTGGCCGAGAGTTACGCCTTTCTTGTGACGTGGCTTTTGGAAGCCCTCCGGAAGCGAAACAGCCAGCGACCGAGTATTTGGAGAACTTGGTGGACCATCTCCATGACATGCACGCGATGGCTCGCCAGAACATCCAGAAGGCGAGCGACCGCATGAAGACTAGGTATGACAGGAAAGCCAACAGCCAAGGGTTCCAGCAAGATTACCTGGTCTGGTTGCAACGTCCTACCCGGACCAAGGGACGCTGCCCGAAGCTCCAGCAGCAATGGCAAGGACCGTACCGGGTGGTGAAGAGGATTAACGGCGAGGTCTGCTGCATCCAGAAGGTTCCCCGAGGGAAGATGATGGTGGTACACCTGGATCGTCTAGCCCGCTACGATGGTGCTGTTCAGGACGACCAGCTTTGAGGAGGGAGCAGTGTCACCCAATTAGCTGAAAGCACAACCAACGACAGCTGAGAAGGGACCAGAGGCAGCCGAGCCACACTCTTCCATTAATCTCAGTCACTAACTGAGATGTTGATTAGGGGAGTGTCACTTGTTGCTGGCCGCCTCTTTCCCGTTCCCCTGTCCTCTGGAATCTTCGCGGTAATTCACTGAAACCAGAGACATCTAGAAAACATTGATATCAATATAAAAAGGGCTGCAGTGACTTAATTGAGTGCTAGCGTAAGAGTGCAGTGCTAGTGTACGACGAGAAGACTGTGTACGTGCATCGGATAATTGTACGTAATAGCGAGAGCAAAGTGGAATTGTAACGGACGAACTGGTGAATCATAATTGTGTGCATTACGTAATTCTGTGTAATTGGGAGGTGTTTAACTGTAAGTCGGTGGAAATAAAGAACGTTTTTGAGTGGTGCAATTGGACTTTTCGTTTCACGAACCCACAAAGTCACAATATTGACATCTAGCATTCTTAACGACGACATCAGCTTTGTTGTTTCCGGCTGACGATGTGTAAAAGTTTTACATGAAATCTCGATCCCGAACAATTTATAAGAAAGGTATCATCAATTCTGATAAGAACGATGTAAATTTAAGCTAAACTTGTAATATTTGTATATATTTGTTTCCTTTATTGTTAATAGCTTCATATTTTACGTATATATAAATTGTGTATAAAACTGTCTGTCCCGGCGTAATTCGTACCGTCAATAAAAGCTTCCTGGACTTACCTATATAGATAAAGCAAACCACCTGACGATTCCAACGTTGGACGTGCCTACATTTTTCTGTTTTCTATTTATGATCATGAAACAGTAATCGGAGGGAAAAAACCGTAACAGTAAGAAATATTGCTGAAAACTAATTTGAAGGTGCGCTAATTCACTATTTGTAACACAAACAAGGTCGTCGCACTATACTTTGATATTTAGTTTACATTTGACATTTTTGTTGCCCTTTTCTAACATCATGTATTTATTTTTACTTATTGGTATTATATATTCAAAATAAATATAATTGAAAGGCAATCAACCTCATTGCTAGGATTTCCCAAGGATTGAAATCCCTTTATCATGTTTACTCTTTCCTTCCGCGAACATTTATTATTTTGGTCAATTGAATTTTATTATTTTTTATCTATTTCGTTGTCATTCAGAGCTTGCGTGTGATTTGGTACTTTTTTAAACATGTTTATTTCAGGTTTTCTTTCTTTTATTCCTTTCTTTCTTCCTTTCCTTCTT
>CM060948.1:252880918-252893418 GCA_030765055.1 Mantis religiosa | reverse complement strand
AATGTTGTAAACGTTTCCCGCAAACGCTTAGATTCTGTAAATTCTGTAAATTTCTGGATTTTTCATATAAACTTTAGACCTAACTCCCGATTCAAACGACGAGTGTGCGTAATATCTTTTGTTGTTTTTGTTTTTGGTGGTGAAGCAATAATGCGAGGAAAAGATTTCGAAGAATAAAGAATGTTACACAAAACTACATCGCAGTTAATTTTGGCAATAAAAGTACTTTTTTCTTATAAATTGTTCCTATCACAGCAACATATGAACATCTAGCGTTCGTTATGATGACAACAGCTTTGTTTCCGGTGTAGGATGAGTAAACGTTTACATGAAATCGTAATCACGAACAACTTATAAGACACACAAACCCATTACACAAATCTAATAAATATTTAGGAGACTTTGAAATGTGTATTCCTAATGAAATCTGTGATAAAATGTTTGTGTAGACTACAAATGCACTTGTGCCAACTATCTACGTGATAAAGAAAGTAAAACTCAAAATTGTCCTGCAGTGTCATGAACAAAATATTAATTTCTTCACTAATTACCTGCAAACCACTTAAATGACCTGAAAATGTTGCAGCGCGGCATTACCTTCAGTTGCGAGCTTGTTCTTAGACTTACACTGAAAATCTGAAACGTTCACTTAACACAACTGCATTGTGATTATTTCTGACATCTGTAAAGTCTAAAACTGTTTCTCTCTCTTTGACACAACGAATGACATCGGAAAGTTAGAATAAGTATGCTGCATCCAACGTTTCTTCCAGCGTTCACATAATAGGTATTTATGGGTATTGAGAGGTAATTTGAGTTCATTAGCGAGTGAAAACTTTAACGTCCTAAGCATTAAACGTCAAACCTGGCTAACCCAATACGTAATTTTATCCATTACCAACAAAAAATCCACTTGAATGTATAAGCTTTTCTTTATATTTGTCGGGGCTTCTGAAGGGTAGAGAATAATGAAAATAAAAGAAAATCCTACAAACACTTTAGACCCAATTGACGATTCCAACGTTGCACGTGCCTAACATTTTCTCAGTAATCGGCAGAAAAAACTGAAACAGTAAGGACTATTCCTGAAAATTAATTTGAAAGCGCGCTTGTTCGTCATTTGTAAAGCAAACAAGATCTTCGTGCTATATTTTGATATGCAGTTGACATTTCAAATACAATTTGCTCTTTTTAACATTATGTATTTATTATTTATTTATTTGTTTGTTAACTTTTCAATAAATATAGCTGAAAGGTAATCACCCTCTTGTCTAGGATCTGCCATTGACTTTTTTTTCCTTATTTAACCGATTTTTCAGTATTTCCGTTTGTTTTCCTTATCTGTTTTCCTAGTTTCACAAATATTCACTATACACATAAACACACATGCCCAAGGCGGAACTCGAACCCGCGACTCTTTACGCGGTGGAACACTAGAGACATACGCTTTAGCGGCCATGGCTACGAGGGCCGGCTCGATTCTAATCACTTTATCAAGTTTACTCTTTACCTCCGCGAACTTGTATTATTTTTGTCAATTGGATTTAGATTATGTGTTAGCTACTTTGTCATCATCCAGAATTTGTGTGTGATGTGCGACATTTTTAAAACTTCTTCATTTCAGGCTTTCTTTCTTTTATTCTTTTCTTTCTTCCTTTCCTTCTTGATTTCTTCCTTACTTTATTTCTTTCCTTCTTTCAACTTTCATTTGTCTTCCTATGTTGCCCTTCTTCATCTTAACGGCAGTGAGATTATTTTGAAAATATATATTTGTTTTTAAACCTTCGCGCTAGAAGAATTAGGATTTTACGAAAGGAAAAAGAACAAAAATGTGCCGGAAATTTGTGTTCGGAAAAATTTTAATGTGTTTTTCTGTAGGAATCCACTTTAGACCCAGTTAGCGATTCAAACGACAGATCTGCATTACTTTGTTGTTCCTTGTTTATAGTGATGGTGCAGTTATTAGAAGAGAAATATCTGGAATAATAGAAAATATTACTGAAAACTTATTCTAGATTGTGAACTTCACCATTAGTAAACGGAACAAGATCATCGCAATAAATTTTGGTTTTTAAATTACATCCCACATTTTGTTTGTAGTTTGTTGTTTACGTTATGCAAAATATCTATATTTTTACCTTATTTATTTATTTGACACCTAAATCACCTATTTACTTGTTATCTCCCTTGATAGAAATAACTGAAATGCAATCAATCCTCTTTGCTATGAATTCCAAATGATACAAAGTTCTTTGCATTACTTAATCTTTTCTTTGCGACATACCAATGTTTGCACTCGCAATGCAATGGCACCAATAAGACGAAGCGTTTATCCCGTACAGTTTACACTATTCCAACCTAAACAATTTTCCGCCTTTTTCGACTTTACTTCTTCTTATTCCTCGGCTTTTTTTCCTCCCTTTTCCACTTTTTAACATACATAATTAAGTACAACTTAAAAGTATCATGATAAATTTATGCATTGTAAAAGTAGATGTAGTAGTGGTCAGAAGAGAAATTCTGAGTGAATGGGGAATATTTATCAGAATTAACTCTAGATGGCGCTACTTCGCTATTCTTAAACGAAACAAAATCTTCGCCGTAAATTGTTATATTTACTTCATATTTGACATTTTTATTGCAGTTTATTTTTAGGTTATGCTGTATCATATATTTATATGTTATTTGTCTGTCGTTTCTTGTTTATGATCATGACGCTATCATAAGAAGAAACAATCTGGAAGTACAGGGAGTAGTACCCAAAATTAAATCTAGTGGGCGCTACTTCGCCATTCGCAAACAAAACAAGATCATCGCGGTAAATCTTGATATTTAACTCACATTCGGAAATTTTCTTGCTGTTCATTGTTCATGCTATGCAGCATCTTATTTCATTCTATTTATTTGTTATCTCCCGAGATAGAAATAAGTTAAACGCAATCAAACCTCTTTGTATGATGCCAAAATGGTTCAAAATTCGGATTTTGGTTATTCTGCAACTGGGGATGAATTTTATGTATTACACAGCTACAATTAAGTTAATCAATTTAAAGCTTTCTAGTAAACTATAAAAATTGTCTTTTATTTGGTGTATATGTAAAGAGATGATGGTTTTCCGATAGTATTGGCCTCCTTACTACATTCCCTTTGTATGTTCAAAACATAAAATGCGAATACGTACTTCCCACTTGAGTAATGTGTAAGTAATGGAAAACTCATACACGTAACTAGGAACATCCGGGAAATGGATAATTACATAAAATTGGCATATATTTTGTAGTTTATTTGGAGCTGTATGTTTTACGTATTAAGAATGTGTGTATCTTTTATGATTTACGGTTATATAACCATTATTCCACAAGAATAGTATTTCAGATGCTATTTGTAGAAAATATGAAATACAAAACGTTTCATTATTTATGAACATATCTTAAAAACTAAGTATTTTAATATTCTCTTGAAAGGTCAACATTCTTTGAAAACTTTTTCATGCAAACACCAATTTGCGACAAGGGAATTTTTTGAATTGTTGTCAGCCACATTTTGGGAAGCACGTTGAACATAAGCGCCGAAACAGACTTTTTCCTTTTTGAGAGCTACTGATAGACTGTGCTGTGAAAGACACACACAAACCCACTACATGGATCTAATAATTATTTGGGGGACTTTGAAATGTTTAATCCTAGTGAAATCTGGCATCCATTTTTTGTGCAGAATTCCTTACCACTTGTGCCTACTATCTACGTGATAAGGAAAGTGAACCTGGACACAGTCATGCAGTATCATGAAAAATATCTGAAGTTTTTCACTAGTTATTTGCAAACCACGTAAATGACTTGAAAATGTTGCAGCACGGCCTGCGAGTTTGTTCTTAGACTCGCATTGAAAATCTGAAACTTTCACTTAACACAACTGCATTGTGAATATTTCTGACATCTGTAAAGTCTAAAACCGTTTAACTCTTTTTGACATAACAAGTGCCATTCGAAATTTGCAATAATTGTGCTACATCCAAAGTTTCTTCGAGCATTCACTTAATAGTTATTTATGGGGCTTGAGAAGTAAGTTCAGGTTTATTAGCGAGTGAAAACTTTAAGGTCTGAGGCATTAAACATCAAACCTGGCTAGCTCAATACGTATTTTATCCATTACCAAAAAAAAAAACACTTGAATTTATAAGCTTTTATTTATCTTTATCGCGTCTACTGAAGGGTATAGGATAATCTAAATAAAACAAAATCCTACAATCATTTTAGACCCATCTCACGATTCCAACGTTGAGCGTGCGTATTTCTTTTCTATTTAAGGTCATGAAGAAACAGTAATCTGAAAAAAACTGGAAGAGTAAGGAATATTACTGAAAATTAATTTCACATTGCGCCAATTCATCATTTGTAAAGCAAACAAGGTCTTCGTGCTATATTTTGATATTTAGTTGACATTTCACATATTAGTTTCTCTTTTCTATTATTAATTATTTACTTATATATTTGATATCTTATAAATAAATATAGCTGGAAGGCAATCTCCCTCTTGACTAGAATCTCCCAATGATTCAAATCACTTTATCAAGTTTACCCTTTCCTTCCGCGAACTTGTCTTATTTTTGTCAATTGGACCTTGATTATGTTTTAGCTACTTTGTTATCATCCAGAGTTTGGGTGTGACTTGCTACATTTTAAACTTCTTTATTTAAGACTTTATTTCTTTTATTGGTTTCTTTCTTGCTTCCATTCTTGATTTCGTCCTTACTTTATTTGTTTCCTTCTTTCAACTTTCATTTGTGTCTTCCTTTCTTTCCCTCCTTCATCTTAACGGCAGTGAGAGTATTTTGGAAATAGATATTTGTTTCTAAACCTTCGCGCTAGATGAATTAGGATTTCATGAACAGAAAAATAACACAAATATTCCTGCAATGTTT
The DNA here is from genome assembly GCA_030765055.1 of Mantis religiosa. Classification (NCBI taxonomy): domain Eukaryota; kingdom Metazoa; phylum Arthropoda; class Insecta; order Mantodea; family Mantidae; genus Mantis; species Mantis religiosa. The sequence goes on along the minus strand of CM060948.1, from coordinate 252,888,497 downwards.
AAATTCAGAAAATTTTGAATGTGTTTTTTCTGTAGGACTCCACTTTAGAACTAGTTAGCGATTCAAACGACAGATCTGCATAATTTTGTTGTTGTTTGCTTATAGTGATGATGCAGTTATCAGAAGAAACCATGTGTAAAGTTGGCAATATTACTCAAAACTAATTCTAGATTGTGCTACTTCATCATTAGTAAACGAAGCAAGACCATCGCAATAAATTTTTGTTTTTAAATTGCATGCGATATTTTGTTTGCAGTTTGTTGCTTATGTTATGCAAATTGTGTATCATTTTACTTTACTTATTTATATACCATGTTAATCATTTATTTACTTATCTCCCAAGATAGAAATAACTGAAGCGCGATCAATCCCCTTTGCTACGAGCTCCAAGAGATACAAAGTTCTTTGCATTTTTTTAATTGTTCCTTTCACGATATTCAATCGCAATGCAATGGCGCCAATAAGACGAAGTGTTTACCTCGTAGAATTTACAGTGTTCCAAAATAAACACTTTTGTGCTGTTGTTTCACCTTACTTCTTCTTACTTCTCGTCTTCTTTTTTCCTTATTCGACTTTTTAAATACATATTTAAGTACAGCTCAAAAGCATCATTATAAATTTAGGCAGTATAGAAGCAGATGTAGTAGTGGTCAGATTAGAAAAACTGAGGGAGTAGCGAGTAGTTCCCAGAATTAAATCTATATGGCGCTGCCTTGCTATTCTTAAACGAAGCAAGATCTTCGCCGAAAATTCTTATATTTGCTTGGTATTTGACGTTTTGGATGCTGTTTAGTTTTAGGTTATGCTACATCATATATATAACTTGTTTGTTGTATTTGTTTATGATATTGACGCTATCATCAGAAGAACAATCTCTAGGTACAGGAAGTAGTACTCAAAATTAAATCTAGTGGGCACTACCCCGCCATTCGTAAACAAAACAAGATCATCGCGGTAAATCTTAATATTAAATTGACTGTCGACACTCTGGCTCCTGTTCATTGTTCACGCTATGAAACATATTATTTCGTTCTATTTATTTATCTCCCGAGATAGAACTGAGTGAAACGCAATCAACTGCTTTGTTCGGCGACAAAATTGTTCTTACCCTTTTGCCGCCTTTTACACTTTCCTTTCACGCCCTTCAACTGTTTATACTCATAATGCAATGGCGTGAAAAAGACGAACTGTTTAATTGGCAGAATTTGCAGTGGATAAGTCAAACGAATTTTCAATGCTTCTACTCTATCCCCCCTATACCTTTTATAAAACCCATACTTACATTCTTAAGTTATCGTAATGACTTTAAGCAATTGCAAAGGAAATGAAGCAGTAATCAGGAGGTAAAAATCTTGAAGAATAGGAAAGTCTACCCCAAACTAATTCAAGAGCGCACCACTTCACAATTCATAATTGAATCGAGATTATTTCTGATATTTAATTTACATGCGACATTTTGTTTGCCTTACACAGATCATCTATTGAAGTTTATTATTTATTTACTTCATAAATTTATGTATCTGTGTTTATTAACTAATTAACTAATTTGTTTGTTACGCTACCTAATAGCTAGTGGCCGCTACTTCGTCATCCGTAAACAGAACAAGATCATCGCGGTAAATCTTGATATTTAACTCAAATTCGAAAATTTGCTTGATGTTCATTGTACATGGTATGCAACATTTTATTTCATTATATTTATTTGTTATCTCTTTGAGACAGAAATCAAACCTCTTTGTACGACGCCAAAGTGGTTCAAATCACTTTGCCGCCTTTCACTCTTTCCTTTCACGTTCTTCAGTTGTTTATACTTTGGTGTTACCCGACATTCGTCTTTCAGGTTAAGGGAAGGCCACAGAAAAAATCTTATTCAGGTAACTCACCCTGACCGGGTTGGATCTCGGGACCTCTTGAACGTGAGGCAGACACGCTACCGCCACGCTATGGAGGCGGGCTTATTTTGTTAAGAATGGAGAATTTGGGGGGGGCTGCCGAACCCGAAAGAGTATACACGTCCTTCAGATTCAGCAGGCACAGCAAATTATGGGTCATCGCTGTCTTATATAACCATTTGGAACCATTCTGTCCATAACGTCCTCAGTCCACAATCGAAATATACCGTGTTCCAATCCCCTTAGGCTGCAGACCCAACTGGGTATCCCACATACGATAGTTCTTACTTGTCTCACATAGTTTGTCAACCTAAGATTCCACGTTAGGTCCAAAATCATTTAAATATGATACTCACGTATAAAAGCGCATCGTCTGCCGTGTACCGGAAGAGCCAATATAGCCTTTGGGGCCGAGCGCTATAGCCAATACAGGGCACGAGTACAAGCTATGGGATATTAAAGATAACACAAGTGAGGTATTTGCTAACATATGGCTTCTGATATTATCACATTATTAAAGTAAAATAAACAAAGACGAATTGCGGGAAGGTTAATAAACAATGATAGTGTATTTTATAATTGCGGAGAAACAGAATATAGCTGTAATGATTGGAAGGATAAACAACAATCTGTAGTTCGTATTCCTTGTAGTTTAAGGAAAAAAGAAATGTACAGAAAGTATAGAATGCGGTACATATAAGATGTTTTAGCATAGATTAATAACTCGAACCAACTATAGATAGAGTTACATTTAAAATAAAGTAGGAACAAAATAAGAAATGTGCAAGTAGAATGAAAAGGGATAGAATAAAAGACAAAACTATACTGGAAACAAATAGCTGAAGGGAAAGAAGGAAATTGCTACACAATCAGAAGGAGATATTAATGGTGCATTCTCAGAACAAAGAGTAATGATTTCCGCACGAATTACTTGCAAACCAAATGAATTACAAGACATTCAATGTGCACGTTGCATTGATGACCTCGGAACCTAGACAATAGTACCATAGATGGATCAGAAACTTCAAATATATAGCAGTTAGTGTAGATTTAAAGCTAACATGGGAAAACCAATTAAAATAATTGCAGAAAATGTGCAAGAAAGACTAACAGTGCTTTAAAGAAGGACAGGCAGCAAATATGGCTACTCCAAAGGCATCCTATATACGAGGGCTATCCAGAAAGTAGATTACGTTTTCGTCTGTTTCCGCTAGGGGCGGGGCTAGCGCGGCCATCTTGGGGTCAGAGCGTTGCGCAGCTCAGTCGGCATCTAGCCGTGCTAGTGAGAGGTTCGTGCTGTGCTCCGTTCAGATACTGTGACGGTTTGAAATGTCTGCGTTAATTGAAAATCCCGCGAGCTGCGAGGTGCGTGCAGTAATAAGGTTTCTGACTGCAAAAAACTGTAAACCGATAGAAATCTATCGGCAGCTTTGTGAAGTGTATGGGGACAACATTATCACTGAAGGTGGAGTGCGTCAGTGGGTCATCAGATTTAAAAATGGCCGAACCAATGTTCACGACGAAGATCGAAGTGGGAGACCCAGCATAGTGACTGCCGAACTTGTCGAAAAAGTCGATGCTAAAGTCCGTGAAAATCGAAGGTTCACAATAACGGAACTTTCTTTGAGTTTTCCACAAATTTCGCGAAGTTTGTTGCACGAAATCATCAGCGAAAAGCTTGGTTACCACAAGTTTTGTGCAAGATGGATTCCAAAAATCTTGACAGAGGACCACAAAAATCAGCGAATGGCTGCAGTGTTGAACTTTTTGGACGTTTACCATAAGGATGGTGACTCTTTACTCGATCGCATCGTTACTGGTGACGAAACATGGGTGAAACACGTGAACTGTGAAACGAAATTGCAATCAATGCAGTGGGGGCACACAAGTTCTCCCCAAAAACCCAAGAAATGCATGCAAACAATGTCGGCAAGGAAGATGATGGCGACTGTTTTTTGGGACAGAAAAGGTGTGATTTTGGTGGACTTCCTGGAAAGAGGCACTACAATAAACTCTCAAAGGTATTGCCAAACTCTCCAAAAACTCAGAAGAGCCATTCAAAACAAGCGCAGAGGAATGTTGAGCTCTAAGATCTTGTTGATTCACGACAACGCCCGGCCCCACACGGTAAATGTCACTCTTGAAGTTCTTGAATCTTTTAAGTGGGAGTTGTTTCCTCATCCGCCGTACAGTCCCGACCTAGCACCGAGCGACTTCCACCTATTCCCAGCAATGAAGAAGTGGCTGGCTATGCAGCGTTTTGATGACGACGCACAGCTGCAAGAAGAGGTAACGAAGTGGTTGAAGGCGCAGGCGGCCGAATTTTTCGACGAAGTAATTTCCAAGCTCGTACATCGCTACGATAAATGCCTTAATTTGAATGGTGACTATGTCGAAAAGTAGTATTTGAGTGTGGCTTTCATCTGTATATAATAAAATTTGTTTCCTATACTTTGTTTACTTTTTATTCCAAAACGTAATCTACTTTCTGGATAGCCCTCGTATAACAAATTGTGTATAAAAATATAACAATTTCTAACTTAAAACTTCACTTATGTTATGATATTTTTCTTATAAATTGATGTTATAAAAACAACATATTAACATCTAGCGTTCGTAAAGGTGACAACAGCTTTGCTTCCGGTTTAGGGTATGTAAACAATTTACATGAAACTGCGATCCCGGACAATTTATAAGAAAAGTATCATCAATTCTTATAAGTTAAGTGAAGTCTTAAGCTACAGATGGTTATATTTGTATACATTTGTATGCTTCCTTGTTAATAGTTTCATATTATGCGTATATATAAATTGGGTATAAACGTATCTGACAGGACGAAATTCGCACAGCCAATAAAAAGTTTCCTGGACATATCTATATAGATAAAACAAATTCGAATTTTACTTATTCTGCAATTGGGGATCACGTTTATGTATTACACACTTACAATTAAGTTAATCAATTTAAAGCTTTCTGCTAAACAATAAATGTAGTCTTTTACTTTGGTATATATATTATATAAAGATTCTGGTTTTCCGAGAGTACTGGCCTCCTAATTACATTCTCTTTGCATGGTCAAAACATAAAATGCGAATACCTACTTCCCACTTGAGAAACGTGTAAGTAATGGAAAACTCAAACACCTAACTAGGAATATCTCGGAAATGGACAACTATATCAAATTAGCATAAATTTTGTGGTTTATTTGGAGCTGTATGTTTTAATTATTGAGATTGTGTGTATCATTTAAGATTTACCCGTTATATAAACATTGTCTCACATGAATAGTACTTCAGATTATTCATGAACATATCTTGAAAATTACGTATTTTAATACGCTTTTGAAATGTAAACATTCTTTGAAAACTTTTCCATCCAAACAATAATTTGCGAGGAGAGAATTTTTTGAATTGTTGTGAGCCGCATTTTGGGAAACACGTTGAACATGAGCGCCGAAAATGCCTTTTCCTTTTTGAGAGCTACTGATAGACAGACTGTTCTGTGATTATTTCTGACACCTGTATACCTTAACACTGTTACTCACTCTTTGACATAACGAATGACAATGGAAAGTTGGGATAATTTTGCTGCATCCAACATTTCTTCTAGCATTCACTAAATAGTTATTTATGGGGCTTGACATTTATGTTGAGGATTATTTGAGAGTGAAAACTTTAACGTCCGAGACATTAAACATTAAACCTGGCTAACCCAATACGTAATTTTATCCACAAAAAAAAGCCAAAAATCTACTTGAATTTATAAGCTTTTCTTTATCTTTATTGCGTCTACTGAAGGGTAGAGAATAATCCAAATAAAAGAACATCCTAGAATCACTTCAGATCCAACTCACAATTCCAACGTTAGAGGTGCCAAACTATTTCTCTTTTCCATTTAAGGTAATTATGAAACAGTAATCGGAAGAAAAAGTCTGCAACAGTAAGGATTATTACTGAAAACTAACTTGAAATTGCGCTTATTCATCATTTGTAAAGCAAGCAAGATCTTCGTGCTATATTTTGATATTTAGTTGACACTTCACATATTAGTTGCTCTTTTCTAACATTATGTATTTATTATTTGTTTGTTTGTTACCTTCTAAATAAATATAGATGAAAGGCAATTGCCCTCTTGGCTAGAATCTCCCAATGATTCAAAATCACTTTATCAAGTTTACTCTTTGCTTCCGCGAACTTGTATTGTTTTTGTAAATTGGATTTTGAATATGTTTTAGCAACTTTGTTATCACTCAGAGCTTGTGCCTGATTGGCTACATTTTTAAACTTCTGTATTTCAGACTTTGTTTCTGTTATTCCTTTCTTTCTTCATTTCTTCCTTTCTTTCTTCCTTTCTTTCTTTCTTTTCTTTCTTTCTTTCATTCTTTCTTTCTTTCTTTCTTTCTTTCTTTCTTTCTTTCTTTCTTTCTTTCTTTCTTTCTTTCTTTCTTTCTTTCTTTCTTTCTTTCTTTCTTTCTTTCTTTCTTTCTTTCTTTCTTTCTTTCTTTCTTTCTTTCTTTCTTTCTTTCTTTCTTTCTTTCTTTCTTTCTTTCTTTCTTTCTTTCTTTCTTTCTTTCTTTCTTTCTTTCTTTCTTTCTTTCTTTCTTTCTTTCTTTCTTTCTTTCTTTCTTTCTTTCTTTCTTTCTTTCTTTCTTTCTTTCTTTCTTTCTTTCTTTCTTTCTTTCTTTCCTTCTTTCTTTCTTTCTTTCTTTCTTTCTTTTTTTCTTTCTTTCTTTCTTTCTTTCTCTCTTTCTTTCCTTCCTTCCTTTTTTATTTCTTTCTTTCCTTTCCTTTCTTCTTTCAAAATCTCTTTCTGTGTTTCTATCTTTCCCTCCTTCATCTTAACGGCAGTGAGATTATTTTGGAAATAGATATTTGTTTTTAAACCTTCGCAAGAGACGAATCAGGATTTTATGAAAAGAAAAATAACAAAAATGTTCCGGAAAAGTTTGTATTATGATAATTTTGAATGTGTTTTTTTTATAGGACACAACTTTAGACTCAGCTAGCTATTCAAACGACATAAAAGCATAATTTTGTTGTTGTTTGTTTATAGTGATGATGCAGTTATCAGAAGAAAAATATCTGGTATAATTGGACATATTACTTAAAACGGATTCTAGACTGTGCTATTTCACCATTGGTAAACGGAACAAGATCATCACAGTAAATTTTAGTTTTGAAATTACATCCCACATTTTGTTTGCAGTTTGTTGTTTGCGTTATGCAAATTATGTATATTTTTACTTTAATTATTTATTTACCACCTTATGTGTTTAGTTACTTGCTATCTCCCCAGATACAATTAACTGAAACGCAATCAATTCACTTTGCTATGAGCCCAAAATGATACAAAGTTCTTTGTATTTTTTAATCTTTTCTTTCGCGATATTCAACTGTTTCAGCTCGCAATGCAATGGTACCAGTAAGACGAGGGTTACCAGGTAGAATTTACAGTGTTCCAAACAAATCAAACTTTCGTCATTTTTCACTTTGCTCCTTCTTATTCTTCGTCTTCTTTTTTCCTTTTTAGACTTTTAACTACATATTTAGGCACAATTCAGACGCACCATGACAAATTTAAGTCGTATAGAAGCAGATGAAATAGTGGTTGGAAGAGAAAATCTGAGGGAATAGGGAATAGTTCTCACAACTAACTCTAGATGGCCCTACTTCTCTATTTTCAAACGA
>CM060948.1:252860918-252875918 GCA_030765055.1 Mantis religiosa | reverse complement strand
AGAAAAAAAAACTTACCCGAAATAAATGTTCGTTATTTTACAAACTTTAATTATATGATAATATCAAAATTCACATTTTAGACAATACCTCGCTGCTGTTATCTTTAATATTCCTCATCTTGTATTCTAAAATACAAGCTCCTCATTTTTCTTTCGCGATATTCAATTGTTTCTACTCGAAATGCAATGGGGCCAATAAGGCGAAGCGGTCACTTCGTAGAATTTACAGTGCTCAAAAATAAACATATTTCTGCATATGTTTCACCTTACCTCTTATTACTTCTCGTTTTCCTTTTCTCCTTTTTCGACTTTTATAAATATATATTTAGTTACAACTCAAAAGTATCATGATAAAGTCAGGAAGTATAGAAGCAGATGTAGTAGTAGTCGTAAGAGAAAATCTGAGAGAATAGGGAATAGTTCTCAGAATTAACTCTAGATAGCGCTGCCTCGCTATTCTTAAACGTAACAAGATCTTCGCGGTAAAATTTTATATTTACTTGATATTTGACGTTTTTTTTGCTGTTTATTTTTAGGTAATGCTTCATCATATATTTATATATGATTTGTTTGTTGTTTCTTGTTTATGGTCACGATGCTGTCATGAGAAGAAACCATCTGGTGGTACAGGGAGTAGTGTTCAAAATTAAATCTAGTGGGCGCTACCTCGCCATTCGTAAACAAAACAAGATCATCGCGGTAAATTTTAATATTAAATTGACAGTCGACACTCTGGGTGCTGTTCATTGTTCACGGTATGCCACATTTTATTTCGTTCTACTTATTTGTTGTCTCCGAATATAGAACTAGGTGAAACGCCGCTTTGTTTGGCGCCGAAGTGGTTCAGATACCTTTGCCACCTTTTACTCTTCCTTTCATGTTCTTCAACTGTTTATAGAGCGAACTGTTTATACTCATAATGCAATGGCGCCAATAAGACGAAATGTTTAGATCGTAGAATTAGCAGTGCTACAAAACAAACGAATTTTCAATGCTTCTAGTCTTTGGTCCCTTGTCATTTTGTTACCGGTTTATTTTTATTCTATGCAATATCGTACATTTATATATTATTAGTATTGTCACCCGAACAGCGGAATTCGCGATAGAACCAGCTGGCAGGTAGAGCCATACAGGTGAATCCAGGCCACGGCTACACATTTATCTCGTGTCACTAATTGAGAGGATGATTAGAAGAGCGGCACGAGCCCTGTACCGTCTCTTTCCCCTTCCCCGACGTCTGGAACATCTGCTATGATTTTCCGAACCGCGAAGCTTCTAGAAACAGCGATCTTACTTTATAAGGCAGCAGTGGACGAGTCAGTGCAGTTTTTGGCAAACAGCCACGTGGAGCGCTGGGCTAGTGAACGGACTGGAATACTGTGTACGTGTATCAGAGGAGTTGTACATAATTGTGAGTGTAGAGTGGACTTGTGACAGACGAACTGCCGAATTTTAATTGTGTGCGCTACGTAATTCCGTGTAATCGGCAAGTGTTCCAAATGTAACTTGGTGGAAACAAAGAACATTTTGAGTTTGTGCAGTTGGACTTTTAAATTCACGAACCTACAAGGTCACAGTATATTGTTTCTTGTTTATGTTCATGACGCTATCATAAGAAGCAACAATCTAGAGGAACAGTGAGTGGTACTCAAAGTTCAATCACGTTAGCGCTACCTCGCCATTCCTAAACAAAACAAGATCATCGCGGTAAATCCTGATATTCAATTGACATTCCAAGTTTTGACTGCTGCTCATTGTTCACGCTATGCAACATTTTATTTAATTCTATTTACTAGTTTAATCCCGCGATAGTTCTGGAATTAATTAAACTAATTTGAAAGTGCGCAAATTCATTATTTGTAACACAAACAAGATCATCGCACTATACTTTGATATTTAGTAGATATTTGACATCTTTTTGTTTGCCCTTTTCTAACATTATGTATTTATTTTCACTTATTGTTATTTTATCTTCTAAATAAATATAGCTGAAAGACAAACAACCTCTTTGCTAAAGTTCCCAATGATTAAAATCTCTTTATCATGTTTACTCTTTCCTTCCGCAAACTTTTATTATTTTTGTCAATTGAATTTTATTATGTTTTAGCTATTTTGTTGTCATTCAGAGTTTGTGTGTGATTTGGTTCTTCTTTAAACATGTTTATTTCAGGTTTTATTTCTTGTATTCCTTTTGTCTTGCTTTCTATCTTTATTTCTTCCTTTATTTCTATCTTTCCTTCTTTCAACTTTTCTTTCTGCCTTCCTTTCCTTCCATCCTTCATCTTAAGGACAGTGAGATTATTTTGGATACAGATATTTGCTTTATATCTTTGTCCTAGACGAATTAGAGCTTTTATCAAAGGAAAGATGGCAAAAGTGTTCTGGAAATGTGCAAGTTCGGAAAATCTTGAATGTAATCTTCTTTTTTCTGTAGAACTCCACCTTTAACCTAAATAACGGTTCAAACCACAGATATGAATATTTCTTTTTGTTTATAGTGATGACGCATTATTCGCTAGAAACAATCTGGAAAAGTACGTAATTTTACTCAAAACTGATTCTAGATTATGCTACTTCAACATTGGTAAACGCAGCAAGTATATGGTAGTAAATATTGGCTTTTATATTACATCCGATATTTTTTTGTAGTTTGTTGTATATGTTATGGAAATTATGTATATTTTTACCTTATTTATTTACTACCTTAATTATTTATTTACTTATCTCCCGATATAGAAATAACTGAAGCGCGATCAATCCTCTTTGCTACGAACTCGAAGTGACTTAAAGTTCTTTGCATCTTTTCAATTGTTTCTTTCACAATATTTAATTGTTTCTACTCGCAATGCAATGTCCCCAGTAAGACGAATCGTTTAGCTCGTAGAATTGACAGTGTTCCAAAATAAACAAATTTCTACTTTTGTTTCACATATCTTCTTCTTATTTCTCGTCTTCTTTTTCTCCTTTTTCGACTTTTCGACATACATATTTAAGTACAATACAACAATATGATGATAAGTTTAGGCAGGATAGAAGTAGATGTAGCAGTGGTCAGATGAGAAAATCTGAGAGAATAGGGAATAGTTCTCAGAAGTAACTCTAGATGGCGCTATCTCGCTATTCCTTAACGGAAAAAAAATCTTCGCAATAAATGTTTATATTTACTTGATATTTGACATTTCGTTTGCGGTTCATTTTTATATTTGCTACATCATATATTTATATATCATTTGTCTATTGTTTCTTGTTTATGATCATGACGCTCTCATGAGAAGAAGCAATGTGAAGGTAGAGGAAGTAGTACTCAAATTAAATCTAATGGGCGCTACCCCGGCATTCGAAAACAAAAGGAGATCATCGCGTAAATCTTAATATTAAATCGACAGTCGACACTCTGGCTGTAGTTCATTGTTCACGCTATGCAACATTTTATTTCGCTCCATATATTTGTTATCTCCCGAGATAGAACTGAGTGAAACGCAATCAAATATCTTTGATCGGTGCAAATTGGTTCAAACCTCTTTGCCGCCTTTTACTTTTTCCTTTCACGTTCATCAACTGTTTATACTCATAATGCACTGGCGCAAAATTGATGTTTTGTTTGCAGTTTGTTGTTTGCGTTATGCAAATTATGTATATTTTTACTTTAATTATTTATTTACCACCTTATGTGTTTAGTTACTTGCTATCTCCCCAGATACAATTAACTGAAACGCAATCAATTCACTTTGCTATGAGCCCAAAATGATACAAAGTTCTTTGTATATTTTAATCTTTTCTTTCGCGATATTCAACTGTTTCAGCTCGCAATGCAATGGTACCAGTAAGACGAAGGGTTACCAGGTAGAATTTACAGTGTTCCAAACAAATCAAACTTTCGTAATTTTTCACTTTGCTCCTTCTTATTCTTCGTCTTCTTTTTTCCTTTTTAGACTTTTAACTACATATTTAGGCACAATTCAGACGCACCATGACAAATTTAAGTCGTATAGAAGCAGATGAAATAGTGGTTGGAAGAGAAAATCTGAGGGAATAGGGAATAGTTCTCACAACTAACTCTAGATGGGCCATCTGGAGTTAGCTGTGAGAACTATTCCCTATTCCCTCAGATTTTCAAACTTAGCTATTTTCAAACGAAACGGGATATTCGCCGTAAACTTCTATATTTACTTGACATTTGACATTTTGGTTGCGGTTTATTTTTAGTTTATGCAACAAAATTTAGTTATATATTATCTGTTTTTTTCTTGTTTATGATCATGATGCTGTCATGACAAGGAACAATCTGGAGGTACAGAAAGCAGTACCCAAAATTAAATATAGTGGGCGCCACTTCGCCGAAAACAAAACAAGATCATCGCGGTAAATCATAATATTAAATTGACAGTAGACACTTTGGCTGCTATTCATTGTCCACGCTATGCAACATTTTATTTCATTCTATTTGTTTTCTGCCGAGATAGAACTAAGTTAAACGCAATCAAACCTCTTTGTTCGGCGCCAAAACGGTAAAATCTCTTTGCCGCACTTTACTCTTTCCTTTCACGCTCTTTAACTGTTTATACTCATAATGCCCTGGCGGCAGTAACATTAACTGTGTAACTCGTAGAATTTACAGTGCCATAAGCCAAACGAATAATCGATTTTATTTTTATTTCCCTTTGTCTTCTTCCTCCTTATTGGTCCTCTTAACCTTCATATTTAAAAATAATTTAAAATTTTAATGTTATTTTATGCTAAATTAAACACCGTTTCTCAATTTGCTTAAAACATTTACATTCTCATGTAGAATAAAAGTTACAGATATGTGTTAGAAATACAACCTGCGCATTACTCTTCTACATTAGCCTTCAGTTTTTTTCTTCTAATGTTTCACTGTTTGCCTTTAAATTGGATCTTTGGGAATATTTATAATAATTCTTTATCATTCACAGTTTTTCCTGATTTCCTCTTCTTTTGCCGTTGTTTCTCCTGTTTCTTTCTTTTCTTCTCTTGGGGTTAACACTTCAGCAATATTCCAGATTCTGTATTTTTATCTCCAATACTATTATCAGGATTCAAATGTTTAAGCACATATTTCAAATAACAATGGAAGTTGAAAGGTACCAAACGCAGGCAAAAAGTTAAACAAAGTGCTGTTTCACTCAACTAATTTAAAAAATCCTCTTTCTTTAATACTAGAATATTGAACAACAAACACCAACAAAAGATAATGATGATAATAATAATGATGATGATGATAATAATAATGATGATGATGATAATAATAATAATAATGATAATGATAATAATAATAGTAATAATAATAATAATAATAATAATAATAATAATAATAATAATAATAATAATAATAATAATAATAATAATAAGAATGTTATAATGATAATGATAATAATAATCATAATAATAATAATAATAATAATAATAATAATAATAATAATAATAATAATAATAATAATAATAATAATAATAATAATAATAATAATAATAATAATAATAATAATAATAATAATAATAATAATAACAATAACAATAACAATAACAATAACAATAACAATAACAATAACAATAATAATAATAATAATAATAATAATAATAATAATAATAATAATAATAATAATAATAATAATAATAATAATAATAATAATAATAATAATAATAATAATAATAATAATAATAATAATAATAATAATAATAATAATAATAATAATAATAATAATAATAATAATAATAATAATAATAATAACAATAGTAACAATAATAATAATAATAATAATAATAATAATAATAATAATAATAATAATAATAATAATAATAATAATAATAATAATAATAATAATAATAATAATAATAATAATAATAATAATAATAATAATAATAATAATAATAATAATAATAATAATAATAATAATAATAATAATAATAATAATAATAATAATAATCATGATGATGATGATGATGATGATGATGATGATGATGATGATGATGTAGATGACGATGACGACGACGATGACGATGACGATGATAATGATGATGTGAATGATAATTGTCATAGTCATACTCATAGTCATAGTCATAGTCATAGTCATCATAATCATAATCACCATCGCCATCACCATAAACCGACCGACCGAAGTGCTGGCTGATTGTATAAGGCCAGAAGGTTATAGCTGCGTGCCCACCCGTTAAGGGTTTTACAGCAGGTAGAGTTCCTCTTTTCGTGATGTTGTAAAATCGGTTGTGGGTTTTGCGTTAGAAATTATTTCGAGTTAACAAGTTTTATGTACCTCAGGTTGTGCGAATGGATGCAAAACCTTGCACTCTGGTGTTCTACTTCTTAATTTGTTTTAAATTGTTGTAGCTGCCGAGTTCAAATTTTGGTCAGGATGAGTCTTCCAAATAGGTTTCTTGTGGGATATTCCTATATCCTGAAAGTTGGGTTTCAGCTCGCTGGGCCCTAGGCTCATTTCAGCATGTTTGTCCATTTCATTTATTGTACAATAGGATCTGAGATGGGAGAAAATGAACTAAAATATTAGGAGTAAGATAATATCTGCATACCTTGATTAATATCAATTCGATGGCGAAATAAATATATTTATAAAAGGGGTGAAAGGGGTAGAGTGATGTTCAGATGCAGCTCGACGGATTCTAAAATACTTATCGATGATTTTGAAGTGCGTTTAAATGCAACAGTCCTTCATATTAGACAGACATGAGTTCTTTTAAGCAGAAATTTGTTACCGTCATTGGTTCTGCAATATTTGAACTCAAGAGATTTCAGAATATTATGCATATAAGATACAGAAGCCTTATATTCTATTTCCCCCCTCATAAGTTGGCCTGCCTTTTGGCAGTTGAATAATTATTCACCCTTGTCATATAAATCATAAATTGTTCTACGTAAAACGCACTTGCAAACACATCCCAGGGTTCGCTTCTGCTAATTTGTCCCTCTTTAAGAAGCAGTTTGCTCCGAAAGTGGTCGTTCGCCCATGTTCGATTTCGATTTCGATTTCAGTTTCGATTTCGATTTCTATATCGATTTCGATTTCGAATTCGAATTCGATTTCGATTTCGATTTCTATTTCGATTTCGATTTTTATTTTGATTTCGATTTCGATTTCGATTTCCGATTTCGATTTCGATTTCGAATTAGATGGCGATTTAGATCTCGATTCGATTTCGATTTCGATTTCAAATTCGATTTCGATTTCGATTTGCGATTTCGATTTCGATTTGAATGGCGCGTTGCACCGAGCCAAGAAGGCGGCCTTTCTGGCCCTCGAGCGGCGAGGCCTCAACTGCCGGCATGGTTCCGAGACGAACTCCCGGGGAACTTGGAAATCTTTCGCTTGGAGTTGGACTTTGAAAAATTTTGATCGAGGTGAAAAAAAATGTTTACTTAAAAAATGTGAAACATGCATCAGTGGCATTCGTAAAAATAATTTTTTAAGAACATGAAATATACATCAGGCGCATTCTTTTAGAAGGGGCAACTCTTACCAAGCACAACTTTGGCAAATATCCCCGTATTTCAATAGCGCGTTTCACAGACCTACAATACGACAATTCCGGCCCTCGGGCAGGGTTCCGAGACGAACTCCCTGCTGGATTTTGAAATTTTTCGCTCGGAGTTGGACTTTGAAAAAATTTGTTCGGACCGACGAAAACAGTTTTTGTTAAATGCGAAACACGCATCATTGGTGTTCGTTTGATAAAGAAAACAAATCCTAAGCCTCCTTTTTGCTAATTTGTCCCTCTTTCATTAACCTTTTGCGCCGATTTGGACTTAGAAAGAGTTTCGATATTTTGCAAAAATAATTTTTTTAAAAACATTAAATATACATCAGTGGCATTCTTTTAGAAGGGAAAATTCATCCCAAGAACAATTATGGCAAATTTCCCCGTTTTTCGATGGCGCGTTGCACCAGACCTACAAGACGACAATTCCGGCCCTCGGGCGGCGTGGCCTCAACTGCCGGCATAGCTCCGAGACGAACTCCCGGGGGACATAAAAATTTTTCGCTCGGAGTTGGACTTTGAAAAATTTTGATCGAAGTGAAAAATTTTTTTGAAAATGTGAAACATGCATCATTGGCTTTCGCTTGATAAGGCAAACACATCCTAAGGTTTGCTTTTGCTAATTTGTCCCTCTTTAAGTAGCAGTTTGCTCCGAAAGTGGTCGTTCCCCCATGTACTACGCGGCTGGGCTTAGAACATTTTCGCTCGGAGCTGGACTTTTAACTTTTCTCAGACCGAAAAAAAGCTTTTTTGATAAATGTGAAACATGTATCATTGGTGTTCGTTTGATAAAGAAAAGACATCCTAAGCCACCTTTTTGCTAATTTGTACCTCTTTCATTAACCTTTTGCGCCGATTTGGACTGAGAAATAGTTTGGATATTTTGCAAAAGTAATTTTTATAAAATCATTAAATATACATCACAGGCATTCTTTTAGAAGGGGAAATTCATCCCAAGAACAATTTTAGCAAATTTCCACGTATTCCGATGGCGTGTTGCACCGAGCCTCGAAGATTTCCTTTCTGGCCCTCGGGCGTCGAGGCCTCCACTGCCGGCATGGTTCCGAGACGTACTCCCGGGGGACTTAAAAATTTTTGGCTCGGAGTTGGACTTTGAAAAATTTTGATCGAAGTGAAAACTCTTTTTTGAAAAATGTGAAACATGCATCAGTGGCATTCGTTTCATAAGGCAAACACATCCCAGGGTTCGCTTCTGCTAATTTGTCCCTCTTTAAGAAGCAGTTTGCTCCGGAGGTGGTCGTTCGCCCATGTACTACGCGGCTGGACTTTGAAAATTTTCGCTCGGAGTTGGACTTTAACTTCTCTCGGACCGAATTTTTTTTTTTGATAAATGTGTAACATGCATCCTTGGTGATCGTTTGATAAAGAAAACACATCCTAAGCCTCCTTTTTGCTAATTTGTCCCTCTTTCATTAACCTTTTGCGCCGATTTGGACTGAGAAATAGTTTGGATATTTTGCAAAGGTAATTTTTATAAATTCATGAGGCATTCTTTTAGAAGGGGAAATTCATCCCAAGAACAGTTTTGGCAAATTTCCATTTGTCCCTCTTTCATTAACCTTTTGCGCCGATTTGGACTGAGATATAGTTTGGATATTTTGCAAAAGTAATTTTTATAAAATCATGAAATATACATCAGAGGCATTCTTTTAGAAGGGGAAATTCATCCCAAGAACAATTTTAGCAAATTTCCACGTATTCCGATGGCGCGTTGCACCGAGCCTAGAAGATTTCCTTTCTGGCCCTCGGGCGTCGAGGCCTCAACTGTCGGCATGGTTCCGAGACGTACTCCCGGGGGACTTAAAAATTTTTGGCTCGGAGTTGGACTTTGAAAAATTTTGATCGAAGTGAAAACTTTTTTTTGAAAAATGTGAAACATGCATCAGTGGCATTCGTTTGATAAGGCAAACACATCCCAGGGTTCGCTTCTGCTAATTTGTCCCTCTTTAAGAAGCAGTTTGCTCCGAAAGTGGTCGTTCGCCCATGTACTACGCGGCTGGACTTTGAAAATTTTCGCTCGGAGTTGGACTTTAACTTCTCTCGGACCGAAAAGGTTTTTTTGATAAATGTGTAACATGCATCCTTGGTGATCGTTTGATAAAGAAAACACATCCTATGCCTCCTTTGTATAATTTGTCCCTCTTTCATTAACCTTTTGCGCCGATTTGGACTGAGAAATAGTTTGGATATTTTGCAAGGTAATTTTTATAAAATCATGAAATATACATCAGAGGCATTCTTTTAGAAGGGGAAATTCATCCCAAGAACCGTTTTGGCAAATTTCCATTTGTCCCTCTTTCATTAACCTTTTGCGCCGATTTGGACTGAGAAATAGTTTGGATATTTTGCAAAAGTAATTTTTATAAAATCATGAAATATACATCAGAGGCATTCTTTTAGAAGGGAAAATTCATCCCAAGACCAGTTTTGGCAAATTTTCACGTATTTCGATGGCGCGTTGCACCGAGCCTAGAAGACGGCCTTTCTGGCCCTCGGGCGGCGAGGACTCAACTGCCGGCATGGTTCCGAGACGAACTCCCGGGGAACTTGGAAATTTTTCGCTCGGAGTTGGACTTTGAAAAATTTTGATCGAAGTGAAAAAAATGTTTTTTTTAAAAATGTGAAACATGCATCAGTGGCATTCGCAATTTCGATTTCGATTTCGATTGCGATTTCGATTCGATTTCGATTTCGAATTCGATTTCGATATTTCGATTTCGATTTCCGATTTCGAATTCGAATTCGATTTCGATTTCGATTTCGATTTTTATTTCGATTTCGATTTCGATGTCGATTTCGAATTTGATTTCTATTTCGATATTCCAAGACGAACTCCCGGCTGGACTTGGAAATTTTTCGCTCGGAGTTGGACGTTGAAAAACAAATTTCCGACCGAAAAAAGCCTTTTTTGATAAATGTGAAGCATGCATCATTGGTGTTCGTTTCATAAAGAAAACACATCCTAAGCCTCGTTTTTGCTAACTTGACCCTCTTTCATTAACCTTTTGCGCCGATTTGGACTTAGGAAAAGTTTCGATATTTTCCATAAATAATTTTTTTAAAAACATGAAGTATACATCAGAGGCATTCTTTTAGAAAGGGAAACTCATCCCAAGCACAATTTGGCAAATATCCCCGTATTTCGATGGCGCGTTGCACCGGACCTACAAGACGACAATTCCGGGCCTCGGGCGGCGAGGCCTCAACTGCCGGCATGGTTCCGAGACAAACTGCCTCCTGTACTTGGAAATTTCTCGCTCGGAGTTGGACCTTGAAAAAAAAATTTCGCACCGAAAAAAACATTCTTTGATAAATGTGAAACATACATCATTGGTGTTCGTTTGATAAAGAAAACATCCTTAGCCTCGTTTTGGCTAATTTGTCCCTCTTTAATTAACCTTTTGCGCCGATTTGGACTTAGAAAAGGTTTCGATATTTTGCAAATATAATTTTTTAAAACATGAAATATACATCAGAGGCATTATTTTAGAGAGGGAAACTCATCCCAAAATCAATTTTGGCAAATTTCCCCGTTTTTCGATGGCGCGTTGCACCGAGTCGAGAAGACGACCTTTCCGGGCCTCGGATGGCGAGGCCTCAACAGCCGGCATTGTTCCGAGATGAATTCCCGCCTGGACTTAGAAATTTTTCAGTCGGAGTTGGACTCAGATAAGTTTTGATCGAACTGAAAAAATGTTTTTTGAAAAATGTGAAACATGCATCAATGGTATTCGTTTGATATGGCAACCACATCCTAACCTTACCTTTTGCTAATTTGTCCCTCTTTAAGTAGCAGTTTGCTCCGAAAGTGGTCATTCCCCCATGTACTCCGCGGTTGGACTTAGAAAAAGTTTCGATATTTTGCAAATATAATTTTTTAAAAACATGAAATATACATCAGAGGCATTATTTTAGAAAGGGAAACTCATCCCAAAAACAATTTTGGCAAATTTTCCCGTTTTTCTATGGCGCGTTGCACCGAGTCGAGAAGACCACCTTTCCGGCCCTCGGGTGGCGAGGCCTCAACTGCCGGCATTGTTCCGAGACGAACTCCCGCCTGGACTTAGAATTTTTTCGGTCGGAGTTGGACTAACATAAATTTTGATCGAAGTGAAAAAATGTTCTTCGAAAAATGTGAAACATGCATCAATGGTATTCGTTTGATAAGGCAAAAACATCCTAAGCTTCGCTTTTGCTAATTTGTCCCTGTTTAAGTAGCAGTTTGCTCCGAAAGAGGTCGTTCCCCCATGTACTTCGCGGCCCGACTTAGAAAAATTTTCGATAATTTGCATAAACAATTTTTTTAAAAACATGAAGTATACATCAGAGTCATTCTTTTAGAAAGGGAAACTCATCCCAAGCACAATTTTGGCAAATTTCCCCATATTTCGATGGCGCGTTGCACGGAACCTACAAGACGACAATTCCGGGCCTCGGGCGGCGAGGCTTCAACTGCCGGCATGGTTCCGAGACGAACTGCAGGCTGGACTTGGAAATTTTTCGCTCGGAGTTGGACCTTGAAAAAAATTTTTCGCACCGAAAAAAGCATTCTTTGATAAATGTGAAACATGCATCATTGGTGTTCGTTTGATAAAGAAAACATCCTTAGCCTCGTTTTTGCTAATTTGTCCCTCTTTCATTAACCTTTTGCGCCGATTTGGACTTAGAAAAAGTTTCGAAATTCTCCAAATTTAATTTTTTAAAACATGAAATATACATCAGAGGCATTATTTTAGAAAGGGAAACTCATCCCAAAATCAATTTTGGCAAATTTCCCCGTTTTTCGATGTCGCGTTGCACCGAGTCGAGAAGACGACCTTTCCGGCCCTCGGATGGCAAGGCCTCAACTGCCGGCACTGTTCCGAGATGAATTCCCGCCTGGACTTAGAAATTTTTCAGTCGGAGTTGGACGCAGATAAATTTTGATCGAACTGAAAAACTGTTTTTTGAAAAATGTGAAACATGCATCAATGGTATTCGTTTGATAAGGCAAACACATCCTAACCTTCCCTTTTGCTAATTTGTCCCTCTTTAAGTAGCAGTTTGCTCCGAAAGTGGTCGTTCCCCCATGTACTCCGCGGCTGGACTTAGAAAAAGTTTCGATATTTTGCAAATATAATTTTTTTTAAAACATGAAATATACATCAGAGGCATTATTTTAGAAAGGGAAGCTTATCACAACCACAATTTAGGCAAATTTCTCAGTATTTCGATGGCGCGTTGCACCAGACCTATAAGACGACAATTCCGGCCCTCGGGCGGGGAGGCCTCAATTTTCGGCATGGTTCCAAGACGAACTCCCGGCTGGACTTGGAAATTTTTCGCTCGGAGTTGGACTTTGAAAAAAAAAATTCCGACCGAAAAAAGCCTTTTTTGATAAATGTGAAGCATGCATCATTGGTGTTCGTTTGATAAAGAAATCACATCCTAAGCCTCGTTTTTGCTAATTTGACCCTCTTTCATTAACCTTTTGCGCCGATTTGGACTTAGAAAAAGGTTCGATATTTTGCAAAAATAATTTTTTTAAAAACATAAAATATACATTAGAGGCATTCTTTTAGAAAGGGAAACTCATCCCAAGAACAATTTTGGCAAATTTCCACGTTTTTCGATGTCGCGTTGCACCGAGTCGAGAAGACGACCTTTCCGGCCCTCGGATGGCGAGGCCTCAACTGCCGGCATTGTTCCGAGATGAATTCCCGCCTGGACTTAGAAATTTTTCAGTCGGAGTTGGACTCAGATAAATTTTGATCGAACTGAAAAACTGTTTTTTGAAAAATGTGAAACATGCATCAATGGTATTCGTTTGATAAGGCAAACACATCCTAACCTTCCCTTTTGCTAATTTGTCCCTCTTTAAGTAGCAGTTTGCTCCGAAAGTGGTCGTTCCCCCATGTACTCCGCGGCTGGACTTAGAAAAAGTTTCAATATTTTGCAAATATAATTTTTTTTAAAACATGAAATATACATCAGAGGCATTATTTTGGAAAGGGAAGCTTATCACAACCACAATTTAGGCAAATTTCTCAGTATTTCGATGGCGCGTTGCACCAGACCTATAAGACGACAATTCCGGCCCTCGGGCGGGGAGGCCTCAATTTTCGGCATGGTTCCAAGACGAACTCCCGGCTGGACTTGGAAATTTTTCGCTCGGAGTTGGACTTTGAAAAAGAAAATTCCGACCGAAAAAAGCCTTTTTTGATAAATGTGAAGCATGCATCATTGGTGTTCGTTTGATAAAGAAATCGCATCCTAAGCCTCGTTTTTGCTAATTTGACCCTCTTTCATTAACCTTTTGCGCCGATTTGGACTTAGAAAAAGGTTCGATATTTTGCAAAAATAATTTTTTTAAAAACATAAAATATACATTAGAGGCATTCTTTTAGAAAGGGAAACTCATCCCAAGAACAATTTTGGCAAATTTCCACGTTTTTCGATGGCGCGTGGCACCGAGTCGAGAAGACGACTCTTCCGGCCCTCGGATGGCGAGGCCTCAACTGCCGGCATGGTTGCGAGACGAACTCCCGGCTGCACTTAGAAATTTTTCGGTCGGAGTTGGACTTAGATAAATTTTAACCGAAGTGAAAGAAATGTTTTTTGAAAAATGTGATACATGCAACAATGGTATTCTTATGATAAGGCAAACACATCCTAAGCTTCTCTTTTGCTAATTTGTCCCTCTTTAAGTAGCAGTTTGCTCCGAAAGTGGTCGTTCCCCCATGTACTCCGCGGCTGGACTTAGAAAAAGTTTCGATATTTTGCAAATATAATTTTTTTAAAAACATGAAATATACATCAGAGGCATTATTTTAGAAAGGGAAACTCATCTCAAAAACAATTTTGGCAAATTTCCCGGTTTTTCGATGGCTTGTTGCACCGAGTCGAGAAGACGACCATCCCGGCCATCGGGCGGCGAGGCCTCAACTGCCGGCATTGTTCCGAGACGAACTCCCGCCTGGACTTAGAATTTTTTCGGTCGGTGTTGGACTAAGATAAATTGTGATCGAAGTGAAAAAATGTTCTTTGAAAAATGTGAAACATGCATCAATGGTATTCGTTTGATAAGGCAAACACATCCTAAGCTTCGCTTTTCCTAATTTGTCCCTCTTTAAGTAGCAGTTTGCTACGAAAGTGGTCGTTCCCCCATGTACTTCGCGGCTGGACTTAGAAAAAGTTTCGATATTTTGCATAAATAATTTTTTTAAAAACATGAAGTATACATCAGAGGCATTCTCTTAGAAAGCGAAGCGCATCCCAAGCACAATTTTGGCAAATTTCCCCATATTTCGATGGCACGTTGCACCGGACCTACAAGACGACAATTCCGGGCCTCGGTCGGCGAGGCTTCAACTGCCGGCATGGTTCCGAGACGAACTGCAGGCTGGACTTGGAAAAGTGTTCCGGAAATGTGTAAGTTCCGAAATTTTTTAATGTGTTTTTTTTCTGTAGAACTCT
>CM060948.1:252838418-252855918 GCA_030765055.1 Mantis religiosa | reverse complement strand
TGAATCATTCGGTTCGCTCCCAGGTGTCCTCCTGAAGTACCGGCGTGCACATCCTCCAAGACTTCCGGGACCTTGCTCCGGGGAACTACCAACTGTCCTCTCTGCGCCATCCCATCGGGTGACTCCCATACCCGGAACAGCACGCCCTCTCTGGTCTTCAAGGAGTCCCATTGGGCCCAGTGCGACTTGTAGGTGGCGCTCCTCGGTGCGATGTCCTCCCAGGTTGGTCTCGTCCCTGCGTCCACTTCCCTCAAGAGTGGCCCCAAGTCTGCGTCCGCCAGCTGCTCCCTCCTCAGGCCTGCGCTATCCCAGCCTTCAGCAAGCACTGCCACAACTACTCGGACTGCTGCGGCACGCTCCTCCTCCTCCACTCTTGTGCTCTCGTGGCCGTCCTGGATCTGCGATAGGAAACCTCCAATGCAATGGTCGCTGGCGTCGGTGTCCACAATGAAGGCGCCACCCGGTTGTGGGAAACCCAAAATTGAAGCACTGCACAGGGTCCCCTTCGGGTGCTGGAAAGCGTCTTCGGCGTCCTCCGTCCACACATAAGGCCGGTTTTCCTCCGTCAGGCGGGTGAGGGGTTTTGCGATGTTGTCGGCCTTTTCCTCTAAATCATTAAGGCGGTCGTCTACTTGACCCTTCCGTTTGCCCAGGTTCGCGACGTCATCCCTCACGCCGGCCAAACGTTCCTAAAACTTTGCGGCGAGGACCTCGTAATTGGACTTTTCATTCCACGAACCCACAAAGTCACAATATAAAATAATTCCAAAAGATCCACTATCCCAAAATATCACTTCTGTTAATAAAGCTTTATCAAGTACAAAAACATTTAGTTCATCTGAAAAATACAACTTAAAACCTTCTAACCCCACACTTCCAAGGTTGTACTGTCTGCCAAAAATCCACAAACAAGAAAACAGCATGAGTCCCATCATCAATGGCATCAAATCACCTACATACCACATTGCAAAGTGGTTAGTAAGAAAATTAAAATCATATGACAAATTTCAAAGTTTGTGAATAAAAAACTCCTTAGAATTGATAAATCATCTACAGAAGTACAACATCCCGGAAAATCATATACTAGTTTCTTTTGACGTTAAGGCACTTTTTACAAACATTCCAGTAGAAGAAATACCTACATTCCTCAAAAAAGGGCTAACCTAGACTACAACGGACCCCAGAGAAATAGATGACATTATCAGTCTTACAGATTTATGCATAAGGAATAACTACTTCATGTTTAACCATAAATTCTACAGACAATCAAAAGGATTAGCTATGGGGAGCCCACTTTCGCCTATTTTAGCAGACCTATACATGAGCTATTTTGAAACACACATAGTAAAGGCCTTCCCACAGATTTATAAATTTTGGCAGAGATATGTTGATGTTTTTGCTATCATTCCGGAAAAGCTTAGAGAAGATTTTCTAAAATTACTAAACTTGCAAGATAATCACATCCAATTTCCTATGGAAGTAGAAAGAGACAACACCCTACCCTTTTTGGACCTCAAGATAACTAGAAATCGTCATGGTGTAGATTTTGGAATATACAAGAAGACCACACACATAGATAATTACATAAAGAAAAATGAATACAACCCAGTTTCACATAAACTAGCTGCTTTAGAAGTCTAATTCACCGGCTATACAACATCCCTTTGAGTAAGGATGAATTTTTGAAAGACCGGGTTGGAACTCAGGACCTCTTGAACGTGAGGCAGACACGCTACCGCCACGCTATGGAGGCGGGCTTATTTAGTTAAGAATGGAGAATTTGGGGGTACTGCCGAACCCGAAAGAGTATACATGTCCTTCAGATTCAGCAGGCACAGCAAATTATGGGTCATCGCTGTCTTATATAACCATTTGGAACCATTCTGTCCATAACGACCTCAGTCCACAATCGAAATATACCGTGTTCCATCCCCTTAGGCTTCAGACCCAACTGGGTATCCCACATACGATAGTTCTTACTTGTCTCACATAGTTTGTCAACCTAAGATTCCACGTTAGGTCCAAAATCATTTAAATATGATACGTATAAAAGCGCATCGTCTGCCATGTATCGGAAGAGCCAATATAGCCTTTGGGGCCGAGCGCTATAGCCAATACAGGGCACGAGTACAAGCTATGGGATATTAAAGATAACACAAGTGAGGTATTTGCTAACATATGGCTTCTGATATTATCACATTATTAAAGTAAAATAAACAAAGACGAATTGCGGGAAGGTTAATAAACAATGATAGTGTATTTTATAATTGCGGAGAAACAGAATATAGCTGTAATGATTGGAAGGATAAACAACAATCTGTAGTTCGTATTCCTTGTAGTTTAAGGAAAAAAGAAATGTACAGAAAGTATAGAATGCGGGACATATAAGATGTTTTAGCATAGATTAATAACTCGAACCAACTATAGATAGAGTTACATTTAAAATAACGTAGGAACAAAATAAGAAATGTGCAAGTAGAATGAAAAGGGATAGAATAAAAGACAAAACTATACTGAAAACAAATAGCTGAAGGGAAAGAAGGAAATTGCTACACAATCAGAAGGAGATATTAATGGTGCATTCTCAGAACAAAGAGTAATGATTTCCGCACGAATTACTTCCAAACCAAATGAATTACAAGACATTCAATGTGCACGTTGCATTCATGACCTCGGAACCTAGACAATAGTACCATAGATGGATCAGAAACTTCAAATATATAGCAGTTAGTGTATATTTAAAGCTAACATGGGAAAACCAATTAAAATAATTGCAGAAAATGTGCAAGAAAGACTAACAGTGCTTTAAAGAAGGACAGGCAGCAAATATGGCTACTCCAAAGGCATCCTATATATAACAAATTGTGTATAAAAATATAACAATTTCTAACTTAAAACTTCACTTATGTTATGATATTTTTCTTATAAATTGATATTATAACAACAACATATTAACATCTAGCGTTCCTAAAGGTGACAACAGCTTTGCTTCCGGTTTAGGGTATGTAAACAATTTACATGAAACTGCGATCCCGGACAATTTATAAGAAAAGTATCATCAATTCTTATAAGTTAAGTGAAGTCTTAAGCTACATATGGTTATATTTGTATACATTTGTATGCTTCATTGTTAATAGTTTCATATTATGCGTATATATAAATTGGGTATAAACGTATCTGACAGGACGAAATTCGCACAGCCAATAAAAAGTTTCCTGGACATATCTATATAGATAAAACAAATTCGAATTTTACTTATTCTGCAATTGGGGATCACGTTTATGTATTACACACTTACAATTAAGTTAATCAATTTAAAGCTTTCTGCTAAACAATAAATATAGTCTTTTACTTTGGTATATATATTATATAAAGATTCTGGTTTTCCGAGAGTACTGGCCTCCTAATTACATTCTCTTTGCATGGTCAAAACATAAAATGCGAATACCTACTTCCCACTTGAGAAACGTGTAAGTAATGGAAAACTCAAACACCTAACTAGGAATATCTCGGAAATGGACAACTATATCAAATTAGCATAAATTTTGTGGTTTATTTGGAGCTGTATGTTTTAATTATTGAGATTGTGTGTATCATTTAAGATTTACCCGTTATATAAACATTGTCTCACATGAATAGTACTTCAGATTATTCATGAACATATCTTGAAAATTACGTATTTTAATACGCTTTTGAAATGTAAACATTCTTTGAAAACTTTTCCATCCAAACAATAATTTGCGAGGAGAGAATTTTTTGAATTGTTGTGAGCCGAATTTTGGGAAACACGTTGAACATGAGCGCCGAAAATGCCTTTTCCTTTTTGAGAGCTACTGATAGACAGACTGTTCTGTGAAAGACACACACAAACCCAATACATGGACCTAATAATTATTTGGGGGACTTTGAAGTGTGTAATCCTAGTTAAATCTGGCATCCAAATTTTGTGTAGAATTCCTTACCACTTCTGTCTACTATCTACGTGATAAAGAAAGTAAACCTGATTACAATCATGCAGTGTCATGAACAATATCTTAATTTCAGCAATACTTATTTCCAATCCACATAAATGACCTGAAAATGTTGCAGTCCGGCCTCACCTTCAGTTGCAATTTGGTTCTTAGACTTACACGGAAAATCTGATACGTTCACTTAACACAATTGCATTGTGATTATTTCTGACACCTGTATACCTTAACACTGTTACTCACTCTTTGACATAACGAATGACAATGGAAAGTTGGGATAATTTTGCTGCATCCAACATTTCTTCTAGCATTCACTAAATAGTTATTTATGGGGCTTGACATTTATGTTGAGGATTATTTGAGAGTGAAAACTTTAACGTCCGAGACATTAAACATTAAACCTGGCTAACCCAATACGTAATTTTATCCACAAAAAAAAGCCAAAAATCTACTTGAATTTATAAGCTTTTCTTTATCTTTATTGCGTCTACTGAAGGGTAGAGAATAATCCAAATAAAAGAACATCCTAGAATCACTTCAGATCCAACTCACAATTCCAACGTTAGAGGTGCCAAACTATTTCTCTTTTCCATTTAAGGTAATTATGAAACAGTAATCGGAAGAAAAAGTCTGCAACAGTAAGGATTATTACTGAAAACTAACTTGAAATTGCGCTTATTCATCATTTGTAAAGCAAGCAAGATCTTCGTGCTATATTTTGATATTTAGTTGACATTTCACATATTAGTTGCTCTTTTCTAACATTATGTATTTATTATTTGTTTGTTTGTTACCTTCTAAATAAATATAGATGAAAGGCAATTGCCCTCTTGGCTAGAATCTCCCAATGATTCAAAATCACTTTATCAAGTTTACTCTTTGCTTCCGCGAACTTGCATTGTTTTTGTAAATTGGATTTTGATTATGTTTTAGCAACTTTGTTATCACTCAGAGCTTGTGCCTGATTGGCTACATTTTTAAACTTCTGTATTTCAGACTTTGTTTCTGTTATTCCTTTCTTTCTTCATTTCTTTCTTTCTTTTCTTTCTTTCTTTCTTTCATTCTTTCTTTCTTTCTTTCTTTCTTTCCTTCTTTCTTTCTTTCTTTCTTTCTTTCCTTCTTTCTTTCTTTCTTTCTTTCTTTCTTTCTTTCTTTCTTTCTTTCTTTCTTTCTTTCTTTCTTTCTTTCTTTCTTTCTTTCTTTCTTTCTTTCTTTCTTTCTTTCCTTCCTTCCTTTTTTATTTCTTTCTTTCCTTTCCTTTCTTCTTTCAAAATCTCTTTCTGTGTTTCTATATTTCCCTCCTTCATCTTAACGGCAGTGAGATTATTTTGGAAATAGATATTTGTTTTTAAACCTTCGCAAGAGACGAATCAGGATTTTATGAAAAGAAAAATAACAAAAATGTTCCGGAAAAGTTTGTATTATGATAATTTTGAGTGTGTTTTTTTTATAGGACACAACTTTAGACTCAGCTAGCTATTCAAATGACATAAAACATAATTTTGTTGTTCTTTGTTTATAGTGATGATGCAGTTATCAGAAGAAAAATATCTGGAATAATAGGACATATTACTTAAAACGGATTCTAGACTGTGCTATTTCACCATTGGTAAACGGTACAAGATCATCACAGTAAATTTTAGTTTTGAAATTACATCCCACATTTTGTTTGCAGTTTGTTGTTTGCGTTATGCAAATTATGTATATTTATGCTTTAATAATTTATTTACCACCTTATGTGTTTAGTTACTTGATATCTCCCCAGATACAATTAACTGAAACGCAATCAATTCACTTTGCTATGAGCCCAAAATGATACAAAGTTCTTTGTATATTTTAATCTTTTCTTTCGCGATATTCAACTGTTTCAGCTCGCAATGGAATGGTACCAGTAAGACGAAGGGTTACCGGGTAGAATTTACAGTGTTCCAAACAAATCAAACTTTCGTTATTTTTCACTTTGCTCCTTCTTATTCTTCGTCTTCTTTTTTCCTTTTTAGACTTTTAACTACATATTTAGGCACAATTCAGACGCACCATGACAAATTTAAGTCGTATAGAAGCAGATGAAATAGTGGTTGGAAGAGAAAATCTGAGGGAATAGGGAATAGTTCTCACAACTAACTCTAGATGGCCCTACTTCGCTATTTTCAAACGAAACGGGATATTCGCCGTAAACTTCTATATTTACATGACATTTGACATTTTGGTTGCGGTTTATTTTTAGTTTATGCAACAAAATTTAGTTATATATTATCTGTTTTTTTCTTGTTTATGATCATGATGCTGTTGATCTGACAAGGAACAATCTGGAGGTACAGAAAGCAGTACTCAAAATTAAATATAGTGGGCGCCACTTCGCCGAAAACAAAACAAGATCATCGCGGTAAATCTTAATATTAAATTGACAGTAGACAAATTGGCTGCTATTCATTGTCCACGCTATGCAACATTTTATTTCATTCTATTTGTTTTCTGCCGAGATAGAACTAAGTTAAACGCAATCAAACCTCTTTGTTCGGCGCCAAAACGGTCAAATCTCTTTGTCGCACTTTACACTTTACGCTCTTTAACTGTTTATACTCATAATGCCCTGGCGGCAGTAACACGAAGTGTTTAACTCGTAGAATTTACAGTGCCATAAGCCAAACGAATAATCGATTTTATTTTTATTTCCCTTTGTCTTCTTCCTCCTTATTGGTCCTCTTAAGCTTCATATTTAAAAATAATTTAAAATTTTAATGTTATTTTATGCTAAATTAAACACCGTTTCTCAATTTTGCTTAAAACATTTACATTCTCATGTAGAATAAAAGTTACAGATATGTGTTAGAAATACAACCTGCGCATTACTCTTCTACATTAGCCTTCAGTTTTTTTCTTCTAATGTTTCACTGTTTGTTTTAAATTGGATCTTTGGGAATATTTATAATAATTCTTTATCATTCACATTTTTTCCTGATTTCCTCTTCTTTTGCCGTTGTTTCTCCTGTTTCTTTCTTTTCTTCTCTTGGAGTTAACACTTCAGCAATATTCCAGATTCTGTATTTTTATCTCCAATACGATTATCAGGATTCAAATGTTTAAGCACATATTTCAAATAGCAATCGAAGTTGAAAGGTACCAAACGCAAGCAAAAAGTTAAACAAGTGCTGTTTCACTCAACTAATTTAAAAAATCCTCTTTCTTTAATACTAGAATATTGAACAACAAACACCAACAAAAGATAATGATGATGATAATAATAATGATGATGATGATAATAATAATAATAATGATGATGATGATAATAATAAAATAAATAATAATAATAATAATTATAATAATGATAATGATAATGATAATGATAATGATAATAACAATAACAATAACAACAATAATAATAATAATAATAATAATAATAATAATAATAATAATAATAATAATAATAATAATAATAATAATAATAATAATAATAATAATAATAATAATAATAATAATAATAATAATAATAATAATAATAATAATAATAATAATAATAATAATAATAATAATAATAATAATAATAATAATAATAATAATAATAATAATAATAATAATAATAATAATAATAATAATAATAATAATAATAATAATAATAATAATAATAATAATAATAATAATAATAATAATAATAATAATGATGATGATGATGATGATGATGATGATGATGATGATGATGATGATGATGATGATGATGATGATGATGATGACGATGACGATGACGATGATGACGACGGCGATGACGATGACGATGATAATGATGATGTGAATGATAATTGTCGTAGTCATACTCATAGTCATAGTCATCATAATCATAATCATAATCACCATCGCCATCACCATAAACCGACCGACCGAAGTGCTGACTGGTAGTATAAGGCCAGAAGGTTATAGCTGCGTGCCCACCCGTTAAGGGTTTTACAGCAGGTAGAGTTCCTCTTTTCGTGATTTTGTAGGATCGGTTGTGGGTTTTGCGTTAGAAATTATTTCGAGTTAACAAATTTTATGTACCTCAGGTTGTGCGAATGGATGCAAATGCTTGCACTCCGGTGTTCTACTTCTTAATTTGTTTTAAATTGTTGTAGCTGCCGAGTTCAAATTTTGGTCAGGATGAGTCTTCCAAATAGGTTTCTTGTGGGATTTCCCTTTATCCTGAAAGTTGGGTTTCAGCTCTCTGTAAAGTTTATGGGCCCTAGGCTCATTTCAGCATCAGTTTATCCATTTCATTTATTGTACAATAGGATGTGAGATGGGAGAAAATGAACTAAAATATTAGGAGTAAGATAGTATCTGCATACCTTGATTAATATCAATTAGATGGCGAAATAAATATATTTATAAAAGGTCTGAAAGGGGTAGAGTGATGTTCAGATGCAGCTCGACGGATTCTAAAATACTTATCGATGATTTTGAAGTGCGTTTAAATGCAGCAGTCCTTCATATTAGACAGACATGAGTTCTTTTAAGCAGAAATTTGTTACCGTCATTGGTTCTGCAATATTTGAACTCAAGAGATTTCAGAATATTATGCATATAAGATACAGAAGCCTTATATTCTATTTCCCCCCTCATAAGTTGGCCTGCCTTTTGGCAGTTGAATAATTATTCAACCTTGTCATATAAATCATAAATTGTTCTACGTAAAACGCACTTTTGAAAATTGTTTAAGTTGGTAGCACGTTTTTCAGCTGCTCGATGTTTCCCTGGAGATCTAAATATGAAAACTTCACCTACTTGGTAAACTGTTTGTCTTCTTTAATAACGTTCGTCATAGAATGAGCACTCATGTGACAAGCTTTTAACATTAATTCTCGACTTCCAGCGAAATTTGTACCTTCGAGGACGTCTAATTGACTCCTGTTTGTAAAAGGAATACACATTAATAAGGATATTTTAGACTGCTTATGTAAACTCTTAGGAGTTGTTTGACTTTTACTACTAGACGCACCAGTACTAGGCTTAGTAAGTGGTATATATATACATATATATATATATATACTTACTTTGAAAACCTTGTGTGTACTCTTAAAACATCACCAGTTTACTGAAAGCAGGATACAAAATATTCTCTTTTTGAGTGTTTGTGATAACCGAATTAGTTCTTATGGAAAAAAATATTGTAAAAGTTTTCCACAAACGCTTAGATTCTGTAAATTCTGAACGTCTTTAAGCTGTAGGATTTTTATATAAACTTTATACCTAACTCACGATTCAAACGATAAGTGTGCGTAATTACTTTTGTTATTTGGGTTTGGTGGTGAAGTTGGAATCAGAGGAGAAGATCTGGAAGAGTAAAGAATATTACAGAAAGCTAATTCAGGAGTGTTCCTCTTCACTATTAGTAACGAAAAATCATCGAAGTAAATTTTGTATTAAACGCTAAGCGATATTTTGTAAGCTGTTAATTTTTATGTTGTTCAATTTTAAGTTTCTTCTTATTTATTTGTTCTCTTGTTTATTCCATTATCTCCTGAGACTGGTAAAAGTGAAACACAAACAAAGCTCTTTGCTACGACGGGCCCAAATGACCTCGTTGTCGACGGGCCCTAAAACCCACTAATCCGATCCAATACAATCTTTGCTACGAGCCCCAAATGATAAAAAGCTCTTTCCCCTTTTTTAGAATATACTTTCGCAATATTTAAATGTTTCTGGCGGCAACAGATTGGCGCCAATTAGACGAACCATTTAGCTCGGAGAATATGCACTGCTACAAACTGAACAATTTTTGGGACTTGTTTTCACGTTACTTCATCTTATTCTTCTTCTCCTTCTCCTCCTCCTCATCCTCCCCCCCCCCCCCTTATTCGAACTTTAACATACCCATTTAAGTACAACTTATAACTATCATCATACAGTTTAGGCAGTAATTAAGCCGTAGTCAGCAGAGGCAATCTAAAGAAATATGGAATAATACTCAAGACCTTCTAGAAGCCCTACTACGTAAACGTTAAGCCAAACAAGGTAATCGGTGCAAGAGGTCCTGAGTTCGAATCTCGGTCAGGGTGAGTTACCTGGATAAGGCTTTTCCGGGGATTTCCCTTATCCTGAAAGGCGAATGTCGGGTAATTCAAATCTCTTTGGGGCCCTGGGCTCATTTGGACATCATTTCACCCATTCATCGTCTGATATGACATAACGTTGGAGGACGTAAAACTACAAAAAGAAAACATCGGTGCGAACTTCCATATTTACGTGAAATTTTACATGTAGCTTGCTGTTTATTTTTAGCAAATGCATCACCTTACCTTTATTTATTGTTCATTTTTTGTATTTTATTTATGGTCGTGATGCTGTCATCAGAAGAAAAATTCTGCAGGAACAGGGAGTATTACTCAAAACTTACACTAAAGGGCGCTACTTCGCCATCCTAAACAAAACAAGATCAACGCGGGAAATCTTGATGTTTAACTGACAATCGAAAATCTGCTTGCTGTTCTTTGTTCACGCTATAAAATATTTTATTTCATTCTATTTATTTGTAATCTCCCGAGATAGAAGTAAATGAAACGCAATTCTAACCTCTTTATACGGCTCCAAAATGCTTCAAATCTCTTTGTGCTTCTTTAAAATATTTCCTATCGTGATTTTCAATAAATTTACACATAATGCAATGCCGCTAATAAGACAAATTGTTTTTCTCTTATAACTCGCAGTGCGAAAAACCAAACGCACTTTAGGTGCTATTCTGATTTTTCTTCCTCACTTTCCTACCTATACGTATTTCACATTTATATTTGTACACATTTTAAAACTACCGTGATAATTGTAAACAGTAGTGAAGGAGATGAAACAGTAATCAGAGGAGAAAATCTGAGATAATAAGGAATAATACTGCAAACTATTTCTAGAGGGCGCCAATTCTCCATTCCTAAAGGAATCCATATCATAACAGTAAGATCTGATATTTAATTTACATTCCATTTTTGGTTGCTTTTCTTTGTTTATGCAATTCAGTATTCTTATTTATTTGTGCATTTATTTACTTATTTATTTATCTATTCATTTATTTATATGTATTTATTTGGTGTTATTTCAATATTATTTTATCCATTTCATTGACTGAACCTTACGATCTCATATGGGACAAAATGAACGATTATTTCTGCATAACCTGATTAACATCAAGTAGAGAGAGAAATGAATATATTTTAAAATGGTGAAAAGGGTACAGTGATGTTCAAATGCAGCTTCACAGATTCTAATATACATATCGATGATATTGAAGTGTGTTTAATTGAAACAGCCCCTCACGTTAGAGAGACATCACTAGAAACAGAGGAAAAAAAACTTACCCGAAATAAATGTTCGTTATTTTACAAACTTTAATTATATGATAATATCAAAATTCACATTTTAGACAATACCTCGCTGCTGTTATCTCTAATATTCCTCATCTTGTATTCTAAAATACAAGTTCCTCATTTTTCTTTCGCGATATTCAATTGTTTCTACTCGAAATGCAATGGCGAAGCGGTCACTTCGTAGAATTTACAGTGCTCAAAAATAAACATATTTCTGCATATGTGTCACCTTACCTCTTATTACTTCTCATTTTCCTTTTCTCCTTTTTCGACTTTTATAAATATATATTCAGTTACAACTCACAAGTATCATGATAAAGTCAGCAGTATAGAAGCAGATGTAGTAGTGGTCGTAAGAAAAAATCTGAGAGAATAGGGAATAGTTCTCAGAATTAACTCTAGATAGCGCTGCCTCGCTATTCTTAAACGTAACAAGATCTTCGCGGTAAAATTTTATATTTACTTGATATTTGACGTTTTGTTTGCTGTTTATTTTTAGGTAATGCTTCATCATATATTTATATATGATTTGTTTGTTGTGTCTTGTTTATGGTCACGATGCTGTCATGAGAAGAAACCATCTGGGGGTACAGGGAGTAGTGCTCAAAATTAAATCTAGTGGGCGCTACCTCGCCATTCGTAAACAAAACAAGATCATCGCGGTAAATTTTAATATTAAATTGACAGTCGACACTCTGGCTGCTGTTCATTGTTCACGGTATGCCACATTTTATTTCGTTCTACTTATTTGTTGTCTCCGAATATAGAACTAGGTGAAACGCCGCTTTGTTTGGCGCCGAAGTGGTTCAGATACCTTTGCCACCATTTACTCTTTCCTTTCATGTTCTTCAACTGTTTATAGAGCGAACTGTTTATACTCATAATGCCATGGCGCCAATAAGACGAAATGTTTAGATCGTAGAATTAGCAGTGCTACAAAACAAACGAATTTTCAATGCTTCTAGTCTTTGGTCCCTTGACATTTTGTTACCGGTTTATTTTTATTCTATGCAATATCGTACATTTATATATTATTAGTATTGTCACCCGAACAGCGGAATTCGGGATAGAAACAGCTGGCAGGTAGGGCCACACAGGTGAATCCAGGCCACGGCTACACATTTATCTCGTGTCACTAATTGAGAGGATGATTAGAAGAGCGGCACGAGCCCTGTACCGTCTCTTTCCCCTTCCCCGACGTCTGGAACATCTGCTATGATTTTCCGAACCGCGAAGCTTCCAGAAACAGCGATCTTACTTTATAAGGCAGCAGTGGACGAGTCAGTGCAGTTCTTGGCAAACAGCCACGTGGAGCGCTGGGCTAGTGAACGGACTGGAATACTGTGTACGTGTATCAGAGGAGTTGTACATAATTGTGAGTGTAGAGTGGACTTGTGACAGACGAACTGCCGAATTTTAATTGTGTGCGCTACGTAATTCCGTGTAATCGGCAAGTGTTCCAAATGTAACTTGGTGGAAACAAAGAACATTTTGAGTTTGTGCAATTGGACTTTTAAATTCACGAACCTACAAGGTCACAGTATATTGTTTCTTGTTTATGTTCATGACGCTATCATAAGAAGCAACAATCTAGAGGAACAGGGAGTGGTACTCAAAGTTCAATCACGTTAGCGCTACCTCGCCATTCCTAAACAAAACAAGATCATCGCGGTAAATCCTGATATTCAATTGACATTCCAAGTTTTGACTGCTGCTCATTGTTCACGCTATGCAACATTTTATTTAATTCTATTTATTAGTTTAATCCCGCGATAGTTCTGGAATTAATTAAACTAATTTGAAAGTGCGCTAATTCATTATTTGTAACACAAACAAGATCATCGCACTATACTTTGATATTTAGTAGACATTTGACATCTTTTTGTTTGCCCTTTTCTAACATTATGTATATATTTTCACTTATTGTTATTTTATCTTCTAAATAAATATAGCTGAAAGACAAACAACCTCTTTGCTAAAGTTCCCAATGATTAAAATCTCTTTATCATGTTTACTCTTTCCTTCCGCAAACTTTTATTATTTTTGTCAATTGAATTTTATTATGTTTTAGCTATTTTGTTGTCATTCAGAGTTTGTGTGTGATTTGGTTCTTCTTTAAACATGTTTATTTCCGGTTTTATTTCTTGTATTCCTTTTGTCTTGCTTTCCATCTTTATTTCTTCCTTTATTTCTATCTTTCCTTCTTTCAACTTTTCTTTCTGCCTTCCTTTCCTTCCATCCTTCATCTTATGGACAGTGAGATTATTTTGGATACAGATATTTGCTTTATATCTTTGTCCTAGACGAATTAGAGCTTTTATCAAAGGAAAGATGGCAAAAGTGTTCTGGAAATGTGTAAGTTCGGAAAATCTTGAATGTAATCTTCTTTTTTCTGTAGAACTCCACCTTTAACCTAAATAACGGTTCAAACCACAGATATGAATATTTCTTTTTGTTTATAGTGATGACGCATTATTCGCTAGAAACAATCTGGAAAAGTACGTAATTTTACTCAAAACTGATTCTAGATTATGCTACTTCAACATTGGTAAA
Organism: Mantis religiosa; assembly: GCA_030765055.1. Lineage (NCBI taxonomy): Eukaryota > Metazoa > Arthropoda > Insecta > Mantodea > Mantidae > Mantis > Mantis religiosa. The sequence goes on along the minus strand of CM060948.1, from coordinate 252,842,072 downwards.
CGCAGTTGGTATATGGTAGTAAATATTGGCTTTTATATTGTGACTTTTGTTATCCCACTTCTTGACACCAGTGTGACTTTGTGGGTTCGTGGAATAAAAAGTCCAATTACACCACTCAACAATGTTCTTTATTTCTACCGACTTACAGTTTAACACTTGCCAATTACCCAAAATTACATGCTGCACACAATTACAATTTACCAGTTCGTCCGTTACAACTTCACTTGTACTCGCGATTACATAAACTTCGATGCACGCACAGTCTTCTCATTCACAATCCTTTCGTTCATTAACACGTCACTGACTAACTCTTCTTACACCAAGAACTGTCCTCATTCACTAACCAACTGATTGACCAACTCAAACCAACAACTGACTGACTACACCAAAACCAACTCAACAACTGACTCACACTGTCTGTCTGTAACCCTCTTTATAGGAATATCGCCGGTTTCTGGTGTTTACACGATTGTTCTGGTAACAGAAAAATCGAGAAACAGGTAGAAGGAAAACAGACGACCAGTCATGTTTTCCCCTAACCACAAGCCTGTCACCAGTACAAGACAAACGAGGAGAAGGTGTGGCTAACGCGGTCCTCCCCCCTGCCTTCCGTTCGCAGCTGGTACAGGGTGTTCTAGCGGTCTTGTTACACTGCTCCCTCCTCAAAGCTGTTCGTCCTCGAACAGCCCCATCGTAGCGTGCCAGGCGGTCCAGGTGTACCACCAGGATCTGCCCGGAGTCTGAGCCAGAAGTAGCGCTGCCGTAGTTTGTGAATCATTCGGTTCGCTCCCAGGTGTCCTCCTGAAGTACCGGCGTGCACTTCCTCCAAGATTTCCGGGACCTTACTCCGGGGAAGTACCAACTGTCCTCTCTGCGCCTTCCCATCGGGTGACTCCCATACCCGGAACAGCACGCCCTCTCTCGTCTTCAACGAGTCCCATTTTGCCCAGTGCGACTTGTAGGTGGCGCTCCTCGGTGCGATGTCCTCCCAGGTTGGTCTCGTCCCTGCGTCCACTTCCCTTAAGAGTGGCCCCAAGTCTGCGTCCGCCAGTTGCTCCCTCCTCAGGCCTGCGCTATCCCAGCCTTCAGCAGGCACTGCCGCAACTACTCGGACTGCTGCGGCACGCTCCTCCTCTTCCACTCTTGTGCGCTCGTGGCCGTCCTGGATCTGCGATAGGACACCTCCAATGCAATGGTCGCTGGCGTCGGTGTCCACAATGAAGGCGCCACCCGGTTGTGGGAAACCCAAAATTGAAGCACTGCACAGGGTCCCCTTCGGGTGCTGGAAAGCGTCTTCGGCGTCCTCCGTCCACACATAAGGCCGGTTTTCCTCCGTCAGGCGGGTGAGGGGTTTTGCGATGTTGTCGGCCTTTTCCTCTAAATCATTAAGGCGGTCGTCTACTTGACCCTTCCGCTCGCCCAGTTCCGTCACGTCATCCCTCACGCCGGCCAACTGTTCTTCAAACTTGGCGGCGAGAGCCTCGTTCGCCACCTTCATTTCGGTAGCCGGACCGTCATTCGCTGCTCTCATTTCCGTGGTTAACTCGGCCTTCACTTGTTCCATCTTCTCGGCGATGTTGTTTGCCGTCTTCATTTGTTTCAACTCTGCGGCGATGTTCTCCCTAGCCGTCCTGATTAGTTTCAGTTCCGCGGCCAGGTTATTTCTAGTCTCCAGCGTCTCTGTTAATTCGGCCCGCATTTCTTCCATCTTCCTGATGATGTTGTCTTTAGCCGTCTTCATTTCTTTCAGTTCCGCTAAAATCTTTTCTAATGCTGCCTCCATCGTTGTAATGTTCGGTGATGTTCTTTTCCCGCTTCCTGACACCAGTGTGACTTTTGTTATCCCACTTCTTGACACCAGTGTGACTTTGTGGGTTCGTGGAATAAAAAGTCCAATTACACCACTCAACAATGTTCTTTATTTCTACCGACTTACAGTTTAACACTTGCCAATTACCCAAAATTACTTGCTGCACACAATTACAATTTACCAGTTCGTCCGTTACAACTTCACTTGTACTCGCGATTACATAAACTTCGATGCACGCACAGTCTTCTCATTCACAATCCTTTCCTTCATTAACACGTCACTGACTAACTCTTCTTACACCAAGAACTGTCCTCATTCACTAACCAACTGATTGACCAACTCAAACCAACAACTGACTGACTACACCAAAACCAACTCAACAACTGACCCACACTGTCTGTCTGTAACCCTCTTTATAGGAATATCGCCGGTTTCTGGTGTTTACACGATTGTTCTGGTAACAGAAAAATCGAGAAACAGGTAGAAGGAAAACAGACGACCAGTCATGTTTTCCCCTAACCACAAGCCTGTCACCAGTACAAGACAAACGAGGAGAAGGTGTGGCTAACGCGGTCCTCCCCCCTGCCTTCCGTTCGCAGCTGGTACAGGGTGTTCTAGCGGTCTTGTTACAATATTACATCCGATATTTTTTTGCAGTTTGTTGTATATGTTATGGAAATTATGTATATTTTTACCTTATTTATTTACTACCTTAATTATTTATTTACTTATCTCCCGATATAGAAATAACTGAAGCGCGATCAATCCTCTTTGCTACGAACTCGGAGTGACTTAAAGTTCTTTGCATTTTTTCAATTGTTTCTTTCACAATATTTAATTGTTTCTACTCGCAATGCAATGTCCCCAGTAAGACGAATCGTTTAGCTCGTAGAATTGACAGTGTTCCAAAATAAACAAATTTCTGCTTTTGTTTCACATATCTTCCTCTTATTTCTCGTCTTCTTTTTCTCCTTTTTCGACTTTTTGACATACATATTTAAGTACAATACAAGAATATGATGATAAGCTTAGGCAGGATAGAAGTAGCTGTAGCAGTGGTCAGATGAGAAAATCTGAGAGAATAGGGAATAGTTCTCAGAAGTAACTCTAGATGGCGCTGTCTCGCTATTCCTTAACGGAAAAAAAATCTTCGCAATAAATGTTTATATTTACTTGATATTTGACATTTCGTTTGCGGTTTATTTTTATATTTGCTACATCATATATTTATATATCATTTGTCTATTGTTTCTTCTTTATGATCATGACGCTCTCATGAGAAGAAGCAATGTGAAGGTAGAGGAAGTAGTACTCAAATTAAATCTAGTGGGCGCTACCCCGGCATTCGTAAACAAAAGGAGATCATCGCGTAAATCTTAATATTAAATCGACAGTCGACACTCTGGCTGTAGTTCATTGTTCACGCTATGCAACATTTTATTTCGCTCCATTTATTTGTTATCTCCCGAGATAGAACTGAGTGAAACGCAATCAATTATCTTTGATCGGCGCAAATTGGTTCAAACCTCTTTGCCGCCTTTTACTTTTTCCTTTCACGTTCATCAACTGTTTATACTCATAATGCAATGGCGCAAAATTGACGTTTTGTTTGCAGTTTGTTGTTTGCGTTATGCAAATTATGTATATTTATGCTTTAATAATTTATTTACCACCTTATGTGTTTAGTTACTTGATATCTCCCCAGATACAATTAACTGAAACGCAATCAATTCACTTTGCTATGAGCCCAAAATGATACAAAGTTCTTTGTATATTTTAATCTTTTCTTTCGCGATATTCAACTGTTTCAGCTCGCAATGGAATGGTACCAGTAAGACGAAGGG
>CM060948.1:252830918-252833418 GCA_030765055.1 Mantis religiosa | reverse complement strand
TAATAATAATAATAATAATAATAATAATAATAATAATAATAATAATAATAATAATAATAATAATAATAATAATAATAATAATAATAATAATAATAATAATAATAATAATAATAATAATAATAATAATAATAATAATAATAATAATAATAATAATAATAATAATAATAATAATAATAATAATAATAATAATAATAATAATAATAATAATAATAATAATAATAATAATAATAATAATAATAATAATAATAATAATAATAATAATAATAATAATAATAATAATAATAATAATAATAATAATGATAATAATGATAATAATAATCATGATGATGATGACGATGACGATGATGACGACGATGACGATGATAATGATGATGTGAAAGATAATTGTCATAGTCATTCTCATAGTCATAGTCATAGTCATCATAATCATAATCATAATCACCATCGCCATCACCATAAACCGACCGACCGAAGTGCTGGCAAGTAGTTTGGATATTTTGCAAAAGTAATTTTTATAAAGTCATGAAATATACATCAGTGGCATTCTTTTAGAAGGGGAAATTCGTCCCAAGAACAATTTTGGCAAATTTCCCCGTTTTTCGATGGCGCGTTGCACCGGACCTATTAGACGACAATTCCGGCCCTCGGGCGGCGTGGCCTCAACTGCCGGCATGGCTCCGAGACGAACTCCCGGGAGACTTAAAAATTTTTGGCTCGGAGTTGGACTTGGAAAAATTTTGATCGAAGTGAAATTTTTTTTTTGAAAAATGTGAAACATGCATCAGTGGCATTCGTTTGATAAGGCAAACACATCCCAGGGTTCGCTTCTGCTAATTTGTCCCTCTTTAAGAAGCTGTTTGCTCCGAAAGTGGTCGTTCGCCCATGTTCGATTTCGATTTCGATTTCGTTTCAAATTTCGATTTCGATTTCGAATTCGATTTCGAATTCGATTTCGATTTCGATTTCTATTTCGATTTCGATTTTTATTTCGATTTCGATTTCCGATTTCGATTTCGATTTCGATGGCGATTTCGATTTCGGATTTCGATTTCAATTTCGCTTTTGATTTCGATTTCGGATTCGATTTCGAATTCGACTTCGATTTCGATTTTGATTTTTATTTCTATTTCGATTTTTATTTCGATTTCGATGGCGCGTTGCACCGAGCCTAGATGACGGCCTTTCTGGCCCTCGAGCGGGGAGGCATCAACTGCCGGCATGGTTCCGAGACGAGCTCCCGGGGAACTTGGAAATTTTTCGCTCGGAGTTGGACTTTGAAAAATTTTGATCGAAGTGAAAAAAATGTTTTTTTAAAAAATGTGAAACATGCATCAGTGGCATTCGTAAAAATAATTTTTAAAGAACATGAAATATACATCAGACGCATTCTTTTAGAAGGGGAAACTCTTACCAAGCACAACTTTGGCAAATATCCCCGTATTTCAATAGCGCGGTGCACCGGACCTATTTCTATTTCGATTTCGATTCGATTTCGATTTCGATATTTCGATTTCGATTTCGATTTCCGATTTCGATTTCGATTTCAATTTTTATTTCGATTTCGATGGCGCGTTGCACCGAGCCTAGAAGACGGCCTTTCTGGCCCTCGAGCGGCGAGGCCTCAACTGCCGGCATGGTTCCGAGACGAACTCCCGGGGAACTTGGAAATTTTTCGCTCGGAGTTGGACTTTGAAAAATTTTGATCGAAGTGAAAAAAATGTTTATTAAAAAAAGTGAAACATTCATAAGTGGCATTCGTAATTTCGATTTCGATTTCGATTTCGATTGCGAATTCGATTCGATTTCGATTTCGATTTCGATATTTCGATTTCGATTTCGAATTTCGAATTCGATTTCGAAAACGATTTCGATTTCAATTTCGATTTCGATTTTTATTTAGATTTCGATTTCCATTTAGTTTTCGATTTCGATTTCGATTTCCGAGTTCGATTTCGATTTCAATTTTGATTTCGATTTCGATTTCGATGGCATTTCGATTTCGATTCGATTTCGATTTCGAATTCGATTTCGATTTCGATATTTCGGTGTCGATTTCGATTTCGATTTCCGATTTCAATTTCGATTTCAATTTCGATTTCGATTAGATTTCGATTTCGAATTCGATTTCGATTTCGAATTCGATTTCGATTTCGATTTTTATTTCGATTTCGAATTCGATTTCAATTTCCGATTTGTATTTCGATTTCGATTTCGATGGCGATTTCGATTTTGATTTCGATTCGTTTTCGATTTCGATTTCGATTTCGATTTCGAATTCGATTTCGATATTTCGATTTCGATTTCCGATTTCGATTTCGAATTCGATTTCGAATTCGATTTCGATTTTTATTTCGATTTCTATTTCTATTTTGCAACATTTTATTTCGCTCCATTTATTTGTTATCTCCCGAGATAGAACTGAGTGAAACGCAATCAAATATCTTTGATCGGCGCAAATTGGTTCAAACCTCTTTGCCGCCTTTTACTTTTTCCTTTCACG
>CM060948.1:252820918-252825918 GCA_030765055.1 Mantis religiosa | reverse complement strand
TATTCCAAGACGAACTCCCGGCTGGACTTGGAAATTTTTCGCTCGGAGTTGGACTTTGAAAAAAAAATTCCGACCGAAAAAAGCCCTTTTTGATAAATGTGAAGCATGCATAATTGGTGTTCGTTTGATAAAGAAAACACATCCTAAGCCTCCTTTTTGCTAAGTTGACCCTCTTTCATTAACCTTTTGCGCCGATTTGGACTTAGAAAAAGTTTCGATATTTTGCATTAATAATTTTTTTAAAAACATGAAGTATACATCAGAGGCATTCTTTTAGAAAGGGAAACTCATCCCAAGCACAATTTGGCAAATATCCCCGTATTCCGATGGCGCGTTGCACCGGACCTACAAGACGACAATTCCGGGCGTCGGTCGGCGAGGCCTCAACTGCCGGCATGGTTCCGAGACAAACTGCCTCTTGGACTTGGAAATTTCCCGCTCGGAGTTGGACTTTGAAAAATTTTGATCAAAGCGAAAAAATTTTTTTGAAAAATGTGAAACATGCATCAGTGGCATTCGTTTGATAAGGCAAACACATCCCAGGGTTCGCTTCTGCTAATTTGTCCCTCTTTAAGAAGCAGTTTGCTCCGAAAGTGGTCGTTCGCCCATGATCGATTTCGATTTCGATTTCGTTTTAAATTTCGATTTCGATTTCGAATTCGATTTCGAATTCGATTTCGATTTCTATTTCGATTTCGATTTTTATTTCGATTTCGATTTTCGATTTCGATTTCGATTTCGATGGCGATTTCGGTTTCGGATTTCAATTTCGATTTCGCTTTCGATTTCGATTTTGAATTCGATTTCGAATTCGACTTCGATTTCGATTTCGATTTTTATTTTGATTTCGATTTTGATTTCGATTTCGATGGTGCGTTGCACCGAGCCTAGATGACGGCCTTTCTGGCCCTCGAGCGGGGAGGCCTCAACTGCCGGCATGTTTCCGAGACGAACTCCCGGGGAACTTGGAAATTTTTCGCTCGGAGTTGGACTTTGAAAAATTTTGATCGAAGTGAAAAAAATGTTTTTTTAAAAAATGTGAAACATGCATCAGTGGCATTCGCAAAAATAATTTTTTAAGAACATGAAATATACATCAGACGCATTCTTTTAGAAGGGGAAACTCTTACCAAGCACAACTTTGGCAAATATCCCCGTATTTCAATAGCGCGTTGCACCAGATCTATTTCTATTTCGATTGCGATTTCGATTCGATTAGATTTCGATTTCGATATTTCGATTTCGATTTCGATTTCCGATTTTGATTTCGATTTCGATATCAATTTTTATTTCGATTTCGATTTCGATGGCGCGTTGCACCGAGCCTAGAAGACGGCCTTTCTGGCCCTCGAGCGGCGAGGCCTCAACTGCCGGCATGGTTCCGAGACGAACTCCCGGGGAACTTGGAAATTTTTCGCTCGGAGTTGGACTTTGAAAATTTTTGATCGAAGTGAAAAAAATGTTTTTTTAAAAAATGTGAAACATGCATCAGTGGCATTCGTAATTTCGATTTCGATTTTGATTTCGATTTCGATTGCGATTTCGATTCGATTTCGATTTCGAATTCGATTTCGATATTTCGATTTCGATTTCCGATTTCGATTTCGAATTCGATTTCGGTTTCGATTTTTATATCGATTTCGATTTCGATTTCTTATTTCGATTTCGATTTCGATTACGAATTCGATTTCGAATTCTATTGCGATTTCGATTTCGATTTCGATTTCGATTTTTATTTCGATTTCGATTTCCGATTTCGATTTCGATGGCGATTTCGATTTCGATTTCGCTTTCGATTTCGATTTCGTTTTCGAATTCGATTTCGAGTTCGATTTCGATTTTTATTTCGATTTCGATTTCTATTTCGATTTCGATTTCGATGGCGCGTTGCACCGAGCCTAGAAGACGGCCTTTCTGGCCCTCGAGCGGCGAGGCCTCAACTGCCGGCATGGTTCCGAGACGAACTCCCGGGAACTTGGAAATTTTTCGCTCGGAGTTGGACTTTGAAAAATTTTGATCGAAGTGAAAAAAATGTTTTTTTAAAAAATGTGAAACATCCATCAGTGGCATTCGTAATTTCGATTTCGATTTTTTGTCGATTTCGATTTCGATTTCCGATTTCGATTTCGATGGCGATTTCGATTTCGGATTTCGATTTCGCTTTCGATTTCGAATTGGATTTCGAATTCGACTTCGATTTCGATTTCGATTTGGATTTTTATTTCGATTTCGATTTCTATTTCGATTTCGATTTCGATGGCGCGTTGCACCGAGCCTAGATGACGGCCTTTCTGGCCCTCGAGCGGGAGGCCTCAACTGCCGGCATGGTTCCGAGACGAAATCCGGGGAACTTGGAAATTTTTCGCTCGGAGTTGGACTTTGAAAAATTTTGATCGAAGTGAAAAAAATGTTTTTTTAAAAAATGTGAAACATGCATCAGTGGCATTCGTAAAAATAATTTTTTAAGAACATGAAATATACATCAAACGCATTCTTTTAGAAGGGGAAACTCTTACCAACCACAACTTTGGCAAATATCCCCGTATTTCAATAGCGCGTTGCACAAGACCTATTTCTATTTCGATTGCGATTTCGATTTCGATTCGATTTCGATTTCGATATTTCGACTTCGATTTCGATTTCCGATTTCGATTTCGATTTCAATTTTTATTTCGATTTCGATGGCGCGTTGCACCGAGCCTAGAAGACGGCCTTTCTGGCCCTCGAGCGGCGAGGCCTCAACTGCCGGCATGGTTCCGAGACGAACTCCCGGGGAACTTGGAATTTTTTCGCTCGGAGTCGGACTTTGAAAGATTTTGATCGAAGTGAAAAAAATGTTTTTTTAAAAAATGTGAAACATGCATCAGTGGCATTCGTAATTTCGATTTCGATTTCGATTTCGATTTCGATTGCGAATTCGATTCGATTTCGATTTCGATATTTCGATTTCGAATTCCGATTTCGAATTCGATTTCGAATTCGATTTCGATTTCGATTTCAATTTCGATTTCGATATATATTTCGATTTCGATTTAGTTTTCGATTTCGATTTCCGATTTCGATTTCGATTTCAATTTTGATTTCGATTTCGATGGCGATTTCGATTTCGATTCGATTTCGATTTCGAATTCGATTTCGATTTCGATATGTCGATGTCGATTTCGATTTCGATTTCCGATTTCGATTTCAATTTCGATTTCGATTCGATTTCGATTTCGATTTCGAATTCGATTTCGATTTCGATTTCGATTTTTATTTCGATTTCGATTTCTATTTCTATTTCGATTTCGAATTCGATTTGAATTTCCGATTTCGATTTCGATTGCGATGTCGGTTTCGATTTCGATTCGTTTTCGATTTCGATTTTGATTTCGAATTTGATTTCGATTTCGATATTTCATTTCGATTTCCGATTTCGATTTCGATTTCGAATTCGATTTCGATTTCGATTTTTATTTCGATTTCGATTTCTATTTCATTCTTGCAACATTTTATTTTGCTCCATTTATTTGTTATCTCCCGAGATAGGACTGAGTGAAACGCAATCAAATATCTTTGATCGGCGCAAATTGGTTCAAACCTCTTTGCCGCCTTTTACTTTTTCCTTTCACGTTCATCAACTGTTTATACTCGTAATGCAATGGCGCAAAATTGACGTTTTGTTTGCAGTTTGTTGTTCGCGTTATGCAAACTATGTATATTTTTACTTTAATTATTTATTTACCACCTTATGTGTTTAGTTACTTGCTATCTCCCCAGATACAATTAACTGAAACGCAATCAATTCACTTTGCTATGAGCCCAAAATGATACAAAGTTCTTTGTATTTTTTAATCTTTTCTTTCGCGATATTCAACTGTTTCAGCTCGCAATGCAATGGTACCAGTAAGACTAAGGGGTACCAGGTAGAATTTACAGTGTTCCAAACAAATCAAACTTTCGTCATTTTTCACTTTGCTCCTTCTTATTCTTCGTCTTCTTTTTTCCTTTTTAGACTTTTAACTACATATTTAGGCACAATTCAGACGCACCATGACAAATTTAAGTCGTATAGAAGCAGATGAAATAGTGGTTGGAAGAGAAAATCTGAGGGAATAGGGAATAGTTCTCACAACTAACTCTAGATGGGCCTACTTCGCTATTTTCAAACGAAACGGGATATTCGCCGTAAACTTCTATATTTACTTGACATTCAACATTTTGGTTGCGGTTTATTTTTAGTTTATGCAACAAAATTTAGTTATATATTATCTGTTTTTTTCTTGTTTATGATCATGATGCTGTCATGACAAGGAACAATCTGGAGGTACAGAAAGCAGTACTCAAAATTAAATATAGTGGGCGCCACTTCGCCGAAAACAAAACAAGATCATCGCGGTAAATCTTAATATTAAATTGACAGTAGACACTTTGGCTGCTATTCATTGTCCACGCTATGCAACATTTTATTTCATTCTATTTGTTTTCTGCCGAGATAGAACTAAGTTAAACGCAATCAAACCTCTTTGTTCGGCGCCAAAACGGTCAAATCTCTTTGCCGCACTTTACTCTTTCCTTTCACGCTCTTTAACTGTTTATACTCATAATGCCCTGGCGGCAGTAACACGAACTGTTTAACTCTTAGAATTTACAGTGCCATAAGCCAAACGAATAATCGATTTTATTTTTATTTCCCTATGTCTTCTTCCTCCTTATTGTTCCTCTTAACCTTCATTATTAAAAACAATTTAAAATTTTAATGTTAGTTTATGCTAAATTAAACACCGTTTCTCAATTTTGCTTAAAACATTTACATTCTCATGTAGAATAAAAGTTACAGATATGTGTTAGAAATACAACCTGCGCATTACTCTTCTACATTAGCCTTCAGTTTTTTTCTTCTAATGTTTCACTGTTTGCCTTTAAATTGGATCTTTGGGAATATTTATAACAATTCTTTATCATTCACAGTTTTTCCTGATTTCCTCTTCTTTTGCCGTTGTTTCTCCTGTTTCTTTCTT
>CM060948.1:252805918-252815918 GCA_030765055.1 Mantis religiosa | reverse complement strand
CTTCTTTCCGTGAACAATTTACTTTGAGAATTAACATCTCATGTTAAGGTATATTTTAGCTCACCTTTTACTTCGTCCGCCTTCCTTTTGACGATAGAGGCTAGTTTTCAAAATACGCTATCGTTATTAACCAGAGTTCGTTTTTTCACTTCACGATGTCATTTTCATCTCCTTTAACCTCGCCTTTACGTAAAAAGCGATAATTTGGCGTAAAAAATTCGTTATTTTTACTATCTTCGCTAAAAAGCTGGTTTCGCTTTTAATGCTTTTTTCACACTAAAACGTCTTTTCCGCAAACAATTTACTTTGAGAATTATCATTAGCTTGTTTTAAGTAAAAATCGCTATTTTGGCATAAACAGTTCGTTTTTTGCTAACCCCGTGAGATGCTGATTTTCGCTTTTTATGCTGTGTCACGCTAAAACCTCTTTTCCGCAAATAATTTACTATGAGAATTAACATTAGCCTGTTTTAAGTAAAAATCGCTATTTTGGCGTAAAAATTTCGTTTTTTGCTATCTTCCCGTGAAAAGCTGATTTTCGATTGGTATTCTGTTTTCACGCCAAAACGTCTTTTCCGCAAACAATTTACTTGAAAATTACCATTCGCTAATTTTATGTAAAAATAGCTATTTTGGCGTAAAAAGTTCGATTTTTACTAACTTCACGTAAAATGCTGATTTTCGCTTTTTGTGGTCTTTTCACGCTTAAACATCTTTTCCGTGAACAATTTACTTTGAAAATTAACATCGCATGTTAAGTTATATTTTAGCTCGCCTTTTAGTTCGTCCACCTTCCTTTTGACGATAAGGGCTAGTTTTGAAGATACGCTTTCGTTTTAAACCAAAGTTCATTTTTTCACTTCACAATGTCATTTTCATCTCGTTTAAGCTCGGCAATCTTGCTTTGACCATAACGCCTATATTTGTTGTAAAATTTAACTTTAATGAACAAAACTGTCTTTATACGCAAAATTCACGGCAGGGATGTCACAGGTCGCTGTTTTCATATTGACTCATTTTCCATAGAAAAAGGTTATGCAAAGAATGTGCCTTTACGCAAAATCCTCATTCCACTCGAAGTTTCCAAAACAAAGCCTGTTTTAAGTAAAACGCTATTTTGGCTTAAAAAGTTCGTTTTTTTCTATCTTCGCGTAAAAAGCTGATTTTCGCTTTTTATGCTGTTTTCACGCTAAAAGTTCTTTTCCGCGAACAATTTATTTTGAGAATGAACATCGCATGTTAAGTTATATTTTAGCTCACCTTTCAGTTCGTCCGCCTTCCTTTTGACGATAGAGGCTAGTTTTCAAAATACGCTATCGTTATTAACCACAGTTCGTTTTTTCACTTCACAATGTCATTTTCGTCTCGTTTAACCTCGGCAATCTTTTGATCATGAAGGATGCATTTCTTGTAAAATGCATGTTTAATGAACAAAACAATCTGTATAGGCAAAAGTCGTATCATGGAAGTCACAGGTCGCTGTCTTCACAATAAGTCATTTTCTATAGATTCCGGATATGCAAAAAATTTACTTTTACGCAAAATCATCATTTCCCTCGAAGTTTCTCAAAGCAAGCTTGTTTTTACGTAAAAAGCGATAATCTGGTGTAAAAAGTTCGTTTTTTTACTATCTTCGCATAAAAAGCTGGTTTCGCTTTTAATGCTTTTTTCACACTAAAACGACTTTTCTGCAAAATATTTACTTTGAGAATAAACATTAGCTTGTTTTAAGTACGTAAAAAGCTGATTTTCGCTTTTTGTCTGTTATCACGCTAAAACTTCTTTTCCGCAAACAATTTACTTTGAGAATTACCATTAGCTTGTTTTAAGTACAGATAGCTATTTTTGTGTAAAAGGTTCGTTTTTTGCTATCTTCGCGTAAAAAGCGGATTTTCGCTCTTTATGCTGTTTTCACGCTAAAAGTTCTTTTCCGCGAACAATTTACTTTGAGAATCAACATCGCATGTTAAGTTATATTTTAGCTCACCTTTTAGTTCGTCCGCCTTCCTTTTGACGATAGTGGCTAGTTTTCCAAATACGCTATCGTTATTAACCACAGTTCGTTTTTTCACTTCACAATGCCATTTTCGTCTCGTTTAACCTCGGCAATCTTCTTTTGATCATGAAGAATGCATTTCTTGTAAAATGAATGTTTAATGAACAAAACAATCTGTATAGGCAAAAGTCGTATCATGGAAGTCACAGGTCGCTGTTTTCACATTAAAAGTCCTGTTCCATAGATTCCGGTTATGCAAAAAATGTACTTTTACGCAAAATCATCATTCCCCTAGAAGTTTCTCAAACCAAGCTTGTTTTTACGTAAAAAGCGATAATTTGGCGTAAAAAGTTCGTTTTTTTACTATCTTCGCATAAAAAGCTGGTTTCGCTTTTAATGCTGTTTTCACACTAAAACGTCTTTTCCACAAACAATTTACTTTGAGAATTAACATTAGCTTGTTTTAAGTAAAAATCGCTGTTTTAGCGTAAAAAGTTCGTTTTTTGCTAACCGCGTGAGATGCTGATTTTCACTTTTTATGCTGTGTTACGCTAAAACCTTTTTCCGCAAATATTTAACTTTGACCATAAAGGCCATATTTGTTGAAAATTCATATCATGGATGTCACAGGTCGCTCTTTTCACATTAAAAGTCATTTTTCCATAGATTCCTTTTATGCAAATAATGTCCATTTACGCAAAATCCTCATTCCACTCGAAGTTTCTAAAACAAAGCTTGTTTTAAGTAAAACGCTATTTTGGCGTAAAAAGTTCGTTTTTTGCTAATCACGTGAGATGCTGATTTTCGCTTTTTATGCTGTGTCACGCTAAAACCTCTTTTCCGCAAATAATTTACTATGAGAATTAACATTAGCCTATTTTAAGTAAAAATCGCTATTTTGGCGTAAAAAGTTCGTTTTTTGCTATCTTCCCCTAAAAAACTGAGTTTCGATTAGTATTTTGTTTTCACGCTAAAACGTCTTTTCCGCAAACAATTTACTTTGAAAATTACCATTAGCTAGTTTTATGTAAAAATAGCTATTTTTGCGTAAAAAGTTCGATTTTTACTAACTTCACGTAAAATGCTGATTTTCGCTTTTTGTGCCCTTTCACGCTAAAACCTCTTTTCCGCAAACAATTTGCTTTGAGAATTAGCACTAGCGTGTTTTAAGTAGAAATCGCTATTTTGGTGTACAAAGTTCGTTTTTTGCTATCTTCAGGTAAAAAGCTGATTTTGGCTTTTTATGCTGTTTTCACGCTAAAACTTCTTTTCCGTGAACAATTTACTTTGAGAATTAACATCGCATGTTAAGTTATAATCTAGCTCGCCTTTTAGTTCGTCCGCCTTCCTTTTGATGATAAAGGCTAGTTTTGAAGATACGCTACTGTTTTAAACCAAAGTTCATTTTTGCACTTCACAATGTCATTTTCATCTCGTTTAACCTCGGCAATATTGCTTTGACCATAACGCCTATATTTGTTGTAAAATTTAACTTTAATGAACAAAACTGTCTTTATATGCAAAATTCACGGCAGGGATGTCACAGGTCGCTGTTTTCAAATTGACTCATTTTCCATAGAAAAAGGTTATGCAAAGAATGTGCCTTTACGCAAAATCCTCATTGCACTCGAAGTTTCTAAAACAAAGCTTGTTTTAAGTAAAACGCTATTTTGGCGTAAAAAGTTCGTTTTTTGCTAACCGCGTGAGATGCTGATTTTCGCTTTTTATGCTGTGTCGCGCTAAAACCTCTTTTCCGCAAATAATTTACTATGAGAATTAACATTAGCCTGATTTACGTAAAAATCGCTATTTTGGCGTAAAAAGTTCGTTGTTTGCTATCTTCCCATAAAAAGCTGATTTTCGATTGGTATTCTTTTTTCACGCTAAAACGTCTTTTCCGCAAATAATGTACTATGAAAATTACCATTAGCTTGCTTTAAGTAAATATAGCTCTTTTGGCGTAAAAAGTTCGTTTTTTGCTAACTTCACGTAAAAAGCTGATTTTCGCTTTTTGTGCTGTTTTCACGCTATAACTTCTTTTCCGCACACAATTTACTTTGAGAATTACCATTAGCTTGTTTTAAGTAAAGATAGGTATTTTTCTGTAAATGGTTCGTTTTTTGCTATCTTCGCGTAAAAAGCTGATTTTCGCTTTTTATGCTGTTTTCACGCTAAAACTTCTCCGCGAGCAATTTACTTTGAGAATGAACATCGCATGTTAAGTTATATTTTAGCTCACCATTTAGTTCGTCCGCCATCCTTTTGACGATAGAGGCTAGTTTTCAAAATACGCTATCGTTATAAACCACAGTTCGTCTTTTCACTTCACAATGCCATTTTCGGCTCGTTTAACCTCGGCAATCTTCTTTTGACCATGAAGAATGCATTTCTTGTAAAATGCATGTTTAATGAGCGATACTATATGTATAGGCTAAGGAAGTCACAGGTCGCTGTTTTCACATTAAAAGTCCTTTTCCATAGATTCCGGTTATGCAAAAAATGTACTTTTACGCAAAATCATCATTCCCCTAGAAGTTTCTGAACCCAAGCTTGTTTTTACGTAAAAAACGATAATTTGGCGTAAAAAGTTCGTTTTTTTAGTATCTTCGCATAAAAAGCTGGTTTCGCTTTTAATGCTGTTTTCACACTAAAACGTCTTTTCCGCAAATATTTTACTTTGACCATAAAGGCTATATTTGTTGAAAATTCATATCATGGATGTCACAGGTCGCTCTTTTCACATTAAAAGTCATTTTCCATAGAATACTTTTATCCAAATAATGTCCATTTACGCAAAATCCTCATTCCTAAACACATCCTAAGGTTCGCTTTTGCTAATTTGTCCCTCTTTAGGTAGCAGTTTGCTCCGAAAGTGGTCGTTCCCCCATGTACTTCGCGGCTGGACTTAGAAAATGTTCGCTCGGAGTTGTACTTTAAATTTTCTCAGACCGAAAAAAGTTTTTTTAATAAATGTGGAACATGCATCCTTGGTGATCGTTTGAAAAATCGATTTCGATTTCGATTTCGATTCCGATTCCGATTTCGATTTTGATTTCGATATTTCGATTTCGATTTTCATTTCGATTTCGATTTCGATTACTATTTCGATTTTTATTTCGATTTCGATGGCGCGTTGCACCGAGCTTAGAAGACGGCCTTTCAGGCCCTCGAGCGGCGAGGCCTCAACTGCCGGCATGGTTCCGAGACGAACTCCCGGGGAACTTGGAAATTTTTCGCTCGGAGTTGGACTTTGAAAAATTGTGATCGAAGTGAAAAAAATGTTTTTTTAAAAAATGTGAAACATGCATCAGTGGCATTCGTAATTTCGATTTCGATTTCGATTTCGATTGCGATTTCGATTTCGATTCGATTTCGATTTTGATTTCGATTTCGAATTCGATTTCGATTTCGTTATTTCGATTTCCGATTTCAATTTCGATTTCACCTTCGAATTCAATTTCGAATTCGATTTCGATTTTCATTTCGATTTCGATTTCTATTTCTATTTCGATTTCGATTTTGATTTCGATGGCGCGTTGCACCGAGCCTAGAAGACGGCCTTTCTTGCCCTCGAGCGGCGATGCCTCAACTGCCGGCATGGTTCCGAGACGAACTCCCGGGGAACTTGGAAATTTTTCGCTCGGAGTTGGACTTTGAAAAATTTTGATCGAACTGAAAAAAATGTTTTTTAAAAAAATGGGAAACATGCATCAGTGGCCTTCGTAAAAATAATTTATAAGAACATGAAATATACACCAGACGCATTCTTTTAGAAGGGGAAACTCTTACCACCTCTTTGGCAAATATCCCCGTATTTCAATAGCGCGTTGCACCAGACCTATTTCGATTTCTATTTCGATATTTCGATTTCGATTTCGACTTCTGATTTCGATTTCGATTGCGATATCGATTTCGATTGCAATTTCGATTTCGATTGCGATTTCGATTTCGATTCGATTTCGATTTCGAATTTTCGATTTGTATTTCGATTTCGATTTCCGATTTCGATTTCGATTTCGTTTTCGATTTCGAATTCGATTTCGATTTTTTCGATATCGATTTCGATTTCGATTTTTATTGCGATTACGATTCGATTTCGATTTTGATTTCGAATTCGAATTCGATTGCGATATCGATATTTCGATTTCGATTACGATTTCCGATTTCGATTTCGACTTCGAATTCGATTTATATTTCGATTTCGATTTTTATTTCGATTTCGATTTCGAATTCTGATTTCGATTTCGATTTCGATGGCGATTTCGATTTCGATTTCGATTTTGATTCGATTTCGATTTCGATATTTCGATTTCGATTCCCGATTTCGATTTCGATTTCGATTACGAGTTCGATTTCGATTTCGATTTTTATTTCGATTTCGATTTCGATGTCGATTTCGATTTCGATTTCCGATTTCGATTTCGATTTCGGTTCGATTTCGATTTCGAATTCGATTTCTATTTCGATATTTCGATTTGGATTTCCGATTTCGATTTTTCGATTTTGAATTCGATTTCGATATTTCGATTTCGATTTCCGATTTCGATTTCCGATTTCGATTTCAATTTCGATTTCAATATTTCGATTTCGATTTCGAATTCGATTTCGAATTCGATTTCGATTTCGATTTTTATTTCGATTTCGAATTCGATTTCGATTTCTATTTCTATTTCGATTTCGATTTCCAATTTCGATTTCGATTTCGAATTCGAATTCGATTTCGGTTTCGATCTCGATTTCCGATTTCGATGGCGATTTCGATTTCGGATTTCGATTTCGATTTCGCTTTCGATTTCGATTTCGCTTTCAAATTCGATTTCGAATTCGACTTCGATTTTGATTTCGATTTTTATTTCGATTTCGATTTCTATTTCGATTTCGATTTCGATGGCGCGTTGCACCGAGCCTAGATGACGGCCTCTCTGGCCCTCGAGCGGGGAGGCCTCAACTGCCGGCAGGGTTCCGAGACGAACTCCCGGGGAACTTGGAAATTTTTCGCTCGGAGTTGGACTTTGAAAAATTTTGATCGAAGTGAAAAAAATGTTTTTTTAAAAAATGTGAAACATGCATCAGTGGCATTCGTAAAAATAATTCTTTAAGAACATGAAATATACATCAGACGCATTCTTTTAGAAGGGGAAACTCTTACCAAGCACAACTTTGGCAAATATCCCCTTATTTCAATAGCGCGTTGCACCAGACCTATTTCTATTTCGATTGCGATTTCGATTTCGATTTCGATATTTCGATTTCGATTTCCGATTTCGATTTCGATTTCAATTTTTATTTCGATTTCGATGGCGCGTTGCACCGAGCCTAGAAGACGGCCTTTCTGGCCTCGAGCGGCGAGGCCTCAACTGCCGGCATGGTTCCGAGACGAACTCCCGGGAACTTGGAAATTTTTCGCTCGGAGTTGGACTTTGAAAAATTTTGATCGAAGTGAAAATTTTTTTTTGAAAAATGTGAAACATGCATCAGTGGCATTCGTTTGATAAGGCAAACACATCCCAGGGTTCGCTTCTGCTAATTTGTCCCTCTTTAATAAGCAGTTTGCTCCGAAAGTGGTCGTTCGCCCATGTTCGATTTCGATTTCGATTTCTATTTCGAATTCGATTTCGATTTCGATTTCAATTTCGATTTCGATATTTATTTCGATTTCGATTTCGATTTAGTTTTCGATTTCCGATTTCGATTTCGATTTCAATTTTGATTTCGATTTCGATTTGGATGGCGATTTCGATTTCGATTTCGATTCGATTCCGATTTCGATTTCGAATTCGATTTCGATTTCGATATTTCGATGTCGATTTCGATTTCGATTTCCGATTACGATTTCAATTTCGATTTCGATTCGATTTCGAATTCGATTTCGAATTCAATTTCGATTTCGATTTCTATTTCGATTTCGATTTCGAATTCGATTTCAATTTCCGATTTCGATTTCGATTGCGTTGGCGATTTCGATTTCGATTCGTTTTCGATTTCGATTTTGATTTCGAATTCGAGTTCGATTTCGATAATTCGATTTCGATTTCCGATTTCGATTTCGATTTCGAATTCGATTTCGATTTTTATTTCGATTTCTATTTCTATTTTGCAACATTTTATTTCGGTCCATTTATTTGTTATCTCCCGAGATAGAACTGAGTGAAACGCAATCAAATATCTTTGATCGGCGCAAATTGGTTCAAACCTCTTTGCCGCCTTTTACTTTTTCCTTTCACGTTCATCAACTGTTTATACTCATAATGCAATGGCGCAAAATTGACGTTTTGTTTGCAGTTTGTTGTTTGCGTTATGCAAATTATGTATATTTTTACTTTAATTATTTATTTACCACCTTATGTGTTTAGTTACTTGCTATCTCCCCAGATACAATTAACTGAAACGCAATCAATTCACTTTGCTATGAGCCCAAAATGATACAAAGTTCTTTGTATTTTTTAATCTTTTCTTTCGCGATATTCAACTGTTTCAGCACGCAATGCAATGGTACCAGTAAGACGAAGGGTTACTAGGTAGAATTTACAGTGTTCCAAACAAATCAAACTTTCGTCATTTTTCACTTTGCTCCTTCTTATTCTTCGTCTTCTTTTTTCCTTTTTAGACTTTTAACTACATATTTAGGCACAATTCAGACGCACCATGACAAATTTAAGTCGTATAGAAGCAGATGAAATAGTGGTTGGAACAGAAAATCTGAGGGAATAGAGAATAGTTCTCACAACTAACTCTAGATGGCCCTACTTCGCTATTTTCAAACGAAACGGGATATTCGCCGTAAACTTCTATATTTACTTGACATTTGACATTTTGGTTGCGGTTTATTTTTAGTTTATGCAACAAAATTTAGTTATATATTATCTGTTTTTTTCTTGTTTATGATCATGATGCTGTCATGACAAGGAACAATCTGGAGGTACAGAAAGCAGTACTCAAAATTAAATATAGTGGGCGCCACTTCGCCGAAAACAAAACAAGATCATCGCGGTAAATCTTAATATTAAATTGACAGTAGACACTTTGGCTGCTATTCATTGTCCACGCTATGCAACATTTTATTTCATTCTATTTGTTTTCTGCCGAGATAGAACTAAGTTAAACGCAATCAAACCTCTTTGTTCGGCGCCAAAACGGTCAAATCTCTTTGCCGCACTTTACTCTTTCCTTTCACGCTCTTTAACTGTTTATACTCATAATGCCCTGGCGGCAGTAACACGAACTGTTTAACTCGTAGAATTTACAGTGCCATAAGCCAAACGAATAATCGATTTTATTTTTATTTCCCTTTGTCTTCTTCCTCCTTATTGGTCCTCTTAACCTTCATATTTAAAAATAATTTAAAATTTTAATGTTATTTTATGCTAAATTAAACACCGTTTCTCAATTTTGCGTAAAACATTTACATTCTCATGTAGAATGAAAGTTACAAATATGTGTTAGAAATACAACCTGCGCATTACTCTTCTACATTAGCCTTCTGTTCTTTTTCTTCTAATGTTTCACTGTTTGCCTTTAAATTGGATCTTTGGGAATATTTATAAAAATTCTTTATCATTCACAGTTTTTCCTGATTTCCTCCTCTTTTGCCGTTGTTTCTCCTGTTTCTTTCTTTTCTTCTCTTGGGGTTAACACTTCAGCAATATTCCAGATTCTGTATTTTTATCTCCAATACTATTATCAGGATTCAAATGTTTAAGCACATATTTCAAATAACAATGGAAGTTGAAAGGTACCAAACGCAGGCAAAAAGTTAGACAAAGTGCTGTTTCACTCAACTAATTTAAAAAATCCTCTTTCTTTAATACTAGAATATTGAACAACAAACACCAACAAAAATAATGATGATAATAATAATGATGACGATGATAATAATAATGATGATGATGATAATAATAATAATAATAATAATAATGATAATGATAATAATAATAATAATAATAATAATAATAATAATAATAATAATAATAATAATAATAATAATAATAATAATAATAATAATAA
>CM060948.1:252798418-252800918 GCA_030765055.1 Mantis religiosa | reverse complement strand
CGGACCTATTAGACGTCGTCCCAAGAACAATTTTGGCAAATTTCCCCGTTTTTCGATGGCGCGTTGTACCGGACCTATTAGACGACAATTCCGGCCCTCGGGCGGCGTGGCCTCAACTGCCGGCATGGCTCCGAGACGAACTCCCGGGGGACTAAAAAATTTTTGGCTGGGAGTTGGACTTTGAAGCACTTTAAATTTTCTCAGGCCGAAAAAAGTTTTTTTGATAAATGTGAAACATGCATCCTTGGTGATCGTTTGATAAAGAAAACACATCCTAAGCCTCGTTTTTGCTAATTGGCCCTCTTTCATTAAGCTTTTGCGCCGATTTGGACTGGGAAGTAGTTTGGATATTTTGCAAAAGTAATTTTTATAAAGTCATGAAATATACATCAGAGGCATCCTTTTAGAAGGGGAAATGCGTCCCAAGAACAATTTTGGCAAATTTCCCCGTTTTTCGATGGCGCGTTGCACCGGACCTATTAGAGGACAATTCCGGCCCTCGGGCGGCGTGGCCTCAACTGCCGGCATGGCTCCGAGACGAACTCCCAGGAGACTTAAGAATTTTTGGCTCGGAGTTGGACTTTGAAAAATTTTGATCGAAGTGAAAAATTTTTTTTGTAAAATGTGAAACATGCATCAGTGGCATTCGTTTGATAAGGCAAACACATCCCAGGGTTCGCTTCTGCTAATTTGTCCCTCTTTAAGTAGCAGTTTGCTCCGAAAGTGGTCGTTCGCCCATGTTCGATTTCGATTTCGATTTCGTTTTAAATTTCGATTTCGATTCCGATTTCGATTTGATTTCGAATTCGATTTCGAATTCGATTTCGATTTCGATTTCTATTTCGATTTCGATTTTTATTTCGATTTCGATTTCCGATTTCGATTTCGATGGCGATTTCGATTTTGGAATTCGATTTCGATATCGCTTTCGATTTAGATTTCGAATTCGAATTCGACTTCGATTTCGATTTCGATTTTTATTTCGATTTCGATTTAGATTTCGATTTCGATTTCGATTTCGATTTAGATTTAGATTTCGATGGCGCGTTGCACCGAGCCTAGAAGACGGCCTTTCTGGCCCTCGAGCGGCGAGGCCTCAACTGCCGGCATGGTTCCGAGACGAACACCCGTGGAACTTGGAAATTTCTCGCCCGGAGTTGGACTTTGAAAAATTTTGATCGAAGTGAAAAAATGTTTTTTTTTAAAAATGTGAAACATGCATCAGTGGCATTCGTTATTTCGATTTCGATTGCGATTGCGATTTCGATTGTATTTCGATTTCGATATTTCGATTTCGATCTCCGATTTCGATTTCGAATTCGATTTCGATTTCGATTTCAATTTCGATTTCGATTTTTATTTCGAGTTCGATTTCGATTTCGATTTAGATTTCGATTTCGGTTTCGATTTCCGATTTCGATTTCGATTTCAATTTTGATTTCGATTTCGATGGCGATTTCGATTTCAATTTCGATTCGATTTCGATTTCGAATTCGATTTCGATATTTCGATTTCGATTTCCGATTTCGATTTCTATTTCGATTTCGATTTCGATTTCGATGTCGATTTCGATTTCGATTTCTATATTCGACTTCGATTTTTATTTCGATTTCGATTTCCGATTTCGATTTCGATGGCGATTTCGATTTCGATTTCGATTCGATTTCCAATTCGATTTCGATTTCGATATTTCGATTTCCGATTTCGATTTCAATTTCGATATCGATTTCGATTTCGAATTCGATTTCGAATTCGATTTCGATTTCCGATTTCGATTTCGATTTTGATTTCGATGGCGATTTCGATTCGATTTCGATTTCGAATTCGATTTCGATTTCGATATTTCGATTTCGATTTCCGATTTCGATTTCGGATTCGATTTCGAATTCGATTTCGATTTCGATTTTTATTTCGATTTCGATTTCTATTTCTATTTTGCAACATTTTATTTCGGTCCATTTATTTGTTATCTCCCGAGATAGAACTGAGTGAAACGCAATCAAATATCTTTGATCGGCGCAAATTGGTTCAAACCTCTTTTCCGCCTTTTACTTTTTCCTTTCACGTTCATCAACTGTTTATACTCATAATGCAATGGCGCAAAATTGACGTTTTGTTTGCAGTTTGTTGTTTGCGTTATGCAAATTATGTATATTTTTACTTTAATTATTTATTTACCACCTTATGTGTTTAGTTACTTGCTATCTCCCCAGATACAATTAACTGAAACGCAATCAATTCACTTTGCTATGAGCCCAAAATGATACAAAGTACTTTGTATTTTTTAATCTTTTCTTTCGCGATATTCAACTGTTTCAGCTCGCAATGCAATGGTACCAGTAAGACGAAGGGTTACCAGGTAGAATTTACAGTGTTCCAAACAAATCAAACTTTCGTCATTTTTCACTTTGCTCCTTCTTATTCTTCGTCTTCTTTTTTCCTTTTTAGACTTTTAACTACATATTTAGGCACAATTCAGACGCACCATGACAAATTTAAG
>CM060948.1:252788418-252793418 GCA_030765055.1 Mantis religiosa | reverse complement strand
CGAATTCGATTTCGAATTCGATTTCGATTTCCGATTTCGATTTCGATTTTGATTTCGATGGCGATTTCGATTCGATTTCGATTTCGAATTCGATTTCGATTTCGATATTTCGATTTCGATTTCCGATTTCGATTTCGATTTCGGATTCGATTTCGAATTCGATTTCGATTTCGATTTTTATTTCGATTTCGATTTCTATTTCTATTTTGCAACATTTTATTTCGGTCCATTTATTTGTTATCTCCCGAGATAGAACTGAGTGAAACGCAATCAAATATCTTTGATCGGCGCAAATTGGTTCAAACCTCTTTTCCGCCTTTTACTTTTTCCTTTCACGTTCATCAACTGTTTATACTCATAATGCAATGGCGCAAAATTGACGTTTTGTTTGCAGTTTGTTGTTTGCGTTATGCAAATTATGTATATTTTTACTTTAATTATTTATTTACCACCTTATGTGTTTAGTTACTTGCTATCTCCCCAGATACAATTAACTGAAACGCAATCAATTCACTTTGCTATGAGCCCAAAATGATACAAAGTACTTTGTATTTTTTAATCTTTTCTTTCGCGATATTCAACTGTTTCAGCTCGCAATGCAATGGTACCAGTAAGACGAAGGGTTACCAGGTAGAATTTACAGTGTTCCAAACAAATCAAACTTTCGTCATTTTTCACTTTGCTCCTTCTTATTCTTCGTCTTCTTTTTTCCTTTTTAGACTTTTAACTACATATTTAGGCACAATTCAGACGCACCATGACAAATTTAAGTCGTATAGAAGCAGATGAAATAGTGGTTGGAAGAGAAAATCTGAGGGAATAGGGAATAGTTCTCACAACTAACTCTAGATGGCCCTACTTCGCTATTTTCAAACGAAACGGGATATTCGCCGTAAACTTCTATATTTACTTGACATTTGACATTTTGGTTGCGGTTTATTTTTAGTTTATGCAACAAAATTTAGTTATATATTATCTGTTTTTTTCTTGTTAATGATCATGATGCTGTCATGACAAGGAACAATCTGGAGGTACAGAAAGCAGTACTCAAAATTAAATATAGTGGGCGCCACTTCGCCGAAAACAAAACAAGTTCATCGCGGTAAATCTTAATATTAAATTGACAGTAGACACTTTGGCTGCTATTCATTGTCCACGCTATGCAACATTTTATTTCATTCTATTTGTTTTCTGCCGAGATAGAACTAAGTTACACGCAATCAAACCTCTTTGTTCGGCGCCAAAACGCCAAATCTCTTTGCCGCACTTTACTCTTTCCTTTCACGCTCTTTAACTGTTTATACTCATAATGCCCTGGCGGCAGTAACACGAACTGTTTAACTCATAGAATTTACAGTGCCATAAGCCAAACGAATAATCGATTTTATTTTTATTTCCCTTTGTCTTCTTCCTCCTTATTGGTCCTCTTAACCTTCATATTTAAAAATAATTTAAAATTCTAATGTTATTTTATGCTAAATTAAACGCCGTTTCTCAATTTTGCTTAAAACATTTACATTCTCATGTAGAATAAAAGTTACAGATATGTGTTAAAAATACATTACTCTTCTACATTAGCCTTCAGTTTTTTTCTTCTAATGTTTCACTGTTTGCCTTTAAATTGGATCTTTGGGAATATTTATAAAAATTCTTTATCATTCACAGTTTTTCCTGATTTCCTCTTCTTTTGCCGTTGTTTCTCCTGTTTCTTTCTTTTCCTCTTTTGGGGTTAACACTTCAGCAATATTCCAGATTCTGTATTTTTATCTCCAATACTATTATCAGGATTCAAATGTTTAAGCACATATTTCAAATAATAACGGAAGTTGAAAGGTACCAAACGCAGGCAAAAAGTTAAACAAAGTGCTGTTTCACTCAACTAATTTAAGAAATCCTCTTTCTTTAATACTAGAATATTGAACAACAAACACCAACAAAAGATAATGATGATAATAATAATGATTATGATGATAATAATGATGATGATGATGATGATGATAATAATAATAATAATAATAATAATAATAATAATAATAATAATAATAATAATAATAATAATAATAATAATAATAATAATAATAATAATAATAATAATAATAATAATAATAATAATAATAATAATAATAATAATAATAATAATAATAATAATAATAATAATAATAATAATAATAATAATAATAATAATAATAATAATAATAATAATAATAATAATAATAATAATAATAATAATAATAATAATAATAATAATAATAATAATAATAATAATAATAATAATAATAATAATAATAATTATCATGATGATGATGATGATGATGACGATGACGATGACGATGATGACGACGACGATGACGATGACGATGATAATGATGATGTGAATGATAATTGTCATAGTCATACTCATAGTCATAGTCATAGTCATAGTCATCATAATCATAATCACCATCGCCATCACCATAAACCGACCGACCGAAGTGCTGGCAAGTAGTTTGGATATTTTGCAAAAGTAATTTTTATAAAGTCATGAAATATACATCAGAGGCATCCATTTAGAAGGGGAAATTCGTCCCAAGAACAATTTTGGCAAATTTCCCCGTTTTTCGATGGCGCGTTGTACCGGACCTATTAGACGACAATTCCGGCCCTCGGGCGGCGTGGCCTCAACTGCCGGCATGGCTCCGAGACGAACTCCCGGGGGACTAAAAAATTTTTGGCTGGGAGTTGGACTTTGAAGCACTTTAAATTTTCTCAGGCCGAAAAAAGTTTTTTTGATAAATGTGAAACATGCATCCTTGGTGATCGTTTGATAAAGAAAACACATCCTAAGCCTCGTTTTTGCTAATTGGCCCTCTTTCATTAAGCTTTTGCGCCGATTTGGACTGGGAAGTAGTTTGGAAATTTTGCAAAAGTAATTTTTATAAAGTCATGAAATATACATCAGAGGCATCCTTTTAGAAGGGGAAATGCGTCCCAAGAACAATTTTGGCAAATTTCCCCGTTTTTCGATGGCGCGTTGCACCGGACCTATTAGAGGACAATTCCGGCCCTCGGGCGGCGTGGCCTCAACTGCCGGCATGACTCCGAGACGAACTCCCAGGAGACTTAAGAATTTTTGGCTCGGAGTTGGACTTTGAAAAATTTTGATCGAAGTGAAAAATTTTTTTTGTAAAATGTGAAACATGCATCAGTGGCATTCGTTTGATAAGGCAAACACATCCCAGGGTTCGCTTCTGCTAATTTGTCCCTCTTTAAGTAGCAGTTTGCTCCGAAAGTGGTCGTTCGCCCATGTTCGATTTCGATTTCGATTTCGTTTTAAATTTCGATTTCGATTCCGATTTCGATTTGATTTCGAATTCGATTTCGAATTCGATTTCGATTTCGATTTCTATTTCGATTTGGATTTTTATTTCGATTTCGATTTCCGATTTCGATTTCGATTTCGATGGCGATTTCGATTTTGGAATTCGATTTCGATATCGCTTTCGATTTAGATTTCGAATTCGAATTCGACTTCGATTTCGATTTCGATTTTTATTTCGATTTCGATTTAGATTTCGATTTCGATTTCGATTTCGATTTAGATTTAGATTTCGATGGCGCGTTGCACCGAGCCTAGAAGACGGCCTTTCTGGCCCTCGAGCGGCGAGGCCTCAACTGCCGGCATGGTTCCGAGACGAACACCCGTGGAACTTGGAAATTTCTCGCCCGGAGTTGGACTTTGAAAAATTTTGATCGAAGTGAAAAAATGTTTTTTTTTAAAAATGTGAAACATGCATCAGTGGCATTCGTTATTTCGATTTCGATTGCGATTGCGATTTCGATTGTATTTCGATTTCGATATTTCGATTTCGATCTCCGATTTCGATTTCGAATTCGATTTCGATTTCGATTTCAATTTCGATTTCGATTTTTATTTCGAGTTCGATTTCGATTTCGATTTAGATTTCGATTTCGGTTTCGATTTCCGATTTCGATTTCGATTTCAATTTTGATTTCGATTTCGATTTCGATGGCGATTTCGATTTCAATTTCGATTCGATTTCGATTTCGAATTCGATTTCGATATTTCGATTTCGATTTCCGATTTCGATTTCTATTTCGATTTCGATTTCGATTTCGATTTCGATGTCGATTTCGATTTCGATTTCTATATTCGACTTCGATTTTTATTTCGATTTCGATTTCCGATTTCGATTTCGATGGCGATTTCGATTTCGATTTCGATTCGATTTCCAATTCGATTTCGATTTCGATATTTCGATTTCCGATTTCGATTTCAATTTCGATATCGATTTCGATTTCGAATTCGATTTCGATTTCGATTTCCGATTTCGATTTCGATTTTGATTTCGATGGCGATTTCGATTCGATTTCGATTTCGAATTCGATTTCGATTTCGATATTTCGATTTCGATTTCCGATTTCGATTTCGATTTCGGATTCGATTTCGAATTCGATTTCGATTTCGATTTTTATTTCGATTTCGATTTCTATTTCTATTTTGCAACATTTTATTTCGGTCCATTTATTTGTTATCTCCCGAGATAGAACTGAGTGAAACGCAATCAAATATCTTTGATCGGCGCAAATTGGTTCAAACCTCTTTGCCGCCTTTTACTTTTTCCTTTCACGTTCATCAACTGTTTATACTCATAATGCAATGGCGCAAAATTGACGTTTTGTTTGCAGTTTGTTGTTTGCGTTATGCAAATTATGTATATTTTTACTTTAATTATTTATTTACCACCTTATGTGTTTAGTTACTTGCTATCTCCCCAGATACAATTAACTGAAACGCAATCAATTCACTTTGCTATGAGCCCAAAATGATACAAAGTACTTTGTATTTTTTAATCTTTTCTTTCGCGATATTCAACTGTTTCAGCTCGCAATGCAATGGTACCAGTAAGACGAAGGGTTACCAGGTAGAATTTACAGTGTTCCAAACAAATCAAACTTTCGTCATTTTTCACTTTGCTCCTTCTTATTCTTCGTCTTCTTTT
>CM060948.1:252763418-252783418 GCA_030765055.1 Mantis religiosa | reverse complement strand
GGCGTAAAAATTTCGTTTTTTGCTATCTTCAGGTCAAAAGCTGATTTTCGCTTTTTATGCTGTTTTCACGCTAAAACTTCTTTCCGTGAACAATTTACTTTGAGAATTGACATCGCATGTTAAGTTATATTTTAGCTCGCCTTTTAGTTCGTCCGCCTTCCTTTTGACGATAAAGGCTAGTTTTGAAGATACGCTTTCGTTTTTAACCAAAGTTCATTTTTTCACTTCACAATGTCATTTTCATCTCGTTTAACCTCGGCAATCTTGCTTTGACCATAACGCCTATATTTGTTGTAAAATTTAACTTTAATGAACAAAACTGTCTTTATACGCAAAATTCACGGCAAGGATGTCACAGGTCGCTGTTTTCATATTGACTCATTTTCCATAGAAACCGGTTATGCAAAGAATGTGCCTTTACGGAAAATCCTCATTCCACTCGAAGTTTCTAAAACAAAGCCTGTTTTAAGTAAAACGCTATTTTGGCGTAAAAAGTAGGTTTTTTGCTATCTTCAGGTAAAAAGCTGATTTTCGCTTTTTATGCTGTTTTCACGCTTATAGTTCTTTTCCATGAACAATTAACTTTTACTTCGTCCGCCTTCCTTTTGACGATAGAGGCTAGTTTTCAAAATAGGCTATCGTTCTTAACCACAGTTCGTTTTTTCACTTCACAGTCATTTTCGTCTCGTTTAACCTCGGCAATCTTCTTTTGACCATGAAGAATGTATTTCTTGTAAAATGCATGTTTAATGAACAAAACTATCTGTATAGGCAACAGACGTATCATGGAAGTCACAGGTCGCTGTCTTCACAATAAAAGTCATTTTCTATAGATTCCGGTTATGCAAAAAATGTACTTTTACGCAAAATCATCATTCCCCTCGAAGTTTCTCAAAGCAAGCTTGTTTTTACGTAAAAAGCGATAATTTGGCGTAAAAAGTTCGGTATTTCTACTATCTTCGCTAAAAAGCTGGTTTCGTTTTTAATGCTTTTTTCACACTAAAACGTCTTTTCCGCAAACAATTTACTTTGAGAATTAACATTAGCTTGATTTAAGTAAAAATTGGTATTTTGGCATAAAAAGTTCGTTTTTTGCTAACCCCGTGAGATGCTGATTTTCGCTTTTTATGCTGTGTCACGCTAAAACCTCTTTTCCGCAAATAATTTACTATGAGAATTAACGTTAGCCTGTTTTAAGTAAAAATCGAACTGTTTATACTCATAATGCAATGGCGCCAATAAGACGAAATGTTTAGATCGTAGAATTAGCAGTGCTACAAAACAAACGAATTTTCAATGCTTCTAGTCTTTGGTCCCTTGTCATTTTGTTACCAGTTTATTTTTATTCTATGCAATATCGTACATTTATATATTATTAGTATTGTCACCCGAACAGCGGAATTCGCGATAGAACCAGCTGGCAGGTAGGGCCATACAGGTGAATCCAGGCCACGGCTACACATTTATCTCGTGTCACTAATTGAGAGGATGATTAGAAGAGCGGCACGAGCCCTGTACCGTCTCTTTCCCCTTCCCCGACGTCTGGAACATCTGCTATGATTTTCCGAACCGCGAAGCTTCCAGAAACAGCGATCTTACTTTATAAGGCAGCAGTGGACGAGTCAGTGCAGTTCTTGGCAAACAGCCACGTGGAGCGCTGGGCTAGTGAACGGACTGGAATACTGTGTACGTGTATCAGAGGAGTTGTACATAATTGTGAGTGTAGAGTGGACTTGTGACAGACGAATTGCCGAATTTTAATTGTGTGCGCTACGTAATTCCGTGTAATCGGCAAGTGTTCCAAATGTAACTTGGTGGAATCAAAGAACATTTTGAGTTTGTGCAATTGGACTTTTAAATTCACGAACCTACAAGGTCACAGTATATTGTATCTTGTTTATGTTCATGACGCTATCATAAGAAGCAACAATCTAGAGGAACAGGGAGTGGTACTCAAAGTTCAATCACGTTAGCGCTACCTCGCCATTCCTAAACAAAACAAGATCATCGCGGTAAGTCCTGATATTCAAATGACATTCCAAGTTTTGACTGCTGCTCATTGTTCACGCTATGCAACATTTTATTTAATTCTATTTATTAGTTTAATCCCGCGATAGTTCTGGAATTAATTAAACTAATTTGAAAGTGCGCTAATTCATTATTTGTAACACAAACAAGATCATAGCACTATACTTTGATATTTAGTAGACATTTGACATCTTTTTGTTTGCCCTTTTCTAACATTATGTATTTATTTTCACTTATTGTTATTTTATCTTCTAAATAAATATAGCTGAAAGACAAACAACCTCTTTGTTAAAGTTCCCAATGATTAAAATCTCTTTATCATGTTTACTCTTTCCTTCCGCAAACTTTTATTATTTTTGTCAATTGAATTTTATTATGTTTTAGCTATTTTGTTGTCATTCAGAGTTTGTGTGTGATTTGGTTCTTCTTTAAACATGTTTATTTCAGGTTTTGTTTCTTGTATTCCTTTTGTCTTGCTTTCCACCTCTATTTCTTCCTTTATTTCTATCTTTCCTTCTTTCAACTTTTCTTTCTGCCTTCCTTTCCTTCCATCCTTCATCTTAAGGACAGTGAGATATTTTGGACACAGATATTTGCTTTATATCTTTGTCCTAGACGAATTAGAGCTTTTATCAAAGGAAAGATGGCAAAAGTGTTCTGGAAATGTGTAAGTTCGGAAAATCTTGAATGTAATCTTCTTTTTTCTGTAGAACTCCACCTTTAACCTAAATAGCGGTTCAAACCACAGATATGAATATTTCTTTTTATTTATAGTGATGACGCATTATTCGCTAGAAACAAACTGGAAAAGTACGTAATTTTACTCAAAACTGATTCTAGATTATGCTACTTCAACATTGGTAAACGCAGCAAGTATATGGTAGTAAATATTGGCTTTTATATTACATCCGATATTTTTTTGCAGTTTGTTGTATATGTTATGGAAATTATGTATATTTTTACCTTATTTATTTACTACCTTAATTATTTATTTACTTATCTCCCGATATAGAAATAACTGAAGCGCGATCAATCCTCTTTGCTACGAACTCGAAGTGACTTAAAGTTCTTTGCATTTTTTCAATTGTTTCTTTCACAATATTTAATTGATTCTACTCGCAATGCAATGTCCCCAGTAAGACGAATCGTTTAGCTCGTAGAATTGACAGTGTTCCAAAATAAACAAATTTCTGCTTTTGTTTCACATATCTTCTTCTTATTTCTCGTCTTCTTTTTCTCCTTTTTCGACTTTTTGACATACATATTTAAGTACAATACAAGAATATGATGATAAGTTTAGGCAGGATAGAAGTAGATGTAGCAGTGGTCAGATGAGAAAATCTGAGATAATAGGGAATAGTTCTCAGAAGTAACTCTAGATGGCGCTATCTCGCTATTCCTTAACGGAAAAAAATCTTCGCAATAAATGTTTATATTTACTTGATATTTGACATTTCGTTTGCGGTTTATTTTTATATTTGCTACATCATATATTTATATATCATTTGTCTATTGTTTCTTGTTTATGATCAAGACGCTCTCATGAGAAGAAGCAATGTGAAGGTAGAGGAAGCAGTACTCAAATTAAATCTAGTGGGCGCTACCCCGTTAATTCGTAAACAAAAGGAGATCATCGCGTAAATCTTAATATTAAATCGACAGTCGACACTCTGGCTTTAGTTCATTGTTCACGCTATGCAACATTTTATTTCGCTCCATTTATTTGTTATCTCCCGAGATAGAACTGAGTGAAACGCAATCAAATATCTTTGATCGGCGCAAATTGGTTCAAAACTCTTTGCCGCCTTTTACTTTTTCCTTTCACGTTCATCAACTGTTTATACTCATAATGCAATGGCGCAAAATTGACGTTTTGTTTGCAGTTTGTTGTTTGCGTTATGCAAATTATGTATATTTTTACTTTAATTATTTATTTACCACCTTATGTGTTTAGTTACTTGCTATCTCCCCAGATACAATTAACTGAAACGCAATCAATTCACTTTGCTATGAGCCCAAAATGATACAAAGTTCTTTGTATTTGTTAATCCTTTCTTTCGCGATATTCAACTGTTTCAGCTCGCAATGCAATGGTACCAGTGAGACGAAGGGTTACCAGGTAGAATTTACAGTGTTCCAAACAAATCAAACTTTCGTCATTTTTCACTTTGCTCCTTCTTATTCTTCGTCTTCTTTTTTCCTTTTTAGACTTTTAACTACATATTTAGGCACAATTCAGACGCACCATGACAAATTTAAGTCGTATAAAAGCAGATGAAATAGTGGTTGGAAGAGAAAATCTGAGGGAATAGGGAATAGTTCTCACAACTAACTCTAGATGGCTATTTTCAAACGAAACGGGATATTCGCCGTAAACTTCTATATTTACTTGACATTTGACATTTTGGTTGCGGTTTATTTTTAGTTTATGCAACAAAATTTAGTTATATATTATCTGTTTTTTTCTTGTTTACGATCATGATGCTGTCATGACAAGGAACAATCTGGAGGTACAGAAAGCAGTACTCAAAATTAAATATAGTGGGCGCCACTTCGCCGACAACAAAACAAGATCATCGCGGTAAATCTTAATATTAAATTGACAGTAGACACTTTGGCTGTTATTCATTGTCCACGCTATGCAACATTTTATTTCATTCTATTTGTTTTCTGCCGAGATAGAACTAAGTTAAACGCAATCAAACCTCTTTGTTCGGCGCCAAAACGGTCAAATCTCTTTGCCGCACTTTACTCTTTCCTTTCACGCTCTTTAACTGTTTATACTCATAATGCCCTGGCGGCAGTAACACGAACTGTTTAACTCGTAGAATTTACAGTGCCATAAGCCAAACGAATAATCGATTTTATTTTTATTTCCCTTTGTCTTCTTCCTCCTTATTGGTCCTCTTAACCTTCATATTTAAAAATAATTTAAAATTTTAATGTTATTTTATGCTAAATTAAACACCGTTTCTCAATTTTGCTTAAAACATTTACATTCTCATGTAGAATAAAAGTTACAGATATGTGTTAGAAATACAACCTGCGCATTACTCTTTTACATTAGCCTTCAGTTGCCTTCTTCTAATGTTTCACTGGTTGCCTTTAAATTGGATCTTTGGGAATATTTATAATAATTCTTTATCATTCACAGTTTTTCCTGATTTCCTCTTCTTTTGCCGTTGTTTCTCCTGTTTCTTTCTTTTCTTCTCTTGGGGTTAACACTTCAGCAATATTCCAGATTCTGTATTTTTATCTCCAATACTATTATCAGGATTCAACTGTTTAAGCACATATTTCAAATAACAGTGGAAGTTGAAAGGTACCAAACGCAGGCAAAAAGTTAACAAAGTGCTGTTTCACTCAACTAATTTAAAAAATCCTCTTTCTTTAATACTAGAATATTGAACAACAAACACCAACAAAAGATAATGATGATAATAATAATGATGATGATGATAGTAATAATGATGATGATGATGATAATGATAATGATAATAATAATGATAATGATAATAATAATAATAATAATAATAATAATAATAATAATAATAATAATAATAATAATAATAATAATAATAATAATAATAATAAAAATAATAATAATAATAATAATAATAATAATAATAATAATAATAATAATAATAAAAATAATAATAATAATAATAATAATAATAATAATAATAATAATAATAATAATAATAATAATAATAATAATAATAATAATAATAATAATAATAATAATAATAATAATAATAATAATAATAATAATAATAATAATAATAATAATAATAATAATAATAATAATAATAATAATAATAATAATAATAATAATAATAATAATAATAATAATAATAATAATAATAATAATAATAATAATAATAATAATAATAATAATAATAATAATAATAATAATAATTATAATAATAATAATAATAATAATAATAATAATCATAATAATCATAATCATAATCATAATCATAATCATAATCATAATAATAATAATAATAATAATAATAATAATAATAATAATAATAATAATAATAATAATAATAATAATAATAATAATAATAATAATAATAATAATAATAATAATAATAATAATAACAATAATAATAATAATTATTATTGTTATAATAATAATAATAATAATAATAATAATAATAATAATAATAATAATAATAATAATAATAATAATAATAATAATAATAATAATAATAATAATAATAATAATAATAATAATAATAATAATAATAATAATAATAATAATAATAATAATAATAATAATAGTAATAATAATAATAGTAATAATAATAATAGTAATAATAATAATAGTAATAATAATAATAATAATAATAATAATAATAATAATAATAATAATAATAATAATAATAATAATAATAATAATAATAATAATAATAATAATAATAATAATAATAATAATAATAATAATAATAATAATAATAATAATAATAATAATAATAATAATAATAATAATAATAATAATAATAATAATAATAATAATAATAATAATAATAATAATAATAATAATAATAATAATAATAATAATAATAATAATAATAATAATAATAATAATAATAATAATAATAATAATAATAATAATAATAATAATAATAATAATAATAATAATAATAATAATAATAATAATAATAATAATAATAATAATAATAATAATAATAATAATAATAATAATAATAATAATAATAATAATAATAATAATAATAATAATAATAATAATAATAATAATAATAATAATAATAATAATAATAATAATAATAATAATAATAATAATAATAATAATAATGTGACTTTGTGGGTTCGTGAAATGAAAAGTCCAATTTCACCACTCAAAAATGTTCTTTATTTCCACCGACTTACAGTTTAACACTTGCCAATTACACAGAATTACTTGCTGCACATTACAATTCATGAGTTCGTCCGTTACAATTTCACTTGTACTCGCGATTACATAAACTCCGATGCACATACCAGTTACGTACAGTCTTCCGTTGCACAATCTTCTCGTTCATTAACACGTCACTGACTAACTCTTACACCAAGAACTGCGACTGTCTCCTCGCTCACACTCACTAACCAACTGACTGACTGACTAGCTGCAGCCCTTTTTATAGGCATCTTGCCGTCTTCTCGACGTTTCCAGATGATGAACGATCCCGTAATTTCTGGAACCAGGTGGACAGAAACAGACGGCACACTGATGTTTTTCCTCCCAACCACTGCCTGTCACCACTACAAGACAAACTAGGAGGCGGTGTGGCTAACACGAACCTCCCCTGTCTTCCGCTCCCAGCTTCTTTCATAAGGTGTTCCAGCGCTCGCGTTACACTGCTCCCTCCTCAAAGCTGTTCGCCCCGAACAGCCCCATCGTAGCGTGCGAGGCGGTCCAGGTGTACCACCAGCATCTGCTCGGAGTCTCAGCCAGAAGTAGCGCTGCCGTAGTATGTGAATCATTCGGTTCGCTCCCAGGTGTCCTCCTGAAGTACCGGCGTGCACTTCCTCCAAGACTTCCGGGACCTTGCTCCGGGGAAGTACCAACTGTTCTCTCTGCGCCTTCCCATCGGGTGACTCCCATACCCGGAACAGCACGCCCTCTCTGGTCTTCAACGTGTCCCATTGGGCCCAGTACCACTTGTAGGTGGCGCTCCGCGGTGCGATGTCCTCCCAGGTTGGTCTCGTCCCTGCGTCCACTTCCCTCAAGAGTGGCCCCAAGTCTGCGTCCGCCAGCTGCCCCCTCCTCAGGCCTGCGCTATCCCAGCCTTCAGCAGCCACTGCCACAACTACTCGGGCTGCTGCGGCACGCTCCTTCTCTTCCACTCTGGTACACTGACCGCACTCTACTGAACAGGGTCTTCGGGACATGGCGTCTGCGTTATCGTGACTCTTCCCTCTACGATGTTCCGAGGTGAAGTCGTACTCCTGCAGCCTCTGGACCCAACGTGCTGTCTGGCCTTCCAGGTTCTGCGATAGGACACCTCCAATGCAATGGTCACTAGCGTCGGTGTCCACAATGAAGGCGCCACCCGATTGTGGGAAACCCGAAAATGGAGCACTGCACAGGGTTCCCTTCGGGTGCTGGAAAGCGTCTTCGGCGTCCTCCGTCCACACATAAGGCAGGTTTTCCTCCGTCAGGCGGGTGAGGTGTTTTGCGATGTTGTCAGCCTTTTCCTCTAAATCATTAAGGCGGTCGTCTACTTGACCCTTCCGCTTGCCCAGGTTCGTGACGTCATCCCTCACGCCGGCCAAACGTTCCTCAAACTTTGCGGCGAGAGCCTCGTTCGCCGCCTTCATTTCCGTGGCCAGACTGCCGTTCGCTGCTCTCATTTCTGTGGTTAACTCGGCCTTCATTTCTTCCATTTCCGCGGTGATGTTGTCGTTGGCCGTTTCTATTTTTGCAGCGAGGTTTTCAGTTGCCGTCTTCATTTCTTTCAGTTCCGCCAAAATCTTTTCTAATGCTGCCTCCATGGTTGTAATGTTCGGTTATATTATGTTGTTTTCCCGCTTCCTGACACCAGTGTGACTTTGTGGGTTCGTGAAATGAAAAGTCCAATTTCACCACTCAAAAATGTTCCCTATTTCCACCGACCTACAGTTTAACACTTGCCAATTACACAGAATTACTTGCTGCACACAATTACAATTCACCAGTTCGTCCGTTACAATTTCATTTGTACTCGCGATTACATAAACTCCGATGCACATACCAGTTATGTACAGTCTTCCGTTGCACAATCTTCTCGTTCATTAACACGTCACTGACTAACTCTTACACCAAGAACTGCGACTGTCTCCTCGCTCACACTCACTAAACAACTGACTGACTGACTAGCTGCAGCCCTTTTTATAGGCATTTTGCCGTCTTCTCGACGTTTCCAGATGATGAACGATCCCGTAAATTCTGGAACCAGGTGGACAGAAACTGACGGCACACTGATGTTTTTCCTCCCAACCACTGCCTGTCACCACTACAAGACAAACGAGGTGGAGGTGTGGCAAACACGAACCTCCCCTGTCTTCCGCTCCCAGCTGCTTTCACAGGGTGTTCAAGCGCTCGCGTTACAATAATAATAATAATAATAATAATAATAATAATAATAATAATAATAATAATAATAATAATAATAATAATAATAATAATAATAATAATAATAATAATAATAATAATAATAATAATAATAATAATAATAATAATAATAATAATAATAATAATAATAATAATAATAATAATAATAATAATAATAATAATAATAATAATAATAATAATAATAATAATAATAATAATAATAATAATAATAATAATAATAATAATAATAATAATAATAATAATAATAATAATAATAATAATAATAATAATAATAATAATAATAATAATAATAATAATAATAATAATAATAATAATAATAATAATAATAATAATAATAATAATAATAATAATAATAATAATAATAATAATAATAATAATAATAATAATAATAATAATAATAATAATAATAATAATAATAATAATAATAATAAGAATAATAATGTGACTTTGTGGGTTCGTGAAATGAAAAGTCCAATTTCACCACTCAAAAATGTTCTTTATTTCCACCGACTTACAGTTTAACACTTGCCAATTACACAGAACTTGCTGCACACAATTACAATTCATGAGTTCGTCCGTTACAATTTCACTTGTACTCGCGATTACATAAACTCCGATGCACATACCAGTTACGTACAGTCTTCCGTTGCACAATCTTCTCGTTCATTAACACGTCACTGACTAACTCTTACACCAAGAACTGCGACTGTCTCCTCGCTCACACTCACTAACCAACTGACTGACTGACTAGCTGCAGCCCTTTTTATAGGCATCTTGCCGTCTTCTCGACGTTTCCAGATGATGAACGATCCCGTAATTTCTGGAACCAGGTGGACAGAAACAGACGGCACACTGATGTTTTTCCTCCCAACCACTGCCTGTCACCACTACAAGACAAACGAGGAGGCGGTGTGGCTAACACGAACCTCCCCTGTCTTCCGCTCCCAGCTTCTTTCATAAGGTGTTCCAGCGCTCGCGTTACACTGCTCCCTCCTCAAAGCTGTTCGCCCCGAACAGCCCCATCGTAGCGTGCGAGGCGGTCCAGGTGTACCACCAGCATCTGCTCGGAGTCTCAGCCAGAAGTAGCGCTGCCGTAGTATGTGAATCATTCGGTTCGCTCCCAGGTGTCCTCCTGAAGTACCGGCGTGCACTTCCTCCAAGACTTCCGGGACCTTGCTCCGGGGAAGTACCAACTGTTCTCTCTGCGCCTTCCCATCGGGTGACTCCCATACCCGGAACAGCACGCCCTCTCTGGTCTTCAACGTGTCCCATTGGGCCCAGTACCACTTGTAGGTGGCGCTCCGCGGTGCGATGTCCTCCCAGGTTGGTCTCGTCCCTGCGTCCACTTCCCTCAAGAGTGGCCCCAAGTCTGCGTCCGCCAGCTGCCCCCTCCTCAGGCCTGCGCTATCCCAGCCTTCAGCAGCCACTGCCACAACTACTCGGGCTGCTGCGGCACGCTCCTTCTCTTCCACTCTGGTACACTGACCGCACTCTACTGAACAGGGTCTTCGGGACATGGCGTCTGCGTTATCGTGACTCTTCCCTCTACGATGTTCCGAGGTGAAGTCGTACTCCTGCAGCCTCTGGACCCAACGTGCTGTCTGGCCTTCCAGGTTCTGCGATAGGACACCTCCAATGCAATGGTCACTAGCGTCGGTGTCCACAATGAAGGCGCCACCCGATTGTGGGAAACCCGAAAATGGAGCACTGCACAGGGTTCCCTTCGGGTGCTGGAAAGCGTCTTCGGCGTCCTCCGTCCACACATAAGGCAGGTTTTCCTCCGTCAGGCGGGTGAGGTGTTTTGCGATGTTGTCAGCCTTTTCCTCTAAATCATTAAGGCGGTCGTCTACTTGACCCTTCCGCTTGCCCAGGTTCGTGACGTCATCCCTCACGCCGGCCAAACGTTCCTCAAACTTTGCGGCGAGAGCCTCGTTCGCCGCCTTCATTTCCGTGGCCAGACTGCCGTTCGCTGCTCTCATTTCTGTGGTTAACTCGGCCTTCATTTCTTCCATTTCCGCGGTGATGTTGTCGTTGGCCGTTTCTATTTTTGCAGCGAGGTTTTCAGTTGCCGTCTTCATTTCTTTCAGTTCCGCCAAAATCTTTTCTAATGCTGCCTCCATGGTTGTAATGTTCGGTTATATTATGTTGTTTTCCCGCTTCCTGACACCAGTGTGACTTTGTGGGTTCGTGAAATGAAAAGTCCAATTTCACCACTCAAAAATGTTCTTTATTTCCACCGACCTACAGTTTGACACTTGCCAATTACACAGAATTACTTGCTGCACACAATTACAATTCACCAGTTCGTCCGTTACAATTTCATTTGTACTCGCGATTACATAAACTCCGATGCACATACCAGTTATGTACAGTCTTCCGTTGCACAATCTTCTCGTTCATTAACACGTCACTGACTAACTCTTACACCAAGAACTGCGACTGTCTCCTCGCTCACACTCACTAAACAACTGACTGACTGACTAGCTGCAGCCCTTTTAATAGGCATTTTGCCGTCTTCTCGACGTTTCCAGATGATGAACGATCCCGTAATTTCTGGAACCAGGTGGACAGAAACTGACGGCACACTGATGTTTTTCCTCCCAACCACTGCCTGTCACCACTACAAGACAAACGAGGTGGAGGTGTGGCAAACACGAACCTCCCCTGTCTTCCGCTCCCAGCTGCTTTCACAGGGTGTTCAAGCGCTCGCGTTACAATAATAATAATAATAATAATAATAATAATAATAATAATAATAATAATAATAATAATAATAATAATAATAATAATAATAATAATAATAATAATAATAATAATAATAATAATAATAATAATAATAATAATAATAATAATAATAATAATAATAATAATAATAATAATAATAATAATAATAATAATAATAATAATAATAATAATAATAATAATAATAATAATAATAATAATAATAATAATAATAATAATAATAATAATAATAATAATAATAATAATAATAATAATAATAATAATAATAATAATAATAATAATAATAATAATAATAATAATAATAATAATAATAATAATAATAATAATAATAATAATAATAATAATAATAATAATAATAATAATAAAAATAATAATCATGATGATGATGACGATGACGATGACGATGATGACGACGACGATGACGATGACGATGATAATGATGATGTGAAGAATGATAATTGTCATAGTCATACTCATAGTCATAGTCATAGTCATCATAATCATAATCATAATCACCATCGCCATCACCATAAACTGACCGACCGAAGTGCTGGCAAGTAGTTTGGATATTTTGCAAAAGTAATTTTTATAAAGTCATGAAATATACATCAGAGGCATCCTTTTAGAAGGGGAAATTCGTCCCAAGAACAATTTTGGCAAATTTCCCCGTTTTTCGATGGCGCGTTGCACCGGACCTATTAGACGACAATTCCGGCCCTCGGACGGCATGGCCTCAACTGCCGGCATGGCTCCGAGACGAACTCCCGGGGGACTTAAAAAGCTCTGGCTCGGAGTTGGACTTTGAAGCACTTTAAATTTTCTCAGGCCGAAAAAAGTTTTTTTGATAAATGTGAAACATGCATCCTTGGTGATCGTTTGATAAAGAAAACACATCCTAAGCCTCGTTTTTGCTAATTGGCCCTCTTTCATTAAGCTTTTGCGCCAATTTGGACTGGGAAGTAGTTTGGATATTTTGCAAAAGTAATTTTTATAAAGTCATGAAATATACATCAGAGGCATCCTTTTAGAAGGGGAAATTCGTCCCAAGAACAATTTTGGCAAATTTCCCCGTTTTTCGATGGCGCGTTGCACCGGACCTATTAGACGACAATTCCGGCCCTCGGGCGGCGTGGCCTCAACTGCCGGCATGGCTCCAAGACGAACTCCCGGGAGACTTTAAAATTTTTGGCTCGGAGTTGGACTTTGAAAAATTTTGATCGAAGTGAAAAATTTTTTTTGAAAAATGTGAAACATGCATCAGTGGCATTCGTTTGATAAGGCAAACACATCCCAGGGTTCGCTTCTGCTAATTTGTCCCTCTTTAAGAAGCAGTTTGCTCCGAAAGTGATCGTTCGCCCATGTTCGATTTCGATTTCGATTTCGTTTTAAATTTCGATTTCGATTTCGAATTCGATTTCGAATTCGATTTCGAATTCGATTTTGATTTCGATTTCTATTTCGATTTCTATTTTTATTTCGATTTGCGATTTCGATGGCGATTTCGATTTCGGATTTCGATTTCGATTTCTATTTCTATTTCGATTTCGATTTCTCTTTCGATTTCGATGGCGCGTTGCACCGAGCCTAGAAGACGGCCTTTCTGGCCCTCGAGCGGCGAGGCCTCAACTGCCGGCATGGTTCCGAGACGAACTCCCAGGGAACTTGGAAATTTTTCGCTCGGAGTTGGACTTTGAAAAATTTTGATCGAAGTGAAAAAAATGTTTTTTTAAAAAAGTGAAACATGCATCAGTGTCATTCGTAAAAATAATTTTTTAAGAACATGAAATATACATCAGACTCATTCTTTTAGAAGGCGAAACTCTTACCAAGCACAACTTTGGCAAATATCCCCGTATTTCAATAGCGCGTTGCACCAGACCTATTTCGATTTCGATTGCGATTTCGATTTCGATTTCTGATTTCGATTTCGATTTCGATTTTTATTTCGATTTCGATGGCGCGTTGCACCAAGCCCAGAAGACGGCCTTTCTGGCCCTCGAGCGGCGAGAGACGAACTCCCGGGGAACTTGGAAATTTTTCGCTCGGAGTTGGACTTTGAAAAATTTTGATCGAAGTGAAAAAAATGATTTTTTAAAAAATGTGAAACATGCATCAGTGGCATTCGTAATTTCGATTTTGATTTCGATTGCAAATTCGATTCGATTTCGATT
The DNA here is from genome assembly GCA_030765055.1 of Mantis religiosa. NCBI lineage: Eukaryota > Metazoa > Arthropoda > Insecta > Mantodea > Mantidae > Mantis > Mantis religiosa. The sequence continues at coordinate 252,769,354 of CM060948.1, read as the reverse complement.
GCGATTTCGATTTCGATATTTCGATTTCGATTTCGATTTCCGATTTCGATTTCGAATTCGATTTCGATTTCGATTTCAATTTCCATTTCGATTTTTATTTCGAGTTCGATTTCGATTTAGATTTAGATTTCGATTTCGGTTTCGATTTCCGATTTCGATTTCGATTTCGATTTCAATTTTGATTTCGATTTCGATGGCGATTTCGATTTCGATTCGATTTCGATTTCGAATTCGATTTCGATATTTCGATTTCGATTTCAATTTCGATTTCGATTTCGAATTCGATTTCCAATTCGATTTCGAATTTGATTTTTATTTCGATTTCTATTTCGATTTCGATTTCGAATTCGATTTCGATTTCCGATTTCGTTTTCGATTTCGATGGCGATTTCCATTTCGATTTCTATTTCTATTTTGCAACATTTTTTTTCGCTCCATTTATTTGTTATCTCCCGAGATAGAACTGAGTGAAACGCAATCAAATATCTTTGATCGGCGCAAATTGGTTCAAACCTCTTTGCCGCCTTTTACTTTTTCCTTTCACGTTCATCAACTGTTTATACTCATAATGCGATGGCGCAAAATTGACGTTTTGTTTGCAGTTTGTTGTTTGCCTGATGCAAATTATGTATATTTTTACTTTAATTATTTATTTACCACCTTATGTGTTTAGTTACTTGCTATCTCCCCAGATACAATTAACTGAAACGCAATCAATTCACTTTGCTATGAGCCCAAAATGATACAAAGTTCTTTGTATTTTTTAATCTTTTCTTTCGCGATATTCAACTGTTTCAGCTCGCAATGCAATGGTACCAGTAAGACGAAGGGTTACGAGGTAGAATTTACAGTGTTCCAAACAAATCAAACTTTCGTCATTTTTCACTTTGCTCCTTCTTATTCTTCGTCTTCTTTTTTCCTTTTTAGACTTTTAACTACATATTTAGGCATAATTCAGACGCACCATGACAAATTTAAGTCGTATAGAAGCAGATGAAATAGTGGTTGGAAGAGAAAATCTGAGGGAATAGGGAATAGTTCTCACAACTAACTCTAGATGGGCTATTTTCAAACGAAACGGGATATTCGCCGTAAACTTCTATATTTACTTGATATTTGACATTTTGGTTGCGGTTTATTTTTAGTTTATGCAACAAAATTTAGTTATATATTATCTGTTTTTTTCTTGTTTACGATCATGATGCTGTCATGACAAGGAACAATCTGGAGGTACAGAAAGCAGTACTCAAAATTAAATATAGTGGGCGCCACTTCGCCGACAACAAAACAAGATCATCGCGGTAAATCTTAATATTAAATTGACAGTAGACACTTTGGCTGCTATTCATTGTCCACGCTATGCAACATTTTATTTCATTCTATTTGTTTTCTGCCGAGATAGAACTAAGTTAAACGCAATCAAACCTCTTTGTTCGGCGCCAAAACGGTCAAATCTCTTTGCCGCACTTTACTCTTTCCTTTCTCGCTCTTTAACTGTTTATACTCATAATGCCCTGGCGGCAGTAACACGAACTGTTTAACTCGTAGAATTTACAGTTTCATAAGCCAAACGAATAATCGATTTTATTTTTATTTCCCTTTGTCTTCTTCCTACTTATTGGTCCTCTTAACCTTCATATTTAAAAATAATTTAAAATTTTAATGTTATTTTATGCTAAATTAAACACCGTTTCTCAATTTTGCTTAAAACATTTACATTCTCATGTAGAATAAAAGTTACAGATATGTGTTAGAAATACAACCTGCGCATTACTCTTCTACATTAGCCTTCAGTTTTTTTCTTCTAATGTTTCACTGTTTGCCTTTAAATTGAACCTTTGGGAATATTTATAATAATTCTTTATCATTCACAGTTTTTCCTGATTTCCTCTTCTTTTGCCGTTGTTTCTCCTGTTTCTTTCTTTTCTTCTCTTGGGGTTAACACTTCAGCTATATTGCAGATTCTGTATTTTTATCTCCAATATGATTATCAGGATTCAAATGTTTAAGCACATATTTCAAATAACAGTGGAAGTTGAAAGGTACCAAACGCAGGCAAAAAGTTAAACAAAGTGCTGTTTCACTCAACTAATTTAAAAAATCCTCTTTCTTTAATACTAGAATATTGAACAACAAACACCAACAATTGATAATGATGATAATAATAATGATGATGATGATAATAATAATGATGATGATGATGATGATGATGATGATGATGATAATAATAATAATAATAATAATAATAATAATAATAATAATAATAATAATAATAATAATAATAATAATAATAATAATAATAATAATAATAATAATAATAATAATAATAATAAAAAAAAAAATAATAATAATAATAATAATAATAATAATAATAATAATAATAAAAATAATAATAATAATAATAATAATAATAATAATAATAATAATAATAATAATAATAATAATAATAATAATAATAATAATAATAATAATAATAATAATAATAATAATAATAATAATAATAATAATAATAATAATAATAATAATAATAATAATAATAATAATAATAATAATAATAATAATAATAATAATAATAATAATAATAATAATAATAATAATAATAATAATAATAATAATAATAATAATAATAATAATAATAATAATAATAATAATAATAATAATAATAATAATAATAATAATAATAATAATAATAATAATAATAATAATAATAATAATAATAATAATAATAATAATAATAATAATAATAATAATAATAATAATAATAATAATAATAATAATAATAATAATAATAATAATAATAATAATAATAATAATAATAATAATAATAATAATAATAATAATAATAATAATAATAATAATAATAATAATAATAATAATAATAATAATAATAATAATAATAATAAAAATAATAATCATGATGATGATGACGATGACGATGACGATGATGACGACGACGATGACGATGACGATGATAATGATGATGTGAATGATAATTGTCATAGTCATACTCATAGTCATAGTCATAGTCATCATAATCATAATCATAATCACCATCGCCATCACCATAAACTGACCGACCGAAGTGCTGGCAAGTAGTTTGGATATTTTGCAAAAGTAATTTTTATAAAGTCATGAAATATACATCAGAGGCATCCTTTTAGAAGGGGAAATTCGTCCCAAGAACAATTTTGGCAAATTTCCCCGTTTTTCGATGGCGCGTTGCACCGGACCTATTAGACGACAATTCCGGCCCTCGGACGGCATGGCCTCAACTGCCGGCATGGCTCCGAGACGAACTCCCGGGGGACTTAAAAAGCTCTGGCTCGGAGTTGGACTTTGAAGCACTTTAAATTTTCTCAGGCCGAAAAAAGTTTTTTTGATAAATGTGAAACATGCATCCTTGGTGATCGTTTGATAAAGAAAACACATCCTAAGCCTCGTTTTTGCTAATTGGCCCTCTTTCATTAAGCTTTTGCGCCAATTTGGACTGGGAAGTAGTTTGGATATTTTGCAAAAGTAATTTTTATAAAGTCATGAAATATACATCAGAGGCATCCTTTTAGAAGGGGAAATTCGTCCCAAGAACAATTTTGGCAAATTTCCCCGTTTTTCGATGGCGCGTTGCACCGGACCTATTAGACGACAATTCCGGCCCTCGGGCGGCGTGGCCTCAACTGCCGGCATGGCTCCAAGACGAACTCCCGGGAGACTTTAAAATTTTTGGCTCGGAGTTGGACTTTGAAAAATTTTGATCGAAGTGAAAAATTTTTTTTGAAAAATGTGAAACATGCATCAGTGGCATTCGTTTGATAAGGCAAACACATCCCAGGGTTCGCTTCTGCTAATTTGTCCCTCTTTAAGAAGCAGTTTGCTCCGAAAGTGATCGTTCGCCCATGTTCGATTTCGATTTCGATTTCGTTTTAAATTTCGATTTCGATTTCGAATTCGATTTCGAATTCGATTTCGAATTCGATTTTGATTTCGATTTCTATTTCGATTTCTATTTTTATTTCGATTTGCGATTTCGATGGCGATTTCGATTTCGGATTTCGATTTCGATTTCTATTTCTATTTCGATTTCGATTTCTCTTTCGATTTCGATGGCGCGTTGCACCGAGCCTAGAAGACGGCCTTTCTGGCCCTCGAGCGGCGAGGCCTCAACTGCCGGCATGGTTCCGAGACGAACTCCCAGGGAACTTGGAAATTTTTCGCTCGGAGTTGGACTTTGAAAAATTTTGATCGAAGTGAAAAAAATGTTTTTTTAAAAAAGTGAAACATGCATCAGTGTCATTCGTAAAAATAATTTTTTAAGAACATGAAATATACATCAGACTCATTCTTTTAGAAGGCGAAACTCTTACCAAGCACAACTTTGGCAAATATCCCCGTATTTCAATAGCGCGTTGCACCAGACCTATTTCGATTTCGATTGCGATTTCGATTTCGATTTCTGATTTCGATTTCGATTTCGATTTTTATTTCGATTTCGATGGCGCGTTGCACCAAGCCCAGAAGACGGCCTTTCTGGCCCTCGAGCGGCGAGGCCTCAACTGCCGGCATGGTTCCGAGACGAACTCCCGGGGAACTTGGAAATTTTTCGCTCGGAGTTGGACTTTGAAAAATTTTGATCGAAGTGAAAAAAATGATTTTTTAAAAAATGTGAAACATGCATCAGTGGCATTCGTAATTTCGATTTTGATTTCGATTGCAAATTCGATTCGATTTCGATTGCGATTTCGATTTCGATATTTCGATTTCGATTTCGATTTCCGATTTCGATTTCGATTTCGAATTCGATTTCGATTTCGATTTCAATTTCCATTTCGATTTTTATTTCGAGTTCGATTTCGATTTAGATTTAGATTTCGATTTCGGTTTCGATTTCCGATTTCGATTTCGATTTCGATTTCAATTTTGATTTCGATTTCGATGGCGATTTCGATTTCGATTCGATTTCGATTTCGAATTCGATTTCGATATTTCGATTTCGATTTCAATTTCGATTTCGATTTCGAATTCGATTTCCAATTCGATTTCGAATTTGATTTTTATTTCGATTTCTATTTCGATTTCGATTTCGAATTCGATTTCGATTTCCGATTTCGTTTTCGATTTCGATGGCGATTTCCATTTCGATTTCTATTTCTATTTTGCAACATTTTTTTTCGCTCCATTTATTTGTTATCTCCCGAGATAGAACTGAGTGAAACGCAATCAAATATCTTTGATCGGCGCAAATTGGTTCAAACCTCTTTGCCGCCTTTTACTTTTTCCTTTCACGTTCATCAACTGTTTATACTCATAATGCGATGGCGCAAAATTGACGTTTTGTTTGCAGTTTGTTGTTTGCCTGATGCAAATTATGTATATTTTTACTTTAATTATTTATTTACCACCTTATGTGTTTAGTTACTTGCTATCTGCCCAGATACAATTAACTGAAACGCAATCAATTCACTTTGCTATGAGCCCAAAATGATACAAAGTTCTTTGTATTTTTTAATCTTTTCTTTCGCGATATTCAACTGTTTCAGCTCGCAATGCAATGGTACCAGTAAGACGAAGGGTTACGAGGTAGAATTTACAGTGTTCCAAACAAATCAAACTTTCGTCATTTTTCACTTTGCTCCTTCTTATTCTTCGTCTTCTTTTTTCCTTTTTAGACTTTTAACTACATATTTAGGCATAATTCAGACGCACCATGACAAATTTAAGTCGTATAGAAGCAGATGAAATAGTGGTTGGAAGAGAAAATCTGAGGGAATAGGGAATAGTTCTCACAACTAACTCTAGATGGGCTATTTTCAAACGAAACGGGATATTCGCCGTAAACTTCTATATTTACTTGATATTTGACATTTTGGTTGCGGTTTATTTTTAGTTTATGCAACAAAATTTAGTTATATATTATCTGTTTTTTTCTTGTTTACGATCAT
>CM060948.1:252715918-252760918 GCA_030765055.1 Mantis religiosa | reverse complement strand
ATAATAATAATAATAATAATAATAATAATAATAATAATAATAATAATAATAATAATAATAATAATAATAATAATAATAATAATAATAATAATAATAATAATAATAATAATAATAATAATAATAATAATAATAATAATAATAATAATAATAATAATAATAATAATAATAATAATAATAATAATAATAATAATAATAATAATAATAATAATAATAATAATAATAATAATAATAATAATAATAATAATAATAATAATAATAATAATCATGATGAAGATGATCATGACGATGACGATGACGATGACGATGACGATGATGACGACAACGATGACGATGATAATGATGATGTGAATGATAATTGTCATAGTTATACTCATAGTCATAGTCATCATAATCATAATCATAATCACCATCGCCATCACAATAAACCGACCGACCGAAGTGCTGGCTGGTTGTATAAGGCCAGAAGGTTATAGCTGCGTGCCCAGCGTGCCCACCCGTTAAGGGTTTTACAGCCGTTAGAGTTCCTCTTTTCGTGATGTTGTAGGATCTGTTGTGGGTTTTGCGTTAGAAATTATTTCGAGTTAACAAGTTTTATGTACCTCAGGTTGTGCGAATGGATGCACAACCTTGCACTCTGGTGTTCTACTTCTTAATTTGTTTTAAATTGTTGTAGCTGCCGAGTTCAAATTTTGGTCAGGATGAGTCTTCCAAATAGGTTTCTTGTGGGATTTCCCTTTATCCTGAAAGTTGGGTTTCAGCTCGCTGGGCCCTAGGCTCATTTCAGCATCAGTTTATCCATTTCATTTATTGTACAATAGGATCTGAGATGGGAGAAAATGAACTATAATATTAGGAGTAAGATAATATCTGCATACCTTGATTAATATCAATTAGATGGCGAAATAAATATATTTATAAAAGGTGTGAAAGAGGTAGAGTGATGTTCAGATGCAGCTCGACGGATTCTAAAATACTTATCGATGATTTTGAAGTGCGTTTAAATGCAACAGTCCTTCATATTAGACAGACATGAGTTCTTTTAAGCTGAAATTTGTTACCGTCATTGGTTCTGCAATATTTGAACTCAAGAGATTTCAGAATATTATGCATATAAGATACAGAAGCCTTATATTCTATTTCCCCCCTCATAAGTTGGCCTGCCTTTTGGCAGTTGAATGATTATTCACCCTTGTCATATGAATCATAAATTGTTCTACGTAAAACGCACTTGCAAACACATCCCAGGGTTCGCTTCTGCTAATTTGTCCCTCTTTAAGAAGCAGTTTGCTCCGAAAGTGGTCGTTCGTCCATGTTCGATTTCGATTTCAATATCGATTTCGATTTCGATTTCGAATTCGATTTCGATTTCGAATTCGATTTCGATTTTTATTTCGATTTCGATTTCCGATTTCGATTTCAATTCGATTTCGATTTCCAATTCGATTTCGATTTCGGTATTTCGATTTCGATTTCCGATTTCGATTTCGATTTCGATGGCGCGTTGCACCGAGCCTAGAAGGTGGCCTTTCTGGCCCTCGAGCGGCGAGGCCTCAACTGCCGGCATGGTTCCGAGACGAACTCCCGGGGAACTTGGAAATTTTTCGCTCGGAGTTGCACTTTGAAAAATTTTGATCGAAGTGAAAAAAATGTTTTTTTAAAAAATGTGAAACATGCATCAGTGGCATTCGTAAAAATAATTTTTAAGAACATGAAATATACATCCGGCGCATTCTTTTAGATGGGGAAACTCTTACCAACCACAACTTTGGCAAATATCCACGTATTTCAATAGCGCGTTGCACCAGACCTACAATACGACAATTCCGGCCCTCGGGCAGGGTTCCGAGACGAACTCCCTGATGGATTTGGAAATTTTTCGCTTGGAGTTGGACTTTGAAAAAATTTGTTCGGTCCGACGAAAACAGTTTCTGTTAAATGCGAAACACGCATCATTGGTGTTCGTTTGATAAAGAAAAAAAATTATAAGCCTCCTTTTTGCTAATTTGTCCCTCTTTCATTAAACTTTTGCACTGATTTGGACTGAGAAATAGTTTGGATATTTTGCAAAACATCCTAAGCCTCGTTTTTCCTAACTTGACCCTCTTTCATTAACCTTTTGCGCCGATTTGGACTTCGAAAAAGGTTCGATATTATGCAAAAATAATTTTTTAAAAAACATAAAATATACATTAGAGGCATTCTTTTAGAAAGGGAAACTCATCCCAAGAACAATTTTGGCAAATTTCCACGTTTTTCGATGGCGCGTGGCACCGAGTCGAGAAGACGACCCTTCCGGCCCTCGGATGGCGAGGCCTCAACTGCCGGCATGGTTGCGAGAAGAACTCCCGGCTGCGTAAAAATCGCTATTTTGGCGTTAAAATTTCGTTTTTTGCTATCTTCCCTTTTTATGCTGTTTTCACGCTAAAACTTCTTTCCGTGAACAATTTACTTTGAGAATTAACATCGCATGTTAAGTTATATTTTAGCTCGCCTTTTAGGTCGTCCGCCTTCCTTTTGACGATAAAGGCTAGTTTTGAAGATACGCTTTCGTTTTTAACAAAAGTTCATTTTTTCACTTCACAATGTCATTTTCATCTCGTTTAACCTCGGCAATCTTGCTTTGACCATAACGCCTATATTTGTTGTAAAATTTAACTTTAATGAACAGAACTGTCTTTATACGCAAAATTCACGGCAAGGATGTCACAGGTCGCTGTTTTCATATTGACTTATTTTCCATAGAAACCCGTTATGCAAAGAATGTGCCTTTACGGAAAATCCTCATTCCAATCGAAGTTTCTAAAACAAAGCCTGTTTTAAGTAAAACGCTATTTTGGCGTAAAAAGTAGGTTTTTTGCTATCTTCAAGTAAAAAGCTGATTTTCGCTTTTTATGCTGTTTTCACGCTTATAGTTCTTTTCCGCGAACAATTTACTTTGAGAATGAACATCGCATGTTAAGTTATATTTTAGCTCACCTTTTACTTCGTCCGCCTTCCTTTTGACGATAGAGGCTAGTTTTCAAAATAGGCAATCGTTCTTAACCACAGTTCGTTTTTTCACTTCACAATGTCATTTTCGTCTCGTTTAACCTCGGCAATCTTCTTTTGACCATGAAGAATGCATTTCTTGTAAAATGCATGTCTAATGAACAAAACTATCTCTATAGGCAACAGACGTATCATGGAAGTAACAGGTCGCTGTCTTCACAAAAAAGTCATTTTCTATAGATTCCGGTTATGCAAAAAATGTACTTTTACGCAAAATCATCATTCCCCTCGAAGTTTCTCAAACCAAGCTTGTTTTTACGTAAAAAGCGATAATTTGGCGTAAAAAGTTCGGTATTTTTACTATCTTCGCTAAAAAGCTGGTTTCGTTTTTAATGCTTTTTTCACACTAAAACGTCTTTTCCGCAAACAATTTACTTTGAGAATAAACATTAGCTTGTTTTAAGTAAAAATCGCTATTTTGGCATAAAAAGTTCGTTTTTTGCTAACCCCGTGAGATGCTGAATTTCGCTTTTTATGCTGTGTCACGCTAAAACCTCTTTTCCGCAAATAATTTACTATGAGAATTAACATTAGCCTGATTTACGTAAAAATCGCTATTTTTGCTTAAAAAGTTTGTTGTTTGCTATCTTCCCGTAAAAAGCTGATTTTCGATTGGTATTCGGTTTTCACGCTAAAACGTCTTTTCCGCAAACAATTTACTATGAAAATTACCATTAGCTTGCTTTAAGTAAATATAGATCTTTTGGCGTAAAAAGTTCGTTTTTTGCTAAGTTCACGTAAAAAGCTGATTTTCGCTTTTTCTACTGTTTTCACGCTAAAACTTCTTTTCCGCAAACAATTTACTTTGAGAATTACCATTAGCTTGTTTTAAGTAAAGATAGCTATTTTTGTGTAAAAGGTTCGTTTTTTGCTATCTTCACGTAAGAAGCTGATTTTCGCCTTTTATGCTGTTTTCACGCTAAAACTTCTTCTCCGCGAACAATTCACTTTGAGCATGAACATCGCATGTTAAGTTATATTTTAGCTCACCATTTAGTTCGTCCGCCATCCTTTTGACGATAGAGGCTAGTTTTCAAAATACGCTATCGTTATAAACCACAGTTCGTCTTTTCACTTCACAATGCCATTTTCGTCTCGTTTAACCTCGGCAATCTTCTTTTGACCATGAAGAATGCATTTCTTGTAAAATGCATGTTTAATAAGCAATACTATCTGTATAGGCTAAGGAAGTCACAGGTCGCTGTTTTCACATTAAAAGTCCTTTTCCATAGATTCCGGTTATGCAAAAAATGTACTTTTACGCAAAATCATACTTCCCCTAGAAGTTTCTCAAACCAAGCTTGTTTTTACGTAAAAAGCGATAATTTGGCGTAAAAAGCTCGTTTTTTTACAATCTTCGCATAAAAAGCTGGTTTCGCTTTTAATGCTGTTTTCACACTAAAACGTCTTTTCCACAAACAATTTACTTTGAGAATTAGCATTAGCTTGTTTTAAGTAAAAATCGCTGTTTTAGTGTAAAAAGTTCGTTTTTTGCTAACCGCGTAAGATGCTGATTTACGCTTTTAATGCTGTGTCACGCTATAACCTCTTTTCCGCAAATATTTTACTTTGACCATAAAGGCTATATTTGTTGTAAATTCATATCATGGATGTCACAGGTCGCTGTTTTCACATTAAAAGTCATTTTCCATAGATTCCTTTTATGCAAATAATGTCCATTTACGCAAAATCCTCATTCAACTCGAAGATTCTAAAACAAAGCTTGTTTTAAGTAAAAATCGCCCTTTGGCGTAAAAAGTTCGTTTTTTGCTATCTTTGACGTAAAAACCTGATTTTCGCTTTATATACTGTTTTCACGCTAAAACTTCTTTTCCGTGAACAATTTACTTTGAGAATTAACATCGCATGTTAAGTTATATTTTAGCTCGCCTTTTAGTTCTTCCGCCTTCCTTTTGACGATAAAGGCTAGTTTTGAAGATACGCTATCGTTTTAAACCAAAGTTCAGTTTTTCACTTCACAATGTCATTTTCATATCGTTTAACCTCGGCAATATTGCTTTGACCATAACGCCTATATTTGTTGTAAAATTTAACTTTAATGAACAAAACTGTCTTTATATGCAAAATTCACGGCAGGGATGTCACAGGTCGCTGTTTTCATATTGACTCATTTTCCATAGAAACCGGTTATGCAAAGAATGTGCTTTTACGCAAAATCCTCATTCCACTCGAAGTTTCTAAAACAAAGCTTGTTTTAAGTAAAACGCTATTTTGGCGTAAAAAGTTAGCTTTTGCTAACCGCGTGAGATACTGATTTTCGCTTTTTATGCTGTGTCACGCTAAAACCTCTTTTCCGCAAATAATTTGCTATGAGAATTAACATTAGCCTGATTTACGTAAAAATCGCTATTTTGGCGTAAAAAGTTCGTTGTTTGCTATCTTCCCGTAAAAAGCTGATTTTCGCTTTTTCTACTGTTTTCACGCTAAAACTTCTTTTCCGTGAACAATTTAATTTGAGAATTAACATCGCATGTTAAGTTATATTTTAGTTCGCCTTTTAGTTCTCCGCCTTCCTTTTGACGATAAAGGCTAGTTTTGAAGGTACGCTATCGTTTTAAACCAAAATTCATTTATTCATTTCACAATGTCATTTTCATCTCGTTTAACCTCGGCAATATTGCTTTGAACATAACGCCTGTTCTTTTCCGTGAACAATTTACTTTGAGAATTAACATCGCATGTTAAGTTATATTTTAGCTCGCCTTTTAGTTCTTCCGCCTTCCTTTTGACGATAAAGGCTAGTTTTGAAGATACGCTATCGTTTTAAACCAAAGTTCAGTTTTTCACTTCACAATGTCATTTTCATATCGTTTAACCTCGGCAATATTGCTTTGACCATAACGCCTATATTTGTTGTAAAATTTAACTTTAATGAACAAAACTGTCTTTATATGCAAAATTCACGGCAGGGATGTCACAGGTCGCTGTTTTCATATTGACTCATTTTCCATAGAAACCGGTTATGCAAAGAATGTGCTTTTACGCAAAATCCTCATTCCACTCGAAGTTTCTAAAACAGAGCTTGTTTTAAGTAAAACGCTATTTTGGCATAAAAAGTTAGCTTTTGCTAACCGCGTGAGATACTGATTTTCGCTTTTTACGCTGTGTCACGCTAAAACCTCTTTTTCGCAAATAATTTGCTATGAGAATTAACATTAGCCTGATTTACGTAAAAATCGCTATTTTGGCGTAAAAAGTTCGTTGTTTGCTATCTTCCCGTAAAAAGCTGATTTTCGCTTTTTCTACTGTTTTCACGCTAAAACTTCTTTTCGGTGAACAATTTAATTTGAGAATTAACATCGCATGTTAAGTTATATTTTAGTTCGCCTTTTAGTTCTCCGCCTTCCTTTTGACGATAAAGGCTAGTTTTGAAGGTACGCTATCGTTTTAAACCAAAATTCATTTATTCACTTCACAATGTCATTACCATCTCGTTTAACCTCGGCAATATTGCTTTGAACATAACGCCTATATTTGCTGTAAAATTTAACTGTAATGAACAAAACTTTCTGTATACGCAAAATTCACGGCAGGGATGTCACAGGTCGCTGTTTTCATATTGACTCATTTTCCATAGAAACCGGTTATGCAAAGAATGTGCTTTTCCGCAAAATCCTAAATCCACTCGAAGTTTCTAAAACGAAAGTTGTTTTAAGTAAAACGCTATTTTGGCGTAAAAGGTTGGTTTTTTGCTAACCACGTGAGATGCTGATTTTCGCTTTTTATTCTGTGTCACGCTAAAACCTCTTTTCCGCAAATAATTTACTATGGGAATTATCATTAGCCTGTTTTAAGTAAAAATCGCTATTTTGGCGTAAAAAGGTCGTTTTTTGCTATCTTCCCGTAAAAAGCTGAGTTTCGATTAGTATTTTGTTTTCACGCTAAAACTTCTTTTCCCCGAGCAATTTACTTTCAGAATTAATATCGCATGTTAAGATATATTTGAGTTCGCCTTTTAGTGCGTCCGCCTTCCTTTTGACGATAAAGGCTAGTTTTGAAGATACGCTATCGTTTTAAACCAAAGCACATTTTTTCACTTCACAATGTCATTTTCGTCTCGTTTAACCTCGGCAATCAACCTTTGACCATTGTTGTAAATTCATACCATGGACGTCACAGGTCGCTCTTTTCACATTAAAAGTCATTTTCCATAGGTTCCGGCTATGCAAAAAATGTAGATTTACCCAAAATCCTCATTCCACTCGAAGTTTCTAAAACAAAGCTTGTTTTAAGTAGAAATCGCTATTTTGGCGTAAAAAGTTCGTTTTTTGCTATCTTGACGTAAAAAGCTTATTTTCGCTTTTTATACTCTTTTCACGCTAAAACTGCTTTTCCGCAAACAATTAGTTTGAAAATTACCATTGGCTTGCTTTAAGTAAAAATAGCTATTTTGGCGTAAAAAGTTCGTTTTTTGCTAAGTTCACGTAAAAAGCTGATTTTCGCTTTTTGTGCTGTTTTCAAGCTAAAAATTATTTTCCGCGAACAATTTACTTTGAGAATGAACATCGCATGTTAAGTTATATTTTAGCGCACCATTTAGTTCGTCCGCCATCCTTTTGACGATAGAGGCTAGTTTTCAAAATACGCTATCGTTCGTCTTTTCACTTCACAATGCCATTTTCACTCGTTTAACCCCGGCAATCTTCTTTTGACCATGAAGAATGCATTTCCTTTAAAATGCATGTTTAATGAGCAATACTATCTGTATAGGCTAAGGAAGCCACAGGTCCTTGTTTCCACTATAAAAGTCCTTTTCCATAGATTCCGGTTATGCAAAAATGTACTTTTACGCAAAATCATCATTCCGCTAGAAGTTTCTCAAACCAAGCTCTTTTTTACGTAAAAAGCGATAATTTGGCGTAAAAAGTTCGTTCTTTTACTAACTTAGCATAAAAAGCTGGTTTCGCTTTTAATGCTGTTTTCACACTAAAACGTCTTTTCCACAAACAATTTACTTTGAGAATTAACATTAGCTTGTTTTAAGTAAAAATCGCTGTTTTAGCGTAAAAAGATCGTTTTTTGCTGACCCCGTGAGATGCTGATTTTCGCTTTTTATGCTGTGGCACGCTAAAACCTCTTTTCCGCAAATATTTTACTTTGACCATAAATGCTATATTTGTTGTAAATTCATATCATGGATGTCACAGGTCGCTATTTTCACATTAAAAGTCATTTTCCATAGATTCCTTTTATGCAAATAATGTCCATTTACGCAAAATCCTCATTCCACTCGAAGTTTCTAAAACAAAGCTTGTTTTAAGTAAAAATCGCTCCTTTGGCGTACAAAGTTCGTTTTTTGCTATCTTGACGTAAAAAGCTGGTTTCGCTTTTAATGCTGTTTTCACACTAAAACGTCTTTTCCGCAAAATATTTCCTTTGAGAATTAACATTAGCTTGTTTTAAGTACGTAAAATGCTGATTTTCGCTTTTTGTGCTGTTTTCACGCTAAAACTTCTTTTCCGCAAATAATTTACTTTGAGAATTACCATTTGCTTGTTTTAAGTAAAGATAGCTATGTTTGTGTAAAAGGTTCGTTTTTTGCTATCTTCCCGTAAAAAGCTGATTTTCGCTTTTTATGCTGTTTTCACGCTAAAAGTTCTTTTCCGCGAACAATTTACTTTGAGAATGAACATCGCATCTTAAGTTATATTTTAGCTTACCTTTTAGTTCGTCTGCCTTCCTTTTGACGATAGAGGCTAGTTTTCAAAATACGCTATCGTTATTAACCACAGTTCGTTTTTTCACTTCACAATGTCATTTTCGTCTCGTTTAACCTCGGCAATCTTCTTTTGATCATGAAGAATGCATTTCTTGTAAAATGAATGTTTAATGAACAAAACAATCTGTATAGGCAAAAGTCGTATCATGGAAGTCACAGGTCGCTGTCTTCACGATAAAAGTCATTTTCTATAGATCCCGGTTATGCAAAAAATGCACTTTTACGCAAAATCATTATTCCCCTCGAAGTTTCTCAAACCAAGCTTGTTTATACGTAAAAAGCGATAATTTGGCGTAAAAAGTTCGTTTTTTTTACTATCTTCGCATAAAAAGCTGGTTTCGCTTTTAATGCTGTTTTCACACTAAAACCTCTTTTCCGCAAATAATTTACTATGAGAATTAACATTAGCCTGTTTTAAGTAAAAATCGCTATTTTGGCGTAAAAAGTTCGTTTTTTCCTATCTTCCCGTAAAAAGCTGATTTTCGATTGGTATTCTGTTTTCACGCTAAAACGTCTTTTCCGCAAACAATTTACTTTGAAAATTACCATTACCTAATTTTATGTAAAAATAGCTATTTTGGCGTAAAAAGTTCGATTTTTGCTAAGTTCACGTAAAAAGCTGATTTTCGCTTTTTGTGCTCTTTTCACGCTAAAACCTCTTTTCCGCAAACAATTTGCTTTGAGAATTAGCATTAGCGTGTTTTAAGTAAAAATCGTTATTTTGGCGTACAAATTTCGTTTTTTGCTATCTTCAGGTAAAATGCTGATTTTCGCTTTTTATGCTGTTTTCACGCTAAAACTTCTTTTCCGTGAACAATTTACTTTGAAAATTAACATCGCACGTTAAGTTATATTTTAGCTCACCTTTTAGTTCGTCCGCCTTCCTTTTGACGATAGAGGCTAGTTTTCAAAATACGCTATCTTTATTAACCACAGTTCGTTTTTTCACTTCACAATGTCATTTTCGTCTCGTTTAACCTCGGCAGTCTTCTTTTGATCATGAAGAATGCATTTCTTGTAAAAGGAATGTTTAATGAACAAAACAATCTGTATAGGCAAAAGTCGTATCATGGAAGTCACAGGTCGCTGTCCTCACAATAAAAGTCATTTTCTATAGATTCCGGTTATGCAAAAATTGTACTTTTACGCAAAATCATCATTACCCTCGATGTTTCTCAAACCAAGCTTGTTTACACGTAAAAAGCGATAATTTGGCGTAAAAAGTTCGTTATTTTTACTATCTTTGCTAAAAAGCTGGTTTCGCTTTTAATGCTGTTTTCACACTAAAACGTCTTTTCCGCAAAATATTTACTTTGAGAATTAACATAAGCATGTTTTAGGTAAAAATCGCTATTTTGGCGTAAAAAGTTCGATTTTTACTAACTGCACGTAAAATGCTGATTTTCGCTTTTTATACTCTTTTCACGCTAAAACGTCTTTTCCGCAAACAATTTGCGTTGAGAATTAGCATTAGCGTGTTTTAAGTAAAATTCGCTATTTTGGCGGAAACAGTTCCTTTTTCGCGATCTTCAGGTAAAAATTGATTTCCGCTTTTTATGCTGTTTTCACGCTAAAACTTCTTTTCCGCAAATAATTTGCTATGAGAATTAACGTTAGCCTGATTTACGTAAAAATCGCTATTTTGGCGTAAAAAGTTCGTTGTTTGCTATCTTCCCGTAGTAAGCTGATTTTCGCTTTTGATACTGTTTTCACGCTAAAACTTCTTTTCCGTGAACAATTTACTTTGAGAATTAACATCGCATGTTAAGTTATATTTTAGTTCGCCTTTTAGTTCTCCGCCTTCCTTTTGACGATAAAGGCTAGTTTTGAAGGTACACTATCGTTTTAAACCAAAGTTCATTTATTCACTTCACAATGTCATTTTCATCTCGTTTAACCTCGGCATTATTGCTTTGACCATAACGCCTGTATTTGTTGTAAAATTTAACTTTAATGAACAAAACTTTCTTTATACGCAAAATTCACGGCAGGGATGTCACAGGTCGCTGTTTACATATTGATTCATTTTCCATAGAAACCGGTTATGCAAAGAATGTGCTTTTACGCAAAATCCTCATTCCACTCGAAGTTTCTAAAACAAAGCTTGTTTTAAGTAAAACGCTATTTTGGCGTAAAAAGTTCGTTTTTTGCTAACCACGTGAGATGCTGATTTTCGCTTTTTATTCTGTGTCACGCTAAAACCTCTTTTCCGCAAATAATTTACTATGAGAATTAACATTAGCCTGTTTTAAGTAAAAATCGCTATTTTGGCGTAAAAAGGTCGTTTTTTGCTATCTTCCCGTAAACAGCTGAGTTTCGATTAGTATTTTGTTTTCACGCTAAAACTTCTTTTCCCCGAGCAATATACTTTCAGAATTAATATCGCATGCTAAGATATATTTGAGTTCGCCTTTTAGTGCGTCCGCCTTCCTTTTGACGATAGAGGCTAGTTTTGAAGATACGCTATCGTTTTAAACCAAAGTACATTGTTTCACTTCACAATGAAATTTTCGTCTCGTTTAACCTCGGCAATCTTCCTTTGACCATTGTTGTAAATTCATACCATGGATGTCACAGGTCGCTCTTTTCACATTAAAAGTCATTTTCCATAGGTTCCGGTTATGCAAAAAATGTAGATTTACGCAAAATCCTCATTCCACTCGAAGTTTCTAAAACAAAGCTTGTTTTAAGTAGAAATCGCTATTTTGGCGTAAAAAGTTCGTTTTTTGCTATCTTGACGTAAAAAGCTTATTTTCGCTTTTTATACTGTTTTCACGCTAAAACTGCTTTTCCGCAAACAATTAGTTTGAAAATTACCATTAGCTTGCTTTAAGTAAAACTAGCTATTTTGGCGTAAAAAGTTCGTTTTTTGCTAAGTTCACGTAAAAAGCTGATTTTCGCTTTTTGTACTGTTTTCAAGCTAAAAATTATTATCCGCAAACAATTTACTTTGAGAATTACCATTAGCTTGTTTGAAGTAAAAATAGCTATTTTCCGTAAAAGGTTCTGTCACGTAAAAAGCTGATTTTCGCTTTTTATGCTGTTCTCACGCTAAAACTTCTTCTCCGCGAACAATTTACTTTGAGAATGAACCTCGCATGTTAAGTTATATTTTAGCTCACCATTTAGTTCGTCCGCCATCCTTTTGACGATAGAGGCTAGTTTTCAAAATACGCTATCGGTATAAACCACAGTTCGTCTTTTCACTTCACAATACCATTTTCGTCTCGTTTAACCTCGGCAATCTGCTTTTGACCATGAGGAATGCATTTCTTGTAAAATGCATGTTTAATGAGCAATACTATCTGTATAGGCTAAGGAAGTCACAGGTCGCCGTTTTCACATTAAAAGTCCGTTTCCATAGATTCCGGTTATGCAAAAAATGTACTTTTACGCAAAATCATCATTCCCCTAGAAGTTTCTCAACCCAAGCTTGTTTTTACGTAAAAAGCGATTATTTGGCGTAAAAAGTTCGTTTTTTTAATATCTTCGCATAAAAAGCTGGTTTCGCTTTTAATGCTGTTTTCACACTAAAACGTCTTTTCCACAAACAATTTACTTTGAGAATTAACTTTAGCTTGTTTTAAGTAAAAATCGCTGTTTTAGCGTAAAAAGTTCGTTTTTTGCTAACCCCGTGAGATGCTGATTTTCGCTTTTTATGCTGTCACGCTAACACCTCTTTTCCGCAAATATTTTACTTTGACCATAAAGGCTATATTTGTCGTAAATTTATATCATGGATGTCACAGGTCGCTCTTTTCACATTAAAAGTCATTTTCCATAGATTCGTTTTATCCAAATAATGTCCATTTCCGCAAAATCCTCATTCCAAAACACATCCAAAGGTTCGCTTTTGCTAATTTGTCCCTCTTTAAGTAGCAGTTTGCTCCGAAAGTGGTCGTTCCCCCATGTACCACGCGGCTGGGCTTAGAAAATTTTCGCTCGGAGCTGGATCTTTAACTTTTCTCGGACCGAAAAAAAGCTTTTTTGATACATGCATCATTGGTGTTCGTTCGATAAAGAAAAGACATCCTAAGCCTCCTTTATGCTTATTTGTCCCACTTTAAGTAGCAGTTTGCTCCGAAAGTGGTCGTTCGCCAATGTACTTCGCGGCTGGACTTGGAAAATGTTCGCTCGGAGTTGCACTTTAAATTTTCTCAGACCGAAAAAAGTTTTTTTGATAAATGTGAAACATGCATCCTTGGTGATCGTTTGATACATCGATTTCGATTTCGATTGCGATTTTGATTTCGATTCGATTTCGATTTCGATATTTCGATTTCGATTTCCATTTCGATTTCGATTTTTATTTCGATTTCGATTTCGATGGCGCGTTGCACCGAGCCTAGAAGACGGCCTTTCTGGCCCTCGAGTGGCGAGGCCTCAACTGCCGGCATGGTTCAGAGACGAACTCCCGGGGAACTTGGAAATTTTTCGCTCGAAGTTGGACTTTGAAAAATTTTGATCGAAGTGAAAAAAATGTTTTTTTAAAAAATGTGAAACATGCATCAGTGGCATTCGTAATTTCGATTTCGATTTCGATTTCAATTGCGATTTCGATTTCGATTCGATTTCGATTTCGATTTTGATTTCGAATTCGATTTCGATTTCGATATTTCGATTTCGATTTCCGATTTCGATTTCGATTTCGACTTCGAATTCGATTTCGAATTCGATTTCGATTTCGATTTTTATTTCGATTTCGATTTCTATTTCGATTTCGATTTCGATTTTGATTTCGATGGCGCGTTGCACCGAGCCTAGAAGACGGCCTTTCTGGCCCTCGAGCGGCGAGGCCTCAACTGCCGGCATGGTTCCGAGACGAACTCCCGGGGAACTTGGAAATTTTTCGCTCGGAGTTGGACTTTGAAAAATTTTGATCGAAGTGAAAAAAATGTTTTTTTAAAAAATGTGAAACATGCATCAGTGGCATTCGTAAAAATAATTTTTAAGAACATGAAATATACATCAGACGCATTCTTTTAGAAGGGGAAACTCTTACCAAGCACAACTTTGGCAAATATCCCCGTATTTCAATTGCGCGTTGCACCAGACCTATTTCGATTTCGATTTCGATATTTCAATTTCGATTTCGAAACCGATTTCGTTTTCTGATTTCGATTTTGATTTCGCTTTCGCTAGCGATATCGATTTCGATTGCGATTTCGATATTGATTTCGATTGCGATTTCGATTTCGATTGCGATTTCGATTTCGATTTCGATTCGATTTGGATTTCGATTTCGATATTTCGATTTGTATTCCGATTTCGAATTCCGATTTCGATTCCGATTTCGATTTCGAATTCGTTTTCGAATTCGATTTCGATTTCGATCTCGATTTTTATTTCGTATTCGATTTCTGATTTCGATTTCGATTTTGATTGTATTTCGATTTCGATTTCGATATTTCGATTTAGATTTCCGATTTCGATTTCCATTTCGATTACGAATTCGATTTCGAATTCTATTTCGATTTCGATTTCCATTTTTATTTCGATTTAGATTTCTATTTCGATTTCTATTTCGATTTCGATATTTCGATTTAGATTTCCGATTTCGATATCCATTTCGATTACGAATTCGATTTCGAATTCTATTTCGATTTCGATTTCGATTTCGATTTTTATTTCGATTTCGATTTCGATTTCTATTTCGATTTGGATTTCGATTTCGACGTCGATTTCGATTTCCGATTTCGATTTCGATATCGACGGCGATTTCGATTTCGATTCGATTTCGATTTCGATTTCTATTTCGATATTTCGATTTCGATTTCCGATTTCGATTTTTCGATTTTGAATTCAATTTCGATTTCAATATTTCGATTTCGATTTCCGATTTCGATTTCGATTTCGAATTCGATTTCGAATTCGATTTCGATTTCGATTTTTATTTCGATTTCGATTTTCGATTTCGATTTCGATGGCGATTTCGATTTCGATTCAATTTCGAATTCGATTTCGATATTTCGATTTCGATTTCGGTTTCCGATTTCTATTGAGATTTAGATTTCGATTTCGATTTCGAATTCGATTTCGAATTCGATTTCGATTTGTCGACGGGCCCTAAAACCCACTAATCCGATCCAATACAATCTTTGCTACGAGCCCCAAATGATAAAAAGCTCTTTCCCCTTTTTTAGAATATATTTTCGCAATATTTAAATGTTTCTGGCGGCAACAGATTAGCGCCAATTAGACGAACCATTTAGCTCGGAGAATATGCACTGCTACAAACTGAACAATTTTTGGGATTTGTTTTCATGTTACTTCATCTTATACTTCTTCTCCTTCTCCTCTTCATCCTCCCCCCCCCTTATTCGAACTTTAACATACCCATTTAAGTACAACTTATAACTATCATCATACAGTTTAGGCAGTAATTAAGCCGTAGTTAGCAGAGGCAATCTAAGGCAAACACATCCTAAGCTTCGCTTTTGCTAATTTGTCGCTCTTTAAGTAGCAGTTTGCTACGAAAGTGGTCGTTCTCCATGTACTTCGCGGCTGGACTTAGAAAAATTTTCGATATTTGCATATATAATTTTTTTAAAAACATGAAGTATACATCAGAGGCATTCTTTTAGAAAGGGAAACTCATCCCAAGCACAATTTGGCAAATATCCCCGTATTTCGATGGCGTGTTGCACCGGACCTACAAGACGACAATTCCGGGCCTCGGGCGGTGAGGTTTCAACTGCCGGCATGGTTCCGAGACGAACTGCCGGCTGGACTTGGAAATTTTTCGCTCGGAGTTGGACCTTGAAAAAATTTTTCGCACCGAAAAAAACATTCTTTGAAAAATGTGAAACATGCATCATTGGTGTTCGTTTGATAAAGAAAACATCCTTAGCCTCGTTTTTGCTAATTTGTCCCTCTTTCATTAACCTTTTACGCCGATTTGGACTTAGAAGAAGTTTCGAAATTTTCCAAATATAATTTTTTAAAACATGAAATATACATCAGAGGCATTATTTTAGAAAGGGAAACTCATCCAAAAATCAATTTTGGCAAATTTCCCCGTTTTTCGATGGCGCTTTGCAACGAGTCGAGAGGACGACCGTTCCGGCCCTCGGATGGCGAGGCCTCAACTGCCGGCATTGTTCCGAGATGAACTCCCGCCTGGACTTAGAATTTTTTCAGTCGGAGTTGGACTTAGATAAATTTTGATCAAAGTGAAAAAATGTTCTTTGAAAAATGTGAAACATGCATCAATGGTATTCGTTTGATAAGGCAAACACATCCTAAGCTTCGCTTTTGCTAATTTGTCCCTCTTTAATTAGCAGTTTGCTCCGAAAGCGGTCGTTACCCCATGTATTTCGCGGCTGGACTTAGAAAAACTTTCGATATTTTGCAAAAATAATTTTTTTAAAAACATGAAGTATACATCAGAGGCATTCTTTTAGAAAGGGAAATTTTGGCAAATTTCCCCGTTTTTCGATGGCGCGTGGCACCGAGTCGAGAAGACGACCTTTCCGGCCCTCGGATGGCGAGGCCTCAACTGCCGGCATGGTTCCGAGACGAACTCCCGGCTGCACTTAGAAATTTTTCGGTCGGAGTTGGACTTAGAAACATTTTAATCTAATTGAAAGAAATGTTTTTTGAAAAATGTGATACATGCATCAATGTTATTCTTATGATAAGGCAAACACTGCCTAAGCTTCGCTTTTGGTAATTTGTCCCATTTTAAGTAGCAGTTTGCTCTGAAAGTGGTCATTCCCCCATGTAATCCGCGGCTGTACTTAGAAAAAGTTTCGATACTTTTCAAATATAATTTTTTAAAAAACATGAAATATACATCAGAGGCATTATTTTAGAAAGGGAAACTCATCCCAAAAACAATTTTGGCAAATTTACCCGTTTTTCGATGGCGCGTTGCACCGAGTCGAGAAGACGACCTTTCCGGCCCACGGGCGGCGAGGCCTCAATTGCCGGCATTGTTCCGAGACGAACTCCCGCCTGGACTTGGAATTTTTTCGGTCGGAGTGGACTAAGATAAATTTTGATCCAAGTGAAAAAATGTTCTTCGAAATATGTGAAACATGCATCAATGGTATTCGTTTGAAAAGGCAAACACATCGTAAGCTTCGCTTTTGCTAATTTGTCCTTCTTTAAGTAGCAGTTTGCTCCGAAAGTGGTCGTTCCCACATGTACTCCGCGGCTGGACTTAGAATAAATTTCGATATTTTGCAAATATAAGTTTTTTAAAAACATGCAATATACATTAGAGGCATTATTATTAGAAAGGGAAGCTCATCACAACCACAATTTTGGCAAATTTCTCAGTATTTCGATGGCGCGTTGCACCAGACCTATAAGACGACAATTCCGGCCCTCGGGCGGTGAGGCCTCAACTGTCGGCATGGTTCCAAGACGAACTCCCGGCTGGACTTGGAAATTTTTCGCTCGGAGTTGGACCTTGAAAAAAAAATTTCGCACCGAAAAAAGCATTCTTTGATAAATGCGAAACATACATCATTGGTGTTCGTTTGATAAAGAAAACATCCTTAGCCTCGTTTTTGCTAATTTGTCCCTCTTTAATTAAGCTTTTGCGCCGATTTGGACTTAGAAAAGGTTTCGATATTTTGCAAATATAAATTTTTAAAACATGTAATATACATCAGAGGCATTATTTTAGAGAGGGAAACTCATCCCAAAATCAATTTTGGCAAATTTCCCCATCTTTCAATGGCGCGTTGCACCGAGTCGAGAAGACGACCCTTCCGGCCCTCAGATGGCGAGGCCTCAACTGCCGGCATGGTTGCGAGACGAACTCCCGGCTGCACTTAGAAATTGTTCGGTCGGAGTTGGACTTAGATAAATTTTGATCGAAGTGAAAGAAATGTTTTTTGAAAAATGTGATACATGCATCAATGGTATTCTTATGATAGGGGAAACACATCCTAAGCTTCGCTTTCGCTAATTTGTCCCTCTTTAAGTAGCAGTTTGCTCCGAAAGTGGTCGTTCCCCCATGTACTCCGCGGCTGGACTTAGAAAAAGTTTCGAAATTTTCCAAATATAATTTTTTAAAACATGAAATATTGTAACGGGAGAGCTAGAACACCCTGTGAAAGCAGCTGGCAGCGGAAGGTAGGGGAGGTTTGGTTAGCCACACCTCCTCCTCGTTCGTCTTGTAGTGGTGACAGGCTGTGGTCAGGGAAAAAACATGACTGTGTCGCCTGTTTTCTCTACACCAGTTTCTCGATCTTTCTGTTACTAGAACAATCCTGTAAACACGAGAAACCGGCGATATTCCTATATAAAGAGAGGTACAGACAGACAGAGGGAGTTAGTTAGTGAGTTGAGTTGGTTTTGGTTTAGTCAGTCAGTGAGTTGGTTTTGTCAGTGAGTGAGGAGACAGTCGCAGTTCTTGGTGTAAGAGTTAGTCAGTGACGTGTTAATGAACGAAAGGGTTGTGCAACGGAAGACTGTACGTAACTTTGAATGTGTACCGGAGCTTACGTAACCGCGAGTACAGTGAAATTGTAACGGACGGACTGGTGAATTGTAAGTGTGTGCAGCAAGTAATTCTGTGTAATTGGCAAGTGTTAAACTGTAAGTCGGTGGAAATAAAGAACATTGTTGAGTGGTGTAATTGGACTTTTTATTCCACGAACCCACAAAGTCACACTGGTGTCAGGAAGTGGGAAGACAACAGCACCGAACATTACAGCCATGGAATCCACAGTGGAAATGCTTTTGGCGAAGATGAACGAGTTAATAACAAAAACAGAAGCGGCAAGTAACAACATCACCGCAGAATTGAAAGAAGTGAAGACGGCCAACGACAACATCACCGCGGAACTGAAACAAATGAAGACGGCCAACGACAACATCACCGCGGAACTGAAACAAATGAAGACGGCCAACGACAACATCACCGAGAAAATGGAAGAAATGAAGGCCGAGTTAACCACAGAAATGAGAGCAGAGAACGGCAGTCTGGCCACGGAAATGAAGGCGGCGAACGAGGCTCTCGCCGCAAAGATTGAGAAACGGTTGGCCGGCGTGAGGGATGACGTCGCGAACCTGGGCAAACGGAAGGGTCAAGTAGACGACCGCCTTAATGATTTAGAGGAAAAGGCCGACAACATCTCAAAACCCCTCACCCGCCTGACGGAGGAAAACCGGCCTTATGTGTGGACGGAGGACGCCGAAGACGCTTTCCAGCACCCGAAGGGGACCCTGTGCAGTGCTTCAATTTTGGGTTTCCCACAACCGGATGGCGCCTTCATTGTGGACACCGACGCCAGCGACCATTGCATTGGAGGTGTCCTATCGCGGATCCAGGACGGCCACGAGCGCACAAGAGTGGAAGAGGAGGAGCGTGCCGCAGCAGTCCGAGTAGTTGTGGCAGTGCCTGCTGAAGGCTGGGATAGCGCAGGCCTGAGGAGGGAGCAGCTGGCGGACGCAGACTTGGGGCCACTCTTGAGGGAAGTGGACGCAGGGACGAGACCAACCTGGGAGGACGTCGCACCGAGGAGCGCCACCTACAAGTCGCACTGGGCCCGATGGGACTCGTTGAAGACCAGAGAGGGCGTGCTGTTCCGGGTATGGGAGTCACCCGATGGGAAGGCGCAGAGAGAACAGTTGGTACTTCCCCGGAGCAAGGTCCCGGAAGTCTTGGAGGAAGTGCACGCCGGTACTTCAGAAGGACACCTGGGAGCGAACCGAATGATTCACAAACTACGGCAGCGCTACTTCTGGCTGAGACTCCGAGCAGATGCTGGTGGTACACCTGGACCGCCTCGCAGGCTACGATGGGGCTGTTCGGGGCGAACAGCTTTGAGGAGGGAGCAGTGTAACGGGAGCGCTAGAACACCCTGTGAAAGCAGCTGGCAGCGGAAGGTAGGGGAGGTTCGGTTAGCCACACCTCCTCTTCGTTCGTCTTGTAGTGCTGACAGGCTGTGGTCAGGGAAAAAACATGACTGTGTCGCCTGTTTTCTCTACACCTGTTTCTCGATCTTTCTGTTACTAGAACAATCCTGTAAACACGAGAAACCGGCGATATTCCTATATAAAGAGAGTTACAGACAGACAGAGCGAGATAGTTAGTGAGTTGAGTTGGTTTTGGTTTAGTCAGTCAGTGAGTTGGTTTTGTCAGTGAGTGAGGAGACAGTCGCAGTTCTTGGTGTAAGAGTTAGTCAGTGACGTGTTAATGAACGAAAGGGTTGTGCAACGGAAGACTGTACGTAACTTTGAATGTGTACCGGAGCTTACGTAACCGCGAGTACAGTGAAATTGTAACGGACGGACTGGTGAATTGTAACTGTGTGCAGCAAGTAATTCTGTGTAATTGGCAAGTGTTAAACTGTAAGTCGGTGGAAATAAAGAACATTGTTGAGTGGTGTAATTGGACTTTTTATTCCACGAACCCACAAAGTCACAATATACATCAGAGGCATTATTATAGAAAGGGAAACTCATTCCAAAATCAATTTTGGCAAATTTCCCCGTTTTTCGATGGCGCGTTGCACCGGACCTACAAGACGACAACTCCGGGCCTCGAGTGGTGAGGCCTCAACTGCCGGCATGGTTCCGAGAAGAACTGCCTCCTGGACTTGGAAATTTTTCGCTCGGAGTTGGACCTTGAAAAAAATTTTTCGCACCGAAAAAAGCATTCTTTGATAAATGTGAAACATACATCATTGATGTTCGTTTGATAAAGAAAACATCCTTAGCCTCGTTTTTGCTAATTTGTCCCTCTTTAATTAACCTTTTGCGCCGATTTGGACTTAGAAAAGGTTTCGATATTTTGCAAATATAATTTTTTTAAACATGAAATATACATCAGAGGCATTATTTTAGAGAGGGATACTCATCCCAAAATCAATTTTGGCAAATTTCCCCGTTTTTCGATGGCGCGTTGCACCGAGTCGAGAAGACGACCTTTCCGGCCCTCGGATGGCGAGGCCTCAACACCCGCCATTGTTCCGAGATGAATTACCGCCTGGACTTAGAAATTTTTCAGTCGGAGTTGGACTCAGATAAATTTTGATCGAACTGAAAAAATGTTTTTTGAAAAATGTGAAACATGCATCAATGGTATTCGTTTGATAAGGCAAACACATCCAATTACAAAACATTCAATGTGCACATTGCATTAATGGCTTCGGAACCTAGACAACAGGACCACAAATGGAACAGAAACCACAAATATATAGCAGTTAGGGTAGAATCAGAGCTAACATGGGAAAACCAAATAAAACAATTGAAGAAGGTATACAGCAAATATTACGAATGCCCAAAACATTGACAGGCAGCAAATGCGGCTACTCAAAGGGAACACTATGTATAACATATAAATCGTGTTTACAAATATTACCAATGTTTCAACAAATATGCGGCATAATAAATAGAAGCTTAAAAACTAAAACTTGAAAAGAAACACGGATGAAATTTTAAAAGTAATGGCTGTGCCTGCCCTTCCTTTTTGGTTCTGAAACATGGACATTAACAAAAGCAGACAAGAACAAGATAGAGGCTGCCGAAATGAGATTTTTAAGCATAGTATAGGGATGTACTCTTTTAGATAAAATCCCAAATGAAAAAATAAAAGGTGTAGAAATAAGTTCTTTAGAAGAAAAAGATAATAAACTATAGAAATGAATGGAAGGGGCATAATGAGAGAATGCCGAGAGATAGGATCCCAAGAGGAGTTATAAACTATAAACGTAGAGGAAAGAGACATTAAGGAAACGATGGTCAGAAGTGTTTTAAGCCGGAACAGGCACCATTGCCTAGCCCTTGCAGTGGAGAACAAGAAGAAATATAACAATTTGTAACTTAAAACTTCACCTGTCTAATAAGAATTGATGATACCTTTCTTATAAATGTTTCCTATAACAGCAACCACAACAACATATTGTTACCAAATTAGCGGAAAGCACAACCAACGACAGCTGACAAGGGACCAGAGGCAGCCGAGCCACACCCTCCCATTAATCTCAGTTACTAACTGAGGGGTTGATTAGGGGAGTGTCACTTGTCGCTGGCCGCCTCTTTTCCCTTCCCCTGTCCTCTGGAATCTTCGCGGTAATTCACTAAAACCAGAGACTTCTAGGAAACAGTGATATCTATATAAAAAGGGCTGCAGTGAGTGAATTGAGTCAGTCAGTCAGTCAGTCAGTCAGTCAGTCAGTTCTTGGCGAGCAGCGTAAGAGCGCAGTGCTAGTGTACGACGAGAAGACTGTGTACTTGCATCGGAGGATTCTACGTAATAGCGAGAGCAAAGTGGAATTGTAACGGACGAACTAGTGAATCGTAATTGTGTGCATTTCGTAATTATGTGTAATTGGCAATGTTTGTGCTGTAAGTCGGTGGAAATAAAGAACGTGTTTGAGTGGTGCAATTGGACTTTTCGTTTCACGAACCCACAAAGTCACAATATTGACATCTAGCATTCTTAACGACGACATCAGCTTTGTTGTTTCCGGCTGACGATGTGTAAAAGTTTTACATGAAATCTCGATCCCGAACAATTTATAAGAAAGGTATCATCAATTCTGATAAGAACGATGTAAATTTAAGCTAAACTTGTAATATTTGTATATATTTGTTTCCTTTATTGTTAATAGCTTCATATTTTACGTATATATAAATTGTGTATAAAACTGTCTGTCCCGGCGTAATTCGTACCGTCAATATAAGCGACCTGGACTTACCTATATAGATAAAGCAAACCACCTCACGATTCCAACGTTGGACGTGCCTAAATTTTTCTGTTTTCTATTTATGATCATGAAACAGTAATCGGAGGGAAAAAACCGTAACAGTAAGAAATATTGCTGAAAACTAATTTGAAGGTGCGCTAATTCACTATTTGTAACACAAACAAGGTCGTCGCACTATACTTTGATATTTAGTTTACATTTGACATTTTTGTTGCCCTTTTCTAACATCATGTATTTATTTTTACTTATTGGTATTATATATTTAAAATAAATATAATTGAAAGGCAATCAACCTCATTGCTAGGATTTCCCAAGGATTGAAATCCCTTTATCATGTTTACTCTTTCCTTCCGCGAACATTTATTATTTTGGTCAATTGAATTTTATTATTTTTTATCTATTTCGTTGTCATTCAGAGCTTGCGTGTGATTTGGTACCTTTTTAAACATGTTTATTTCAGGCTTTCTTTCTTTTATTCCTTTCTTTCCTCCTTTCCTTCTTTATTCCTTCCTTTCTTTCTATCTTTACATCTTTCAGCTTTTCTTTCTGCCTTCTTTTCTTTCCCCCCTTCACCTTAAGGGCAGTGAGATCATTTTTATACAGATATCTGCTGTATACCTTTGTCCTAGACAAATTAGGTTTTTTATAAAAAAAAAATGGCAAAAGTGTTCCGGAAATGTGTAAGTTCCGAAATTTTTTAATGTGTTTTTTTTTCTGTAGAACTCTACTTTGGACCTATCTAACGATTCAAACCACAGATATGAATAATTCTTTTTGTTTATAATGATGACATATTAATCGTTAGAAACAATATGGAAAAGTAGGCAATATTACTCAAAACTGATTCTAGATTTTGCAACTTCAACATTGGTAAACGCAGCAACATCATAGTAGTAAATTTTGGTTTTTAAATTACATCTCATAGTTTGTTACAGTTTGTTGTTTATGTTATGCACATTATGTATATTTTTACTTCACTTATTTATTTACCATCTTAATCATTTATTTACTTATATCCCGAGATATAAGTAAGTGAAGCGCGAACAATCCTTTTTGCTACGAGCTCCAAGTGATACAAAGTAAGTCCTTTGCATTTTTTCTTTTTTTTTCTTTACAGATATTCATTTGTTTCTACTCGCAATGCAATGGCGCCAATAAGAAGAAGCTCTAACTTCGAAGAATTCACAGTGTTTCAAAATAAAGAAACTTCTGCTTCTGTTTCACATTACTTCTTATTTCTCGCCTTCCTTTTCTCTTTATTTGACTTTATAAGTATATATTTAAGTACAAATCATGATAAATTTAGGCAATAAAGAAGCAGATGTAGTAGTGGTCAGATGAGACAACCCGAGAGAATAGCGAATAATTCTCAGAATTAGCTCTAGTTGGCGCTGCCTCGCTATTCTTAAACGAAACAAGATCTGCGCCGAAACATTTTACTTGATTTTACTTGATATTTGACATTTTGGTTCCTGTTTATTTTAAGGGTTGCTACATCATATATTTATATATTATTTGTTTGTTGTTTCTTGTTTATGTTCATGATGCTATCATGAGAAGCAATCTGGAGGAACAGGAAGTTGTACTCAAAATTAAATCTAGTAGTCGCTTCTGCGCCATTCGTAAACAAAACAGGGTCATCGCGGTAAATCTTAATATTAAATTGACAGTCGACACTCTGGCTGCTGTTCGTTGTTCACGCTATGCAACACTTTATTTCGTTCTATTTATTTGTTGTCTCCCGAGATTGAACTGATTGAAACGCAATCAAACTGCTTTGTTCGGCGCCAAAATGGTTCACACCTCTTTGTCACCTTTAACTCCTTCCTTTCACGTTCTTCAACTGTTTGTACTCATATTGAAATGGCGCGAAAAAGACGAACTGTTTAATTGCTAGAATTTTCAGTGCTATAAGCCAAAAGAATTTTCAATGCTTCTAGTCTATCCTCCCTATACCTTTTATAACATTCATATTTACTTACATTTTAAAATTATCGTGATGTGTTTAAGCAATTTAAAAGGAAATGAAGCAGTAAGCAGGAGGAAAAGATCTTGACGAATAGGAAAGTATACACCAAACTAATTCCAGAGGGCTTCACGTCACAATTCGTAATTGTGTCTACATCATAACTGTAAATTCTGATATTTAATTTATATTCGACGTTTCGGTTGCCTTATACAAATTATCTATTTAAATTTATTGTATATTTACTATATTAATTAATTTATGTACCTGTATATTAACTGATTACTTTATTTATTTATTTATTTATTTATTTATTTATTTATTTATTTATTTATTTATTTATTTATTTATTTATTTATTTATTTATTTATTTATTTATTTATTTATTTATTTATTTATTTATTTATTTATTTATTTATTTATTTATTTATTTATTTATTTATTTATTTATTTATTTATTTATTTATTTATTTATTTATTTATTTATTTATTTATTTATTTATTTATTTATTTATTTATTTATTTATTTATTTATTTATTTATTTATTTATTTATTTATTTATTTATTTATTTATTTATTTATTTATTTATTTATTTATTTATTTATTTATTTATTTATTTATTTATTTATTTATTTATTTATTTATTTATTTATTTATTTATTTATTTATTTATTTATTTATTTATTTATTTATTTATTTATTTATTTATTTATTTATTTATTTATTTATTTATTTATTTATTTATTTATTTATTTATTTATTTATTTATTTATTTATTTATTTATTTATTTATTTATTTATTTATTTATTTATTTATTTATTTATTTATTTATTTATTTATTTATTTATTTATTTATTTATTTATTTATTTATTTATTTATTTATTTATTTATTTATTTATTTATTTATTTATTTATTTATTTATTTATTTATTTATTTATTTATTTATTTATTTATTTATTTATTTATTTATTTATTTATTTATTTATTTATTTATTTATTTATTTATTTATTTATTTATTTATTTATTTATTTATTTATTTATTTATTTATTTATTTATTTATTTATTTATTTATTTATTACGCTCCCTAGATAGAAAGAACTGAAGCGCAATCAAACATTTTGTCCAGACCCCCAAAAGTTTTCAGATTTCCTTGCCGCTTTTTAATAAAAACTTCCGTGATATTCACATATTATGTTAGTTTAATTTTAACTGTGTTTTAGCCAGTTTACTTTCATTCCGAGATTTTGTCTGATTTGTACTTCTGTTAACGGTTTTTCTCAACTTTGCATGCTCCTTATTTTTCCTCTTGTTTCTCCCTTTCCATTTAACAACAATTATAACGATTTGGCAATGATTACTCTTAAATGTTGAAAGCAAAAGCATTATCAATAGTGAAGTATTCTTCATATTTAAGTTTGATTTATGAGTCACTATTTTTACACTCAAACTTCACTTACTTGTTGATGTATAATTGAAACGTTTTCAAGTTCATTCGATCTCATCCTCAGCTGTTTGGTGACTAAATGCTGACTTCCTCTTCTTCCTCTTCTTCCACTACTACGGAGCTCCGATCACTCTGCCATCTGGTGTTAGGGGCACTAAGTTTTAATACTTCATTTAATGCCGGGATTTCAAAATTTATAACTTTATCACGGTTTTTGTTTATAAATATTTTCTTCCCTAATATCCAGTTCTATGGGTGTACTTAAAGATTTTAACAGATTAATGTTGTGGCCATTGTAGTGGATTTCTGTCCAAAAATGGTGTGAAAATGCAGATTTTTCTGCTTGTTTGAACCTAATGTCCCTCTGGTGTTCTTTTTGCGTGGTTAACAAGTTTCTCTTAGTTTTCCTATGTAGTTTTTTCACAGGTTTCACAATTAACCTGATAAATTCCTGATTTCAAATTGTTGGGGATTGTATTTTTCGGTGGTTTATGTAGCAGGTTCCTCAGACTGAATTTGTTTTGGGGTGCTAGTTTTAAGTTTAGTGTTTTGAAGATTCGTTCAAATTTTCTAAAAGCCCATAGATTGTAGGAGAATTTTCTATATTGCCAATTTGTGCTTTTAAGTGCTGTGAGAGTGGTATTTTTTGATATTATCTTCAGTTTTTATTTTCTCTTCATCATATTCCTTATGGTGGCTGGGTTGAATCGATTTACTACCGCATTTTAGTTACTCTAGTAATTATGGAGACAGAAGACTATATTCAGAGTGTAAACCTTATATTAGACAGTCCAGAATATAAAATAATTCCAAAAGATCCACTATCCCAAAATATCACTTCTGTTAATAAAGCTTTATCAAGTACAAAAACATTTAGTTCATCTGAAAAATACAACTTAAAACCTTCTAACCCCACACTTCCAAGGTTGTACTGTCTGCCAAAAATCCACAAACAAGAAAACAGCATGAGACCCATCATCAATGGCATCAATTCACCTACATACCACATTGCAAAGTGGTTAGTAAGACAATTAAAATCATATGACAAATTTCAAAGTTTGTGAATAAAAAACTCCTTAGAATTGATAAATCATCTACAGAAGTACAACATCCCGGAAAATCATATACTAGTTTCTTTTGACGTTAAGGCACTTTTTACAAACATTCCAGTAGAAGAAATACCTACATTCCTCAAAAAAGGGCTAACCTAGACTACAACGGACCCCAGTTATGTAGCAGGTTCCTCAGACTGAATTTGTTTTGGGGTGCTAGTTTTAAGTGTAGTGTTTTGAAGATTCGTTCAAATTTTCTAAAAGCCCATAGATTGTAGGAGAATTTTCTATATTGCCAATTTGTGTTTTTAAGTGGTGTGAGAGTGGTATTTTTTGATATTATCTTCAGTTTTTATTTTCTCTTCATCATATTCCTTATGGTGGCTGGGTTGAATCGATTTACTACCGCATTTTAGTTACTCTAGTAATTATGGAGACAGAAGACTATATTCAGAGTGTAAACCTTATATTAGACAGTCCAGAATATAAAATAATTCCAAAAGATCCACTATCCCAAAATATCACTTCTGTTAATAAAGCTTTATCAAGTACAAAAACATTTAGTTCATCTGAAAAATACAACTTAAAACCTTCTAACCCCACACTTCCAAGGTTGTACTGTCTGCCAAAAATCCACAAACAAGAAAACAGCATGAGACCCATCATCAATGGCATCAATTCACCTACATACCACATTGCAAAGTGGTTAGTAAGACAATTAAAATCATATGACAAATTTCAAAGTTTGTGAATAAAAAACTCCTTAGAATTGATAAATCATCTACAGAAGTACAACATCCCGGAAAATCATATACTAGTTTCTTTTGACGTTAAGGCACTTTTTACAAACATTCCAGTAGAAGAAATACCTACATTCCTCAAAAAAGGGCTAACCTAGACTACAACGGACCCCAGAGAAATAGATGACATTATCAATCTTACAGATTTATGCATAAGGAATAATTACTTCATGTTTAACCATAAATTCTACAGACAATCAAAAGGATTAGCTATGGGGAGCCCACTTTCGCCTATTTTAGCAGACCTATACATGAGCTATTTTGAAACACACATAGTAAAGGCCTTCCCACAGATTTATAAATTTTGGCAGAGATATGTTGATGATGTTTTTGCTATCATTCCGGAAAAGCTTAGAGAAGATTTTCTAAAATTACTAAACTTGCAAGATAATCACATCCAATTTACTATGGAAGTAGAAAGAGACAACACCCTACCCTTTTTGGACCTCAAGATAACTAGAAATCGTCATGGTGTAGATTTTGGAATATACAAGAAGGCCACACACATAGATAATTACATAAAGAAAAATGAATACAACCCAGTTTCACATAAACTAGCTGCTTTAGAAGTCTAATTCACCGGCTATACAACATCCCTTTGAGTAAGGATGAATTTTTGAAAGAAAAACTCATAAAAGACATAGCGGTTTTAAATGAGTTCAAACCAGCCTGAGGAACCTGCTAAATAAACTACTGAAAAATACAATCCCCAATAATTTGAAATCAGGAATTTATCAGATTAATTGTGAAATCTGTTGAAAATGCTACATAGGAAAAACTAAGAGAAACTTGTTATTCAGGCAAAAAGAACACCAGAGGAACATTAAGTTGAAACAAACAGAAAAGTCTGCAGTTTCACACCATTTTTGTCCAGAAAACCACAACATTGGCCACAACATTAAGCTGTTAAAATCTTTAAGTACACCCATAGAATTGGATATTTGGGAAAACAATATTCATAAACAAAATCCGTGATAAAATTATAAATTTTGAAATCCCGGCATTAAATGAAGTATTAAAACTTAGTGCCCCTAACACCAGATGGCAGAGTGATCGGAGTTCCGTAGCAGTGGAAGAAGAGGAAGTCACCATTTAGTCACCAAACAGCTGAGGATGAGATCGAATGAATTTGAAAACGTTTCAATTAGACATCAACAAGTAAGTGAAGTTTGAGTGTAAACATAGTGACTCATAAATCAAACTTAAAAATGATTACTCTGTTTTGGATTGTTTGTAACAAACGAATTAGTTCTTATGGAAGTAAATGTTGTAAACGTTCCCCGCAAACGCTTAGATTCTGTAAATTCTGTAAATTTCTGGATTTTTCATATAAACTTTAGACCTAACTCCCGATTCAAACGACGAGTGTGCGTAATATCTTTTGTTGTTTTTGTTTTTGGTGGTGAAGCAATAATCCGAGGAAAAGATTTCGAAGAATAAAGAATGTTACACAAAACTACATCGCAGTTAATTTTGGCAATAAAAGTACTTTTTTCTTATAAATTGTTCCTATCACAGCAACATATGAACATCTAGCGTTCGTTATGATGACAACAGCTTTGTTTCCGGTGTAGGATGAGTAAACGTTTACATGAAATCGTAATCACGAACAACTTATAAGACACACAAACCCATTACACAAATCTAATAAATATTTAGGAGACTTTGAAATGTGTATTCCTAATGAAATCTGTGATAAAATGTTTGTGTAGAATACAAATGCACTTGTGCCAACTATCTACGTGATAAAGAAAGTAAAACTCAAAATTGTCCTGCAGTGTCATGAACAAAATATTAATTTCTTCACTAATTACCTGCAAACCACTTAAATGACCTAAAAATGTTGCAGCGCGGCATTACCTTCAGTTGCGAGCTTGTTCTTAGACTTACACTGAAAATCTGAAACGTTCACTTAACACAACTGCATTGTGATTATTTCTGGCATCTGTAAAGTCTAAAACTGTTTCTCTCTCTTTGACACAACGAATGACATCGGGAAGTTGGAATAAGTATGCTGCATCCAACGTTTCTTCCAGCGTTCACATAATAGGTATTTATGGGTCTTGAGAGGTAATTTGAGTTCATTAGCGAGTGAAAACTTTAACGTCCTAAGCATTAAACATCAAACCTGGCTAACCCAATACGTAATTTTATCCATTACCAACAAAAATTCCACTTGAATGTATAAGCTTTTCTTTATATTTGTCGGGGCTTCTGAAGGGTAGAGAATAATGAAAATAAAAGAAAATCCTGCAAACACTTTAGACTCAATTGACGATTCCAACGTTGCACGTGCCTAACATTTTCTCAGTAATCGGCAGAAAAAACTGAAACAGTAAGGACTATTCCTGAAAATTAATTTGAAAGCGCGCTTGTTCGTCATTTGTAAAGTAAACAAGATCTTCGTGCTATATTTTGATATGCAGTTGACATTTCAAATACAATTTGCTCTTTTTAACATTATGTATTTATTATTTATTTATTTGTTTGTTAACTTTTCAATAAATATAGCTGAAAGGTAATCACCCTCTTGTCTAGGATCTGCCATTGACTTTTTTTTTCCTTATTTAACCGATTTTTCAGTATTTCCGTTTGTTTTCCTTATCTGTTTTCCTAGTTTCACAAATATTCACTATACACATAAACACACATACCCAAGGCGGAACTCGAACCCGCGACTCTTTACGCGGTGGAACACTAGAGACATACGCTTTAGCGGCCATGGCTACGAGGGCCGGCTCGATTCTAATCACTTTATCAAGTTTACGCTTTACCTCCGCGAACTTGTATTATTTTTGTCAATTGGATTTAGATTATGTGTTAGCTACTTTGTCATCATCCAGAATTTGTGTGTGATGTGCGACATTTTTAAAACTTCTTCATTTCAGGCTTTCTTTCTTTTATTCTTTTCTTTCTTCCTTTCCTTCTTGATTTCTTCCTTACTTTATTTCTTTCCTTCTTTCAACTTTCATTTGTCTTCCTATGTTGCCCTTCTTCATCTTAACGGCAGTGAGATTATTTTGAAAATATATATTTGTTTTTAAACCTTCGCGCTAGAAGAATTAGGATTTTACGAAAGGAAAAAGAACAAAAATGTGCCGGAAATTTGTGTTCGGAAAAATTTTGATGTGTTTTTCTGTAGGAATCCACTCCCCGTAGGGGAAGGGATCCGTCCCTTTTAGCTGCCAAAGTGCGGGCGCTACGGACCCCTAGCACTCGTGGTACCTCTGACGTTACTAGAGGAACCTCGGGCCGAACATAACGAGCCCCTCCCGCATGGGAGTTGTTCGGATTGGGTTGGTCTCGAGGGGGCAGTTGGTTCCCGTCACCCACGGGCAATTGGGTACCTCCGGCCAGGTCACCAGGGCCGCCCGGAGGGGGCAGAGGGTTGTCCTATAAGTCCCGGGGACTAGCCTGCAGAGCTAGTAGCTGGTGAGCTAGACACTGGCGGCCCTACCAAGGTTATTTGGTAGCTGGTTCATTAAGGACTGGCGCGTATGTGGCGTATCCACATCCGTCCTGTTTGCCGTAAGGCAGACGGGGGGGGCAGCTTATAAAATAGGTGCTGTCCTAATGGAAATAACAGACGAGGCCCGGGTTCCCGGTCCTACGGTGCTGGGGCTTATGGGAAGTAGACCTCGGCGAGTATGTAGGAATCCACTTTAGACCCAGTTAGCGATTCAAACGACAGATCTGCATTACTTTGTTGTTCCTTGTTTATAGTGATGGTGCAGTTATTAGAAGAGAAATATCTGGAATAACAGAAAATATTACTGAAAACTTATTCTAGACTGTGAACTTCACCATTAGTAAACGGAACAAGATCATCCCAATAAATTTTGGTTTTTAAATTACATCCCACATATTGTTTGTAGTTTGTTGTTTACGTTATGCAAAATATGTATATTTTTACTTTATTTATTTATTTGCCACCTAAATCACCTATTTACTTGTTACTTGATAGAAATAACTGAAATGCAATCAATCCTCTTTGCTATGAGCTCCAAATGATACAAAGTTCTTTGCATTACTTAATCTTTTCTTTGCGACATACCAATGTTTGCACTCGCAATGCAATGGCACCAATAAGACGAAGCGTTTATCCCGTACAGTTTACACTATTCCAACCTAAACAATTTTCCGCCTTTTTCGACTTTACTTCTTCTTATTCCTAGTCTTTTTTTCCTCCTTTTTCCACTTTTTAACATACATAATTAAGTACAACTTAAAAGTATCATGATAAATTTATGCATTATAAAAGTAGATGTAGTAGTGGTCAGAAGAGAAATTCTGAGTGAATGGGGAATATTTATCAGAATTAACTCTAGATGGCGCTACTTCGCTATTCTTAAACGAAACAAAATCTTCGCCGTAAATTGTTATATTTACTTCATATTTGACATTTTTATTGCAGTTTATTTTTAGGTTATGCTATATCATATATTTATATGTTATTTGTCTGTCGTTTCTTGTTTATGATCATGACGCTATCATGAGAAGAAACAATCTGGAAGTACAGGGAGTAGTACCCAAAATTAAATCTAGTGGGCGCTACTTCGCCATTCGCAAACAAAACTAATACTCAAAATACTCAAAACTAATTCTAGATTGTGCTACTTCATCATTAGTAAACGAAGCAAGACCATCGCAATAAATGTTTGTTTTTAAATTGCATGCGATATTTTGTTTGCAGTTTGTTGCTTATGTAATGCAAATTGTGTATCATTTTACTTTACTTATTTATATACCATGTTAATAATTTATTTACTTATCTCCCAAGATAGAAATAACTGAAGCGCGATCAATCCCCTTTGCTACGAGCTCCAAGAGATACAAAGTTCTTTGCATTTTTTTAATTGTTCCTTTCACGATATTCAATCGCAATGCAATGGCGCCAATAAGACGAAGCGTTTACCTCGTAGAATTTACAGTGTTCCAAAATAAACAATTTTGTGCTGTTGTTTCACCTTACTTCTTCTTACTTCTCGTCTTCTTTTTTCCTTATTCGACTTTTTAAATACATATTTAAGTACAGCTCAAAAGCATCATGATAAATTTAGGCAGTATAGAAGCAGATGTAGTAGTGGTCAGATTAGAAAAACTGAGGGAGTAGCGAGTAGTTCCCAGAATTAAATATATATGGCGCTGCCTTGCTATTCTTAAACGAAGCAAGATCCTCGCCGAAAGTTCTTATAATTGCTTGGTATTTGACGTTTTGGATGCTGTTTAGTTTTAGGTTATGCTATATCATATATTTATATGTTATTTGTCTGTCGTTTCTTGTTTATGATATTGACCCTATCATCAGAAGAACAATCTCTAGGTACAGGAAGTAGTACTCAAATTTAAATCTAGTGGGCACTACCCCGCCATTCGTAAACAAAACAAGATCATCGCGGTAAATCTTAATATTAAATTGACTGTCGACACTCTGGCTCCTGTTCATTGTTCACGCTATGAAACATATTATTTCGTTCTATTTATTTGTTATCTCCCGAGATAGAACTGAGTGAAACGCAATCAACTGCTTTGTTCGGCGACAAAATTGTTCTTACCCTTTTGCCGCCTTTTACACTTTCCTTTCACGCCCTTCAACTGTTTATACTCATAATTCAATGGCGTGAAAAAGACGAACTGTTTAATTGGCAGAATTTGCAGTGGATGAGTCAAACGAATTTTCAATTCTTCTACTCTATCCCCCCTATACCTTTTATAAAACCCATACTTACATTCTTAAGTTATCGTAATGACTTTAAGCAATTGCAAAGGAAATGAAGCAGTAATCAGGAGGTAAAAATCTTGAAGAATAGGAAAGTCTACCCCAAACTAATTCAAGAGCGCACCACTTCACAATTCATAATTGAATCGAGATTATTTCTGATATTTAATTTACATGCGACATTTTGTTTGCCTTACACAGATCATCTATTGAAGTTTATTATTTATTTACTTCATAAATTTATGTATCTGTGTTTATTAACTAATTAACTAATTTGTTTGTTACGCTACCTAATAGCTAGTGGCCGCTACTTCGCCATCCGTAAACAGAACAAGATCATCGCGGTAAATCTTGATATTTAACTCAAATTCGAAAATTTGCTTGATGTTCATTGTACATGGTATGCAACATTTTATTTCATTATATTTATTTGTTATCTCTTTGAGACAGAAATCAAACCTCTTTGTACGACGCCAAAGTGGTTCAAATCACTTTGCCGCCTTTCACTCTTTCCTTTCACGTTCTTCAGTTGTTTATACTTTGGTGTTACCCGACATTCGTCTTTCAGGTTAAGGGAAGGCCACAGAAAAAATCTTATTCAGGTAACTCACCCTGACCGGGTTGGAACTCGGGACCTCTTGAACGTGAGGCAGACACGCTACCGCCACGCTATGGAGGCGGGCTTATTTTGTTAAGAATGGAGAATTTGGGGGGACTGCCGAACCCGAAAGAGTATACATGTCCTTCAGATTCAGCAGGCACAGCAAATTATGGGTCATCGCTGTCTTATATAACCATTTGGAACCATTCTGTCCATAACGTCCTCAGTCCACAATAGAAATATACCGTGCTCCAATCCCCTTAGGCTGCAGACCCAACTGGGTATCCCACATACGATAGTTCTTACTTGTCTCACATAGTTTGTCAACCTAAGATTCCACGTTAGGTCCAAAATCATTTAAATATGATACTCACGTATAAAAGCGCATCGTCTGCCATGTACCGGAAGAGCCAATATAGCCTTTGGGGCCGAGCGCTATAGCCAATACAGGGCACGAGTACAAGCTATGGAATATTAAAGATAACACAAGTGAGGTATTTGCTAACATATGGCTTCTGATATTATCACATTATTAAAGTAAAATAAACAAAGACGAATTGCGGGAAGGTTAATAAACAATGATAGTGTATTTTATAATTGCGGAGAAACAGAATATAGCTGTAATGATTGGAAGGATAAACAACAATCTGTAGTTCGTATTCCTTGTAGTTTAAGGAAAAAAGAAATGTACAGAAAGTATAGAATGCGGGACATATAAGATGTTTTAGCATAGATTAATAACTCGAACCAACTATAGATAGAGTTACATTTAAAATAACGTAGGAACAAAATAAGAAATGTGCAAGTAGAATGAAAAGGGATAGAATAAAAGACAAAACTACACTGGAAACAAATAGCTGAAGGGAAAGAAGGAAATTGCTACACAATCAGAAGCAGATATTAATGGTGCATTCTCAGAACAAAGAGTAATGATTTCCGCACGAATTACTTGCAAACCAAATGAATTACAAGACATTCAATGTGCACGTTGCATTGATGACCTCGGAACCTAGACAATAGTACCATAGATGGATCAGAAACTTCAAATATATAGCAGTTAGTGTAGATTTAAAGCTAACATGGGAAAACCAATTAAAATAATTGCAGAAAATGTGCAAGAAAGACTAACAGTGCTTTAAAGAAGGACAGGCAGCAAATATGGCTACTCCAAAGGCATCCTATATATAACAAATTGTGTATAAAAATATAACAATTTCTAACTTAAAACTTCACTTATGTTATGATATTTTTCTTATAAATTGATGTTATAACAACAACATATTAACATCTACCGTTCGTAAAGGTGACAACAGCTTTACTTCCGGTTTAGGGTATGTAAACAATTTACATGAAACTGCGATCCCGGACAATTTATAAGAAAAGTATCATCAATTCTTATAAGTTAAGTGAAGTTTTAAGCTACAGATGGTTATATTTGTATACATTTGTATGCTTCATTGTTAATAGTTTCATATTATGCGTATATATAAATTTTGTATAAACGTATCTGACAGGACGAAATTCGCACAGCCAATAAAAAGTTTCCTGGACATATCTATATAGATAAAACAAATTCGAATTTTACTTATTCTGCAATTGGGGATCTGTTTATGTATTACACACTTACAATTAAGTTAATCAATTTAAAGCTTTCTGCTAAACAATAAATGTAGTCTTTTACTTTGGTATATATATATTATATAAAGATTCTGGTTTTCCGAGAGTACTGGCCTCCTAATTACATTCTCTTTGCATGGTCAAAACATAAAATGCGAATACCTACTTCCCACTTGAGAAACGTGTAAGTAATGGAAAACTCAAACACCTAACTAGGAATATCTCGGAAATGGACAACTATATCAAATTAGCATAAATTTTGTGGTTTATTTGGAGCTGTATGTTTTCATTATTGAGATTGTGTGTATCATTTAAGATTTACCCGTTATATAAACATTGTCTCACATGAATAGTACTTCAGATTATTCATGAACATATCTTTAAAATTACGTATTTTTTAACGCTTTTGAAATGTAAACATTCTTTGAAAACTTTTCCATCCAAACAATAATTTGCGAGGAGAGAATTTTTTGAATTGTTGTGAGCCGCATTTTGGGAAACACGTTGAACATGAGCGCCGAAAATGCCTTTTCCTTTTTGAGAGCTACTGATAGACAGACTGTTCTGTGAAAGACACACACAAACCCAATACATGGACCTAATAATTATTTGGGGGACTTTGAAGTGTGTAATCCTAGTTAAATCTGGCATCCAATTTTTGTGTAGAATTCCTTACCACTTGTGTCTACTATCTACGTGATAAAGAAAGTAAACCTGATTACAATCATGCAGTGTCATGAACAATATCTTAATTTCAGCAATACTTAT
The DNA here is from genome assembly GCA_030765055.1 of Mantis religiosa. Classification (NCBI taxonomy): domain Eukaryota; kingdom Metazoa; phylum Arthropoda; class Insecta; order Mantodea; family Mantidae; genus Mantis; species Mantis religiosa. The sequence goes on along the minus strand of CM060948.1, from coordinate 252,724,486 downwards.
TTCCAATCCACATAAATGACCTGAAAATGTTGCAGTCCGGCCTCACCTTCAGTTGCAATTTGGTTCTTAGACTTACACGGAAAATCTGATACGTTCACTTAACACAATTCCATTGTGATTGTTTCTGACACCTGTATACCTTAACACTGTTGCTCACTCTTTGACATAACGAATGACAATGGAAAGTTGGGATAATTTTGCTGCATCCAACATTTCTTCTAGCATTCACTAAATAGTTATTTATGGGGCTTGACATTTATGTTGAGGATTATTTGAGAGTGAAAACTTTAACGTCCGAGACATTAAACATTAAACCTGGCTAACCCAATACGTAATTTTATCCACAAAAAAAGCCAAAAATCTACTTGAATTTATAAGCTTTTCTTTGTCTTTATTGCGTCTACTGAAGGGTAGAGAATAATCCAAATAAAAGAACATCCTAGAATCACTTCAGATCCAACTCACAATTCCAACGTTAGAGGTGCCAAACTATTTCTCTTTTCCATTTAAGGTAATTATGAAACAGTAATCGGAAGAAAAAGTCTGCAACAGTAAGGATTATTACTGAAAACTAACTTGAAATTGCGCTTATTCATCATTTGTAAAGCAAACAAGATCTTCGTGCTATATTTTGATATTTAGTTGACATTTCACATATTAGTTGCTCTTTTCCAACATTATGTATTTATTATTTGTTTGTTTGTTACCTCCTAAATGAATATAGATGAAAGGCAATTGCCCTCTTGGCTAGAATCTCCCAATGATTCAAAATCACTTTATCAAGTTTACTCTTTGCTTCCGCGAACTTGTATTGTTTTTGTAAATTGGATTTTGATTATGTTTTAGCAACTTTGTTATCACTCAGAGCTTGTGCCTCATTGGCTACATTTTTAAACTTCTCTATTTCAGACTTTGTTTCTGTTATTCCTTTCTTTCTTCATTTCTTTCTTTCTTCCTTTCTTTCTTTCTTTTCTTTCTTTCTTTCTTTCTTTCTTTCTTTCTTTCTTTCTTTCTTTCCTTCTTTCTTTCTTTCTTTCTTTTTTCTTTCTTTCTTTCTTTCTTTCTTTCTTTCTTTCTTTCCTTCCTTTTTTATTTCTTTCTTTCCTTTCCTTTCTTCTTTCAAAATCTCTTTCTGTGTTTCTATCTTTCCTTCCTTCATCTTAACGGCAGTGAGATTATTTTGGAAATAGATATTTGTTTTTAAACCTTCGCAAGAGACGAATCAGGATTTTATGAAAAGAAAAATAACAAAAATGTTCCGGAAAAGTTTGTATTATGATAATTTTGAGTGTGTTTTTTTTATAGGACACAACTTTAGACTCAGCTAGCTATTCAAACGACATAAAAGCATAATTTTGTTGTTGTTTGTGTATAGTGATGATGCAGTTATCAGAAGAAAAATATCTGGAATAATAGGACATATTACTTAAAACGGATTCTAGACTGTGCTATTTCACCATTGGTAAACGGAACAAGGTCATCACAGTAAATTTTAGTTTTGAAATTACATCCCACATTTTGTTTGCAGTTTGTTGTTTGCGTTATGCAAATTATGTATATTTTTACTTTAATTATTTATTTACCACCTTATGTGTTTAGTTACTTGCTATCTCCCCAGATACAATTAACTGAAACGCAATCAATTCACTTTGCTATGAGCCCAAAATGATACAAAGTTCTTTGTATTTTTTAATCTTTTCTTTCGCGATATTCAACTGTTTCAGCTCGCAATGCAATGGTACCAGTAAGACGAGGGTTACCAGGTAGAATTTACAGTGTTCCAAACAAATCAAACTTTCGTCATTTTTCACTTTGCTCCTTCTTATTCTTCGTCTTCTTTTTTCCTTTTTAGACTTTTAACTACATATTTAGGCACAATTCAGACGCACCATGACAAATTTAAGTCGTATAGAAGCAGATGAAATAGTGGTTGGAAGAGAAAATCTGAGGGAATAGGGAATAGTTCTCACAACTAACTTCGCTATTTTCAAACGAAACGGGATATTCGCCGTAAACTTCTATATTTACTTCACATTTGACATTTTGGTTGCGGTTTATTTTTAGTTTATGCAACATAATTTAGTTATATATTATCTGTTTTTTTCTTGTTTATGATCATGATGCTGTCATGACAAGGAACAATCTGGAGGTACAGAAAGCAGTACTCAAAATTAAATATAGTGAGCGCCACTTCGCCGAAAACAAAACAAGATCATCGCGGTAAATCTTAATATTAAATTGACAGTCGACACTTTGGCTGCTATTCATTGTCCACGCTATTCAACATTTTATTTCATTCTGTTTGTTTTCTTCCGAGATAGAACTAAGTTAAACGCAATCAAACCTCTTTGTTCGGCGCCAAAACGGTCAAATCTCTTTGCCGCACTTTACTCTTTCCTTTCACGCTCTTTAACTGTTTATACTCATAATGCCCTGGCGGCAGTAACACGAACTGTTTAACTCGTAGAATTTACAGTGCCATAAGCCAAACGAATAATCGATTTTATTTTTATTTCCCTTTGTCTTCTTCCTCCTTATTGGTCCTCTTAACCTTCATATTTAAAAATAATTTAAAATTTTAATGTTATTTTATGCTAAATTAAACACCGTTTCTCAATTTTGCTTAAAACATTTACATTCTCATGTAGAATAAAAGTTACAGATATGTGTTAGAAATACAACCTGCGCATTACTCTTCTACATTAGCCTTCAGTTGTTTTCTTCTAATCTTTCACTGTTAGCCTTTAAATTGGATCTTTGGGAATATTTATAATAATTCTTTATCATTCACAGTTTTTCCTGATTTCCTCTTCTTTTGCCGTTGCTACTCCTGTTTCTTTCTTTTCTTCTCTTGGGGTTAACACTTCAGCAATATTCCAGATTCTGTATTTTTATCTCCAATACGATTATCAGGATTCAAATGTTTAAGCACATATTTCAAATAACAATGGAAGCTGAAAGGTACCAAACGCAGGCAAAAAGTTAAACAAGTGCTGTTTCACCCAACTAATTTAAAAAATCCTCTTCCTTTAATACTAGAATATTGAACAACAAACACCAACAAAAGATAATGATGATAATAATAATGATGATGATAATAATAATAATGATGATGGTAATAATAATGATGATGATGATGATGATGATGATGATAATAATAATAATCATAATAATAATAATAATAATAATAACAATAATAATAATAATAATAATAATAATAATAATAATAATAATAATAATAATAATAATAATAATAATAATAATAATAATAATAATAATAATAATAATAATAATAATAATAATAGTAATAATAATAATAATAATAATAATAATAATAATAATAATAATAATAATAATAATAATAATAATAATAATAATAATAATAATAATAATAATAATGATAATGATAATAATAATGATAATGATAATAATAATGATAATAATAATGATGATAATGATAATGATAATGATAATGATAATGATAATGATAATGATAATGATAATAATAATAATAATGATAATAATAATATTAATAATAATAATAATAATAATAATAATAATAATAATAATAATAATAATAATAATAATAATAATAATAATAATAATAATAATAATAATAATAATAATAATAATAATAATAATAATAATAATAATAATAATAATAATAATAATAATAATAATAATAATAATAATAATAATAATAATAATAATAATAATAATAATAATAATAATAATAATAATAATAATAATAATAATAGTAATAGTAATAATAATAATAATAATAATAATAATAATAATAATAATAATAATAATAATAATAATAATAATAATAATAATAATAATAATAATAATAATAATAATAATAATAATAATAATAATAATAATAATAATAATAATAATAATAATAATAATAATAATAATAATAATAATAATAATAATAATAATAATAATAATAATAATAATAATAATAATAATAATAATAATAATAATAATAATAATAATAATCATGATGATGATGATGACGATGACGATGATAATGATGATGTGAATGATAATTGTCATAGTCATACTCATAGTCATAGTCATAGTCATCATAATCATAATCATAATCACCATCGCCATCACCATAAACCGACCGACCGAAGTGCTGGCTGGTTGTATAAGGCCAGAAGGTTATAGCTGCGTGCCCACCCGTTAAGGGTTTTACAGCAGGTAGAGTTCCTCTTTTCGTGATGTTGTAGGATCGGTTGTGGGTTTTGCGTTAGAAATTATTTCGAGTTAACAAATTTTATGTACCTCAGGTTGTGCGAATGGATGCAAAAGCTCGCACTCTGGTGTTCTACTTCTTAATTTGTTTTAAATTGTTGTAGCTGCCGAGTTCAAATTTTGGTCAGGATGAGTCTTCCAAATAGGTTTCTTGTGGGATTTCCCTTTATCCTGAAAGTTGGGTTTCAGCTCGCTGTAAACTTTATGGGCCCTAGGCTCATTTCAGCATCAGTTTATCCATTTCATTTATTGTACAATAGGATCTGAGATGGGAGAAAATGAACTAAAATATTAGGAATAAGATAATATCTGCATACCTTGATTAATATCAATTAGATGGCGAAATAAATATATTTATAAAAGGTGTGAAAGAGGTAGAGTGATGTTCAGATGCAGCTCGACGGATTCTAAAATACTTATCGATGATTTTGAAGTGCGTTTAAATGCAACAGTCCTTCATATTAGACAGACATGAGTTCTTTTAAGCAGAAATTTGTTACCGTCATTGGTTCTGCAATATTTGAACTCAAGAGATTTCAGAATATTATGCATATAAGATACAGAAGCCTTATATTCTATTTCCCCCCTCATAAGTTGGCCTGCCTTTTGGCAGTTGAATAATTATTCACCCTTGTCATATAAATCATAAATTGTTCTACGTAAAACGCACTTTTGAAAATTGTTTAAGTTGGTAGCACGTTTTTCAGCTGCTCGATGTTTCCCTGGAGATCTAAATATGAAAACTTCACCTACTTGGTAAACTGTTTGTCTTCTTTAATAACGTTCGTCATAGAATGAGCACTCACGTGACAAGCTTGTAACATTAATTCTCGACTTCCAGCGAAATTTGTACTTTCGAGGACGTCTAATTGACTCCTGTTTGTAAAAGGAATACACATTAATAAGGATATTTTAGACTGCTTATGTAAACTCTTATGAGTTGTTTGACTGTTACTACTAGACGCACCAGTACTAGGCTTAGTAAGTGGTATATATATACTTACTTTGAAAAGCTTGTGTGTACTCTTAAAACATCACCAGTTTACTGAAAGCAGGATACAAAATATTCTGTTTTGGAGTGTTTGTGATAACCGAATTAGTTCTTATGGAAAAAAATATTGTAAAAGTTTTCCACAAACGCTTAGATTCTGTAAATTCTGAACGTCTTTAAGCTGTAGGATTTTTATATAAACTTTATACCTAACTCACGATTCAAACGATAAGTGTGCGTAATTACTTTTATTATTTGGGTTTGGTGGTGAAGTTGGAATCAGAGGAGAAGATCTGGAAGAATAAAGAATATTACAGAAAGCTAATTCAGGAGTGTTCCTCTTCACTATTAGTAACGAAAAATCATCGAAGTAAATTTTGTATTAAACGCTAAGCGATATTTTGTAAACTGTTAATTTTTATGTTGTTCAATTTTAAGTTTCTTCTTCTTTATTTGTTCTCTTGTTTATTCCATTATCTCCTGAGACTGGTATAAGTGAAACACAGAGCTCTTTGCTACGACGGGCCCAAATGACCTCGTTGTCGACGGGCCCTAAAACCCACTAATCCGATCCAATACAATCTTTACTACGAGCCCCAAATGATAAAAAGCTCTTTCCCCTTTTTTAGAATATACTTTCGCAATATTTAAATGTTTCTGGCGGCAACAGTTTGGCGCCAATTAGACGAACCATTTAGCTCGGAGAATATGCACTGCTACAAACTGAACAATTTTTGGGACTTGTTTTCACGTTAGTTCATCTTATTCTTCTTCTCCTTCTCCTCCTGCTCATCCTCCCCACCCCCCTTATTCGAACTTTAACATACCCATTTAAGTACAACTTATAACTATCATCATACAGTTGAGGCAGTAATTAAGCCGTAGTCAGCAGAGGCAATCTAAAGAAATATGGAATAATACTCAAGACCTTCTAGAAGCCCTACTACGCAATCGTTAAGCCAAACAAGGTAATCGGTGCAAGAGGTCCTGAGTTCGAATCTCGGTCAGGGTGAGTTACCTGGATAAGGCTTTTCCGGGGATTTCCCTTATCCTGAAAGGCGATTGTCGGGTAATTCAAATCTCTTTGGGGCCCTGGGCTCATTTGGACATCATTTCACCCATTCATCGTCTGATATGACATAACGTTGGAGGACGTAAAACTACAAAAAAAAAAAAAAACATCGGTGCGAACTTCTATATTTACGTGAAATTTTTACATGTAGCTTGCTGTTTATTTTTAGCAAATGCATCACCTTACCTTTATTTATTGTTCATTTGTTGTATTTTATTTATGGTCGTGATGCTGTCATCAGAAGAAACATTCTGCAGGAACAGGGAGTATTACTCAAAACTTACACTAAAGGGCGCTACTTCGCCATCCTAAACAAAACAAGATCAACGCGGGAAATCTTGATGTTTAACTGACAATCGAAAATCTGCTTGCTGTTCTTTGTTCACGCTATAAAATATTTTATTTCCTTCTATTTATTTGTAATCTCCCGAGATAGAAGTAAGTGAAACGCAATTCTAACCTCTTTATACGGCTCCAAAATGCTTGAAATCTCTTTGTGCTTCTTTAAAATATTTCCTATCGTGATTTTCAATAAATTTACACATAATGCAATGCCGCTAATAAGACAAATTGTTTTTCTCTTATAACTCGCAGTGCTAAAAACCAAACGCACTTTAGGTGCTAATCTGATTTTTCTTCTTCACTTTCCTACCTATACGTATTTCACATTTATATTTGTACACATTTTAAAACTACCGTGATAATTGTAAACAGTAGTGAAGGAGATGAAACAGTAATCAGAGGAGAAAATCTGAGATAATAAGGAATAATACTGCAAACTATTTCTAGAGGGCGCCAATTCTCCATTCCTAAAGGAATCCATATCATAACAGTAAGATCTGATATTTAATTTACATTCCATTTTTGGTTGCTTTTCTTTGTTTATGCAATTCAGTATTCTTATTTATTTGTGCATTTATTTACTTATTTATTTATCTATTCATTTATTTATATGTATTTATTTGGTGTTATTTCAATATTATTTTATCCATTTCATTGACTGAACCTTACGATCTCATATGGGACAAAATGAACGATTATTTCTGCATAACTTGATTACCATCAAGGAGAGAGAGAAATGAATATATTTTAAAATGGTGAAAAGGGTACAGTGATGTTCAAATGCAGCTTCACAGATTCTAATATACATATCGATGATATTGAAGTGTGTTTAATTGAAACAGCCCCTCACGTTAGAGAGACATCACTAGAAACAGAGAAAAAAAAAACTTACCCGAAATAAATGTTCGTTATTTTACAAACTTTAATTATATGATAATATCAAAATTCACATTTTAGATAATACCTCGCTGCTGTTATCTTTAATATTCCTCATCTTGTATTCTAAAATACAAGCTCCTCATTTTTCTTTCGCGATATTCAATTGTTTCTACTCGAAATGCAATGGGGCCAATAAGGCGAAGCGGTCACTTCGTAGAATTTACAGTGCTCAAAAATAAACATATTTCTGCATATGTTTCACCTTACCTCTTATTACTTCTCGTTTTCCTTTTCTCCTTTTTCGACTTTTATAAATATATATTTAGTTACAACTCAAAAGTATCATGATAAAGTCAGGCAGTATAGAAGCAGATGTAGTAGTGGTCGTAAGAGAAAATCTGAGAGAATAGGGAATAGTTCTCAGAATTAACTCTAGATAGCGCTGCCTCGCTATTCTTAAACGTAACAAGATCTTCGCGGTAAAATTTTATATTTACTTGATATTTGACGTTTTGTTTGCTGTTTATTTTTAGGTAATGCTTCATCATATATTTATATATGATTTGTTTGTTGTTTCTTGTTTATGGTCACGATGCTGTCATGAGAAGAAACCATCTGGGGGTACAGGGAGTAGTGCTCAAAATTAAATCTAGTGGGCGCTACCTCGCCATTCGTAAACAAAACAAGATCATCGCGGTAAATTTTAATATTAAATTGACAGTCGACACTCTGGCTGCTGTTCATTGTTCACGGTATGCCACATTTTATTTCGTTCTACTTATTTGTTGTCTCCGAATATAGAACTAGGTGAAACGCCGCTTTGTTTGGCGCCGAAGTGGTTCAGATACCTTTGCCACCTTTTACTCTTTCCTTTCATGTTCTTCAACTGTTTATACTCATAATGCAATGGCGCCAATAAGACGAAATGTTTAGATCGGAGAATTAGCAGTGCTACAAAACAAACGAATTTTCAATGCTTCTAGTCTTTGGTCCCTTGTCATTTTGTTACCGGTTTATT
>CM060948.1:252553418-252710918 GCA_030765055.1 Mantis religiosa | reverse complement strand
CCAGCTGCTTTCATAAGGTGTTCCAGCGCTCGCGTTACACTGCTCCCTCCTCAAAGCTGTTCGCCCCGAACAGCCCCATCGTAGCGTGCGAGGCGGTCCAGGTGTACCACCAGCATCTGCTCGGAGTCTCAGCCAGAAGTAGCGCTGCCGTAGTTTGTGAATCATTCGGTTCGCTCCCAGGTGTCCTCATGAAGTACCGGCGTGCACTTCCTCCAAGACTTCCGAGACCTTGCTCCGGGGAGGTACCAACAGTTCTCTCTGCGCCTTCCCATCGGTTGACTCCCATACCCGGAACAGCACGCCCTCTCTGGTCTTCAACGAGTCCCATTGGGCCCAGTACGACTTGTAGGTGGCGCTCCTCTGTGCGATGTCCTCCCAGGTTGGTCTCGTCCCTGCGTCCACTTCCCTCAAGAGTGGCCCCAAGTCTGCGTCCGCCAGCTGCTCCCTCCTCAGGCCTGCGCTATCCCAGCCTTCAGCAGGCACTGCCACAACTACTCGGGCTGCTGCGGCACGCTCCTTCTCTTCCACTCTGGTGCACTGACCGCACTCTACTGAACAGGGTCTTCGGTACATGGCGTCTGCGTTATCGTGACTCTTCCCTCTACGATGTTCCGAGGTGAAGTCGTACTCCTGCAGCCTCTGGACCCAACGTGCTGTCTGGCCTTCCAGGTTCTGCGATAGGACACCTCCAATGCAATGGTCACTAGCGTCGGTGTCCACAATGAAGGCGCCACCCGGTTGTGGGAAACCCGAAATTGGAGCACTGCACAGGGTCCCCTTCGGGTGCTGGAAAGCGTCTTCGGCGTCCTCCGTCCACACATAAGGCCGGTTTTCCTCCGTCAGGCGGGTGAGGGGTTTTGCGATGTTGTCAGCCTTTTCCTCTAAATCATTAAGGCGGTCGTCTACTTGACCCTTCCGCTTGCCCAGGTTCGTGACGTCATCCCTCACGCCGGCCAACCGTTCCTCAAACTTTGCGGCGAGAGCTTCGTTCGCTTCCTTCATTTCCGTGGCCAGACTGCCGTTCGCTGCTCTCATTTCTGTGGTTAACTCGGCCTTCATTTCTTCCATCTCCGCGGTGATGTTGTCGTTGGCCGTTTCTATTTTTGCAGCGAGGTTTTCAGTTGCCGTCTTCATTTCTTTCAGTTCCGCCAAAATCTTTTCTAATGCTGTCTCCATGGTTGTAATGTTCGGTGATGTTATGTTGTTTTCCCGCTTCCTGACACCAGTGTGACTTTGTGGGTTCGTGAAATGAAAAGTCCAATTTCACCACTCAAAAATGTTCTTTATTTCCACCGACTTACAGTTTAACACTTGCCAATTACACAGAATTACTTGCTGCACACAATTACAATTCACCAGTTCGTCCGTTACAATTTCACTTGTACTCGCGATTACATAAACTCCGATGCACATACCAGTTACGTACAGTCTTCCGTTGCACAATCTTCTCGTTCATTAACACGTCACTGACTAACTCTTACACCAAGAACTGCGACTGTCTCGTCGCTCACACTCACTAACCAACTGACTGACTGACTAGCTGCAGCCCTTTTTATAGGCATCTTGCCGTTTTCTCGACGTTTCCAGATGATGAACGATCCCGTAATTTCTGGAACCAGGTGGACAGAAACAGACGGCACACTGATGTTTTTCCTCCCAACCACTGCCTGTCACCACTACAAGACAAACGAGGAGGAAGTGTGGCTAACACGAACCTCCCCTGTCTTCCGCTCCCAGCTGCTTTCATAGGGTGTTCCAGCGCTCGCGTTACAATAATAATAATAATAATAATAATAATAATAATAATAATAATAATAATAATAATAATAATAATAATAATAATAATAATAATAATAATAATAATAATAATAATAATAATAATAATAATAATAATAATAATAATAATAATAATAATAATAATAATAATAATAATAATAATAATAATAATAATAATAATAATAATAATAATAATAATAATAATAATCATGATGATGATGATGATGACGATGATGACGACGATGACGATGACGATGATAATGATTATGTGAATGATAATTGTCATAGTCATACTCATAGTCATAGTCATAGTCATCATAATCATAATCATAATCACAATCGCCATCACCATAAACCGACCGACCGAAGTGCTGGCAAGTAGTTTGGATATTTTGCAAAAGTAATTTTTATAAAGTCATGAAATATACATCAGAGGCATCCTTTTAGAAGGGGAAATTCGTCCCAAGAACAATTTTGGCAAATTTCCCCGTTTTTCGATGGCGCGTTGCACCGGACCTATTAGACGAAAATTCCGGCCCTCGGGCGGCGTGGCCTCAACTGCCGGCATGGCTCCGAGACGAACTCCCGGGAGACTTAAAACTGTTTGGCTCGGAGTTGGACTTTGAAATATTTTGATCGAAGTGAAAATTTTTTTTTGAAAAATGTGAAACATGCATCAGTGGCGTTCGTTTGATAAGGCAAACACATCCCAGGGTTCGCTTCTGCTAATTTGTCCCTCTTTAAGAAGCAGTTTGCTCCGAAAGTGGTCGTTCGCCCATGTTCGATTTCGATTTCGATTTCAATTTCGATTTCGATTTCGAATTCGATTTCGAATTCGATTTCGATTTCTATTTCTATTTCGATTTCGATTTTTATTTCGATTTCGATTTCCGATTTCGATTTCGATTTTTATTTCGATTTCCGATTTCGATTTCGATTTCGATGGCGATTTCGATTTCGATTCTATTTCGATTTCGATTTCGTTTTAAATTTCGATTTCGAATTCGATTTCGAATTCTATTTCGATTTCTATTTCGATTTCGATTTTTATTTCGATTTCGATTTCCGATTTCGGTTTCGATTTCGATTTCCGATTTCGATTTCGATTTTTATTTCGATTTCGATTACGATGGCGCGTTGCACCGAGCCTAGAAGACGGGCTTTCCGGCCCTCGAGCGGCGAGGCCTCATCTGCCGGCATGGTTCCGAGACGAACTCCCGGGGAACTTGGAAATTTTTCGCTCGGAGTTGGACTTTGAAAAATTTTGATCGAAGTGAAAAAAATGTTTTTTTAAAAAATGTGAAACATGCATCAGTGGCATTCGTAATTTCGATTTCGATTTCGATTGCGATTGCGATTTCCATTCGATTTCGATTTCGAATTCGATTTCGAATTCGATTTCGAATTCAATTTCGATTTCGATTTTTATTTCGATTTCGATTTCGATTGAGATTTCGATTTCGGTTTCGATTACCGATTTCGATTTCAATTTTGATTTCGATTTCGATTTCGATGGCGATTTCTATTTCGATTTCGATTCGATTTCGATTTCCGATTCGATTTCTATATTTCGATTACGATTTCCGATTTCGATTTTGATTTCAATTTCGATTTCGATTTCGAATTCGATTTCGATTTCGATTGCGATTGCGATTTCGATTCGATTTCGATTTCGAATTCGAATTCGATTTCGAATTCGATTTCGATTTCAATTTCGATTTCGATTTTTATTTCGATTTCGATTTAGATTTCGATTTCGGTTTCGATTTCCGATTACGATTTCAATTTTGATTTCGATTTCGATTCCGATTTCGATTTCGATGGCGATTTCGATTTCGATTCGATTTCGATTTCGGATTCGATTTCGATATTTCGATTTCGATTTCCGATTTCGATTTTGATTTCAATTTCGATTTCGATTTCGATTTCGAATTCGATTTCGATTTTTATTTCGATTTCTATTTCTATTTCGATTTCGATCTCGATTTCGATGTCGATTTCGATTTCGATTTCGAATTCGATTTCGATTTCCGATTTCGATTTCGATGGCGATTTCGATTTCGAATTCGATTTCGATATTTCGATTTCGATTTCCGATTTCGATTTCGAATTCGATTTCGATTTCGATTTTTATTTCGATTTCGATTTCTATTTCTATTTTGCAACATTTTATTTCGCTCCATTTATTTGTTATCTCCCGAGATAGAACTGAGTGAAACGCAATCAAATATCTTTGATCGGCGCAAATTGGTTCAAACCTCTTTGCCGCCTTTTACTTTTTCCTTTCACGTTCATCAACTGTTTATGCTCATAATGCAATGGCGCAAAATTGACGTTTTGTTTGCAGTTTGTTGTTTGCGTTATGCAAATTATGTATATTTTTACTTTAATTATTTATTTACCACCTTATGTGTTTAGTTACTTGTTATCTCCCCAGATACAATTAACTGAAACGCAATCAATTCACTTTGCTATGAGCCCAAAATGATACAAAGTTCTTTGTATTTTTTAATCTTTTCTTCCGCGATATTCAACTGTTTCAGCTCGCAATGCAATGGTATCAGTAAGACGAAGGGTTACCAGGTAGAATTTACAGTGTTCCAAACAAATCAAACTTTCGTCATTTTTCACTTTGCTCCTTCTTATTCTTCGTCTTCTTTTTTCCTTTTTAAACCTTTAACTACATATTTAGGCACAATTCAGACGCACCATGACAAATTTAAGTCGTATAGAAGCAGATGAAATAGTGGTTGGAAGAGAAAATCTGAGGGAATAGGGAATAGTTTTCACAACTAACTCTAAATGGCCCTACTTCGCTATTTTCAAACGAAACGGGATATTCGCCGTAACTTCTATATTTACTTGACATTTGACATTTTGGTTGCGGTTTATTTTTAGTTTATGCAACAAAATTTAGTTATATATTATCTGTTTTTTCCTTGTTTATGATCATGATGCTGTCATGACAAGGAACAATCTGGAGGTACAGAAAGCAGTACTCAAAATTAAATATAGTAAGCGCCACTTCGCCGAAAACAAAACAAGATCATCGCGGTAAATCTTAATATTAAATTGACAGTAGACACTTTGGCTGCTATTCATTGTCCACGCTATGCAACATTTTATTTCATTCTATTTGTTTTCTGCCGAGATAGAACTAAGTTAAACGCAATCAAACCTCTTTGTTCGGCGCCAAAACGGTCAAATCTCTTTGCCGCACTTTACTCTTTCCTTTCACGCTCTTTAACTGTTTATACTCATAATGCCCTGGCGGTAGTAACACGAACTGTTTAACTCGTAGAATTTACAGTGCCATAAGCCAAACGAATAATCGATTTTATTTTTATTTCCCTTTGTCTACTTCCTCCTTATTGGTCCTCTTAACCTTCATATTTAAAAATAATTTAAAATTTTAATGTTATTTTATGCTAAATTAAACACCGTTTCTCAATTTTGCTTAAAACATTTACATTCTCATGTAGAATAAAAGTTACAGATATGTGTTAGAAATACAACCTGCGCATTACTCTTCTACATTAGCCTTCAGTTTTTTTCTTCTAATGTTTCACTGTTTGCCTTTAAATTGGATCTTTGGGAATATTTATAATAATTCTTTATCATTCACAGTTTTTCCTGATTTCTTCTTCTTTTGCACTTGTTTCTCCTGTTTCTTTCTTCTCTTCTCTTGGGGTTAACACTTCAGCAATATTCCAGATTCTGTATTTTTATCTCCAATACGATTATCAGGATTCAAATGTTTAAGCACATATTTCAAATAACAATGGAAGTTGAAAGGTACCAAACGCAGGCAAAAAGTTAAACAAGTGCTGTTTCACTCAACTAGTTTAAAAAATCCTCTTTCTTTAATACTAGAATATTGAACAACAAACACCAACAAAAGATAATGATGATAATAATAATGATGATGATGATGATAATAATAATGATGATGATGATAATAATAATAATAATAATGATAATAATAATAATAATAATAATCATAATAATAATAATAATAATAATAATAATAATAACAATAATAATAATAATAATAATAATAATAATAATAATAATAATAATAATAATAATAATAATAATAATAATAATAATAATAATAATAATAATAACAACAATAATAATAATAATAATAATAATAAAATAATAATAATAATAATAATAATAATAATAATAATAATAATAATAATAATAATAATAATAATAATAATAATAATAATAATAATAATAATAATAATAATAATAATAATAATAATAATAATAATAATAATAATAATAATAATAATAATAATAATAATAATAATAATAATAATAATAATAATAATAATAATAATAATAATAATGATAATGATAATAATGATAATGATAATGATAATAATGATAATAATAATAATAATAATAATAATAATAATAATAATAATAATAATAATAATAATAATAATAATAATAATAATAATAATAATAATAATAATAATAATAATAATAATAATAATAATAATAATAATAATAATAATAATAATAATAATAATAATAATAATAATAATAATAATAATCATCATCATGATGATGATGATGACGATGACGATGATGACGACGACGATGACGATGACGATGATAATGATGATGTGAATGATAATTGTCATAGTCATACTCATAGTCATAGTCATAGTCATCATAATCATAATCATAATCACAATCGCCGTCACCATAAACCGACCGACCGAAGTGCTGGCAAGTAATTTGGATATTTTGCAAAAGTAATTTTTATAAAGTCATGAAATATACATCAGAGGCATCCATTTAGAAGGGGAAATTCGTCCCAAGAACAATTTTGGCAAATTTCCCCGTTTTTCGATGGCGCGTTGCACCGGACCTATTAGACGACAATTCCGGCCCTCGGGCGGCGTGGCCTCAACTGCCGGCATGGCTCCGAGACGAACTCCCGGGAGACTTAAAAATTTTTGGCTCGGAGTTGGACTTTGAAATATTTTGATCGAAGTGAAAATTTTTTTTTGAAAAATGTGAAACATGCATCAGTGGCATTCGTTTGATAAGGCAAACACATCCCAGGGTTCGCTTCTGCTAATTTGTCCCTCTTTAAGAAGCAGTTTGCTCCGAAAGTGGTCGTTCGCCCATGTTCGATTTCGATTTCGATTTCAATTTCGATTTCGATTTCGAATTCGATTTCGAATTCGATTTCTATTTCGATTTCGATTTTTATTTCGATTTCTATCTCCGATTTCGATTTGATTTTTATTTCGATTTCGATTTCCGATTTCGATTTCGATTGCGATTTCGATTTCGATTCTATTTCGATTTCGATTTCGTTTTAAATTTCGATTTCGATTTCGAATTCGATTTCGAATTCGATTTCGATTTAGATTTCGATTTCGATTTTTATTTCGATTTCGATTTCCGATTTCGGTTTCGATTTCGATTTCGATTTCGATTTCGATTTTTATTTCGATTTCGATTTCGATGGCGCGTTGCACCGAGCCTAGAAGACGGGCTTTCCGGCCCTCGAGCGGCGAGGCCTCAACTGCCGGCATGGTTCCGAGACGAACTCCCGGGGAAATTTGGAAATTTTTCGCTCGGAGTTGGACTTTGAAAAATTTTGAGCGAAGTGAAAAAAATGTTTTTTTAAAAAATGTGAAACATGCATCAGTGGCATTCGTAATTTCGATTGCGATTTTTATTTCGATTTCGATTTCGATTTAGATTTCGATTTCGGTTTCGATTTCCGATTTCGATTTCAATTTTGATTTCGATTTCGATTTCGATGGCGATTTCAATTTCGATTTCGATTCGATTTCGATTTCCGATTCGATTTCTACATTTCGATTTCGATTTCCGATTTCGATTTTGATTTCAATTTCGATTTCAATTTCGATTTCGATTGCGATTGCGATTTCGATTAATTTCGATTTCGAATTCGATTTCGAATTCGATTTCGAATTCGATTTCGAATTCAATTTCGATTTCGATTTTTATTTCGATTTCGATTTAGATTTCGATTTCGGTTTCGATTTCCGATTACGATTTCAATTTTGATTTCGATTTCGATTTCGATGGCGATTTCGATTTCAATTTCGATTCGATTTCGATTTCGGATTCGATTTCGATATTTCGATTTCGATTTCCGATTTCGATTTTGATTTCAATTTCGATTTCGATTTCGATTTTTATTTCGATTTCGATTTCGATTTCTATTTCGATTTCGATGTCGATTTCGATTTCGATTTCGAATTCGATTTCGATTTCCGATTTCGATTTCGATGGCGATTTCGATTTCGATTTCGATTCGATTTCGATTTCGAATTCGATTTCGATATTTCGATTTCGATTTCGATTTCGATTTCCGATTTTGATTTCGATTTCGAATTCGATTTCGATTTCGATTTTTATTTCGATTTCGATTTCTATTTCTATTTTGCAACATTTTATTTCGCTCCATTTATTTGTTATCTCCCGAGATAGAACTGAGTGAAACGCAATCAAATATCTTTGATCGGCGCAAATTGGTTCAAACCTCTTTGCCGCCTTTTACTTTTTCCTTTCACGTTCATCAACTGTTTATGCTCATAATGCAATGGCGCAAAATTGACGTTTTGTTTGCAGTTTGTTGTTTGCGTTATGCAAATTATGTATATTTTTACTTTAATTATTTATTTACCACCTTATGTGTTTAGTTACTTGTTATCTCCCCAGATACAATTAACTGAAACGCAATCAATTCACTTTGCTATGAGCCCAAAATGATACAAAGTTCTTTGTATTTTTTAATCTTTTCTTCCGCGATATTCAACTGTTTCAGCTCGCAATGCAATGGTATCAGTAAGACGAAGGGTTACCAGGTAGAATTTACAGTGTTCCAAACAAATCAAACTTTCGTCATTTTTCACTTTGCTCCTTCTTATTCTTCGTCTTCTTTTTTCCTTTTTAGACCTTTAACTACATATTTAGGCACAATTCAGACGCACCATGACAAATTTAAGTCGTATAGAAGCAGATGAAATAGTGGTTGGAAGAGAAAATCTGAGGGAATAGGGAATAGTTTTCACAACTAACTCTAAATGGCCCTACTTCGCTATTTTCAAACGAAACGGGATATTCGCCGTAACTTCTATATTTACTTGACATTTGACATTTTGGTTGCGGTTTATTTTTAGTTTATGCAACAAAATTTAGTTATATATTATCTGTTTTTTCCTTGTTTATGATCATGATGCTGTCATGACAAGGAACAATCTGGAGGTACAGAAAGCAGTACTCAAAATTAAATATAGTAAGCGCCACTTCGCCGAAAACAAAACAAGATCATCGCGGTAAATCTTAATATTAAATTGACAGTAGACACTTTGGCTGCTATTCATTGTCCACGCTATGCAACATTTTATTTCATTCTATTTGTTTTCTGCCGAGATAGAACTAAGTTAAACGCAATCAAACCTCTTTGTTCGGCGCCAAAACGGTCAAATCTCTTTGCCGCACTTTACTCTTTCCTTTCACGCTCTTTAACTGTTTATACTCATAATGCCCTGGCGGTAGTAACACGAACTGTTTAACTCGTAGAATTTACAGTGCCATAAGCCAAACGAATAATCGATTTTATTTTTATTTCCCTTTGTCTACTTCCTCCTTATTGGTCCTCTTAACCTTCATATTTAAAAATAATTTAAAATTTTAATGTTATTTTATGCTAAATTAAACACCGTTTCTCAATTTTGCTTAAAACATTTACATTCTCATGTAGAATAAAAGTTACAGATATGTGTTAGAAATACAACCTGCGCATTACTCTTCTACATTAGCCTTCAGTTTTTTTCTTCTAATGTTTCACTGTTTGCCTTTAAATTGGATCTTTGGGAATATTTATAATAATTCTTTATCATTCACAGTTTTTCCTGATTTCTTCTTCTTTTGCACTTGTTTCTCCTGTTTCTTTCTTCTCTTCTCTTGGGGTTAACACTTCAGCAATATTCCAGATTCTGTATTTTTATCTCCAATACGATTATCAGGATTCAAATGTTTAAGCACATATTTCAAATAACAATGGAAGTTGAAAGGTACCAAACGCAGGCAAAAAGTTAAACAAGTGCTGTTTCACTCAACTAGTTTAAAAAATCCTCTTTCTTTAATACTAGAATATTGAACAACAAACACCAACAAAAGATAATGATGATAATAATAATGATGATGATGATGATAATAATAATGATGATGATGATAATAATAATAATAATAATGATAATAATAATAATAATCATAATAATAATAATAATAATAATAACAATAATAATAATAATAATAATAATAATAATAATAATAATAATAATAATAATAATAATAATAATAATAATAATAATAATAATAATAATAACAACAATAATAATAATAATAATAATAATAAAATAATAATAATAATAATAATAATAATAATAATAATAATAATAATAATAATAATAATAATAATAATAATAATAATAATAATAATAATAATAATAATAATAATAATAATAATAATAATAATAATAATAATAATAATAATAATAATAATAATAATAATAATAATAATAATAATAATGATAATGATAATAATGATAATGATAATGATAATAATGATAATGATAATAATAATAATAATAATAATAATAATAATAATAATAATAATAATAATAATAATAATAATAATAATAATAATAATAATAATAATAATAATAATAATAATAATAATAATAATAATAATAATAATAATAATAATAATAATAATAATAATAATAATAATAATAATAATAATAATAATAATAATAATAATAATAATAATAATAATAATAATAATAATAATAATAATAATAATAATAATAATAATAATAATAATAATAATAATAATAATAATAATAATAATAATAATAATAATAATAATAATAATAATCATCATCATGATGATGATGACGATGACGATGATGACGACGACGATGACGATGACGATGATAATGATGATGTGAATGATAATTGTCATAGTCATACTCATAGTCATAGTCATAGTCATCATAATCATAATCATAATCACAATCGCCGTCACCATAAACCGACCGACCGAAGTGCTGGCAAGTAATTTGGATATTTTGCAAAAGTAATTTTTATAAAGTCATGAAATATACATCAGAGGCATCCATTTAGAAGGGGAAATTCGTCCCAAGAACAATTTTGGCAAATTTCCCCGTTTTTCGATGGCGCGTTGCACCGGACCTATTAGACGACAATTCCGGCCCTCGGGCGGCGTGGCCTCAACTGCCGGCATGGCTCCGAGACGAACTCCCGGGAGACTTAAAAATTTTTGGCTCGGAGTTGGACTTTGAAATATTTTGATCGAAGTGAAAATTTTTTTTTGAAAAATGTGAAACATGCATCAGTGGCATTCGTTTGATAAGGCAAACACATCCCAGGGTTCGCTTCTGCTAATTTGTCCCTCTTTAAGAAGCAGTTTGCTCCGAAAGTGGTCGTTCGCCCATGTTCGATTTCGATTTCGATTTCAATTTCGATTTCGATTTCGAATTCGATTTCGAATTCGATTTCTATTTCGATTTCGATTTTTATTTCGATTTCTATCTCCGATTTCGATTTGATTTTTATTTCGATTTCGATTTCCGATTTCGATTTCGATTGCGATTTCGATTTCGATTCTATTTCGATTTCGATTTCGTTTTAAATTTCGATTTCGATTTCGAATTCGATTTCGAATTCGATTTCGATTTAGATTTCGATTTCGATTTTTATTTCGATTTCGATTTCCGATTTCGGTTTCGATTTCGATTTCGATTTCGATTTCGATTTTTATTTCGATTTCGATTTCGATGGCGCGTTGCACCGAGCCTAGAAGGCGGCCTTTCTGGCCCTCGAGCGGCGAGGCCTCAACTGCCGGCATGGTTCCGAGACGAACTCCCGGGGAACTTGGAAAATTTTCGCTCGGAGTTGAACTTTGAAAAATTTTGATCGAAGTGAAAAAAATGTTTTTTTAAAAAATGTGAAACATGCATCAGTGGCATTCGTAAAAATAATTTTTTAAGAACATCAAATATACATCAGGCGCATTCTTTTAGAAGGGGAAACTCTTACCAAGCACAACTTTGGCAAATATCCCCGTATTTCAATAGCGCGTTGCACCAGACCTACAATACGACAATTCCGGCCCTCGGGCAGGGTTCCGAGACGAACTCCCTGCTGGATTTGGAAATTTTTCGCTCGGAGTTGGACTTTGAAAAAATTTGTTCGGACCGACGAAAACAGTATTTGTTAAATGCGAAACACGCATCATTGGTGTTCGTTTGATAAAGAAAACAAATCCTAAGCCTCCTTTTTGCTAATTTGTCCCTCTTTCATTAACCTTTTGCGCCGATTTGGACTTAGAAAGAGTTTCGATATTTTGCAAAAATAATTTTTTTAAAAACATTAAATATACATCAGTGGCATTCTTTTAGAAGGGAAAATTCATCCCAAGAACAATTTTGGCAAATTTCCCCGTTTTTCGATGGCGCGTTGCACCAGACCTACAAGACGACAATTCCGGCCCTCGGGCGGCGAGGCCTCAACTGCCGGCATAGCTCCAAGACGAACTCCCGGGGGACTTAAAAATTTTTCGTTCGGAGTTGGACTTTGAAAAATTTTGATCGAAGTGAAAAATTTTTCGCTCGGAGTTGGACTTTGAAAAATTTTGATCGAAAGGAAAAAAATGTTTTTTAAAAAAATGTGAGACATGCATTAGTGGCATTCGTAAAAATAATTTTTTAAGAACATGAAATATACATCAGGCGCATTCTTTTAGAAGGGGAAACTCTTACCAAGCACAACTTTGGCAAATATCCCCGTATTTAAATAGCGCGTTGCACAAGACCTACAATACGACAATTCCGGCCCTCGGGCAGGGTTCCGAGACGAACTCCCTGCTGGATTTGGAAATTTTTCGCTCGGAGTTGGACTTTGAAAAAATTTGTTCGGACCGACGAAAACAGTTTTTGTTAAATGCGAAACACGCATCATTGGTGTTTTTGTTTGATAAAGTTATCAAATCCAAAGCCTCCTTTTTGCTAATTTGTCCCTCTTTCATTAACCTTTTGCGCCGATTTGGACTTAGAAAAATGTTCGATATTTTGCAAAAATAATTTTTTAAAAAACATAAAATATACATTAGAGGCATTCTTTTTGAAAGGGAAAGTCATCCCAAGAACAATTTTGGCAAATTTCCACGTTTTTCGATGGCGCGTGGCACCGAGTCGAGAAGACGACTCTTCCGGCCCTCGGACGTCGAGACCTCAACTGCCGGCATGGTTGCGAGACGAACCCCCGGCTGCGTAAAAATCGCTATTTTGGCGTAAAAATATCGTTTTTTGCTATCTTCAGGTAAAAAGCTGATTTTCGCTTTTTATGCTGTTTTCACGCTAAAGCTTCTTTCCGTGAACAATTTACTTTGAGAATTGACATCGCATGTTAAGTTATATTTTAGCTCGCCTTTTATTTCGCCCGCCTTCCTTTTGACGATAAAGGCTAGTTTTGAAGATACGCTTTCGTTTTTAACCAAAGTTCATTTTTTCACTTCACAATGTCATTTTCATCTCGTTTAACCTCGGCAATCTTGCTTTGACCATAACGCCTATATTTGTTGTAAAATTTAACTTCAATGAACAAAACTGTCTTTATACGCAAAATTCACGGCAAGAATGTCACAGGTCGCTGTTTTCATATTGACTCATTTTCCATAGAAACCCGTTATGCAAAGAATGTGCCTTTCCGGAAAATCCTCATTCTCCTCATTCCACTCGAAGTTTCTAAAACAAAGCCTGTTTTAAGTAAAACGCTATTTTGGCGTAAAAAGTTCGTTTTGTGCTAAGTTCACGTAAAAAGCTGATTTTCGCTTTTTGTGCTGTTTTCACGCTAAAAATGATTTTCCGCAAACAATTTACTTTGAGAATTACCATTAGCTTGTTTTAAGTAAAAATAGCTATTTTGGCGTAAAAAGTTCGTTTTTTTCTAAGTTCACGTAACAAGCTGATTTTCGCTTTTTGTGCTGTTTTCACGCTAAAAATTATTTTCCGCAAACAATTAACTTTGAGAATTACCATTAGCTTGTTTTAAGTAAGAATAGCTATTTTGGCGTAAAAGGTTCGTTTATTGCTATCTTCACGTAAAAAGCTGATTTTCGCTTTTTATGCTGTTTTCACGCTAAAACTTCTCCGCGAGCAATTTACTTTGAAAATGAAGATCGCATGTTAAGTTATATTTTAGCTCACCATTTAGTTCGTCCGCCATCCTTTTGACCATAGACGCTGGTTTTCAAAATACGCTATCGTTATAAACCACAGTTCGTCTTTTCACTTCACAATGCCATTTTCGTCTCGTTTAACCTCGGCAGTCTTCTTTTGACCATGAAGAATGCATTTCTTGTAAAATGCTTGTTTAATGAGCAATACTATCTGTATAGGCTAATGTACATTTACGCAAAATCCTCATTCCACTCGAAGTTTCTAAAACAAAGCTTGTTTTAAGTAAAAATCGCTATTTTGGCGTAAAAAGTTCGTACGTAAAAAGCTGATTTTCGCTTTTTGTGCTGTTTTCACGCTAAAAATTATTTTCCGCAAACAATTTACTTTGAGAATTACCATTAGCTTGTTTTAAGTAAAAATACCTCTTATGGCGTAAAAAGTTCGTTTTTTTCTAAGTTCACATAAAAAGCTGATTTTCGCTTTTTGTGCTGTTTTCACGCTAAAAATTATATTCCGCAAACAGTTTACTTTGAGAATTACCGTTAGCTTGTTTTAAGTAAAATAGCTATTTTGGCCTAAAAAGTTCGTTTTTTGCTAAGTTCACGTAAAAAGCTGATTTTCGCCTTTTGTGCTGTTTTCACGCTAAAAATTATTTTCTGCAAACAATTTACTTTGAGAATTACCATTAGCTTGTTTTAAGTAAAAATAGCTATTTTGGCGTAAAAAGTTCGTTTTTATCTAAGTACACGTAAAAAGCTGATTTTCGCTTTTTGTGCTGTCTTCACGCTAAAAATTATTTTCCGCAAACAATTTACTTTGATAATTATTATTGGCTTGTTTTAAGTAAAAATAGCTATTTTGGCGTAAAAAGTTCGTTTTTATCTAAGTACACGTAAAAAGCTGATTTTCGCTTTTTGTGCTGTCTTCACGCTAAAAATTATTTTCCGCAAACAATTTACTTTGATAATTATTATTGGCTTGTTTTAAGTAAAAATAGCTATTTTGGCGTAACAGGTTCGTTTATGGCTATCTTCACGTAAAAAGCTGATTTTCGCTTTTTATGCTGTTTTCACGCCAAAACTTCTCCGCGAGCAATTTACTTTGAAAATGAAGATCGCATGTTAAGTTATATTTTAGCTCACCATTTAGTTCGTCCGCCATCCTTTTGACGATAGACGCTAGTTTTCAAAATACGCTATCGTTATAAACGTCAGTTCGTCTTTTCACTTCACAATGCCATTTTCGTCTCGTTTAACCTCGGCAGTCTTCTTTTGACCATGAAGAATGCATTTCTTGTAAAATGCTTGTTTAATGAGCAATACTATCTGTATAGGCTAAGGAAGTCACAGGTGGCTGTTTTCACATTAAAAGTCCTTTTCCATAGATTCCGGTTATGCAAAAATGTACTTTTACGCAAAATCATCATTCCCCTAGGAGTTTCTCAAACCAAGCTTGTTTTTACGTAAAAAGCGATAATTTGGCGTAAAATGTTCGTTTTTTTACTATCTTCGCATAAAAAGCTGGTTTCGCTTTTAATGCTGTTTTCACACTAAAACGTCTTTTCCACAAACAATTTACTTTGAGAATTAACATTAGCTTGTTTTAAGTAAAAATCGCTGTTTTGTCGTAAAAAGGTTCGTTTTTGCTAACCGCGTGAGATGCTGATTTTCACTTTTTATGCTGTGTCACGCTAAAACCTCTTTTCCGCAAATAATTTACTATGAGAATTAACATTAAAACGCTAAGTTACCAAATGACTTGACAAGAAATAACTTAACGACCAACGAAATAAATAAAATAATTATTTTGTTTGATAATGCCAGTTCATATACAAAATCACATTAGCGTCACCGGTATGTTGGAGGTTTGTTTATGTTTGCAGGTTTAATTATGCCATTTAATTCAAATCTTGTCACAATTAGATTACAGTACCTGATTCTCAATTGTTTGTTTGGTGAGTAAATAAAACTCTATCTAAATAAGTAGGCGGATTTTCTGAAAACGTTCTTTTTGATCTTTGGTACACATGCAACGTAAATCCAAGCTTCGCATAGAAACGTATTCTCGTTGTTGAAGTACGTCTTTCATAAATATACCAAAACTAAGCTTTCATAAGTCAGTGAACGTCGGGATCTGTATTTCCCTTTCCTCGGCAAATTATAGAAGGTAGGAGAGATCGTAATATCCTTTGTCAGTGCACAAAAATTAATAAAAAATATATAAGGATCTGATTTAATCGCTTAAATTTTCGTACATTTGAATTGATAACTACCATTTAGCACTTCTATATATAAAATTTCAACTCACTATTTGGAGAGTGTAGTCGTATTTAAGTCAATATAATGTCTAAAACCTATTTGAGCGACTTTAGATATTCTAAGAGCAAAACAAAGCACTTTAAATAAATCCAAGCTCCTTAAAATTGAATTTATATATACATATATACAGTATTCTTTTGGACAAGTGAAAGCGTGTTAAAGCTATATATTAGAATAGACTGATTTGCTTTCAGCTTAATCCAATCTATAATCTTATTATTCCTTGAATTATACAAATTCTAAAGTTTGAATATGTTAAAGTACTAACATTATGTTTAATAGGATTAAATTTGTTAAAAAACAAGAATAAGAAGAACGTTGAATGGGTAAGAAAGAATGAATGAACCAAAATATGGCACAAAAGGAATTTAAAAATCGTGTTATTTGAGAGAAGTTTGTTCTCTTTAAATATGTAACGTTGTATTTTAATTAATATTTTACAGTATATGTTAATATTAAATCAAAGCCGCAAGAAATATGACGGAAATAGTAGCGTTTACTAAAACTACAAAAAATATGAAGGGGAAAAAACATTCGACAGCACGTGGTTGGTTACGAGAAAGAATAAACAGTGAATTAATTAGTGACCTAAGCTCAGGTTAACGAAGTTTAAGAAGCACAAAGCATTCGAGAAAATAATGGATACCCATCTGGGATAAAAGTTTTTGCATCAGGTACAGTAATGTTATTTAATATTTAAAACAAATGTGAACGAATGCATAAGATGTGAACAATGTCTACAGAACTTTTGTGCGTGTATGCAGAATACTTTATCAACAGTGGAAGAAACTCTAATTTAGTAACGTTATTATAGCTAGTGAAGATAATTATTAGTTCTTAATAATTGGAAACTATTTTCCTTAATTGATTTATTTATTTATTATTATTACTTATTGCATTCCCCTAAATATTCCATACCATTTCCCTGAAAATAAATGAGTTTGGAATCTCTGAATAAAACAAAAGGTTATTACACGCAAGATCCGTATTTGTGTGTCGGTGTGCGTGTGTCTGCCTGTCTGAATTCATAGATACTAATATCCAAAAACTAAACGTTGGTGAAATACGGAACCTGGTATGGATTTCAGCATATTTCATGGATGCATCACGATGATACTGCAGATAATTTGCTCGGCCCCCGCACACTCACTCTTGTCAAACAAAGAAACATTTTTTTTTGCCAAAATTGGTTTTTCTCTAGAATCATTGCAACGATTTTGATTACATCACCTTATATACACATATATATGTGGGTGTGTTTAAGGTATTTTTATGACAAATAGGATGTGTATGTATAGAATTTTTGTGAATGTATCAGAAGTCCTTTTTGTGGATGACGGTTTGCATAACTCGGAAGACGTAGAAGACAAAATCTTATGGCACAAAAATTAAGATTTCCTTTAAAAACAATTTTTATGATATACATGTTTTGCCCTTTTTGTTGAATCATTTCCGAGATAATGCTTGATAAGTTTTTGAATTTTTCAATACCTTTAGTTCCCTGAAATGCACGCAAAGAGAAGATAATTTCAGACCCGTATATAGGTTTAAATGATCTGACTGTCATTAAAACCCTTCCCTCTTCCCACATTCCGATGCACCTAAAAGAAAATTAGGAATAAGATAATGTTTATTTCTATTAGAATGGAGTAACTAGAGAAATAAACATTTGTAAGAAAGAGTAAGATTAGAGAAGGTATGTTTGTGTAAAACAACAGATTGCTTTGTAATGCTAATTTCTTTGTGATATTTAGGATTTTTTGTGTTAGGCTTTCGTATCTTTTGATCACTTTCAGTACATTTGGTAATTATCTTGAGAAGTTATGTAGTGTCTTTTTGAGAATTCTTGGTTGCCCAATAACCATAAAGATTTAATTTACTGTTTCAGGACGCTTATTCTCCAGGACATCAGAATTTCTCGTGAAGTGATACAATTTAAAAGCACCTTGAGGGCGAGACTGCCAACTGTAAGAGATCAGAAGATAGCATCATGGTATGATTTCTAGTACTATTAGATTTTTGTTTTTCCTATATCAAACAAATGCAACGAAATGAATATATTTCCCCTATTTAACGTCGCTTTAACGTTTACAATAATTCATGTAGATTGTCAGTATTTAGCTTGAAACATATATTCAATATGAGGTACACGGTTGGTCGTAGTTACGTAGTCGCCTTCCTGTTATATCTGGCTTACATATTAAGGTTATTCCATCAGTAGGATAACATCATGGTCAATTGACCAGTTACTGGACTAAGGATTTGTGACTTAGCTCTTTTACCCTCAGGGTGGTTAACTGCTGGGCATTCTTAAAGGTTTTCATATACACAAATTGGACGAAATACTTCAGAAACTTCTCTTTTATAGATATTCTGTTAAGAATTGCATATTGCAAATTTGGTGATCATTCCTGAGGATGCGGAATTAATTTTACAGGCATTTTTAAATGTGCCAAAGTAGATGATCAGAGAACATTTTTGAATTCCAAAGTTGTTATTTACTGGGAATAATCATTTCTTTCACACTAGCCTTGTGAAGGCTAAGGTAGGGGTGAGTAGAGACAGAGCCAGTTTAATGCCGTAGCCGGTATTTCAAACACGGACATCCCGCTCTCCGTGCGGTTGTTCTAAACCACTAGATGCCTTGGGACTTGGAGGGAAGCCTGGGACTTAAGTACTTAGAGCATAGTAAGTCGCCACCAAAGGTGCATGTCTCATAACTAGGTCCCGGATTTTGATGAAAAGTCATCTTTTTTCTGAGAATTTACAGACGAAGCTTATTCGAAATTAAGTGCATTCTGAAATAAATACGTTAGATATATATGGTTTTTATTGGTCATCAGAATGCTTTTTTCCATATTTTTATAATAAAGTCGTTTTTTAATATTTAGATGCATTTTCCGGTTATTTTAGTTCTTTTTCACGAATTTATTGGATGTTTTCATTTGTGTCCCACATTCGGGAGACCCGCATTCGATTCCCGTGGCAGACCTGACCCTGACAGCTGACCCCTGTGCTCTTTGGGGGGTTTTAAAATAATCTATGATTAAAAGTTCATATCGTGTCAGCCGATATCATATCAAGAGAAAACTTCAGAGTTCATATCTGTGAACAGGATTTAACAGGCAGTGACATAGTGATTTTCAAATATACACCTATAACATCTGTGGAAGTGGAGAGAAGTTTCTCAAAATATAGCTGACAACCGCCGTTCCTTTACTTTTGATAACTTGAAGATGACAGTAGTGTTGTACTGCAACGCTGAGTAAGGTATATTTTGGCTAATGGGTAAAAATGAAAATGACTTCATGAATTTTGAATATGTTTATCATTTAGTACCATTATTTACTAAGGAATTGAATTTAAAAATATGGTTATTCGAACCATATATTAATTATTTTTATATGACAGAGTAGTATAGAATTGAGAGAATCAGCACAGTGTAGATAAGATGTTGAACTCTCCTCTGTGTTAATATATGAGTGATGTAGAATGCTCATTGATTTAGAACTCTCCTATATGAAAATCGAGGTGTAAAAGAAGGGGAGTGTTGGCGTAGTGCCGTTCTCCCCTGTGCAGTGAGATGTGTTTGAGGGTGGGGTGATGATGATGATTGTGTGTGTGTGTGTGTGTGTGTGTGATGTGTGATGGGTGGGTGGGTAACGGGGTTCCGGGGGTGTTTGAATTAAATGTGAATTCTTTTCGATGTGAGTGCTTAAACTCTCATGTATGAATATCGAGTCTAGGGTTCGATATTGTGATGGGTGGGTAACGGGGTTCCGGGGGTGTTTGAATTAAATGTGAATTCTTTTCTATGTGTGTGCTTAAACTCTCATGTATGAATATCGAGTCTAGGGTTCGATATGGGGTTCGGGGAGGGGCGATGTTTGAATTAAATGTGTTGATAGTAATTCTTCGATGTCTGTGCTTAAACTCTCATGTATGAATATCGAGTGTAGGGTTTGATATCTATTACGTTTAGTGTATGATATATGATGCAGTATCGCTATTCTTTAGATAAAAGAATATCGAGAGAATGATCAGGTAGGTGTACTGGGGAGAGATTTATGAAATAAATGTAATAAGACACTCTGGTAAGGGGTGTTCCCTAAGCAGAATCCATCCTTGAGCTATGTATCTAAGAGCGATGTAAGGTTAAGAAAAAGGTTAAATTCCATTCCCACATCGAGGTACGAGAAAATATAAATCTGTTCCACATTGAAGTATAAGGGTGATGACGTGTTGTCATTCCTCAAGATTTGTGCATATGTGTATATGTGTGGGCGTATAAATATTCATCTAGAAATATTGAGTTCTCGGGAGGATTCATATATATGAACATAGGGTCCTCGGTTCGATACCCAATCATGTACGCGAGGATAAACACTAGTCCTCCTCCAGTACAAGCGACGAGAGGGTGGAAGGGGGGGAACGTGATAAAACGGTAATATAGTAAATTCGAAATAACAGGTCTCATCCTGTCCCGCCAGCTCGGGAACGAACGTGTCCTCACTTCACACAAACCCTCCGTACGTTAAGTACAATCGACGATAGGATGGGGAGGGGGGAGACAGGTATGATCACGTTTCATCACCCATCTGCTCACTCGGGAACGAATGCATTCTCACTTCACATCGCAACGTCAAGATGAGTGGAACAACAACTCCTATCATTAAAAGTGATACCAGATTCTGGGAGAATCTACGCAATTTCGAAGATTTGCAAAAGCATTGGGTTGAGCATCACGATGAAACGTGTGATGGAAAGATGCATCAAGTGATTTGCAAGAATCCTTCCCATCATGATTCGATCACATCTTATGCTCAATGCGGAAAGAATTGTAAAGTGCATCTCGGGTAAGTAGAATTATAATTGTGTGTTAACGTGAAAGTGTTGTTATGTGTTAGATAACTAATGATAAATATGTTTATTTCAGTAAAGACCAAAGTGAAGATGTGGCATGCCAGTCCGAACAGGATCAAGGTGAAGATGTGTGCGGTCCGTACAATGATCGTCCGTTTAAGGATATCGGTACATCGAAACCCGAGGAGGAAGTCATAGAAAAGTGAGTATAAAATAATAAGAGTTTTACGTTAACAAGTGTATTAAATATTCACGATGTTGAGACATAGTTCGTATATGTCCGCAGATCCAGTAAGAAAGGAGACAAGAAAAAGAAGAAGACGAACTGCAAACCGAGA
Source organism: Mantis religiosa (assembly GCA_030765055.1). Classification (NCBI taxonomy): domain Eukaryota; kingdom Metazoa; phylum Arthropoda; class Insecta; order Mantodea; family Mantidae; genus Mantis; species Mantis religiosa. The sequence goes on along the minus strand of CM060948.1, from coordinate 252,689,351 downwards.
ATCGTCAAAGCCAAAAAGACGTTCGATCAAGACAGTTTCATCATAATGATGTTCGATCCCTTCACACCCTTCGCAGAAGAAGTAGAGGAGGAAGTTGCGAGTGATGGTAAATAGTGTGTGCATGAACGATAACGACATCTCCATCAGCATTGACTTTCGTGTGAACATAGGATTATACAATGAACTCCCATCACTTTACATTAAAGCCACACATGACGATACGTTTGTGTATATTACAAAAGAGGATTGGGAGGTAATAATGTCAAATTTGTGTGTTTTGGATACGTATCTGAAAGATGGTAAGCATCCATGTGCACCGTACAGTGAAAATATAATATATGCATTTAATATAATGTTATACATGAATAAGATGCAAGAAATAACGTTTGTGAATACATGTTTAAATGTGGGCAGTATAAATCTGAATAGTACTGCATTCAATGGACTTAAAAGACTAATTCCATATATTGAAAGAAATTTATATCAGTTGTATGATATTCATAAATCATTATGTTCATATGATGCAAAAAGCAGGAGTGCAAGGAAGAGGATATTGGAGATGTATGTTAAAGTCAATAAAAAGATAATTTGAATTTGTAATGTTTTATTTATTACACCTATATGATAGATTGTACAACATGAGTTAGTGGTTTATAAGTGAATAATTTATCATGAATAATTAAACAGAATAATGAAGTTTGTGCAGGAAAATTTGATGATGCTTGAACTTCCAATCTGACATTCACTGCCCCCGTCACAGTATCCTCAGGTTGATGAGAGCAATCGATGACGAATAGCGGTGCATATTTCAGAAAGTCGTTCCTTTTCAAAAGAGGGTAATTCTCCTTTCCATAGTAGGATGATTGAAATTTGGAATATTGATCATACAGAGATGCAAATTTCGAATTGGCGAAATCCAAATTCATATCGTGATAGGGGTAAGATTCACTGTTGAGATAAAGTTTCAGATTGGTGATATTACAATTATCAAATAGAGAGGCATCCTTAGCGAGATGATTCAATCTATACACTTGTGCACCGACTATGACGAAACGTGGTTTTTCAAGTTTAGTCGTGGTTGCAATGTTCCATGTGAACGCTTTAGTTTGAGGTACAGCAGGTTGAGTGTGAAGGTCCAAGGTTCGAAATGCGACGTGTAGAGGTTTATCCGATTTGACGAGTTTAAGTTTATCAACTCGTTCAGAATCTGAAAGTCGAAGTACAGGCATCCTCCATTCGAGTCTAGTTAGTTGTATGGTTGTAGGATCGCTTCCAATGATACAATTATTAGAATCCTTAGATCTAATGAGAATAAGTTCAAACTTGCTATTAAGTATGACCTCCTTGTGATCGTCGGCGAAACCCAGCAACATCGAAAGAGGAACGATAGCATTGAAGATACCATTCGATGTATTCACGATGTCTACCACACCTCCTGGTTAGATCCATCCAGCATTTAGTAAACGATTCGATTCCAGTTCCTTCAGTGCTGCATAGTTACGCATCGTTGATGAAATGCCCGGATTCCTAGTTCTATCAATAGTCGTTCCACTCATATCCAGATGAATCTCATCGAATAGGAATGCCATAGCATTGTTACTCAATTTCGATGTAGCGACGGTGCCGTCGGGTTTAGTGAGAGTCCCCTCAATGTAGAGATAACTTCTACTAGGAAGCGTGTACAAATCTTCAGCTTGACATGGAATTCTAATTTCATCGTTCACATCGAGAGCTGACGTATTGTACGGTAGGAATACGTGTTCTTCCTCCTTACTGATCTTATCATCAAAGGTCGGAATCCCGGTCACGTCCAACACATCCATCATAGAACCTTGAAGCCTAAGTTAGCGAGAAATTTTCGATTAGACGATGTGATTAGCTTGCGGGTCGATGATCGAGTAGAGTTCAATCTGGAGAGATGTTTTTTAATATAGCATCGTCTCTTAAAACTTATACCCATTACGACGTATGTGCAATCGTACAGTGATGGTTTCGTTCCTGAAATCTAGCTTATCGCCGTTATGGTCTACCACTCTAATGTCGAGATGATCAATGAGATTCGTATCGATGATTGGTAAATATATAGGACTTGATGGTTCCTGCGAGATATGATAACCTGGAGGTACCGATGGGAAAAATTCATACAGAGAATGACCACTTTTACCATTGATGAAAGATCCCGTTGCAAGACTACACTCGATACGTATGATGCTGACCTTGAATATGTTAACCAAATCATTAGACTCGGTCAGCACGTTTGCCGGTACCCTCTGTTTAGAGGTGAAACCGAGAAGAGGAGCAATAGATCTCTCACGACTAAAGTCGATAATATAGGGATATTGAATTTCTGATTTCACGGTGTTATTATTAGCACGTAGAATAAAGTCGTCACCGATGTCGAGAGCATCCTTGATCAATCTGGCGATATCATCCAATTCATAAGTACCCGGTGGAATTACTATACGTTCGACTTTTCCATCGCGAACGTAATGGAATAGATTATTACTCTCGTCCACATTCGGAATCGAGTAAAAAGTCTCAAAATTCAATAGAGCTATCTCGTAATGTCCGTTAGGATCCAGATGTAACGGTGGATTTAGAAATGTAGAGAAGCTGGTATCACTACCACTCACGGTGATCGTGTAACTCATCGAGGAGAAACTGAAGGCACAAGTGACCGCAAATCACAGAATCGAATTCTTGAAATCTCGTCGTATTATATAGGAGCTTGACACCCGAAAGGTACGTTTCTATCTCTTCCGGAGGTCTCAGATCGCCGAAACTGTCAAAGTAGTAGGCAACATCACCATCCTTACGTACAGCAACCCAATGTGTACCAGGGTTATTTGATGTATCCAGATTCACTGCTATTCTCTCATAGTATCGAGGACGTGGAGGTAGTTTATCGATCATGTAGACACCTCTAAAATGTGGAATGTGTAGACGTCGTGCATACGAATCGATCTCGTTAGCACTCAGGGCTTTTTCCGGGATAAATATAGGCCTCGCCCCGAGTTTTTTGATCGAAGATACAATCCTCTACCCTTACGACGTCTCTTACGGCGAAGACCTTTGCCCTGAGCCAAAGATTCAATGCGCTGGTTGTGACGTGTTAATTCCGCAAGTTGTTTTGCATCCGAACGTTTCTTATTGACAGCCGTAGCAATCTGAGCAGCACCTCCAGCTAGACCACCTGCTGCACCTAGAGCTGCTAAAAGTGGTAGCAAAGGTAAGAAACCACCTCTCTTGTTGCGACGTTTACGCATGCCAGCGCCCGCTGCCAATTTACTCTTCATAAGTGTAGTCACAAGTCGAGCTGCAAGTCGTTCGCCCAAAGAAGCGTCGGCAGACATTACACGTCTCCAAGCTTTCTCTACCAACACCTTATCGGCTAGACGACGAGATTCTGTATCAGTACTCTCTGCGTAAGCCCGATCGTGATCGAGACACGCTGAATCTAACCCGTTCACTGGTAAGTCACCTCTCTGCAAGCGTTTATGTAGTTTCGTTCCGGGACCGCAGAAACGATAACCCGGTAAATGTGCCTCAAATGGCAATGAATTAATCAAGGAATTAAGAATTCCCGAACCTTTGCGTGCACGTGTAGAGCGCATGTCTCACTATGAAATAAAAAAGGCAAAACGTGTTCTTTATAAGTATACGATTCCTATTACGATTGGCTAAATCCAGTAAAGACATAGATTGCCCTTATCACGAACGAAATAAAAGACAAAACGTATGCTTTATAAGTATTAGTCGCGATATGGAGATAGTAAAGCAAAAGTGTACACTACCCATACAGGTGTTAGATTTCGAGGATGACATTCGCAAAGGACGACACGGTACGTTGTTTCCGAGTAACGTTAGAGCGCTCATACTGGGCAGTTCAAATGCTGGAAAAACGAACGTTTTACTCAACCTGCTTATTCACGAGAATGGTCTGAGATTCGAAAATCTCTACATATACTCGAAATCGTTGCAACAACCTAAATATCGATATTTACTCAGGTTACTGAAAACTATACCCGATATAGGTGTATTTACGTTCGATGATGGTGATAAAGTGATTCAAACGTCGGATGCTAGAGAAAATTCGATATTCGTATTTGATGATGTGATAAATGAAAAACAGGGTAAGATAGCTTCATATTACAGTATGGGTAGACATCGTAATGTCGATGCCATATATTTAGCACAATCCTATGCTAAAGTACCTAAACATTTAATTAGAGATAATGCAAATATGATTATATTCTTTAGACAGGATAATCTCAATTTAAAACATATATACGAAGATTATGTAAATAACGATATGTCCTATGATGAATTTAAGGATATGTGTAAACATATATGGGAGAGTGATGAACGATCCTTTATAGGATCCTTATAGTACCAGAATATCCACTGAACGAGGGACGCTACCGTCACGGTTTTGATCGCTTTATCAGAATGAATAAATAGAATAATCCATCACTTAAGCAATGAGTATCGACAGGTTCGGATCCCGAACAATCATACCCTCTAGGGGTGTGTTCAATCGATATATCATAACTAGAGATGGATCGGGAAACTATCGATTCAAGGGAAAGCGATTGTGCAATATTCACGACCCTGAAGAAGGTGACGATGCATCGACTAAACGTTATGTGGATACGCATACGGCTGACGTCGAGAATCGAATGCAGGTCTTCAGCGAGCAGACCTCGTATCAGCGTATGGGCGAGTTTGAAGCTATGCTTAGGGATCACATACAAAAATCGCTCGACATCCAATACAACAATTTAATGGAGTACTTAAGTAAATATGCATTTAAACGTGATTCCGAAAATAATGTCATTATAGATGGGATAAGAATGAAAACGCTGTTGGACCCCCTTCACGAACACGACGTTCCTAATAAAAAATATGTAGATGATAGGATTCCAATTCACGACTCTAATGAAACTCTATCATTTCGAATGAAGAGATTGAAGGATTTAGCCGACCCGATAGATGATAGTGATGCAGTCACCATGAGTTATGTTAATCATTTCTTTATACAGAAACACAATGAAATGCAAACGGGTTTAACTGTGACTATAACAAACATTGCCGATACTATTACACGGAAACAGAATGAATTACAAAGTCAGTTAACTAGAACAATCACCTCCGCTAGCGAGACTATTACTACAGCTGTAGAAAAAGAAGTGAAAGAACTAACCGCACGACAAACGGAACTTGATAATAAACTAAGCACTATAAATAATGATATTCATACTATGAAAACACGAATGAGAAATGTTGTAAACACTATGTTACAATTGAAAGCACAACTCATAATTTCATTGCAAACACGTCCGTTTCGAGGTCCCTCTTGAAGGTATACGTTAACATCGGGACTCGAATACTATAAAGTTCCTGGAAATGGAAGTGTACTCTCGTGTTCTATTGTATCATCGGTACATCCGCATGCTGTAAATGATACATTGTTTGCAATAAACGGAAGATTAGTTGAAAGATATCCTGTAAGAGTTGAAACTGGCGATATTCTATCGTTTACAGCGCCAGCCGGACGTGCTAAAGATGGTCATATATTAAGTATAGAACTGATAGTTTCATATAAATTAGCAGTAGCTGATTAATTATACATTCATTTCGATATGGATGCTGAAGCTATAAGACTTAAGGAATCCATTGCCCGTCACAGTAGGGCAATAAGAGAAAAGTTACGTTCTCTCAAAGGAATGAAATTCGAAACGCAACGAGTCATGTCTGAAGTTCTTCAACCTGTAACCGAACCATTGAAAGTAATAGCGAAAGCACACCAAGACAACAACTACGACGACGAAACTACAGATGATGCCAACGGATCTGATCTCGTGTCAAAGTATCTACACAAGGTTCGAACTGCTAGTTCGAGTGACATGGACAATACTTACGGCATACGTTACGAGGATAATGAGTATAAATTGGGTAACAAGACAGTTGTGTTTAAATCTGATGGTGTTCAGATAGGAACAGAAACGTATGAACCCACAGCAGGCTTATATGAATTATTCTTTAAACGTTTACCTCGCAAGACATCGTACACAGATGATGATTTAGACGTGTATTCACAAATCTTACAGAATACTCAAGTTTACAGACACGGTTATTCAAGAGATGGACGTTTAAGAGCAAATCGAGGGTTCAAGTATCGTCATATCATTCGTGACCTTGTTAGTAATCGAACTGGATTTGGTTTACGTTGGAAAGAACATGTACCGCAGAGAAACTTAGATTACGTCTACTGGAACGATCCGAATGAAATAATAAACAGATTAAGATTATTAGTTGCGTCGAGGGATGCAGGTAATTTGAATCACTCACCCGAGATAGAAGAAATTATTACAGAACTTAAAACATCAAAAATTATAGCATGATAAAACGTCGCATTGCAACCGAGTTACATGCACCAGCTAGAAGACGATTTTTACGTCGTAAGATCATAAGCAAAGGAATGAACGATTTAGTACAAATAGATCTTATGGACATGTCTAATTATGCAAGAGACAATAGGAATTATAAGTATATTCTTCTTGCATGCAATTTTTATTCCAAGATGGCTTATGCACGACCATTACGTGATAAAAGTGGTATTAACGTTTCGACTGCTATGGAGGAGATATTGAATGAAATGGAATCGTTTCCGAAGAATGTTCAATCTGATAATGGAAGGGAGTTTTACAATAAACATTTCCGCGAACTAATGAATCGTAATAATATTAATCATTACAGTACATTCACTCACGTTAAGGCTGCTGCAGTGGAACGATTAATAAGAACGATCAAACTGAATTTGCATAAGGAATTTATTGTTCAAGGCTCATATCAATGGATAAACATACTACCTAGAATTATTCATACATATAATAATACTTACCATCGAACGATTCGTATGAAGCCTGTAGAAGTTCGTGATAATTCTCTCCTCCTCAGTGTATACAAATATGATAGAAGTCTGCGTGAGAAGCGAAGATCTAGACTTCATCATGTTGGTGACTACGTGAGGATTTCTAAGCATAAAGGTGTTATGGAGAAAGGTTATCTACCAAATTGGAGTGTTGAAGTCTTTAGGATACGTACAGTGCAAAGGACACATCCATTGACCTATCTCATCGAGGATCTGGAGGGTAAACTGACTGAGGGAGCATTCTACGGTTATGAATTACAGAAAACTCAATATCCAGACACGTATTTAGTTGAAAGGGTTATCAGACGACGTGGTGATAGGATTCTGGTGAAATGGTTAGGATTTCCTACCCGTGAATGGATTAATGAGGTGCACATTGTATAAATAAAAAACACACAACTCAATAAAGAAATATAATTTTAATGATATATTGTGTTTTATTTTTGTTGTTCACATTGATTCCTGATATCTTCTGTAACATAACGTTCGTGCTAGTTCACATTGATTATATATAAATTCACATCTCCTTAACTTAAACATGATAATAACATTTTTATACTTTTTTAAAAAATCATACATGATTATAGTTGAATTAACATTTAATTGTAGAGATTTTAACATAACGTACATGCTAGTTCACATTGAATATATATAAATTCACCTACCCTTAACGTAAACATGATAATTACAATTTGAAGTAATTAGTAATATACGTTAAACAAACATCATACATGATTATAGCTGAAATAAGAGCCTTTGTACATGCTAGTTCACATTGATTATATATAAATCCCCCCCTCACCCCTTAACGGAGACATGATAATAACATTTTGATATAATTAGTAAATATATTTTAATAAAAAATCATACATGATTATAGTTGAATTAACATTTCATTGTAGAGATCAATAAGGTTACATTGATATCTGCTATCTAACATTTCAAAACGACATGAATAGGAAAAAATATTCCTTCCCCCCCTAACGTAAACATAAAAAAAGCAACACGTTATCTTTCAAATGAAGTAAATATGTTATTATCATGTAATTAGTAACACACTTTACAATTATACTTGAAACTCAATTATTTCGTTTTTTTTTAAATACAGTAATATGTTAGTATCATGTGCCTAGTAATACCTTTTAACTCAGTTGTAACACACTTTACAATTATACTTGAAACTCAATTATTATTATTATTATTATTATTATTATTATTATTATTATTATTATTATTATTATTATTATTATTATTATTATTATTATTATTATTATTATTATTATTATTATTATTATTATTATTATTATTATTATTATTATTATTATTATTATTATTATTATTATTATTATTATTATTATTATTATTATTATTATTATTATTATTATTATTATTATTATTATTATTATTATTATTATTATTATTATTATTATTATTATTATTATTATTATTTTGAAATACAGTAATATGTTATTATCATGTGCCTAGTAATACCTTTTAACTCAGTTGTAACACACTTTACAATTATACTTGAAACTCAATTATTTTGTTTTTTGAAATACAGTAATATGTTATTATCGTGACCTAGTAATACCTTTTAACTCAGTTGAATCTATGCTTTATTGAGAAAAGAAAAAAAAATTACACTTGACAATTTTCTATAGCATAATGTCCCCATGCTAATGTTGAAAATGAATTATCGGGAATGTATCGTTTTGTATCGATACCACTTAAAGCTATCTTATTAGATTCGATGGTATGAACATCATGTTTATAACTTCTGAAACATGTCTGCATGCTTCGATGTATCGTGTCAGGATGTGTAATACATGAGAGATATTGTTCAAAGGTTATGAATCTCATCGAATCTTTTGTTACACCTTTTGATTTTTTAATCACTTAAGTATCATATTGATAACAATATAATTTCGATTTCAACCACACATATTCAGTCATCACTCTACCGGCTAGCTCATCCTTGAATAATCCTGAAATTTTCTTATTTGCTAACGGAATACCATACACATTATCCATTGGATAATTCGATGTATCGAATAAATGTATATTGTTTTTAATAAATTCATATATATCGCAACTAAATTCAAAGAGAAAAGCATCCGTGTCCGTATAGATTAAAGTTACATCTTTCAATTTTTTCTTCAAAATTTCATAATAAAAATCATACATTTTATGTTTGGATAGATCCAGGATTGCTTGTCCTATGTATATTGGCTTATTCATCAATATTTCATCTCTGACCAATTCTATACCTATTAAATTTTCATCAAAAATCACGTACCTTATACACGTCTGTCGAGCTAACAATTTACGCGCTCGCTTCCAGCAGGTAGCTAAATGAAATGAATTATAACGTTTTACATTTTCTATAAATTTTCCATAAACACAATTATTCATTAACTTCCATAGATTTTGGCCAAATTTCGTCTTATCTTCAATACGTTTACGAGCGTTGAGTTCAATGTAAGGATTTATCCAGTTAGATTGTTTATAACCTATTACTCTATGTATACGTAATGGAATCAAACCAAGTTTAACACATTGTTGAAAATTGAGATAATGTAATACGTATTTATTTTTATCATTCAATGTTGTTAACAATTTTGTATACTTATCACCTGGCGCGATTTCATTCAAAGGGCATAATGGCAAATCATTTTGTATATCATGAAGTTCCTGTGGATATTTAAAGTCTACTTCCAACACATATCCCACGTCAGAATCACTTGTAATAGACATAAAATCTATTGATTTAATTTCAGCATCAGTTAGCCACCTTATATCAGTGTATGGTAAGCTATTATTTTCCACTGTATATCCATATAAAGAATTGCAGTCGACGTACATTAAATAATTAGTTGGTTGAGTGTTATCATAGCTAGTCATGTATCTGTTATTCGCCTTTGCATACCGTTTGGACACAGTGCAAATTCCACCTCGTATTCCTTTTTCGAAGAAATCTAACATAGTCTTATCTGTTAATAATGAAATCTGTACACCAGTCGTTCTTAACATTGCATCATAGGCTAATCCGGGAAGTGTGTAATACTGACACGGGTCGAGTCCGTACAAACCGATACTTAATTCACGGAAGCGTTCAAACACGTCCGTTAGTATTAACGTATCACACTTAAGATATATATTTAAATATTCACCCAGATTTTTAACATTGAATTCATTCCATACCATTCTAGCATCAGTACAATCCTCATCGCTTACATGATCAAACTGATGTTTGGATGGTAGACTATTCTCGTATAATTTTTCTATAGAATCCACATACGTGTACGGGAAGACACCTTTGCGTTTCATCAGTTGTCTATGCAAAGGATTCGTATACGTATTATTGGTATAATGAAAATCATCTGATTCTAACATATCCGAAAGGTTACTAAGTTTTGAATCCAAAAAACGATAGCTATCCAGAAATCTTAGATATATACTCATTCCATTCGAATTTGTATATCTTTTGCTAAAGGATAAGTAATTTTCAGAAGTTTGTGCAATACAGTTGACAGGTTCCGTATCGTAACCTAGTTTCTTTACTATGAAATGAGCATCGTATTTTGACAAGCAATGAAAGAATATTGGTATGAATCATGGCATTTTCCTATTTAAATTGCAGTGCTTATGGGCTGGGCCAACGTAACTTCCAGTCAAATGACAATGATCACGAAACTTTATACACGAGTTAAGAAATTCACGTTTGCATATGTGACATCGTGTTGCATTTTGATATTCTAGCTCATCCACATCTCTCATACTTATTTCAATTTTATTAGCATATATATTAATGACCTGATTTGCAATTAACGTTAATTCTTTAAGAAAATTTTCAATCGCATATGGACCTTCAAATGATTTGAAACGTGTTAAATTTTTATCATAACTACAGACCAAATGTAATGCAATTGCATACGCTTCATGTTTATGAGTGGTACGTGTCCAACTTTTACTCGATACATCTTGACACGAATCTACCTTACCTAAGATACATTCTATGTCTGCATAAACCACGAATGGAACTTTTAGACATTTCGATTATGCGTTAAATTCAACGAGATCAGTTTTACCAGCCTCGGGCATTCTGATAATTTGATTCATCATACGCCGCTTTTTATGACTATTTAAACGTGATTCTGATGTGAAATACAAGTTACAATTGTTATATAACCATTTTCGCCCATTATGTTTAGTTAGCTGCTTTCCTAGCAAACGTGATAAGTCTGTTATCAGACAATAATGTCTTTTATACATTAAAAGATTAACATGATGTGATTTTATCTCTCTTGGTTGATATAAGAGAATAATCGATTTATTTTCAACAACGTATATCGTTATTGAAATATTTGAATTTTGATTCTCGAATTTTTCTACATCTTTCAATGATACGGGGAATGTTATATTCTCAAAGTTAAATTCTTTAAGAAACTCATATCTTTTATAGGACGTGGGTCGATTCTTGTTACGTTCTACTGGGTATTTGGATGCTAACAGACAGTATGCAAAGCAATATTTATCAGTATTACGAATGTTAATAACAGCTCTCTTCGATTTTATAAAGTCGGGTAATTCAGTATACATCCCTGCATTCAATGTATCGTATTGTGTCATATATTGTTAATTTCTCAATACTGTATAAAGCTTTTGAACTGGTACGCGATTCAAAATTATCCATATGATCTAGTATAGGTTGTACAATCTTCTCTTCATGCCATATAGATTTATCTGTAGATTGCAATATCACCTCAAGTTTACTGTTAAAGTTAAATGTATGAATATTATCGCTCTCTTGTGATATTATGACATATTTACAGGATAAACAGGATCCTATCTTAAGACCTGATTTATACATGTTTAAGCCCTTATCAATTTCATTCAAAATTAAAGGTTTGCATTCTGCTAAGAATATGACGGGGTCAAGTATATTAACACAGTTGTGAATTTCGTAGGTAACTAATCTATTTTTGAATGCGGACTCACTGTGAATACATTGTAAGCGTTCAGCCTGGGTCACGTTCAGACGGGTTTCATCTTGCTGAATCGAGGGTTGTCCAGTGGCACTATCGGAGCATCTTTTCGCCGTTTCTGAAAAAGTAATTACAACATTCGATTAACTTTACATACGGGAACATTGATTTACATGTATGTAAGGTGGTGACAGAAATAACATACATGTTAATAACTTTTACATGTATGAATCTCAATTTTACGTATACTCTATACTTTACATAGAACGTAACATGCATGTAACTTTTACATATGAAAATATTTACATAATGATTATGTATTTTACACAGAGATTTCAATTATTGCTATCATCACGTAACTACAATATTCAGATAGTATGTAACTGTTTTACGTAATGCTCTTTCCCTTACATAAATGATAAAACACACAATGTAAACCATATACATGTAAAATACCGTAACTGAACTACGATATTCACATGTACGTTTTTACACATATAAATTAACGTTCTTTTTTCACCTACAACGTTACTTTTACGTGTAACAAACAAAACATAACTAACATGCATGTGAAATAACGTAACTGAACTACGATATTCACATGTACGTAATTATTACACATGAAAATTAACCCTACAACGTTCACTCACTCTCAATTACTAATACTACATGACGTGCGATAAGTAACACTTTAAGTTTTAATACAACATGTACGATTTCACATTTACATGCAAGTAACTACATTATCACTTTTTTATGAAATTTTATTCAATAATTATGTTCACCTTTTGACGACATTACGGGCTGCTTAAAAAAGACAATTTATGTCGTTTGAAACCACTTTCTAGAGTTTCCTCGCCATGATATTGGAGTATGCAGTCACCACGGTTTAGTAGATCTTTCTGCGCTGCGGTCATGTGTTTGAATCTCTCCGGGAGGAAAACTTGGAATTCTGATGTTTCGATGACAACCCGTTCACCATATCTGGTCTTCACGGTTTTGACGGATCGAATGATGTGTTGAACGGACTGATCTAGTTCACGTAGTTTCTTTGTGGGAAGATGTGTTCCACCTTGGGCTAGTTGATTTAGCTGGAGCATCTCATGATCTGAAACAAACATATAAGCACACACGAATCGGTATTACTTCAACATTCTTCGTAAACAGAGATAAAAAAAATGAATTACAGTATACAACTTTTCTATCTTACCTTTAGGATCCATATTTCCAGAGAATCGACTGCCTCCTCACTCATCCGTAACGCGGTATTTATTAACAGATGCTCCGCCCCCTCCGTCCGGGAGAGGTGTTACTGTCTACATATTACGCTATGAGTTTAAAGTTGTTGTGACTACGTTATGAGTTCAAAAGTAATACTAGTAACTTTATTATCATAGTTTAAACTTTATATAGGTTCATCATTTCTTACACCCCCTCCAACCGTATCTCTCCTTCCCAAACACCATGTTGCGTGCGCACACTAACTGTGATTCGTTCCCTACATCTTGGAGGGGGGGATATAGTTTCACATTTCTTTACACACACATACTTGTACAAAATATATTTTTCTGAACATTTGATTTTTTTACATTTGGTATACTAACACATTCATAGTATTGTTTCATCATTCATACAAATATATAGATTCATTCGTTTAATTTTAAAATATATTCTTTTTTCCCTAACGTTATTTGACAAAATTAGACTTTGCTACAGCAATAGGAATGTTTTGACCATCCCTGTCACCAGTCTGGAGAGATTAACTCTTTTTTTTCTCTGACCCACATACCAAGAGGGATGTGGTTCAGTGGAGTATTCGTAATACTGAGGGGAGATTTTCTAGACAATTTTTTTATATGGAGGGTGGTATCTTGCCATGGATAGTTAGGATATCTACACTATAGATCCCTACTTGCGTATATATATTATCATATTGATTGATCAGTTTGTATTACACATATATACTTAAAGATGAGATACTTTTCTCTCGTTATCTTAATCATTTTTAAATAGATGGTTAGTGCTTTTATTTTATTTTCGATGTTATGTTCCACTTTTATCATGCTTAGAGGGAATATTCTTTTTAGGCTATCGTGCTTAGAGGGTGCGTTCCTTTATCATGAAAACCCTTTCAAACAGATTTACATTTGCATTCTTATACTTTTCTCTCAATATTTTTTTATCATTCTTAAAGAGATGGGTAGTGCTTTTATTTTTATTTGCATTTGCTATGTACCACTTTTATCATGCTTAGAGGGAACATTTCTTTGTCATGAGACGCTCTCACATAGATTTACATTTCCATTCTTATACTTCAATGTGGAACAGATTTATATTTTCTCGTACCTCGATGTGGGAATGGAATTTAACATTTTCTTAACCTTTACATCGCTCTTGGATACGTAGCTCAAGGTTAGATTCTGGATAGGGATCACCCTTTACCAGAATGTCTTATTACATTTATTTTCATAAATCTCTCCCAGTACACATACCTAATCATTCTCTCGATATTCTTTTATCTAAAGATTAACGATACTGCATCATATATCATACACTTAACGTAATAGATATCAAACCCTACACTCGATATTCATACATGGGAGTTTAAGCACAGACATCGAAGAATTACTATCAACACATTTAATTCAAACATCGCCCCTCCCCGAACCCCATATCGAACCCTAGACTCGATAGTCATACATGAGAGTTTAAGCACACACATCGAAAAGAGTTCACATTTAATTCAAACACCCCCGGAACCCCGTTACCCACCCATCACAATATCGAACCCTAGACTCGATATTCATACATGAGAGTTTAAGCACACACATCGAAAAGAATTCACATTTAATTCAAACACCCCCGGAACCCCGTTACCCACCCACCCATCACACATCACACACACACACACACACACACACACACACACACAATCATCATCATCATCATCATCACCCCACCCTCAAACACATCTCACTGCACAGGGGAGAACGGCACTACGCCAACACTCCCCTTCTTTTACAACTCGATTTTCATATAGGAGAGTTCTAAACCAATGAGCATTCTACATCACTCATATATTAACACAGAGGAGAGTTCAGCATCTTATCTACACTGTGCCGAAACTCCCAAATCTATACTACTTGACAGTTATTAATTTATTATTATGAAAAAAACTGTTAACTTTTGTTAGGTCCTTTTTTACACCTTATGTGCATTATGTTATATTTTAAGGGCGTTATTAGCTCATTTTTAGAGCATTGTTAGGTCAACAACATCCGCAACCCACTCATAATATATGAGAATGGTCTACCGGGAAACATACGCGTCAGTTGGAGAATTTAATATCATGTCGGGACGTTGGTCATAGTAGCTCAGTGGTTTAGAGCAGCCACACGGAGTGTGCGAGATCCGTGTTTCGAATCCCTTTATGGCATTGAATTTTTAGTCTGGCTCTACCCTGGGTTACTTCCTGTTGTTCATCACGTCGTGAAGAGGTAAGTTTGGCTCGGTTACGCATTGGGCGCTGCGTTTTTAAGCATAGCTTTCTGTTTACAAAGGAGCCTGCTCCAGTCTGTCCGTTTTGCAACGAAGCGTTATCTGTCCGCTACGTGCTGCTAGTGCTGTTGCCTAGTATATATTTTTTTCTTCTTGTTTACCTGTGCGCCGAAGTTACTGGTCAGGTATAAGGAACATGAACGGTCCTGGCGCATCTAACCGATAAGAAACCCACCTCACTCGCGTAGGTCAGTCTTGCTCGCATCGGAATAATTGCCTGTACCATATGAATAACGTTCGACGGTTCGAACCTAAATATCACTTTAATTTTTTATTTACAAATACGAATTATGTATTACGCACATTGTAACTCCATTGCAAAGGTTTACTTGATTTTATGACATTTATACTCAAACCTAAAAAGTGAAACACATTACTGTTTTTAAACTGAAATAAACATTAAAAACAAACAAAAAAGGAAATTAACTTAGTATCGGCTGTGTATAAACCCTATGTTTCTATTACTGCAGGGTATGGATGAGAACAAATGACTAGCGAAATTTTTACGAGGATACTTCGCATTATATGCCAGAAACATTCATAACAAATGAATGTGCCCACGTGTTTACACAACCAATACTAAGACAATTTTCTAATAATATTGCATTTATTTCGACAATGATAATGCTATTTGCGTTTTTATAAATCAGTGTGTTTTAAAATATTATTGCTATTTATCTCCTGCAACAAAAACGTAAGGCATTACCGTGAATGCAATAATTATACAAAGAAACATGCACATCAAGGATTGAAACTCATGTTGGTCTACTTACGAGATACTTGCCTTGGATATGACCTAATCACAAAGCATTTCTCTATGTATCAAAGTCATATTAAATCGTAGTGTCATTAACTGCTTCTGGTTTTTCTGCGAATCGAATTTTGTTTTGGTAGCTGCTCATTATTTTTTCTAAGGTTGTATATTTTGTTATGTAATTCCTTAAGCAATATAATCAAGACATGAACAAATGAATGTGATTAATGAATTTTTTTCTTTAAAATGTCTATGGAAAATCTCGGCCCCATTTGTCGTTCGGGGATAGCTAGCCCACAACACCGGTGGAAATTTGACGTCATCAGTGACGTAGTTTTGAATGCATACTCGACAAACGCATTCAATTGGGAATTATCAGGAATAATGCGGTGCAATTCAACAAAACCGTTACCACCATATCTGGAAACCAAATAAATACTTTAGTTTCCCTAAAGGAAAACCAATCCTGTCCCAAATGAAAGATGCAACGTTCAAAATAACCATGCACTAACATTTCTTACAGCAGTTAGAGCTGCTAATTCAGTCTACATACAATTATACGTTGCTTATACCTAACCGGGAATACCATTCCTCTGATTTCATACGTTTCAACTGTTTTAGCTAAAAATAATGAAAATAAAAGTTGAATGTATCCAACATTTGTATACGAGTAAGTGGTCTGTACACATCTGGGCTCACGTGAGATCTGTAAAAAATAGTATTGCAATTATTACATAAGAAAATTAAATTTGTGTTACATATAAAGAGCACGCAATAAAATTACTCGTGTCTGTTACATAAAATATATAATCGTGTAAGTAGCAGTGCCTCGTCAACAGAACGAGGTAATAGTGGTAGCGATTTGCTACTTTCTCTGTAAAATGATTTACTATTAACGTTTTCATTGCCAATATAATTTGTATATAACTTACAGAGTTCTTTACGAAGTTGTGTAGTCAGATGTCAGATCCTCTGCAGTCATGCGTTTACAACCACTTCTAATTACTTACATGCCTTTCGATGTTCTATTTGTTTACAGTATCAGGCTTACGTTCTCCTTTTGCAAACACGACTTCAAGTACCGGTCATTAATATGTTGAAATGGGTGCAGCAACTTATACCCTAAGCATTAACTTTTAAAATTAAAATATGTGGAATATTTTGAAAATGGCCTGCCATTCTTGATCGATCACAAAAGTAAATGGTTTAAATTTGACACAAATCTAACAAAGCTTCAGCCATTTCAATTTTCACCTTAAAGCCCCCCCCCCCCAAACCCATGTTTTTTTTCTTTGACATAGTTAATTACTTCCCACATATCTGCACATTATGGTCCTTACATAGTGAAGTGGACCCATATGTATTTTAATTATACGAAAATATCTGTTATTTTAACTTTCTGAGGAGCCATTTATGAAATTTGGAATATATGAGGATTGTTCAATAAACAATGATAATCAATTTTTAACGGTCATAATTTTTTGCACTAAAATTCAAACTTATTATATTCTGTTAGCTTAATGTGAAACAAATGTGCCATAGAAGTTTCACTGCTGCTACTCCTGATTCCCGCTGTGAAAACCAGGCAAGTGCAGACATGTTCAGTAGCGCCTACCGCTGCAATGGAGGTAACACGCGAGAAACCATATGCGGCTTTGGAATTGTGCTTTTATCTCAACAAATCATTATTTGAGGCCTATATAATGCCACAGGAGGCCTATGGAAAGTCTGTTCTTCCCTACAGCACATCTCGAAGGTGTTTTAAAATGTTTAAAGAGGGGAGACAATCAATTTCAACCTGTTGTTCAAGTTGCTGCTCTTACGGAAGAATAGATCAACACTGCTGCTATCATTGTGAGAGAGGACCGACGAATTACCTTAGGATCACTTTATGAAGTACTGCAAATTTCATTGGGTGCCACCCACATATTGGTGACAGAAACATTACTCATGAGACGTGTTTGTGCGCGATGGGTTCCAAGACTGTTGATTCCCGAACAAAAGGACATTCGCCTGCAGGCCTGCGTGCAGTTCAAGTTGAAGTTAGAGGAAGATCTGGAGTTTCTTTCAAACGTAATAACTAATGATGAAACTTGGCTACAGCATTTTGATTCTGAGAGCAAGCAGCAAAGCTCAGTGTGGAAATCCTCTTCATCACCAACCCCGCAAAAAGAAAAAGTGGTTGCTTCTGCTGGGAAATGTATGGTCATTTCATTCTTTGATATTCATGGAATGGTTTACAAGCATGTTGTACCTGAACACACATCATTAACTGGACAATACTACAGAGATGTCCTGAAAACATTGCGAGTACATATCATGCGCCAGAGACCACATTTCCGTGACGCAGGCTCGATGCTGCTCCACGATAATGAGGGGTCGCATATTGTCAATGTTGTTGCCGAATATCTTGCAAACATAAACGTGAAGTGCATCTCTCACCCTCCATATAATCTCGATTTAGCCCCATGTGACTCTTTTATTGTCCCTAACTTGAAGAAAATCCTTCGTGGGAGGCATTATCCAAAATCAAAAGCAGTGGTGAAGGCTGCGGAGGCGATTTTGAAGGATTTCTCAAAAATGGTTTCCAGCATATCTTAGAAACTGGCAGCAGCGCTGGGACAAGTGCTTCGCTTTCAGGGGAGACTATATTGAGAAGGACCATCACACTTATAAGAATGAGTAACGGTATGATGTCAAAAAAGTTTGTGAACATTCTTTATTGAACGGCAATTGTATGTAGAACTATTTTGCCTGTGTGTTTAGCAAATTTCTTGTAGCATATCTTGCGATGATTGTCATTTTGTTATTGTGCATTGATAGTGCACTTTAACACCCATCTGATAATATTGTGTATTTCTAAGTGTTAGCTACAAAGGATTATGGGACATACGGTCAGATGATTTTTTTTCCTTCTTTTGGTGTGAGGAATCTATACCCGAAGTTTATAAAACTATTTGTCAAACATTTTGTGATTTCGTGTATGTGTGTGTGTTTGTGTGTGTCTGTGTGTGTGTGTGTGTGTGTGTGTGTGTGTGTGTGTGTGTGTGTGGGTGTCGGATTGTGTACGTTTCAAAAACCCAAAACGTTCTGCATCGATTTAGCTCAAATTTTTGACACGATATACAGCTCGCTTCAAAGATTGTTTTTATCTATTTCTTGTGTCAGTAACATACCCTGAAAGCAAGAATAGAATTTTATCAACGATCAAAATGGAGTTTGAAGAGGCCCATACCATCTCTGGCCCTATCCTTTAATTATATTGGAATTTGTGGGTTCGTAAAATTAAAATTCCAGTTTGCAGGAATTAAAAAAGACCTTTACTCCATAGAAAGACACTTTTTGTAGAGCCCTGAGCAGCCAAACTACATAACATACAAAAATAAAACCTTCAAGGTCGTCTTCCACTCAACAACAAACAAAAGAGTTCAATGTCAAATCTCAGCTGCAGGTACACGATTATCAGCTCGATTACGACTGACTCAACTGGTGACCCGCTGCCTCTTTTATGCCTCCGCTGATTGTCCTAGAAGTTTGTAGAATGATTTCTAACAATCAAGACCGCAGCAGAAGAAAGACGAGCATTCCAGTTATCTATCTCTTTCTTTCTCTGCTTCGGCAAGTTTTTATCTCCGCGCTTTATTATCTGCTCTTTGTGCGCGCTAGAAGTGCCGGACGCAACAATGCTTGCGACCTACTCCGGCGTCAAGGCTGGTTGTCCCGAACAGCACCATCATAGCGGGACAAAAGATCCAAGTGTACCACCAACAATTTCCCTCGGGGCACCTTAACGACACCACGTCGTTAATCCCATTTACCACCCGGTACGGTCCTTGCCATGGTTGTTGAAGTTGCGGACAGCGCCCCTTGGTCCAGATAGGGCGGTAAAACCAGACCAGGCCACCTTGCTGGAATCCTTGGCTGTTGGCTTGCCTGTAATACCGGGTCTTCATGCGGTGGCTCACCATCTGCGTTATCTGTACGATACGTGCTGCTAGAGTTTATTTCCCTAGCACACCTTAGGACGTCTCTGCAGCTGCCGGCCAGCTTTGCAGAAATGCCATGGGACGATAACACAGTAGTGGAGAAGGTTTTTGAATTCTTTTCTAGTTTAGACTTTAGGATTTACTGAAATAAGTTTCGAATGATTTTTTTCTATGTACGTGTAATTTTAATAGGTTTATTACACTTGTTTAGTTTTTAGAAATTTTTATATCTGGCTTTTGCCATGACCAGTATTTTAAAAGGGCGGTGTTGACCGCCGTAGTTGAGCGTCCTTATATACATCATCATCTTCATCATCATCATCATCGCCATCTGGTTGTTCTGACGACTCATCTCGTGCATGTCATGGAGATTCTCCACGAGGCTCTCCACATACTCCGTTGCTGGCTGTATTTATTCTGGTTTTATTCATCCAAAAGCCAGGTAACAAGGGAAGCGTAGCCCTCTGCCGAACATTAAGCTGGCTGGCGTCATCCCAGTGGTATCATGTGTTGACGAACGGTAGGCCAGCAGGAACAATGGCACCCTGACGTCTCAGTCTCTCTAATGTCTGACCATGACCTTCCCAAGTGTTCTTCTGGTGTTTTGATGTACCCTCCACCATGCCGTCTGACAGCGGGTGTAGGGGAGTTGTGTGGATCTTGTTCAACCCAAGTCTTTGCAGTGCCTCCTTCATCAGGTTAGACTCAAAATTGGAGCCCTGTTCACTGAGAAGCTCTAACGGCACCCCTAAACGGCAGAACCGTTGCTCCAGGTGGCAGTCCGTGATTGCTTTCGCCAGCTAGTTCGAGATAGCATTAACTTCCGGCCACTTGGTGAAGTAGTCCATGACCAACATCAGGTATCTCTTGCCTTGGAGAGACACTGGAAATGGTCTAGCTATGCCGACAGCGATGCGTTCGAATGTCGCTCCAACGTTGTACTGCTGCATGCGACCCCGGATCCTAGTCTGGGGGCGTCGACTCGCCGCGCGCACATGACATTTACGGCACAATCTCTTAGTGTCTGCTTAGAGCCTCAGCCAGTAGTAGAACTGTCGGAGTTTGTCGATCGTTAGGTATGCTACCAGATGTACTCCTGAAGTACCGGCGTGCACTTCCTCCAAGATTTCTGAGATCTAACTTCGGAAAGTATAACATGTTCCCTCTGCGTCTTCCCATCCTGTATTTCCAATACACGGAACAGCAAGCCCTCTCTTCTCTTCAATAAGTCACTTTGGGCCAAATGCCACTTGTGCGCAGCGCTTCTGGGTGCGATGTTCTCCCAGGTCGGTCTTGTCCCCACCTCCACGTACCTCAAGAGTGGCCCCAACTCCGTGTCCGTCAGCTGCTCCCTCCTCAGGCTTCACTATCCCAACTGACCCCAGGCACTGCCGTGACTACTCTGATAGCTGCGGCATGCTCCTTCTCTTTCCCTCTTGAGCATTGACTGCACCCTTCTGGGCATGGTCTCCGGATTATAGTGTCTGCGCTGCCGCAGCTCTTCCCTTTACGATGTTCAGAGGTGAAGTCTCATTCCTTCTACCTCTGGATCCAAGGGGCTTTGTGGCCTTCCAGGTATCCAAAGCTAAATAGCCAGGTTAGGGCGGAATGGTCAATCAGGTGGAATGGCTTACCGTACAGGTTCTTGTGGAAATGCTTATAGGTCTCTACCACCGCTAGTAAATGTCGCCGAGTGACGCAGTGGTTCTTCTGTCCTTGGAGTCTTGCTGTAGTAGACTATCAGCCGCTCGTGGCCCTCCTGGACTTAGGATAGGACGCCTCCAAGGCAATGGTCGCAGGCGTCTGTGTGCGCACTGAAGGCGCAACCTGGTTATGGGTATCCCAAAATAGGAGCACTACAAGGTGTGTTCTTCAGCTGCTGGGAAGCGCTTTCGGTGTCCTCCGTCCATACTTAAGGCGGTGTTCTGTTAGGTGGGAGAGGGGCTTTGCGATGTTGGAGAACCCCTAGATTAAATGGCGGTAATAACTGCACAGCCCCAGAAACTGCTCAATTCCCGCTTATCCCACGAGGCCAATCTCTCACTGCCAGTGTCTTCACTGGGCCTGTGGCCACTACGGTTGATGAGACTATATGACCCAATTGACTGACTTCCTTGCGAAAGATCTGGCATTTCTTCCCGTCCAGCTTCAATTTGGTTGCCTGCAGTATAGCACCTTGCTCAGGTTCTGTAGATGGTCTTTGGTCTTGCCGACGATGATGATGTCATCCAGGTATAGCAGGCAGGCGTCATAAGTCAATCCTCCCATCATTGACTCCATGAGGCGTTGGAAGATAGCTGGGGCGTTGCTGAGACCAAAGGGCATATCTGGCCTGTAGTTAATGCCACTTGTTTCCTTGTCTCTCGGGTCTAAAGCTACCTGCCATTAACCCGACTTCAGTTCCAAGGTCAAGCACCTCTGCGTACCAGAAGGCGTATCGAGGGTGTCGTCAATCCGGGGTCACGGAAAACAGACCTTCCTGGTGACAGCGTTCACCTTCCTATAGGCCACGCAGAAGCGTAGCTCACCGTTCTTCCTCGTCACAGTGAATACAGGGGAGCACCAAGGACTGTAACTGTTCAGTCACTCCTCTGGATCTCATGTCCTCCAGCATGTCCCATACTGCCGCTTTTTTTGCCAGCGTAACACATCTGGGTGGTTGCCCAATAGGCCGGGCGTCTCCGGTGTCAATGCACCTGTTACGTGCGGCCTTAGTGGTTGTTTTCTTGGCTGAAGAAGTACCATTCTCTTCTCAGCAGTTATCGAAACTTCTGTACCTGTTCCGCCATCACGTGGTCGGCCTTATCTAGTAAGCCTTCCAGCTGGGGTCCCATGTGTTGCGTCGGCACTGGCTCATTGGTATGCTGGACTGGCGTTACGCTGACCACGGGATCACACGTCCTCAATTCCGTCCGGCCCTGGATGTCGTGATCGGTGCCTTCTAGATTGAGCAGCCTCAGGGCAATTCCTCTTAGCGCAGCAACAATGTCCTGGCTACACAGAGTCCGTGCAGAGGCAGCTTCTGGTCCAGCATCATGTTCTTCCTCCACTGTACTTCATCCAGGCTTCTCGCGGGGACAACCACGTCTTTCCTCAGGATGAACCTGCAAGTTCCAAGGCATTCTTCGGGTTTGCCGGAGTATCACCTCTTCTCCATTGAGGCACAGGAGCTTCCTGCCGACGCCGATCGTTCCCTTGTGTCTCCAGAGGGCATCCAGCCCCAGTATCACCTCCTCAGCCACCTCCGCAACGAACACCCATTGACGCACGCCACTCTATCCCAAGGTCAACTGCAACAGATCCTCCTTCTCCACGCGGAAGTTGACGACCAATATCGTCACAAGCTGGCATGGTCGGCTTGGTTTCTCAACGACAATCCCCTGGCTACGTCAGGTCTGAGGACGTCTGTGGCCCACCGCTGAAGTGCTGCCTATTAGGTTAGCAGACTCTTCCTCTCGTGACCATTTGTTGTGCTTAGCCACTGTATCGAATTGCTGGTAGCAAATCTGAAACGCTGATATGCCGTTGTTCTTTGGTGGTTTGAAGCGCGCCGATGTTGTGTCGCGTCCCGGGGCGTATGTCTTTAAATCTTCCAACCTTCTGCCGACGATGACCTCAACATGGTGTCCAGGGACTTGGTGTTGCTGTCGGCTTTCCCTATAGCCCGCTAACGTGGTTCGCCAGAACCTCAACGCGCTCGTCCATTTGACCAATGCGCTTGCCCATGTCCGTGACGTCCTCATTCACGCCGGCCAACTGCTCTTCAAATTTGGCGGCAAGGACCTTTTACGTCGCCATCATTTCGGTTGCCAGGCCATTGTTCGCTGCATTTATTTCCGTGGTCAATTCGGTTATCATCGTGGCCAATTCGCTATTTGCCGCCTCCATCCTCGGCAGGAGCAAATAGCTCACTAATGCAGCGCCCTTTGTCGTATGTTCCACTTCTGACAGCAATTGTGACGTTGTGGCTTCATAAAATTAAAGGTCTTATTTGCAGAATTTCAGATTCCTCTTAATTTCCTTAGAAAGACACGTTTTGTACAGCCCTGAGCAGCCGAATTCCATAACATAAACAAATACAACCTGCAAGGTCGTCTGCCACTTGACCACAAACATAAGAGCTCACCTTCAAATCACAGCTGCAAGCATACGATTATCAGTTCCGATTACAACTAACTCAATTAGCGGTCCGCGACTTCTATTAAAGCTGCACAAATTGTCCTAGAAATTTATGTAACATTCTCTAACAATCAAGAGTGCACCGGAAGAAAGACGAAACTTTTGGTCACCTGTCTCTTGTCACCTGTCTTGTCACTCTGTCACCTTGTATTGTGATCGTGTAATGATTGAGCTGCGCCGTTCGTCAAATTGGAAGTAGAGTTTATGTTTTTTATGAGATACAGGAGAAACTAAATGTTTTATAATTATTGTTTTTTACAACTTTTCAATAAAACTGCCCCGTATATCTACGGGACTCCCACGTGCAACGTTTCCAGAGCGTCTGGTATAGGAAAAGTATTACAAAAATGTAAAGTCGTTGTTTGGGATGAATGCACAATGGTACATAAAAATCTCTTGAAGCTCTGGATCGTTCGTTGCTAGATTTGCGTGGAAACATTCAACCATTCGGCAGTGCATTGATATTGCTAGCAGGAGATTTTAGACAAATTTTGCCTTTAATTTCCCTATCGACATCAGCGGACGAAATAAATGTTTTTCTGAAATATTCAACACTGTGGCAACATTATAGTTGTGTCCGAATATGCGTGTACAGCATCAAAACCATCTATCAGCCGAGGTATTCTCACGACCATTACTGGACAAAGGAACCGGACAGCTGCCAATAGATGAGACAAGACGAATATCGTCTGCTCATAGTTTTTGTAATTTAGTAACATCGAAAGAAAAACTTATTTTTGTTATTGCTTAATTTACGTCCTCCAACGTTAAGTCATAACGGACGATGAATGGAATGGATTAAATGAAGCTCAAGTGAGCCCAGGTTCCTTGGAGCTTAGAGCTGACCGACATTTCTATTTCAGGATAAGAGAAAACCCTGGCAAACCACTTAACCGGATAATTCACCCGACCGAGATTCGAAATTGGGACCTCTTGAACGTGAGGCAGAGCAGCTACCATCTACGCTACCGAGGCGGGCAGAAGAATTTATTGAAAAAGTATTACCTAATATTCAAATTAATTATAAGAATCAGATCCCGCTCAGAGAACGCGCGGTCCTTGCCGTCAGGTATAAAGATGTCTACCAACTTAATAATCTTACACAATCCAGCATTCAAAGTGAAGAAATTATAATATATAATTCCATAGACACCATTGTGGAAGCAGATGAAATAGTTAATTACCCTTCGGAGCTTTTCAGCACTCTTGATCTACCAGAAATGCTACCACACATATTCAAATTAAAATTAGGTTTGTCAAGTATCAATTTGTGGAATGTTAATCAGCCAAAGGTCTGTAACGTTAGGCGTCTCGCAGTTAACAAGTTGATGAACAACGTAGTGGAGGCCGTTCAAAGACGAGGATGGCCTCATTTCTAGAATTCTATTCTATTTGGGTGTGGAAAATTGTATTGTGATTATTATGTTATAACTTATGTAACTTGTAATTTTAGGGAGGTAACTTATTTAAAAGAAGTATACTGTATATAGCAAACAAAATAACAAAACAATCATGAAAAGAAGAACAAACGATAGATCTTGTCTAGTAACAGCAAAGAATAAACAAACTGTAAAGATGGAAAGGCCTGGAGACTTTAGATAGAAGTGAAGAGTGTACATGAATGTTATTCGAGTACACATATGACACACGTATGCATAATAATTTGATATCACAGTGAAAGAACTTCTAGGTGAGTTATGGCTAATTTATATATGTAAATGTATGCAATTAATAATTCTATATCAATCTTTAACTACCAGATATAAAAGCGTTCAGTGTGGACTATGTAAGTTCTGTGTTAATTTATTTGTGTTTAATTAATAATTTGTAGTTTAAGGAGTATATTTTCGCTGTTTTGTCCTGAGATTATATGCTTTGTTGTAGTTATTTATCGATTTTTGTGAGAATCTCCTGTAGGTTCAGGAAACATAGTGATTTAAGTTACAACTTTTTTGCAAGTGAAGATGGGTTTTATTTGAAGGAGCGCAATTTCAAGGCATATCAACTGTAAGAAACTGCAGAAAAAGGTAAGCTGATCATGTCGTTTTCTAAGATTTTCGTTAGGTTTTGTTTCATATATATGTAAAAATGAAACCAGATTAATGGATTTGCTCATGAAGTATCACTTCAGTACCTGTAATTCTTCACATAGTTTGCTAGTATGTATACTGAAACACATAATTGAATATGTGGTGGACAAGCCATCGTTGTTACGAAGTCCTCTTCCTGCAATATTTCGCTTGTAGTTTAATATCACTTCTTTAGTAAACTTACCTCAAAATTTGCAGACAAGCGTCAGACACTTCAAGAATTAAGCCGTCAGGAATAAATTTTCTTCTTCACCTACCATTTGAGTAATATTGATTTTATCTGTCGTAACACTAAAAATAGTGAAAGACATTGTTTGTCATTAGTTTATAATTTTTATCTTCCAGAAGTGCAGAATCACAACATTTAATTGAAACAGTTGACTAAATATTCTTCAGTAAAAATAAATAATTATACTATTAAAGGTTTAGGTTTGTTAATCTTATATGTCAGTTTTCCTTACCATTAAAAGCATCAATTAAACAATAAATATGCAAAATATGAAGCTATTAACAGTAAAGTAAGCAAATATATACAAATATAATAGTTTGATGCTTAATACTTCATTTATCTTATAATAAATTATGAAACGTTTCTTATAAAATGATTAATATTTTATGAAATCGTGATCCTGATCAAGTTATAAGAAAATGTTCATCATTTCTCACAAGAAAAAATGAAATTTTATGTTACAAATTATTATAGTTGTATATATCAATTAAACAATGAATACATATAAAAGTATTGCAGATATTGAGGAGTTATTTTGTTTGCATGATGACCTGATGTATTACTTAGAACAGAGATTTCAGAAATGTATTTATAGCTTTAGTAGAATTTATAAAATTTATAAAAAATGTATATTCGTAAAACAATGTTACATTGAAATTCAAAACATATTACATAAATATAACTATTTTAAACAAAAACTTTACTTATATTAAGGAACTGATATCAACTTTTCTTATTAATTGATAATTGCCTGACGATGCAAGCAATTTGTAAAATCGATCTCAATTAATAAGAAAAATTGACCCAACTTTCTTAACATAAGTGAAGTGTTTGTTACAAATAGTTATATTTGTGTAATATTCATTGCTTCTCTGTAGCTAGATTCATTTTCTACGTAATTCAATACATATCTTAATAAATTGACATTCGTATTCCATGACCTTATGATTACTCTGTGGTTATAAATTGAGATTTTATTTTGACTTTTTATATTAAAGACAAGTGTTTCTATGTAATGTGGATTAAAAACTGATAATAGCAGGTCTCAAATTTGTGCATGTGGATAGTTAATTATTAAGCTTCTTTGTGGTATTCCGTCAGTGATTCTGTCCTCTTCTTACATCTCATTATGTCATATCCTTAGCAGATGTCCTCGTACAACAAATATTTTCACGCCACTTTCGGTTCATGTACTCTTTTTTTTAATTACACACTTTAAAATGGAAGTCATATACTGAAATTCTAGAGATGTAGTTTTATGTAGTTTAATGTGAGTTAAAAAGAAAATGTGAGTTTGTTTAACTATAACTTTGAATTTGTCAGAAAAAATTTTCTCATCAGATTCATATTTCAAAATCCAGATTTAATCCTATTTATAATACTCATGTAGATTTTAAAAGTACAAGTAATTAAACATTTTATAATATTTTTTCCTTTGAATATTAAAGTTATATAAGGTTTTTAAATTTTAGTAATATAATACTAGAGATTTTACAGGTTTTCATTTGAACTAAGGCTGGTAAGAATCAAATGAAATGAAAAGTTTATTCCTTATAATATGGTAAGAGCACGGGATTAAAAATACACTGTTTTTAAGGTTTTATCCTGTTAGACATACGGCCATAATGTAAGCGATAAATCTTAGTAATTCAGAAACAATTAGAGATGCACTGGAAAATATTAAATTCTTTATCTTCATATAAAAGTTGATTACAAACAAAATGTTAGCTAAGCTGACTAAAAACTTGCAAAAGTGACATTATCAGTGTTGCCTATACCTCGTGTTACATGACACTGAATGGAACAAAATATATTTGTTCGCCATACTGTTTATCCTTAGTGTGTACCATCTTTCTGTAAATTAGTATAGTTAATTAATCAATTAGCAATAAAACAACTGGTATGGAACATATCAACTAATGTGAATAATCATCAGAGCATTCCGCAGAAAAGAAAAGAACAAAGAATGATGAAATTTTATTGTATTAAATGACTACGACATATTGTCCAAAGTGCAAAATTCAAACTAATAACACCAACTTTATTTATGAGGTACCGAAAAATAGAAAACCAACTGTGTTATATGTGGATCAAAACAATCTAAGTCTAAAAAAAACGTAATTAGACAAGGTGTTAATACTGAATCAAAAAAGAAATCAAATTATAGATGAACTTTATGAACCAGCTAGAAGAAATTAGCGACACGCAACGTAATAACATATGGTACTGATGATTTATGGCAAGCTGATTTGGTAGAAATGAACTCTGGTGATCTTAAAGCTGTTTCTAAATTTAATCAAGGATATAAGTTTATAACAATAAGCATTGACGTATTATCTAAACTAGCTTGGGCTATACCATTAAGGAGCATAAATAGTAAAGAA
Organism: Mantis religiosa; assembly: GCA_030765055.1. Classification (NCBI taxonomy): domain Eukaryota; kingdom Metazoa; phylum Arthropoda; class Insecta; order Mantodea; family Mantidae; genus Mantis; species Mantis religiosa. The sequence continues at coordinate 252,660,252 of CM060948.1, read as the reverse complement.
AAATGATAAAGACTATGTTAAATGGTTAGGATTTGATAATAGACATATTAGTTGGATTGATAAAAATAAAGGAATTACTTAAACCTCTAGTTTTATATTCCTTATTTCCCTTATGACAATACCTTCATTTACAAATATTTCAAAATGGTTTCCTTGACAGATTAATGATAATCTTTCCTTCTTTCACCTTCTTGTAATTTATTTAATCTAGAACTTTCAGAAACATTTTGAGCTCGTATAGCATAGATAGACTTGAATCTTTTTTTCAAATTTTTCTATTCCTGTTAGTTCAAGTGTGTGTGTGTGTGTGTGTATATATATATATATATATATATATATATGTCACCCAATTAGCGGACAGCCAGACCAACGACAGCTGAGAAGGGACCAGAGACATGTGGGCCACACCCACTCATCTATCTCAGTTACTAATTTAGTGGTTGATTAGGGGAGTGTCACTTGTCGCTGGCCGCCTCTTTCCCCTTCCCCTGTCCTCTGGAATTTTCACGGTGATTCACTGAAACCGGAAACTTCTAGATTGGCCAGCTGACGCTATATAAGCAACACGTCGGGCTGGAAGTCAGTCAGTGTTTGGCGAAGAGCTGTGCGGAGCGCCCAGTGAGGTGACGGAATGAGTACGTGCGTCGGAGGAGTTTACGTAATCGCGAGTGCAAGTGCAATTGTAACGGACGAACTGGTGAACCGTAATTGTGTGCATTACGTAATTATGTGTAATTGGCAAGTGTTTAACTGTAAGTCGGCGGAAATAAAGAACATTTTTGAGTGGTGCAATTGGACTTTTCATTTTACGAACCCATAAAGTCACACTTGTGTCAGGAAGCGGGACGCCAACATCACCGAACATTACAACCATGGACGCGGCATTGGAAAAGATTTTGCAGAAGATAATGGAAATGAAGGCCGAACTGACATCCGAAATAAAGACGGCAAATGACATCACCGAGAAAATGGAAATGAAGTTGGAGACGGCAAATAACAACTTGGCCGCGAAGGTGAACGAGTTAACAACAAAAACAGAAGCGGAAAATGACAACCTGGCCGCAGAGTTGAAGCAAATGAAGACGGCCAACGACAACAACACCGAGAAGTTGGAAGAAATGAAGGCCGAAATAACAGCGAAGACGGAAGAAGTGAAGACCGAATTAACAGCGAAGACGGAAACGGCAAACAACAACTTGGCCACGACAATGACCGCCACGATAGACGAACTGACCGCGGAAGTGAAGGTGGCGAACGAAACTCTCGCCGCCAAATTTGAAGAACAAATGGCCGACGTGAGGAATGACGTGACGGAGCTGGGCAAGCGGATGGGCCAAGTGGACGACCGCGTTGAGGACCTGACGAACCGCTTCAATGACCTAGAGGAAAAGGCCGACAGTAACGCCAAGTCCCTGAACGCCATAGCTGAAGACGTCGAAGACCTTGCTAACCGCGTTAACAACCTGAAAGGAAAGGCCGAGAGCAGCGTCAAGTCCCTGAGCGCCATGGTGGAGGACGTCGTCAGCAGGAGGTTGAAGGATTTGAAGGCCGACGTAACCGGACGCGACACTATATCGGCGCACGTCAAACCTCCGAATTATGACGGCGCGTCAACATTTGAGCTCTTCCGCCGCCAATTTGACGCTGTGGCCAAGCACAACAAATGGTCACCAAAGGAGGAGGCCACACAGTTAATAGCCAGCCTCCAGGGACGGGCCGCGGAAATCCTAAACGCGGTGCAGACAGCGGTGGCACCCAAAGACATCTGGGAGGTCCTGGAGAATCGTTTCGGGAACAACCGCTCAGCCGCAGCATACCGCAGCCAGCTAAAGGCAAGGTCACAGCAGCCAGGGGAAACGCTGCAGGAGTTCGCCCTGGCAGTTGAACAACTGGCTAGCAAGGCCCTAGTCGACCTCCCACCAGAGTTCGTATCCCTGGGAGCTGCCCACACGTTCGTGGACGGGGTACGAGACGCGGAGATTCGTCAGCGCCTAATGCTTGGCTCGGCCAAGGTAACAGCTATCCTGACGTCCTGAACGAGGAGTGTCCGCTACACCAGAGAGAGAAGACCAGCCGAGGGAAGCCGGCGAACACCTAGTGGCCTGTGTTGGGGGGGTGGACAGCCCCATCACCTGTAGAGAGATTGCCGACACCAGAAAGGGCAGCTGGATGAACGAGTAAGGCCCGGCGTGGCGAGGGGTACATCTGCGCCATCACCACCATCCCCTCGAGTGACACTGCGTGCCGTCAGTCGCCGTATGGATGACAGCCTCATCGCGGACGGTTGGGAGAGAGGGAAGCCGTGCCGCGTGGTGGTGGAAATTGGGGCAGCCATGACTATCATCAGACCTGACGTGGCGAAGGGTTTGCCGATTAGGAAGCCGAGCCGACCATACGGGCTTTTCACGGCATCGGGCGACACCATGCCTGTGGAGAAGGAGGCCCTGCTGGAGCTGACCTTGGGGCGGAGTGCCGTACGTCTGTGGGTGTTCGTCGCGAAGATGGCTGAGGAGGTGATTCTGGGACTGGATGACCTCAGGAGCCACGAGGCGACGGTCGACGTCGGCAGGAAGGTGCTGCTGCTCAACGGAGAAGAGATTATACTCCGTCAACACGAAGAGCGCCTTGGAATCTGCAGGGTTGTCTTGAACGAAGACGTGGTTGTCCCCGCGAGGAGCGAGGTGATGGTGACGGCGCGACCAGAAGGCCAGACAGCAGGTTGGGTCCAGAGGCTGCAGGAGTACGACTTCACCTCGGAACATCGTAGAGGGAAGAGCCACGGTAACGCTGACGCCATGTTCCGAACACCCTGTCCAGAAGGGTGCGGCCAGTGCACAACAATGGAGGAGAAGGAGCGGGCCGCAGCAGTCCGAGTAGTCACGGCAGTGCCTGCGGATGGTTGGGATAGCGCAGGCCTGAGGAGGTAGCAGCTGGCGGACGCAGACTTGGGGCGACTCTTGAGGGAAGTGGACGCAGGGACGAGACCAACCTGGGAGGACATCTTACCGAGGAGCGCCACCTACAGGTCGTACTGTGCCTAATGGGACACGTTGAAGACCAGAGAGGGCGTGCTACTCCATGAATGGGAGTCACCCGATGGGAAGACGAAGAGAGAACAGTTGGTACTTCCCCGGAGTAAGGTCCCGGAAGTCTTGGAGGAAGTGCACGCCGGTACTCCAGGAGGACACCTGGGAGCAAACCGAACGATTGACAAACTACGGCAGCACTACTACTGGCTGAGACTCCGAGCAGATGCTGAGAGATGGTGCCGTCGGTGTCACGTGAGCGCGGTGAGTCGCGGCCCCCCGACTATGAGCTGGGGTCGCATGCTGCAGTACAACGTCGGAGCGCCATTCGAACGGATCTCCTTTGACATTGCTGAACCGTTCGCAGTTTCTGACCGAGGCAACCAGTACCTAATGGTGGTCGTGGACTACTTCACCAAGTGGCCGGAGGTGTATGCCATCCCAAACCAAGATGCAAAGACAATTACAGACTGCCTGGTGGAGCAAGTGTTCTGTCGATTTGGTGTGCCGTTAGAGCTACACAGTGACCAGGGTACCAAATTTGAGTCCAACCTAATGAAGGAGGCACTACAAAGGCTTGGGGTGAACAAGACCCGCACGACGGCTCTACATCCCCAGTCAAATGGCATGGTCGAAAGGTACATCAAGACCTCAGAGGAACATCTGAAGAAGGTCGTGACCTGCCATCAGCGAGACTGGGACGTCAAAGTTGCACTGTTGCTGCTGGCCTACCGCTCGTCTACACACGACACAACTGGAATGACGCCAGCCAACTTAATGTTTGGCCGAGAGTTACGCCTCTGTTATGACCTGGCTTTCGGTAGCCCTCCGGAAACGAAGCAGCCGGTGACCGAGTATGTGGAGAACCTGGTGGACCACCTCCACGACATGCACGAGATGGCTCGCCATAATATCCAGAAGGTGAGCGACCGTATGAAGACAAGATATGACAGGCAAGCCAACAGCCAAGGGTTCCGGCAATGTAATCTGGTCTGGTTGTACCGTCCTACGCGGACTAAGGGACGCTGCCCGAAGCTTCAACAGCCATGCCAAGGGCCGTATCGGGTGGTGAAGAGGATAAATGACGTGGTCTACCGCATCCAGAAGGTGCCCAGAGGAAAGATGTTGGTGATACACCTGGATCGTCTAGCCCGCTACGATGGTGCTGTTCAGGACGACCAGCTTTAAGGAGGTAGCAGTGTCACCCAATTAGCGGAAAGCCAGACCAACGACAGCTGAGAAGGGACCAGAAGCATGTGGGCCACACCCACTCATTTATCTCAGTCACTAACTGAGTGGTAGATTAGGGGAGTGTCACTTGTCGCTGGCCGCCTCTTTCCCCTTCCCTGTCCTCTGGAATTTTCGCGGTGATTCGCTGAAACCAGAAACTTCTAGATTGGCTAGCTGACCCTATATAAGCAACACGTCGGGCTGGAAGTCAGTCAGTGTTTGGCGAAGAGCTGTGCGGAGCGCCCAGTGAGGGGACGGACTGCGTACGTGCGTCGGAGGAGTTTACGTAATCACGAGTGCAAGTGGAATTGTAACGGACGAACTGGTGAATCGTAATCGTGTGCATTACGTAATTCTGTGTAATTGGCAAGTGTTTAACTGTAAGTCGGTTGAAATAAAGAACATTTTTGAGTGGTGCAATTGGACTTTTCATTTCAAGAACCCACAAAGTCACTATATATAAACTTTTTCATTATAATTTTAGCATTAATTATAGCTTTTCTATCTTTTATCTCTATAGCTAAACCGGCATATGAAGATCCAGAACATGAATTGTGCTTATTATAACATAATTCTAGATAATTTATTGTGTACAAAGCCCAACCGGATTGTTTTCTTTGAAATTCGTGCATTTTAGTCGATAATTTATTTGTAGATCTTTGAAATTATTGTTCTAAATCTGTAGATATTAATAAAACTTAATTTTTGGGTTAAAAATTTAAATCTTGTATTTGTCCTCTTCTTATAAAACTACAATAAAATCTAATATTAATTTAAGTGATTTTACTAATTACCATATCTTTAACTTTATTAAAAAATTGTTGTGTTTCAACAATATATTCTACATTGCTAATTTCAACTTGTATTCTACTTTTAAATACAGCAGCTTTACTGATAATATTTCTGTTTAGTAAAGTCATAAGCAATGAACTTATCATTAAAGCTTTCCTGAATAATATATTTTTAATATTTTCAATTTAGCTTCTAAAACATTTTGAATGTCATTGTTTTTTAAAACGTTTGGTTTAAAATCATTATTAATAATGTTTTTCTTTATAAGTTTGATTACTTTTGACTTTTTAAGTGTAGAGTATCGCTTAATACCATTAGTACTAACAAATGATTCTTAGTATTTTTCTATCTGTTTTGCGTTTGTGCTTGCAAAAATCAAAATATTTATAAGTTTTAATAAATTTACTTTAATATATTGCTGTAATTTATATATATTCTTGTAATATAAACTTGTAATTTTTTCTAGGTTGAGTTGGTCACTACTTAGCTACTAAAATTTCTGAAGTCATCGGTATACAGCCGAAGGGAGAGAGAGAGATAGAGCAGTAATTCATCGCTCCGCGAGTTTACACGAAGAAACTGGTATCCTAGTTGTTGACCCCTCCACTGCTGAAGACCAACCCTGCTTGTGGTGCCCACCCAGCAAGTACGTCACTCAGTCTGCAAGTAGCACACATTGGGAACGGTGGACTAGCAGCCCTCGACCAACCTGGCCTTCGATTTTCTCGCAAGGTGCGGTATACCAGATTAACGTTCCAAAGTGGACCTGGCAAATTGGAACTTTGAGCCTGGTTGTGTCCTCTGTGTTAAAATTACTAGCTCTTAGTGTTTGCGTGTTCTCTGATCAGCAGCGATTGAGGTAAACTGATTAAGAACTCAAGTAAACAAAAATATTGCGCTATGGAAGTCCTGGCGAAACGTCGCTGAAGACAACAAAGAGCATCACTATCACAAATAATGCTCCTCCTACTGTAAAGACGACGCTATTCCGAGGGGATGAAGTTATAAAGGTTTTATGAAACAAGGGTCTGTGTGAGAACCATCACGTTGGTGAGATGCCCATCAGTCAGACAGGAAACGAAACACGTCCTGTTGTACATGCGGTTGTTGACAGTCATCTTTCTGGCATCAATTATCAATACTCAGCCGTTGAAACTGTACAGAAACCTCCAACCCCTCCGGGAGCACCTGCCAAAATGTTTACATCGCATTTCTCATTGCCAGAAGGACTCCACGATATAAGGGACGAGACAGCAAAGCATATTGTCTTACCTGCGCCAGGAATATAATCAAAAGGAACACTGGAAAAACCTAGAATGGGAGTGGAAGAACCAAAAGAGAAGTAATATCCCTCCTTAGCGTTCTCTATTTTCGAAGAAAATATATGCAAGGAGAGAGAAGGAGAAAGGGAAGAGAGGAATCAATGAAAGTGATACCTCACTGAATTGTTTCCGAAGATATACAGGTATATGATACGATACAGGTTTTATAAACATCCTGCAGATGCAGAAGAAGATAAAACCTACAGTTGTAGAACGGTTATTCAGTTTGGTTAATAACTTACATGAGGAGGAAGTTTTTGGCTTATAGTTCATCCCAAATACCCCGTTCGAACGCAAAAATAGCTAAAGGATGCCTTCGTATCTGTCCTTTACCTTATACAACTTTCATTCGGTACTTCCAATCTGCGTCACCCATTTTTTATTTCAATAAAAAAGAATAATTTAAACCGGATATGAGAGGAAGGTTGAAAAGTGTGTTTCGAGAAATATTATCATATTTTGACACACTATATTTGCCAATGTTAACTTATATTTGTAAGAAGAAGCTCTATTTCACTCAAATTTGCTGTCTAGATTTCAGAGAAAATATATGTTTCGCTGTCTCTGAATCTCCATAATGATATTTTTATAAAAAGGTCCATGCATGTGTATATGTGTGTGCGGGTGTGTGAACAGTTCAACTTGGAAGAAAACATTCGTGAAATACAAAACATTTCTGGCAAGGAAAATATATATCTTAAAACTTCTGGGAATGTCGTCAGAAGACTCTCTATTCTTGATGACTTCTGCATAGCCAGCAGACAATAAGAGCTAGAAAAAGTCTTACTTCAAAAAATGTAGATCTCGTTAAAACACACTTTTCCTAAAATTATTTTGCTATAAAATCTATCATTATCCATACGTTCCTTTTTATTTGTTTTAATTTTCCAATACTTATAGTTTTATTAATTAGGAGGACGTTCGGTGTCGTTTCTCTTGGTCATAAAAATAGAGCCATCATGTAGGTTTTTGATTCAAATCTTGGCTGCCACTTAGGATTTAATTGTTTTCCCACATTTCTTCCACCCATAAGAAAATGGGCAATAAGATAATTGCTGCAAATATTTATCAGGTTTAACATGAGGTAAAGGATATACGTTTGTAAGAGTAGGTCGTAAATGTGCAGAGAAAGTTATGTGAACCCAACATATCAGATTGTTATTTAAATGCGTATTTTGAAATTTCGCTTCCGCTTCTTTTGGATGTAATATAACAATTATGTCATAACAGTTAAGTAGAGGGAGTATTTGGAAGTGGCAAGTGCTATGCCTGTTATAAGCAGTAATAGGGTAGAAAACCATGCGTGCCTCGATAGGCTCATTTCTTATTCAGAAGCATAAAAGCAGATGCAGTATTACAATTTGTTTGGCTTTACCCTTATATTTACGTCACACCTTCGACACCCTTTTCAGTACTTTCTCACAATTTACTTTCCATTTTCCTTCCAGGTTCCAACTCATTTGTAGCTGCGTTTAGTTAGGGAGAAACGTACTGCGTAATTACGAGGCGTATCCGTAAAATAAGTTCTCCATTTTATTTAAGAAAGATTGTTGACTTCAAGGAGAATTATTGGGTGGAATCCTGATTTGAGGAGCTGCAGAGATATTAACTTCAGCAGTTGAGTCGTCATCTTCATCCATTGTTTCCAAATCGGAAAGTTTATTGCTTATAGAGGTTAAGTCTACAATGTATTTAAAATTTATATCCGAAGCCAACGCTATGTTTTTTGCTTGGAGTGAATAAACCACCATTTGAAGTGGAAGGGTGTTCTTGGTTCAGTTCTTCAAACGGGCATTTGTGTACTAACTTGAATGGCTGTAAGACTACACGAGATGTAGTAGCAGTGTCCACAGGATTGATGGAATGTGAACTTGATAAGGTTTGTTCTTGTTGATTAGATTGCATAATCTTGGCAACTAGACAAAAGACAGTCTGCGTCGCAGACAACTGACGTTCTGCTTCTCCAACAAAACATCAATGATTCGAGGAGAGCCAACCAAATGATATTAAATATATAATAAATAATGCGTTTTATGCAACGCACGAAGTTCCTAACACACTTAAAGTTGAGGTTTAATGATAACCTCCATAAGTACAAATTACTTACAGGTTTAGCTGGTTGTGAAATATTACACTTAGCTCTAGGCTCGGTGCAACGCGCCATCGAAATACGTGGAAATGTGCCAAAATTGTGCTTGGGAAGAGTATCCCCTTCTAAAAGAATGCCTCTGATGTATATTTCATGTTCTTAAAAAAATTATTTTTGCAAAATATCGAAACTTTTTCTAAGTCCAAATCGGCGCAAAAGTTAATGAAAGAGGGACAAATTAGCAAAAACGAGGCTTAGAATGTCTTTTCTTTATCAAACGATCACCAAGGATGCATGTTTCACATATATCAAAAAAACTTTTTCGGTCCGAGAGAAGTTGAAGTCCAACTCCCCGCGAACATTTTGAAAGTCCAACCGCGTAGTACATGGGCGAACGACCACTTTCGGAGCCAACTGCTACTTAAAGAGGGACAAATTACCAGAAGCGAACCATGGGATGTGTTTGCCTTATCAAACGAATGCCACTGATGCACGTTTCCCATTTTTCAAAAAAAAAATTTCATTTCGTTCAAAATTTTTCAAAGTCCAACTCAGAGCGAAAAATTTCCAAGTACAGCCGGGAGTTCGTCTCGGAACCATGCCCGAGGGCGGAATTGTCGTCTTGTAGGTCAGGTGCAACGCGCCATCGAAATACGGGGATATTTGCCAAAATTGTGCTTGGGATGAGCTTCCCCTTCTAAAAGAATGCCTCTGATGTATATTTCATGTTCTTAAAAAAATTATTTTTGCAAAATATCGAAACTTTTTCTAAGTCCATATCGGCGCAAAAGGTTAATGAAAGAGGGACAAATTTGGAAAAACGAGGCTTAAGATTTGTTTTCTTTATCAAACGAACACCAATGATGCATGTTTCACATTTATCAAAAAAGCTTTTTTTCGGTCCGAGAAAAGTTAAAAGTCCAGCTCCGAGCGAAAATTTGCTAAGCCCAGCCGCGTAGTACATGGGCGAACTGAGCAAACTGCTACTTAAAGAGGGACAAATTAGCAAAAGCGAACCTTAGGATGTGTTTGCCTTATCAAGCGAATGCCACTGATACATGTTTCACATTTTTCAAAAAAAATTTTCACTTCGATCAAAATTTTTCAAAGTCTAACTCCGAGCGAAAAATTTCTAAGTCCCCCGGGAGTACGTCTCGGAAACATGCCGGCAGTTGAGGCCTCGACGCCCGAGGGCCAGAAAGGAAATCTTCTAGGCTCGGTGCAACGCGCCATCGGAATACGTGGAAATTTACCAAAATTGTTCTTGGGATGAATTTCCCCTTCTAAAAGAATGCCTCTGATGTATATTTCATGATTTTATAAAAATTACTTTTGAAAATATCCAAACTATTTCTAAGTCCAAATCGGCGCAAAAGGTTAATTAAAGAGGGACAAATTAGCAAAAAGGAGGCTTAGGATGTCTTTTCTTTATCAAACGATCACCAAGGATGCATGTTACACATTTATCAAAAAAACTTTTAGGTCCGAGAGAAATTAAAGTCCAACTCCGAGCGAAAATTTTCAAAGTCCAGCCGCGTAGTACATGGGCGAACGACCACTTTCGGAGCAAACTGCTTCTTAAAGAGGGACAAATTAGCAGAAGCGAACCCTGGGATGTGTTTACCTTATCAAACGAATGCCTCTGATGCATGTTTCACATTTTTCAAAAAAAAATTTGTCACTTCGATCAAAATTTTTCAAACTCCAACTCCGAGCCAAAAATTTTCAAGTCCCCCGGGAGTTCGTCTCGGAGCCATGCCGGCAGTTGAGGCCACGCCGCCCGAGGGCCGGAATTGTCGTCTAATAGGTCCGGTGCAACGCGCCATCGAAAAACGGGGAAATTTGGCAAAATTGTTCTTGGGATGCATTTTCCCTTCTAAAAGAATGCCACTGATGTATATTTAATGTTTTTAAAAAAATTACTTTTGCAAAATATCGAAACTATTTCTAAGTCCAAATCGGCGCAAAAGGTTAATGAAAGAGGGACAAATTAGCAAAAACGAGGCTGAAGATTTGTTTTCTTTATCAAACGAACACCACTGATGCATGTTTCACATTTATCAAAAAAGCGTTTTTTCGGTCCGAGAAAAGTTAAAAGTCCAGCTCCGAGCGAAAATTTTCTAAGCCCAGCCGCGTAGTACATGGCGGAACGACCACCTTCGGAGCAAACTACTACTTAAAGAGGGACAAATTAGAAAAAGCGTACCTTAGGATGTGTTTGCCTTATCAAACGAATGCCACTGATGCATGTTTCACATTTTTTAAAAAAACATTTTTTTCACTTCGATCAAAATTTTTCAAAGTCCAACTCCGAGCGAAAAGTTTCCAAGTTCCCGGGAGTTCGTCTCGGAACCATGCCGGCAGTTGAGGCCTCGCCGCTCGAGGGCCAGAAAGGCCGTCTTCTAGGCTCGGTGCAACGCGCCATCGAAATAGAAATCGAATTCGAAATCGAAATCGAAATCGAAATCGAACATGGGCGAACGACCACTTTCCGAGCAAACTGCTTCTTAAAGAGGGACATATTAGCAGAAGCGAACCCTGGGATGTGTTTGCCTTATCAAACGAATGCCACTGATGCATGTTTCACATTTTTAAAAAAAAATTTTCACTTCGATCAAAATTTTTCAAAGTCCAACTCCGAGCCAAAAATTTTTAAGTCCCCCGGAATTCGTCTCGGAGCCATGCCGGCAGTTGAGGCCACGCCGCCCGAGGGCCGGAATTGTCGTCTAATAGGTCCGGTGCAACGCGCCATCGAAAAACGGCGAAATTTGCCAAAATTGTTCTTGGGACGAATTTCCCCTTCTAAAAGGATGCCTCTGATGTATATTTCATGACTTTATAAAAATTACTTTTGCAAAATATCCACACTACTTCCCAGTCCAAATCGGCGCAAAAGCTTAATGAAAGAGGGCCAATTAGCAAAAACGAGGCTTAGGATGTGTTTTCTTTATCAAACGATCACCAAGGATGCATGTTTCACATTTATCAAAAAAACTTTTTTCGGCCTGAGAAAATTTAAAGTGCAACTCCGAGCGAAGATGTTCTAAGCCCAGCCGCGTAGTACATGGGGGAACGACCACTTTCGGAGCAAACTGCTACTTAAAGAGGGACAAATTAGCAGAAGCGAACCATGCGATGTGTTTGCCTTATCAAACGAATGCCACAGATGCACGTTTCCCATTTTTCAAAAAAAAAATTTCATTTCGTTCAAAATTTTTCAAAGTCCAACTCCGAGCGAAAAATTTCCAAGTACAGCCGGGAGTTCGTCTCGGAACCATGCCCGAGGGCGGAATTGTCGTCTTGTAGGTCAGGTGCAACGCGCCATCGAAATACGGGGATAGTTGCCAAAATTGTGCTTGGGATGAGCTTCCCCTTCTAAAAGAATGCCTCTGATGTATATTTCGTGTTCTTAAAAAAATTATTTTTGCAAAATATCGAAACTTTTTCTAAGTCCATATCGGCGCAAAAGGTTAATGAAAGAGGGACAAATTAGGAAAAACGAGGCTTAAGATTTGTTTTCTTTATCAAACGAACACCAATGATGCATGTTTCACATTTATCAAAAAAAGCTTTTTTTCGGTCCGAGAAAAGTTAAAAGTCCAGCTCCGAGCGAAAATTTGCTAAGCCCAGCCGCGTAGTACATGGGGGAACGACCACTTTCGGAGCAAACTGCTACTTAAAGAGGGACAAATTAGCAAAAGCGAACCTTAGGATGTGTTTGCCTTATCAAGCGAATGCCAATGATGCATGTTTCACATTTTCAAAAAAAAAATTTTCACTTCGATCAAAATTTCTCAAAGTTCAACTCCGAGCGAAAAATTTTTAAGTCCCCCGGGAGTTCGTCTCGGAGCCATGCCGGCAGTTGAGGCCACGCCGCCCTAGGGCCGGAATTGTCGTCTTGTAGGTCTGGTGCAACGCGCCATCGAAAAACAGGGAAATTTGCCAAAATTGTTCTTGGGATGAATTTTCCCTTCTAAAAGAATGCCACTGATGTATATTTAATGTTTTGAAAAAATTATTTTTGCAAAATATCGAAACTTTTTCCAAGTCCAAATCGGCGCAAAAGGTTAATGAAAGAGGGACAAATTAGCAAAAGCGAGGCTTAGGATGTGTTTTCTTTATCAAACGATCACCAAGGATGCATGTTTCACATTTATCAAAAAAACTTTTTTCGGCCTGAGAAAATTTAAAGTGCAACACCGAGCGAACATTTTCAAAGTCCAGCCGCGAAGTACATGGGCGAACGACCACTTTCGGAGCAAACTGCTTCTTAAAGATGGACAAATTAGCAGAAGCGAACCCTGGAATGTGTTTGCCTTATCAAACGAATGCCACTGATGCATGTTTCACATTTTTCAAAAAAAAATTTTCACTTCGATTAAAATTTTTCAAAGTCCAACTCCGAGCGAAAAATTTTTAAGTCCCCCGGGAGTTCGTCTCGGAGCCATGCCGGCAGTTGAGGCCGCGCCGCGCGAGGGCCGGAATTGTCGTCCAGTAGGTCTGTTGCAACGTGCCATCGAAAAACGGGGAAATTTGCCAAAATTGTTCTTGGGACGAATTTCCCCTTCTAAAAGAATGCCTCTGATGTATATTTCATGATTTTATAAAAATTACTGTGCAAAATATCCAAACTATTTCTCAGTCCAAATCGGCGCAAAAGGTTAATGAAAGAGGGACAAATTAGCAAAAAGGAGGCTTATGATGTGTTTTCTTTATCAAACGAACACCAATGATGCGTGTTTCACATTTAACAAAAACTGTTTTCTTAGGTACGAACAACTTTTTTCAAAGTCCAACTCCGAGCGAAAAATTTCCAAATCCAGCAGGGAGTTCGTCTGGGAACCCTGCCGACGGGCCGGAATTGTCGTATTGTAGGTCTGGTGCAACGCGCTATTGAAATACGGGGATATTTGTCAAAGTTGTGCTTGGTAAGAGTTTCCCCTTCTAAAAGAATGCGTCTGATGTATATTTCATGTTCTTAAAATACTATTTTTGCAAAATATCGAAACTTTTTCTAAGTCCAAATCGGCGCAAAAGGTTAATGAAAGAGGGACAAATTAGCAAAAACGAGGCTTAGGATTAATTTTCTTTATCAAACGATCACCAAGAATGCATGTTTCACATTTATCAAAAAAACTTTTTTCGGTCCGAGAAAAGTTAAAAGTTAAGCTCCGAGCGAAACTTTACTAAGCCCAGCCGCGTAGTACATGCGGGAACGACCACTTTCGGAGCAAACTGCTACTTAAAGAGGGACAAATTAGCAAAAGCGAACCTTAGGATGTGTTTGCCTTATCAAGCGAATGCCAATGATGCATGTTTCACATTTTCAAAAAAAAGTTTTCACTCCGATCAAAATTTTTCAAAGTTCAACTCCGAGCCAAAAATTTTTAAGTCCCCCGGGAGTTCGTCTCGGAGCCATGCCGGCATTTGAGGCCACGCCGCCCTAGGGCCGGAATTGTCGTCTTGTAGGTCTGGTGCAACGCGCCATCGAAAAACGGGGAAATTTGCCAAAATTGTTCTTGGGATGAATTTTCCCTTCTAAAAGAATGCCACTGATGTATATTTAATGTTTTTAAAAAAATTACTTTTGCAAAATGTCGAAACTTTTTCTAAGTCCAAATCGGCGCAAAAGGTTAATGAAAGAGGGACAAATTAGCAAAAACGAGGCTTAGGATTAGTTTTCTTTATCAAACGATCACCAAGAATGCATGTTTCACATTTATCAAAAAAAACTTTTTTTCGGTCCGAGAAAAGTTAAAAGTTAAGCTCCGAGCGAAACTTTTCTAAGCCCAGCCGCGTAGTACATGAGGGAACGACCACTTTCGGAGCAAACTGATACTTAAAGAGGGACAAATTAGCAAAAGCGAACCTTAGGATGTGTTTGCCTTATCAAGCGAATGCCAATGATGCATGTTTCACATTTTCAAAAAAAAGTTTTCACTTCGATCGAAATTTTTCAAAGTTCAACTCCGAGCGAAAAATTTTTAAGTCCCCCGGGAGTACGTCTCGGAGCCATGCCGGCAGTTGAGGCTACGCCGTTCTAGGGCCGGAATTGTCGTCTTGTAGGTCTGGTGTAACGCGCCATCGAAAAACGGGGAAATTGCCAAAATTGTTCTTGGGATGAATTTTCCCTTCTAAAAGGATGCCTCTGATGTATATTTCATGACTTTATAAAAATTACTTTTGCAAAATATCCACACTACTTCCCAGTCCAAATCGGCGCAAAAGCTTAATGAAAGAGGGCCAATTAGCAAAAACGAGGCTTAGGATGTGTTTTCTTTATCAAACGATCACCAAGGATGCATGTTTCACATTTATCAAAAAAACTTTTTTCGGCCTGAGAAAATTTAAAGTGCAACTCCGAGCGAAGATGTTCTAAGCCCAGCCGCGTAGTACATGGGGGAACGACCACTTTCGGAGCAAACTACTACTTAAAGAGGGACAAATTAGCAGAAGCGAACCATGCGATGTGTTTGCCTTATCAAACGAATGCCACAGATGCACGTTTCCCATTTTTCAAAAAAAAAATTTCATTTCGTTCAAAATTTTTCAAAGTCCAACTCCGAGCGAAAAATTTCCAAGTACAGCCGGGAGTTCGTCTCGGAACCATACCCGAGGGCGGAATTGTCGTCTTGTAGGTCAGGTGCAACGCGCCATCGAAATACGGGGATAGTTGCCAAAATTGTGCTTGGGATGAGCTTCCCCTTCTAAAAGAATGCCTCTGATGTATATTTCGTGTTCTTAAAAAAATTATTTTTGCAAAATATCGAAACTTTTTCTAAGTCCATATCGGCGCAAAAGGTTAATGAAAGAGGGACAAATTAGGAAAAACGAGGCTTAAGATTTGTTTTCTTTATCAAACGAACACCAATGATGCATGTTTCACATTTATCAAAAAAAGCTTTTTTTCGGTCCGAGAAAAGTTAAAAGTCCAGCTCCGAGCGAAAATTTGCTAAGCCCAGCCGCGTAGTACATGGGGGAACGACCACTTTCGGAGCAAACTGCTACTTAAAGAGGGACAAATTAGCAAAAGCGAACCTTAGGATGTGTTTGCCTTATCAAGCGAATGCCAATGATGCATGTTTCACATTTTCAAAAAAAAAATTTTCACTTCGATCAAAATTTCTCAAAGTTCAACTCCGAGCGAAAAATTTTTAAGTCCCCCGGGAGTTCGTCTCGGAGCCATGCCGGCAGTTGAGGCCACGCCGCCCTAGGGCCGGAATTGTCGTCTTGTAGGTCTGGTGCAACGCGCCATCGAAAAACAGGGAAATTTGCCAAAATTGTTCTTGGGATGAATTTTCCCTTCTAAAAGAATGCCACTGATGTATATTTAATGTTTTGAAAAAATTATTTTTGCAAAATATCGAAACTTTTTCCAAGTCCAAATCGGCGCAAAAGGTTAATGAAAGAGGGACAAATTAGCAAAAGCGAGGCTTAGGATGTGTTTTCTTTATCAAACGATCACCAAGGATGCATGTTTCACATTTATCAAAAAAACTTTTTTCGGCCTGAGAAAATTTAAAGTGCAACACCGAGCGAACATTTTCAAAGTCCAGCCGCGAAGTACATGGGCGAACGACCACTTTCGGAGCAAACTGCTTCTTAAAGATGGACAAATTAGCAGAAGCGAACCCTGGAATGTGTTTGCCTTATCAAACGAATGCCACTGATGCATGTTTCACATTTTTCAAAAAAAAATTTTCACTTCGATTAAAATTTTTCAAAGTCCAACTCCGAGCGAAAAATTTTTAAGTCCCCCGGGAGTTCGTCTCGGAGCCATGCCGGCAGTTGAGGCCGCGCCGCGCGAGGGCCGGAATTGTCGTCCAGTAGGTCTGTTGCAACGTGCCATCGAAAAACGGGGAAATTTGCCAAAATTGTTCTTGGGACGAATTTCCCCTTCTAAAAGAATGCCTCTGATGTATATTTCATGATTTTATAAAAATTACTGTGCAAAATATCCAAACTATTTCTCAGTCCAAATCGGCGCAAAAGGTTAATGAAAGAGGGACAAATTAGCAAAAAGGAGGCTTATGATGTGTTTTCTTTATCAAACGAACACCAATGATGCGTGTTTCACATTTAACAAAAACTGTTTTCTTAGGTACGAACAAATTTTTTCAAAGTCCAACTCCGAGCGAAAAATTTCCAAATCCAGCAGGGAGTTCGTCTGGGAACCCTGCCGACGGGCCGGAATTGTCGTATTGTAGGTCTGGTGCAACGCGCTATTGAAATACGGGGATATTTGTCAAAGTTGTGCTTGGTAAGAGTTTCCCCTTCTAAAAGAATGCGTCTGATGTATATTTCATGTTCTTAAAATATTATTTTTGCAAAATATCGAAACTTTTTCCAAGTCCAAATCGGCGCAAAAGGTTAATGAAAGAGGGACAAATTAGCAAAAACGAGGCTTAGGATTAATTTTCTTTATCAAACGATCACCAAGAATGCATGTTTCACATTTATCAAAAAAACTTTTTTCGGTCCGAGAAAAGTTAAAAGTTAAGCTCCGAGCGAAACTTTACTAAGCCCAGCCGCGTAGTACATGCGGGAACGACCACTTTCGGAGCAAACTGCTACTTATAGAGGGACAAATTAGCAATAGCGAACCTTAGGATGTGTTTGCCTTATCAAGCGAATGCCAATGATGCATGTTTCACATTTTCAAAAAAAAGTTTTCACTCCGATCAAAATTTTTCAAAGTTCAACTCCGAGCCAAAAATTTTTAAGTCCCCCGGGAGTTCGTCTCGGAGCCATGCCGGCATTTGAGGCCACGCCGCCCTAGGGCCGGAATTGTCGTCTTGTAGGTCTGGTGCAACGCGCCATCGAAAAACGGGGAAATTTGCCAAAATTGTTCTTGGGATGAATTTTCCCTTCTAAAAGAATGCCACTGATGTATATTTAATGTTTTTAAAAAAATTACTTTTGCAAAATGTCGAAACTTTTTCTAAGTCCAAATCGGCGCAAAAGGTTAATGAAAGAGGGACAAATTAGCAAAAACGAGGCTTAGGATTAGTTTTCTTTATCAAACGATCACCAAGAATGCATGTTTCACATTTATCAAAAAAAACTTTTTTTCGGTCCGAGAAAAGTTAAAAGTTAAGCTCCGAGCGAAACTTTTCTAAGCCCAGCCGCGTAGTACATGGGGGAACGACCACTTTCGGAGCAAACTGATACTTAAAGAGGGACAAATTAGCAAAAGCGAACCTTAGGATGTGTTTCCCTTATCAAGCGAATGCCAATGATGCATGTTTCACATTTTCAAAAAAAAGTTTTCACTTCGATCGAAATTTTTCAAAGTTCAACTCCGAGCGAAAAATTTTTAAGTCCCCCGGGAGTACGTCTCGGAGCCATGCCGGCAGTTGAGGCTACGCCGTTCTAGGGCCGGAATTGTCGTCTTGTAGGTCTGGTGTAACGCGCCATCGAAAAACGGGGAAATTGCCAAAATTGTTCTTGGGATGAATTTTCCCTTCTAAAAGAATGCCACTGATGTATATTTAATGTTTTGAAAAAATTATTTTTGCAAAATATCGAAACTTTTTCCAAGTCCAAATCGGCGCAAAAGGTTAATCAAAGAGGGACAAATTAGCAAAAACGAGGCTGAATATTTGTTTTCTTTATCAAACGAACACCACTGATGCATGTTTCACATTTATCAAAAAAGCGTTTTTTCGGTCCGAGAAAAGTTAAAAGTCCAGCTCCGAGCGAAAATTTTCTAAGCCCAGCCGCGTAGTACATGGGGGAACGACCACCTTCGGAGCAAACTGCTACTTAAAGAGGGACAAATTAGAAAAAGCGTACCTTAGGATGTGTTTGCCTTATCAAACGAATGCCACTGATGCATGTTTCACAATTTTTAAAAAACATTTTTTTCACTTCGATCAAAATTTTTCAAGGTCCAACTCCGAGCGAAAAATTTTTAAGTCCCCCGGGAGTTCGTCTCGGAACCATGCCGGCAGTTGAGGCCTCGACGCCCGAGGGCCAGAAAGGTTCTTCTAGGCTCGGTGCAACGCGCCATCGGAATACGTGGAAATTTGCATAAATTGTTCTTGGGATGAATTTTCCCTTCTAAAAGAATGCCCCTGATGTATATTTAATGTTTTTAAAAAAATTATTTTTGCAAAATATCGAAACTCTTTCTAAGTCCAAATCGGCCCAAAAGGTTAATGAAAGAGGGACAAATTAGCAAAAAAGAGGCTTAGGATTTGTTTTCTTTATCAAACGAACACCAATGCTGCATGTTTCACATTTATCAAAAAAGCGTTTTTTTCGGTCCAAGAAAAGTTAAAATTTCAGCTCCGAGCGAAAATTTTCTAAGCTCAGCCGCGTAGTACATGGGGGAACGACCACTTTCGGAGCAAACTGCTACTTAAAGAGGGACAAATTAGCAAAAGCGAAGCTTAGGATGTGTTTGCCTTATCAAACGAATTCCATTGATGCAAGTTGCACATTTTTCAAAGAACATTTTTTCACTTCGATCAAAATTTATCTTAGTCCAACTCCGACCGAAAAAATTCTAAGTGCAGCCGGGAGTTCGTCTCGGAACCATGCCGGCAGTTGAGGCCTCGCCATCCGAGGGCCGGAAAGGTCGTCTTCTCGACTCCTTGCCACGCGCCTTCGAGAAACGGGGAAATTTGCCAAAATTGTTCTTGGGATGAGTTTCCCTTTCTAAAAGAATGCCTCTGATGTATATTTTATGTTTTTAAAAAAAATTATTTTTGCAGAATATCGAAACTTTTTCTAAGTCCAAATCGGCGCAAAAGGTTAATGAAAGAGGGTCAAGTTAGCAAAAACGAGGCTTAGGATGTGTTTTCTTTATCAAACGAACACCAATGATGCATGCCTCACATTTATCAAAAAAGGCTTTTTTCGGTCCGAAATTTTTTTATTCAAGGTCCAACTCCCAGCGAAAAATTTCCAAGTCCAGCCGGCAGTTCGTCTCGGAACCATGCCGGCAGTTGAGGCCTCGCCGCCCGATGCCCGGAATTGTCGTCTTCTCGACTCGGTGCAACGCGCCATCGAAAAACGGGGAAATTTGCCAAAATTGTTTTTGGGATGAGTTTCCCTTTCTAAAATAATGCCTCTGATGTATATTTCAAATTTGTAAAAAAATTATATTTGCAAAATATCGAAACTTTTTCTAAGTCCACCCGCGGAGTACATGGCGGAACAACCACTTTCGGAGCAAACTGCTACTTAAAGAGGGACAAATTGGAAAAAGCGAAGCTTAGGATGTGTTTGCCTTATCATAAGAATACCATTGATGCATGTATCACATTTTTCAAAAAAACATTTCTTTCAATTAGATCAAAATTTTTCCAAGTCCAGCTCCGACCGAAAAATTTCCAAGTGCAGCCGGGAGTTCGTCTCGGAACCATGCCGGCACTTGAGGCCTGACCGCCCGAGGGCCGGAATTGTCGTTTTGTAGGTCTGCTGCAACGCGGCATCCAAATACTGGGAAATTTGCATGGGCAGAGGAGTTTGAACTGTATATCTGCTCTGGTTGTTGTGCTGTTTACTACAGTATGTCCAGCCCAGACGGCTAGAGAGGAAAGAAGCGCGGAGGACCGTATGTCCACGACAAGAAGTCTAGAGGGGAATGAATGGCAGAGGAGCTTGAACTGTTTTCTGCTGTGGTAGTTGATCTGTTTACTACTGTATGCCCAGGAGATGAAGGCTAGGGGGCAATGAAGAGCAGAAGAGCTGGAACTGTTTACTACTGTGGTAGTTGATCTGCTTTCTACTGTATGTCCACAACAAGAAGGTTAGAGGGCAATGAAGAGCAGAAGAGCTTGAACTGCTTATCTGCTGTGGTAGTTGATCTGTTTACTACTGTATGTCCACAACAAGAAGGCTAGAGGGCAATGAAGGGCCGACAAACTTGAACTCTTTTCTGCTCTGGTAATTGATCTGTTTATACTGTGTGCCCATGACAAGAAGGCTAGAGGGAAATGAATGGCAGAGGAGCTTGAACTGTTTATCTGCTCTGGTAGTTGATCTGTTTACTACTGTATGTCCACAACAAGAAGGCTAGAGGGCAATAAAGAGCAGAAATGCTGGAACTGTTTATCTACAGTGGTAGTTGATCTGTTTACTACTGTATATCCACGACAAGAAGGCTAGAGGGCAATGTAGGGCCGACAAACTTGAACTGTTTTCTGCTCTGGTAATTGATCTGTTTATACTGTATGCCCATGACAAGAAGGCTAGAAGGAAATGAATGGCAGAGGAGCTTGAACTGTTTATCTGCTCTGTTGAACTGTTTACTGGTGTATGTCCACGACAAGATGGCTAGAGGGGAATGAAGTCCAGAAGAGCTTGAACAGTTTATTTGCTCTGGTAGTTAATCTGTTTACTATTGTATACCCACGACAAGAAGACTAGAGGGGAATGAAAGGCAGAAGAGCTTGAACTGTTTATCTGTTATGGTAGTTGAGCTGTTTACTACTGAATGTCCACGACAAGAAGGCTAGAGGGGAAAGAAGGGCAGAGGAGCTTGTACTGTTTATCTGTTCTGGTAGATGACAAGAAGGCTAGAGTGGAAAGGAGGGCAGAGGATCTTGAACGGGTTGTCAGCTCTGGTACTTGATCTGTTTACTACTGTATGTCCATGACAAGAAGGCTAGAGGCTAATGAAGGGCAGAGAAGCTTTAGCAGTTTATCTGTACTACTAGTTGTTCTGTTTACTACTCTATGTCCATTACAGGAAGGCTAGACATAACCGGAATCTAAGGAAAATGACTTTTAATGTGAAAAGAGCAACCTGTGGCATCCATGATATGAATTTACAAATATAGCCTTTATGGTCAAAGTAAATTATATGCGGAAAAGAGGCTTTAGCGTGACACAGCATAAAAAGCGAAAATCAGCATCTCACGCGGTTAGCAAAAAACGAACTTTTTACGCTAAAACAGCGATTTTTACTTAAAACATGCTAATGATAATTCTCAAAGTAAATTGTTTGTGGAAAAGACGTTTTAGTGTGAAAACAGCATTAAAAGCGAAACCAGCTTTTTATGCGAAGATAGTAAAAAAACGAACTTTTTACGCCAAATTATCGCTTTTTACGTAAAGACAAGCTTGGTTTGAGAAACTTCTAGGGGGATGATGATTTTGCGTAAAAGTACATTTTTTGCATAACCGGAATCTATAGAAAATGACTTATTGTGAAGACAGCGACCTGTGACTTCCAGGATACGTCTGTAGCCTATACAGATAGTATTGCTCATTAAACATGCATTTTACAAGAAATGCATTCTTCATGGTCAAAACAAGATTACCGAGGTTAAACGAGACGAAAATGGCATTGTGAAGTGAAAAGACGAACTGTGGTTTATAACGATAGCCTGTTTTGAAAACTAGCTTCTATCGTCAAAAGGAAGGCGGACGAACTAAAAGGTGAACTAAAATATAACTAAACATGCGCTGTTCATTCTCAAAGTAAATTGTTCGCGTCAAAGAACTTTTAGCGTGAAAACAGCATACATAGCGAAAATCAGCTTTTTACGCGAAGATAGCAAAAAACGAACCTTTACGTCACAATAGCTATTTTTACTTAAAACAAGCTAATGGAAATTCTCAAAGTAAATTGTTTGCGGAAAAGAAGTTTTAGCGTGAAAACAGCACAAAGAGCGAAAATCAGCTTTTTACGTGAAGTTAGCAAAAAACGAACTTTTTACGCCAAAAGAGGGATTTTCACTTAAAACAAGCTTTGTTTTAGAAACTTCGAGTGGAATGAGGATTTTGCGTAAATGGACATTATTTGCATAAAAGGAATCTATTTAAAATGACTTTTAATGTGAAAAGAGCGACCTGTGACATCCATGGTATGAATTTACAACAAATATAGCCTTTATGGTCAAAGTAAAATATTTGCGGAAAAGAGGTTTTAGCGAAATTCAGCATCTCACGCGGTTAGCAAATAACGAACTTTTTACGCTAAAACAACGATTTTTACTTAAAACAAATTAATGTTAATTCTCAAAGTAAATTGTTTGTGGAAAAGACGTTTTAGTGTGAAAACAGCATTAAAAGCGAAACCAGCTTTTTATGCGAAGATAGTAAAAAAACGAAGTTTTTACGCCAAATTATCGCCTTTTACGTAAAAACAAGCTTGGTTTGAGAAACTTCTAGGGGAATGATGATTTTGCGTAAAAGCACATTCTTTGCATAACCGGTTTCTATGGAAAATGAGTCAATATGAAAACAGCGACCTGTGACATCCCTGCCGTGAATTTTGCGTAAAAAGACAGTTTTGTTCATTAAAGTTAAATTTCACAACAAATATAGGCGTTATGCTCAAAGCAAGATTGCCGACGTTAAACGAGATGAAAATGACATTGTGAAGTGAAAAAATGAACTTTGGTTTAAAATGATAGCGTATCTTCAAAACTAGCCTTTATCGTCAAAAGGAGGGCGGACGAACTAAAAGGCGAGCTAAAATATAACTTAAGATGCGATGTTAATTCTCAAAGTAAATTGTTCAAGGAAAAGAAGTTTTAGCGTGAAAACAGTATAAAAAGCTTTTACCTGAAGATAGCAAAAATCGAACTTTTTACGCCAAAATAGCGATTTTTATTTAAAACACTCTAATGCTAATTCTCAAAGCAAATTGTTTCCGGAAAGAGTACCAAAAGCGAGAATCAGCATTTTACGTGAAGTTAGTAAAAATCGAACTTTTACGCCAAAATAGCTATTTTTACATAAAACTAGCTAATGGTAATTTTCAAAGTAAATTGTTTGCGGAAACGAAGTTTTAGCGTGAAAACAGAATACAAATCGAAAATCAGCCTTTTACGGGAAGATAGCAAAAAACGAACTTTTTACGCCAAAATATCGATTTTTACTTAAAACAGGCTAATGTTAATTCTCATAGTAAATTATTTGCGGAAAAGAGGTTTTAGCGTGACACAGCATAAAAAGCGAAAATCAGCATCTCACGGGGTTAGCAAAAAACGAACTTTTTACGCCAAAATAGCGATCATTACTCAAAGTAAATATTTTGCGGTAAAGACGTTGTAGTGTGAAAACAGCATTAAAAGCCAAACCAGCTTTTTAGCGAAGATGGTAAAATTAAAGAACTTTTTACGCCAAATTATCGCTTTTTACGTAAAAACAAGCTTGGTTTGAGAAACTTCTAGGGGAATGATGATTTTGCGTAAAAGCACATTCTTTGCATAACCGGTTTCCATGGAAAATGAGTCAATATGAAAACAGCGACCTGTGACATCCCTGCCGTGAATTTTGCGTAAAAAGACAGTTTTGTTCATTAAAGTTAAATTTCACAACAAATATAGGCGTTATGCTCAAAGCAAGATTGCCGACGTTAAACGAGATGAAAATGACATTGTGAAGTGAAAAAATGAACTTTGGTTTAAAATGATAGCGCATCTTCAAAACTAGCCTTTATCGTCAAAAGGAAGGCGGACGAACTAAAAGGCGAGCTAAAATATAACTTAAGATGCGATGTTAATTCTCAAAGTAAATTGTTCAAGGAAAAGAAGTTTTAGCGTGAAAACAGTATAAAAAGCTTTTACCTGAAGATAGCAAAAATCGAACTTTTTACGCCAAAATAGCGATTTTTACTTAAAACACTCTAATGCTAATTCTCAAAGCAAATTGTTTCCGGAAAGAGTACCAAAAGCGAGAATCAGCATTTTACGTGAAGTTAGTAAAAATCGAACTTTTACGCCAAAATAGCTATTTTTACATAAAACTAGCTAATGGTAATTTTCAAAGTAAATTGTTTGCGGAAACGAAGTTTTAGCGTGAAAACAGAATACAAATCGAAAATCAGCCTTTTACGGGAAGATAGCAAAAAACGAACTTTTTACGCCAAAATATCGATTTTTACTTAAAACAGGCTAATGTTAATTCTCATAGTAAATTATTTGCGGAAAAGAGGTTTTAGCGTGACACAGCATAAAAAGCGAAAATCAGCATCTCACGGGGTTAGCAAAAACGAACTTTTTACGCCAAAATAGCGATCTTTACTCAAAGTAAATATTTTGCGGTAAAGACGTTGTAGTGTGAAAACAGCATTAAAAGCGAAACCAGCTTTTTAGCGAAGATGGTAAAATTAAAGAACTTTTTACGCCAAATTATCGCTTTTTACGTAAAAACTAGCTTGGTTTGAGAATAATGATTTTGCGTTAAAGTACATTTTTTGCATAACCGGAATCTATAGAAAATGACTTTTATTGTGAAGACAGTGACCTGTGACTTCCATGATACTACTTTTGCCTATACAGATTGTTTTCTTCATTAAACATTCATTTTACAAGAAATGCATTCTTCATGATCAAAAGAACCTTGCCGAGGTTAAACGAGACGAAAATGACATTGTGAAGTGAAAAAACGAACTGTGGTTAATAACGATAGCGTATTTTGAAAACTAGCCTCTATCGTCAAAAGGAAGGCGGACGAACTAAAAGCTGAGCTAAAATATAACTTAACATGCGATGTTCATTCTCAAAGTAAATTGTTTGCGGAAAAGAACTTTTGCGTGAAAACAGCATAAAGAGCGAAAATCAGCTTCTTACACGAACAAGGCCAAAAACGAACCTTTTACACCAAAATAGCTATCTTTGCTTACAACAAGCTAATGGTAATTCTCAAAGTAAATTGTTTCCGGAAAAGAAGTTTTAGCGTGACATCAGCACAAAAAGCGAAAATCAGCTTTTTACGTGAAGTTAGCAAAAAACGAACTTTTTACGCCAAAAGAGCTATATTTACTTTAAGCAAGCTAATGGTAATTTTCATAGTGAATTGTTTGCGGAAAAGAAGTTTTAGCGTGAAAACAGTATAAAAAGCGATAATCATCTTTTTACGTCAAGATAGCAAAAAACGAACTTTTTACGCCAAAATAGCTATCTTTACTTAAAACAAGCTAATGGTAATTCTCAAAGTAAATTGTTTGCGGAAAAGAGGTTTTAGCGTGAAAAGAACACAAAAAGCGAAAATCAGCATTTTACGTGAAGTTAGTACAAATCGAACTTTTTACGCCAAAATAGCTATTTTTACATAATACTAGCTAATGGTAATTTTCAAAGTAAATTGTTTGCGGAAAAGACGTTTTAGCGTGAAAACAGAATACAAATCGAAAATCAGCTTTTTACGGGAAGATAGCAAAAAACGAACTTTTTACGCCAAAATAGCGATTTTTACTTAAAACAACATAATGTTAATTCTCAAAGTAAATATTTTGCGGAAAAGACGTTTTAGTGTCAAAACAGCATTAAAAGCGAAACCAGCTTTTTAGCGAAGATGGTAAAATTAAAGAACTTTCTACGCCAAATTATCGCTTTTTACGTAAAAACAAGCTTGGTTTGAGAAACTTCGAGGGGAATGATGATTTTGCGTAAAAGTACATTTTTTGCATAACCGGAATCTATAGAAAATGACTTTTATTGTGAAGACAGTGACCTGTGACTTCCATGATACGACTTTTGCCTATACAGATTGTTTTCTTCATTAAACATTCATTTTACAAGAAATGCATTCTTCATGATCAAAAGAACCTTGCCGAGGTTAAACGAGACGAAAATGACATTGTGAAGTGAAAAAACGAACTGTGGTTAATAACGATAGCGTATTTTGAAAACTAGCCTCTATCGTCAAAAGGAAGGCGGACGAACTAAAAGCTGAGCTAAAATATAACTTAACATGCGATGTTCATTCTCAAAGTAAATTGTTCGCGGAAAAGAACTTTTAGCGTGAAAACAGTATACAGAGCGAAAATCAGCTTCTTACACGAACAAGGCCAAAAACGAACCTTTTACACCAAGATAGCTATCTTGGCTTACAACAAGCTAATGGTAATTCTCAAAGTAAATTGTTTCCGGAAAAGAAGTTTTAGCGTGAAATCAGCACAAAAAGCGAAAATCAGCTTTTTACGTGAAGTTAGCAAAACTTTTTACGCCAAAAGAGCTATATTTACTTTAAGCGAGCTAATGGTAATTTTAATAGTGAATTGTTTGCGGAAAAGAAGTTTTAGCGTGAAAACAGTATAAAAAGCGATAATCATCTTTTTACGTCAAGATAGCAAAAAACGAACTTTTTACGCCAAAATAGCTATCTTTACTTAAAACAAGCTAATGGTAATTTTCAAAGTAAATTGTTTGCGGAAAAGAGGTTTTAGCGTGAAAAGAGCACAAAAAGCGAAAATCAGCATTTTACGTGAAGTTAGTACAAATCGAACTTTTTACGCCAAAATAGCTATTTTTACATAATACTGGCTAATGGTAATTTTCAAAGTAAATTGTTTGCGGAAAAGACGTTTTAGCATGAAAACAGAATACAAATCGAAAATCAGCTTTTTACGGGAAGATAGCAAAAAACGAACTTTTTACGCCAAAATAGCGATTTTTACTTAAAACAAGCTAATGTTAATTCTCAAAGTAAATATTTTGCGGAAAAGACGTTTTAGTGTCAAAACAGCATTAAAAGCAAAACCAGCTTTTTAGCGAAGATGGTAAAATTAAAGAACTTCGAGGGGAATGATAATTTTGCGTAAAAGAACATTTTTTGCATAACCGGAATCTATTGAAAATGACTTTTATTTTAAGACAGCGACCTGTGACTTCCATGATACGACTTTTGCCTATACAGATAGTTTTCTTCATTAAACATTTATTTTACAAGAAATGCATTCTTCATGATCAAAAGAAGATTGCCGAGCTTAAACGAGTCGAAAATGACATTGTGAAGTGAAAAAACGAACTGTGGTTAATAACGATAGCGTATTTTGAAAACTAGCCTCTATCGTCAAAAGGAAGGCGGACGAACTAAAAGGTGAGCTATATTATAACTTAACATGCGATGTTCATTCTCAAAGTAAATTGTTCGCGGAAAAGAACTTTTAGCGTGAAAACAGCATAAAAAGCGAAAATCAGCTTTTTATGTGAAGTTAGCAAAAAACGAACTTTTTACGCCAAAAGAGCTATATTTACTTTAAGCAAGCTAATGGTAATTTTCATAGTGAATTGTTTGCGGAAAAGAAG
The DNA here is from genome assembly GCA_030765055.1 of Mantis religiosa. Taxonomy (NCBI): domain Eukaryota; kingdom Metazoa; phylum Arthropoda; class Insecta; order Mantodea; family Mantidae; genus Mantis; species Mantis religiosa. Next base: position 252,632,798 of record CM060948.1, on the reverse strand, counting down.
TTTTAGCGTGAAAACAGTATAAAAAGCGAAAATCATCTTTTTACGTCAAGATAGCAAAAAATGAACTTTTTACGCCAAAATAGCTATCTTTACTTAAAACAACCTAATGGTAATTCTCAAAGTAAACTGTTTGCGGAAAAGAGGTTTTAGCGTGAAAAGAGCACAAAAAGCGAAAATCAGCATTTTACGTGAAGTTAGTACAAATCGAACTTTTTACGCCAAAATAGCTATTTTTACATAATACTAGCTAATGGTAATTTTCAAAGTAAATTGTTTGCGGAAAAGACGTTTTAGCGTGAAAACAGAATACAAATCGAAAATCAGCTTTTTACGGGAAGATAGCAAAAAACGAACTTTTTACGCCAAAATAGCGATTTTTACTTAAAACAAGCTAATGTTAATTCTCAAAGTAGATATTTTGCGGAAAAGACGTTTTAGTGTCAAAACAGCATTAAAAGCAAAACCAGCTTTTTAGCGAAGATGGTAAAATTAAAGAACTTCGAGGGGAATGATAATTTTGCGTAAAAGTACATTTTTTGCATAACCGGAATCTATTGAAAATGACTTTTATTTTAAGACAGCGACCTGTGACTTCCATGATACGACTTTTGCCTATACAGATTGTTTTCTTCATTAAACATTTATTTTACAAGAAATGCATTCTTCATGATCAAAAGAAGATTGCCGAGCTTAAACGAGTCGAAAATGACATTGTGAAGTGAAAAAACGAACTGTGGTTAATAACGATAGCGTATTTTGAAAACTAGCCTCTATCGTCAAAAGGAAGGCGGACGAACTAAAAGGTGAGCTATATTATAACTTAACATGCGATGTTCATTCTCAAAGTAAATTGTTCGCGGTAAAGAACTTTTAGCGTGAAAACAGCATAAAAAGCGAAAATCAGCTTTTTACGTGAAGTTAGCAAAAAACAAACTTTTTACGCCAAAAGAGCTATATTTACTTTAAGCAAGCTAATGGTAATTTTCATAGTGAATTGTTTGCGGAAAAGTTTTAGCGTGAAAACAGTATAAAAAGCGAAAATCATCTTTTTACGTCAAGATAGCAAAAAATGAACTTTTTACGCCAAAATAGCTATCTTTACTTAAAACAAGCTAATGGTAATTCTCAAAGTAAACTGTTTGCGGAAAAGAGGTTTTAGCGTGAAAAGAGCACAAAAAGCGAAAATCAGCATTTTACGTGAAGTTAGTACAAATCGAACTTTTTACGCCAAAATAGCTATTTTTACATAATACTAGCTAATGGTAATTTTCAAAGTAAATTGTTTGCGGAAAAGACGTTTTAGCGTGAAAACAGAATACAAATCGAAAATCAGCTTTTTACGGGAAGAGAGCAAAAAACGAACTTTTTACGCCAAAATAGGGATTTTTACTTAAAACAACCTAATGTTAATTCTCAAAGTAAATATTTTGCGGAAAAGACGTTTTAGTGTGAAAACAGCATTAAAAGCAAAACCAGCTTTTTAGCGAAGATGGTAAAATTAAAGAACTTTTTACGCCAAATTATCGCTTTTTACGTAAAAACAAGCTTGGTTTGAGAAACTTCGAGGGGAATGATAATTTTGCGTAAAAGTACATTTTTTGCATAACCGGAATCTATTGAAAATGACTTTTATTGTGAAGACAGCTACCTGTGACTTCCATGATACGACTTTTGCCTATACAGATTGTTTTCTTCATTAAACATTCATTTTACAAGAAATGCATTCTTCATGATCAAAAGAAAATTGCCGAGCTTAAACGAGTGGAAAATGACATTGTGAAGTGAAAAAACGAACTGTGGTTAATAACGATAGCGTATTTTGAAAACTAGCCTCTATCGTCAAAAGGAAGGCGGACGAACTAAAAGGTGAGCTAAATTATAACTTAACATGCGATGTTCATTCTCAAAGTAAATTGTTCGCGGAAAAGAACTTTTAGCGTGAAAACAGCATAAAAAGCGATTATCAGCTTTTACCTGAAGATAGCAAAAATCGAACTTTTTACGCCAAAATAGCGATTTTTACTTAAAACACACTAACGCTAATTCTCAAAGCAAATTGTTTCCGGAAAAGAGGTTTTAGCGTGAAAAGAGCACAAAGGGTGAAAATCAGCATGTTACGTGAAGTTAGTAAAAATCGAACTTTTACGCCAAAATAGCTATTTTTACATAAAACTAGCTAATGGTAATTTTCAAAGTAAAGTGTTTGCGGAAAAGAAGTTTTAGCGTGACACAGCATAAAAAGCGAAAATCAGCATCTCACGGGGTTAGCAAAAAACGAACTTTAACGCCAAAATAGCGATCTTTACTCAAAGTAAAAATTTTGCGGTAAAGACGTAGTGTGAAAACAGCATTAAAAGCGAAACCAGCTTTTTAGCGAAGATGGTAAAATTAAAGAATTTTTTACACCAAATTATCGCTTTTTACGTAAAACCAAGCTTGGTTTGAGAAACTTCGAGGGGAATGATGATTTTGCGTAAAAGTACATTTTTTGCATAACCGGAATCTATAGAAAATGACTTTTATTGTGAAGACAGTGACCTGTGACTTCAATGATACGACTTTTGCCCATACTGATTGTTTTCTTCATTAAACATTCAATTTACAAGAAATGTATTCTTCATGATCAAAAGAAGATTGCCGAGGTTAAACGAGACCAAAATGACATTGTGAAGTGAAAAAACGAACTGTGGTTAATAACGATAGCGTATTTTGAAAACTAGCCTCTATCGTCAAAAGGAAGGCGGACGAACTAAAAGGTGAGCTAAAATATAACTTAACATACGATGTTCATTCTCAAAGTAAATTGTTCGCGGAAAAGAACTTTTAGCGTGAAAACAGCATACAAAGCGAAAATCAGCTTCTTACGCGAACAAAGCCAAAAACGAACCTTTTACACCAAAATAGCTATCTTTGCTTACAACAAACTAATGGTAATTCTCAAAGTAAATTGTTTCCGGAAAAGAAGTTTTAGCGTGAAATCAGCACAAAAAGCGAAAATCAGCTTTTTTAGGTGAAGTTAGCAAAAAACGAACTTTTTACGCCAAAAGAGCTATATGTAATTTAAGCAATCTAATGGTAATTTTCATAGTGAATTGTTTGCGGAAAAGAAGTTTTAGCGTGAAAACAGTATAAAAAGCGAAAATCATCTTTTTACGTCAACATAGCAAAAAACGAACTTTTTACGCCAAAATAGCTATTTTTACATAATACTAGCTAATGGTAATTTTCAAAGTAAATTGTTTGCGGAAAAGAAGTTTTAGCGTGAAAGCAGAATAGAAATCGAAAATCAGCTTTTTACGGGAAGATAGCAAAAAACGCCAAAAGAGCTATATTTACTTTAAGCAAGCTAATGGTAATTTTCATAGTGAATTGTTTGCGGAAAAGAAGTTTTAGCGTGAAAACAGTATAAAAAGCGAAAATCATCTTTTTACGTCAAAATAGCAAAAAACGAACTTTTTACCCCAAAATAGCGATTTTTACTTAAAACAGGCTAATGTTAATTCTCATAGTAAATTATTTGCGGAAAAGAGGTTTTAGCGTGACACAGCATAAAAAGCGAAAATCAGCATTTCACGGGGTTAGCAAAAAACGAACTTTTACGCCAAAATAGCGATCTTTACTCAAGGTAAATATTTTGCGGTAAAGACGTAGTGTGAAAACAGCATTAAAAGCGAAACCAGCTTTTTAGCGAAGATGGTAAAATTAAAGAATTTTTTACACCAAATTATCGCTTTTTACGTAAAACCAAGCTTGGTTTGAGAAACTTCGAGAGGAATGATGATTTTGCGTAAAAGTACATTTTTGGCATAACCGGAATCTATAGAAAATGACTTTTATTGTGAAGACAGTGACCTCTGACTTCAATGATACGACTTTTGCCCATACTGATTGTTTTCTTCATTAAACATTCAATTTACAAGAAATGTATTCTTCATGATCAAAAGAAGATTGCCGAGGTTAAACGAGACCAAAATGACATTGTGAAGTGAAAAAACGAACTGTGGTTAATAACGATAGCGTATTTTGAAAACTATCCTCTATCGTCAAAAGGAAGGCGGACGAACTAAAAGGTGAGCTAAAATATAACTTAACATGCGATGTTCATTCTCAAAGTAAATTGTTCGCGGAAAAGAACTTTTAGCGTGAAAACAGCATAAAAAGCGAAAATCAGCTTCTTACGCGAACAAAGCCAAAAACGAACCTTTTACACCAAAATAGCTATCTTTGCTTACAACAAACTAATGGTAATTCTCAAAGTAAATTGTTTCCGGAAAAGAAGTTTTAGCGTGAAATCTGCACAAAAAGCGAAAATCAGCTTTTTACGTGAAGTTAGCAAAAAACGAACTTTTTACGCCAAAAGAGCTATATTTACTTTAAGCAATCTAATGGTAATTTTCATAGTGAATTGTTTGCGGAAAAGAAGTTTTAGCGTGAAAACAGTATAAAAAGCGAAAATCATCTTTTTACCTCAACATAGCAAAAAACGAACTTTTTACGCCAAAATAGCTATTTTTACATTAAACTAGCTAATGGTAATTTTCAAAGTAAATTGTTTGCGGAAAAGAAGTTTTAGCCTGAAAGCAGAATAGAAATCGAAAATCAGCTTTTTACGGGAAGATAGCAAAAAACGAACTTTTTACGCCCAAATAGCGATTCTTACTTGAAACAAGCTAATGTTAATTCTCAAAGTAAATATTTTGCGGAAAAGACGTTTTAGTGTGAAAACAACATTAAAAGCAAAACCAGCTTTTTAGCGAAGATGGTAAAATTAATGAATTTTTTACACCAAATTATCGGTTTTTACGTAAAAACAAGCTTGGTTTGAGAAACTTCGAGGGGAATGATGATTTTGCGTAAAAGTACATTTTTTGCATAACCGGAATCTATTGAAAATGACTTTTATTGTGAAGACAGTGACCTGTGACTTCCATGATACGAGTTTTGCCTATACAGATTGTTTTCTTCATTAAACATTCATTTTACAAGAAATGCATTCTTCATGATCAAAAGAAGATTGCCGAGGTTAAACGAGACGAAAATGACATTGTGAAGTGAAAAAACGAACTGTGGTTAATAACGATAGCGTATTTTGAAAACTAGCCTCTATCGTCAAAAGGAAGGCGGACGAACTAAAAGGTGAGCTAAAATATAACTTACCATGCGATGTTCATTCTCAAAGTAAATTGTTCGCGGAAAAGAACTTTTAGCGTGAAAACAGTATACAGAGCGAAAATCAGCTTCTTACACGAACAAGGCCAAAAACGAACCTTTTACACCAAGATAGCTATCTTGGCTTACAACAAGCTAATGGTAATTCTCAAAGTAAATTGTTTCCGGAAAAGAAGTTTTAGCGTGAAATCAGCACAAAAAGCGAAAATCAGCATTTTACGTGAAGTTAGTACAAATCGAACTTTTTACGCCAAAATAGCTATTTTTACATAATACTGGCTAATGGTAATTTTCAAAGTAAATTGTTTGCGGAAAAGACGTTTTAGCATGAAAACAGAATACAAATCGAAAATCAGCTTTTTACGGGAAGATAGCAAAAAACGAACTTTTTACGCCAAAATAGCGATTTTTACTTAAAACAAGCTAATGTTAATTCTCAAAGTAAATATTTTGCGGAAAAGACGTTTTAGTGTCAAAACAGCATTAAAAGCAAAACCAGCTTTTTAGCGAAGATGGTAAAATTAAAGAACTTCGAGGGGAATGATAATTTTGCGTAAAAGAACATTTTTTGCATAACCGGAATCTATTGAAAATGACTTTTATTTTAAGACAGCGACCTGTGACTTCCATGATACGACTTTTGCCTATACAGATAGTTTTCTTCATTAAACATTTATTTTACAAGAAATGCATTCTTCATGATCAAAAGAAGATTGCCGAGCTTAAACGAGTCGAAAATGACATTGTGAAGTGAAAAAACGAACTGTGGTTAATAACGATAGCGTATTTTGAAAACTAGCCTCTATCGTCAAAAGGAAGGCGGACGAACTAAAAGGTGAGCTATATTATAACTTAACATGCGATGTTCATTCTCAAAGTAAATTGTTCGCGGAAAAGAACTTTTAGCGTGAAAACAGCATAAAAAGCGAAAATCAGCTTTTTATGTGAAGTTAGCAAAAAACGAACTTTTTACGCCAAAAGAGCTATATTTACTTTAAGCAAGCTAATGGTAATTTTCATAGTGAATTGTTTGCGGAAAAGAAGTTTTAGCGTGAAAACAGTATAAAAAGCGAAAATCATCTTTTTACGTCAAGATAGCAAAAAATGAACTTTTTACGCCAAAATAGCTATCTTTACTTAAAACAACCTAATGGTAATTCTCAAAGTAAACTGTTTGCGGAAAAGAGGTTTTAGCGTGAAAAGAGCACAAAAAGCGAAAATCAGCATTTTACGTGAAGTTAGTACAAATCGAACTTTTTACGCCAAAATAGCTATTTTTACATAATACTAGCTAATGGTAATTTTCAAAGTAAATTGTTTGCGGAAAAGACGTTTTAGCGTGAAAACAGAATACAAATCGAAAATCAGCTTTTTACGGGAAGATAGCAAAAAACGAACTTTTTACGCCAAAATAGCGATTTTTACTTAAAACAAGCTAATGTTAATTCTCAAAGTAGATATTTTGCGGAAAAGACGTTTTAGTGTCAAAACAGCATTAAAAGCAAAACCAGCTTTTTAGCGAAGATGGTAAAATTAAAGAACTTCGAGGGGAATGATAATTTTGCGTAAAAGTACATTTTTTGCATAACCGGAATCTATTGAAAATGACTTTTATTTTAAGACAGCGACCTGTGACTTCCATGATACGACTTTTGCCTATACAGATTGTTTTCTTCATTAAACATTTATTTTACAAGAAATGCATTCTTCATGATCAAAAGAAGATTGCCGAGCTTAAACGAGTCGAAAATGACATTGTGAAGTGAAAAAACGAACTGTGGTTAATAACGATAGCGTATTTTGAAAACTAGCCTCTATCGTCAAAAGGAAGGCGGACGAACTAAAAGGTGAGCTATATTATAACTTAACATGCGATGTTCATTCTCAAAGTAAATTGTTCGCGGTAAAGAACTTTTAGCGTGAAAACAGCATAAAAAGCGAAAATCAGCTTTTTACGTGAAGTTAGCAAAAAACAAACTTTTTACGCCAAAAGAGCTATATTTACTTTAAGCAAGCTAATGGTAATTTTCATAGTGAATTGTTTGCGGAAAAGTTTTAGCGTGAAAACAGTATAAAAAGCGAAAATCATCTTTTTACGTCAAGATAGCAAAAAATGAACTTTTTACGCCAAAATAGCTATCTTTACTTAAAACAAGCTAATGGTAATTCTCAAAGTAAACTGTTTGCGGAAAAGAGGTTTTAGCGTGAAAAGAGCACAAAAAGCGAAAATCAGCATTTTACGTGAAGTTAGTACAAATCGAACTTTTTACGCCAAAATAGCTATTTTTACATAATACTAGCTAATGGTAATTTTCAAAGTAAATTGTTTGCGGAAAAGACGTTTTAGCGTGAAAACAGAATACAAATCGAAAATCAGCTTTTTACGGGAAGAGAGCAAAAAACGAACTTTTTACGCCAAAATAGGGATTTTTACTTAAAACAACCTAATGTTAATTCTCAAAGTAAATATTTTGCGGAAAAGACGTTTTAGTGTGAAAACAGCATTAAAAGCAAAACCAGCTTTTTAGCGAAGATGGTAAAATTAAAGAACTTTTTACGCCAAATTATCGCTTTTTACGTAAAAACAAGCTTGGTTTGAGAAACTTCGAGGGGAATGATAATTTTGCGTAAAAGTACATTTTTTGCATAACCGGAATCTATTGAAAATGACTTTTATTGTGAAGACAGCTACCTGTGACTTCCATGATACGACTTTTGCCTATACAGATTGTTTTCTTCATTAAACATTCATTTTACAAGAAATGCATTCTTCATGATCAAAAGAAAATTGCCGAGCTTAAACGAGTGGAAAATGACATTGTGAAGTGAAAAAACGAACTGTGGTTAATAACGATAGCGTATTTTGAAAACTAGCCTCTATCGTCAAAAGGAAGGCGGACGAACTAAAAGGTGAGCTAAATTATAACTTAACATGCGATGTTCATTCTCAAAGTAAATTGTTCGCGGAAAAGAACTTTTAGCGTGAAAACAGCATAAAAAGCGATTATCAGCTTTTACCTGAAGATAGCAAAAATCGAACTTTTTACGCCAAAATAGCGATTTTTACTTAAAACACACTAACGCTAATTCTCAAAGCAAATTGTTTCCGGAAAAGAGGTTTTAGCGTGAAAAGAGCACAAAGGGTGAAAATCAGCATGTTACGTGAAGTTAGTAAAAATCGAACTTTTACGCCAAAATAGCTATTTTTACATAAAACTAGCTAATGGTAATTTTCAAAGTAAAGTGTTTGCGGAAAAGAAGTTTTAGCGTGACACAGCATAAAAAGCGAAAATCAGCATCTCACGGGGTTAGCAAAAAACGAACTTTAACGCCAAAATAGCGATCTTTACTCAAAGTAAAAATTTTGCGGTAAAGACGTAGTGTGAAAACAGCATTAAAAGCGAAACCAGCTTTTTAGCGAAGATGGTAAAATTAAAGAATTTTTTACACCAAATTATCGCTTTTTACGTAAAACCAAGCTTGGTTTGAGAAACTTCGAGGGGAATGATGATTTTGCGTAAAAGTACATTTTTTGCATAACCGGAATCTATAGAAAATGACTTTTATTGTGAAGACAGTGACCTGTGACTTCAATGATACGACTTTTGCCCATACTGATTGTTTTCTTCATTAAACATTCAATTTACAAGAAATGTATTCTTCATGATCAAAAGAAGATTGCCGAGGTTAAACGAGACCAAAATGACATTGTGAAGTGAAAAAACGAACTGTGGTTAATAACGATAGCGTATTTTGAAAACTAGCCTCTATCGTCAAAAGGAAGGCGGACGAACTAAAAGGTGAGCTAAAATATAACTTAACATACGATGTTCATTCTCAAAGTAAATTGTTCGCGGAAAAGAACTTTTAGCGTGAAAACAGCATAAAAAGCGAAAATCAGCTTCTTACGCGAACAAAGCCAAAAACGAACCTTTTACACCAAAATAGCTATCTTTGCTTACAACAAACTAATGGTAATTCTCAAAGTAAATTGTTTCCGGAAAAGAAGTTTTAGCGTGAAATCAGCACAAAAAGCGAAAATCAGCTTTTTTAGGTGAAGTTAGCAAAAAACGAACTTTTTACGCCAAAAGAGCTATATGTAATTTAAGCAATCTAATGGTAATTTTCATAGTGAATTGTTTGCGGAAAAGAAGTTTTAGCGTGAAAACAGTATAAAAAGCGAAAATCATCTTTTTACGTCAACATAGCAAAAAACGAACTTTTTACGCCAAAATAGCTATTTTTACATAATACTAGCTAATGGTAATTTTCAAAGTAAATTGTTTGCGGAAAAGAAGTTTTAGCGTGAAAGCAGAATAGAAATCGAAAATCAGCTTTTTACGGGAAGATAGCAAAAAACGCCAAAAGAGCTATATTTACTTTAAGCAAGCTAATGGTAATTTTCATAGTGAATTGTTTGCGGAAAAGAAGTTTTAGCGTGAAAACAGTATAAAAAGCGAAAATCATCTTTTTACGTCAAAATAGCAAAAAACGAACTTTTTACCCCAAAATAGCGATTTTTACTTAAAACAGGCTAATGTTAATTCTCATAGTAAATTATTTGCGGAAAAGAGGTTTTAGCGTGACACAGCATAAAAAGCGAAAATCAGCATTTCACGGGGTTAGCAAAAAACGAACTTTTACGCCAAAATAGCGATCTTTACTCAAGGTAAATATTTTGCGGTAAAGACGTAGTGTGAAAACAGCATTAAAAGCGAAACCAGCTTTTTAGCGAAGATGGTAAAATTAAAGAATTTTTTACACCAAATTATCGCTTTTTACGTAAAACCAAGCTTGGTTTGAGAAACTTCGAGAGGAATGATGATTTTGCGTAAAAGTACATTTTTGGCATAACCGGAATCTATAGAAAATGACTTTTATTGTGAAGACAGTGACCTCTGACTTCAATGATACGACTTTTGCCCATACTGATTGTTTTCTTCATTAAACATTCAATTTACAAGAAATGTATTCTTCATGATCAAAAGAAGATTGCCGAGGTTAAACGAGACCAAAATGACATTGTGAAGTGAAAAAACGAACTGTGGTTAATAACGATAGCGTATTTTGAAAACTATCCTCTATCGTCAAAAGGAAGGCGGACGAACTAAAAGGTGAGCTAAAATATAACTTAACATGCGATGTTCATTCTCAAAGTAAATTGTTCGCGGAAAAGAACTTTTAGCGTGAAAACAGCATAAAAAGCGAAAATCAGCTTCTTACGCGAACAAAGCCAAAAACGAACCTTTTACACCAAAATAGCTATCTTTGCTTACAACAAACTAATGGTAATTCTCAAAGTAAATTGTTTCCGGAAAAGAAGTTTTAGCGTGAAATCTGCACAAAAAGCGAAAATCAGCTTTTTACGTGAAGTTAGCAAAAAACGAACTTTTTACGCCAAAAGAGCTATATTTACTTTAAGCAATCTAATGGTAATTTTCATAGTGAATTGTTTGCGGAAAAGAAGTTTTAGCGTGAAAACAGTATAAAAAGCGAAAATCATCTTTTTACCTCAACATAGCAAAAAACGAACTTTTTACGCCAAAATAGCTATTTTTACATTAAACTAGCTAATGGTAATTTTCAAAGTAAATTGTTTGCGGAAAAGAAGTTTTAGCCTGAAAGCAGAATAGAAATCGAAAATCAGCTTTTTACGGGAAGATAGCAAAAAACGAACTTTTTACGCCCAAATAGCGATTCTTACTTGAAACAAGCTAATGTTAATTCTCAAAGTAAATATTTTGCGGAAAAGACGTTTTAGTGTGAAAACAACATTAAAAGCAAAACCAGCTTTTTAGCGAAGATGGTAAAATTAATGAATTTTTTACACCAAATTATCGGTTTTTACGTAAAAACAAGCTTGGTTTGAGAAACTTCGAGGGGAATGATGATTTTGCGTAAAAGTACATTTTTTGCATAACCGGAATCTATTGAAAATGACTTTTATTGTGAAGACAGTGACCTGTGACTTCCATGATACGAGTTTTGCCTATACAGATTGTTTTCTTCATTAAACATTCATTTTACAAGAAATGCATTCTTCATGATCAAAAGAAGATTGCCGAGGTTAAACGAGACGAAAATGACATTGTGAAGTGAAAAAACGAACTGTGGTTAATAACGATAGCGTATTTTGAAAACTAGCCTCTATCGTCAAAAGGAAGGCGGACGAACTAAAAGGTGAGCTAAAATATAACTTACCATGCGATGTTCATTCTCAAAGTAAATTGTTCGCGGAAAAGAACTTTTAGCGTGAAAACAGTATACAGAGCGAAAATCAGCTTCTTACACGAACAAGGCCAAAAACGAACCTTTTACACCAAGATAGCTATCTTGGCTTACAACAAGCTAATGGTAATTCTCAAAGTAAATTGTTTCCGGAAAAGAAGTTTTAGCGTGAAATCAGCACAAAAAGCGAAAATCAGCTTTTTACGTGAAGTTAGCAAAACTTTTTACGCCAAAAGAGCTATATTTACTTTAAGCGAGCTAATGGTAATTTTAATAGTGAATTGTTTGCGGAAAAGAAGTTTTAGCGTGAAAACAGTATAAAAAGCGATAATCATCTTTTTACGTCAAGATAGCAAAAAACGAACTTTTTACGCCAAAATAGCTATCTTTACTTAAAACAAGCTAATGGTAATTTTCAAAGTAAATTGTTTGCGGAAAAGAGGTTTTAGCGTGAAAAGAGCACAAAAAGCGAAAATCAGCATTTTACGTGAAGTTAGTACAAATCGAACTTTTTACGCCAAAATAGCTATTTTTACATAATACTGGCTAATGGTAATTTTCAAAGTAAATTGTTTGCGGAAAAGACGTTTTAGCATGAAAACAGAATACAAATCGAAAATCAGCTTTTTACGGGAAGATAGCAAAAAACGAACTTTTTACGCCAAAATAGCGATTTTTACTTAAAACAAGCTAATGTTAATTCTCAAAGTAAATATTTTGCGGAAAAGACGTTTTAGTGTCAAAACAGCATTAAAAGCAAAACCAGCTTTTTAGCGAAGATGGTAAAATTAAAGAACTTCGAGGGGAATGATAATTTTGCGTAAAAGAACATTTTTTGCATAACCGGAATCTATTGAAAATGACTTTTATTTTAAGACAGCGACCTGTGACTTCCATGATACGACTTTTGCCTATACAGATAGTTTTCTTCATTAAACATTTATTTTACAAGAAATGCATTCTTCATGATCAAAAGAAGATTGCCGAGCTTAAACGAGTCGAAAATGACATTGTGAAGTGAAAAAACGAACTGTGGTTAATAACGATAGCGTATTTTGAAAACTAGCCTCTATCGTCAAAAGGAAGGCGGACGAACTAAAAGGTGAGCTATATTATAACTTAACATGCGATGTTCATTCTCAAAGTAAATTGTTCGCGGAAAAGAACTTTTAGCGTGAAAACAGCATAAAAAGCGAAAATCAGCTTTTTATGTGAAGTTAGCAAAAAACGAACTTTTTACGCCAAAAGAGCTATATTTACTTTAAGCAAGCTAATGGTAATTTTCATAGTGAATTGTTTGCGGAAAAGAAGTTTTAGCGTGAAAACAGTATAAAAAGCGAAAATCATCTTTTTACGTCAAGATAGCAAAAAATGAACTTTTTACGCCAAAATAGCTATCTTTACTTAAATCAAGCTAATGGTAATTCTCAAAGTAAATTGTTCGCGGAAAAGAACTTTTAGCGTGAAAAGAGCATAAAAAGCGATTATCAGCTTTTACCTGAAGATAGCTTTTTACTTTTTACGCCAAAATAGCGATTTTTACTTAAAATACACTAACGGCTAATTCTCAAAGCAAATTGTTTCCGGAAAAGAGGTTTTAGCGTGAAAAGAGCACAAAGAGTGAAAATCAGCATGTTAAGTGAAGTTAGTAAAAATCGAACTTTTACGCCAAAATAGCTATTTTTACATAAAACTAGCTAATGGTAATTTTCAAAGTAAATTGTTTGCGGAAAAGACGTTTTAGCGTGAAAACAGAATACAAATCGAAAATCACCTTTTTACGGGAAGATAGCAAAAAACGAACTTTTTACGCCAAAATAGCTCTTTACTTACATCAAGCTAATGGTAATTCTCAAAGTAAATTGTTTGCGGAAAAGAGGTTTTAGCGCGAAAAGAGCACAAAGAGTGAAAATCAGTATGTTAAGTGAAGTTAGTAAAAATCGAACTTTTACGCCAAAATAGCTATTTTTACATAAAATTAGCTAATGGTAATTTTCAAAGTAAATTGTTTCCGGAAAAGACGTTTTAGCGTGAAAACAGAATACAAATCGAAAATCAGCTTTTTACGGGAAGATAGCCAAAAACGAACTTTTTACGCCAAATAGCGATTTTTACTTGAAACAAGCTAATGTTAATTCTCAAAGTAAACATTTTGCGGAAAAGACGTTTTAGTGTGAAAACAGCATTAAAAGCAAAACCAGCTTTTTAGCGAAGATGGTAAAATTAAAGAACTTTTTACGCCAAATTATCGCTTTTTACGTAAAAACAAGCTTGGTTTGAGAACCTTCGAGGGGAATGATAATTTTGCGTAAAAGTACATTTTTTGCATAACCGGAATCTATTGAAAATGACTTTTATTGTGAAGACAGTGACCTGTGACTTCCATGATACGACTTTTGCCTATACAGATTGTTTTCTTCATTAAACATTCATTTTACAAGAAATGCATTCTTCATGAGCAAAAGAAGATTGCCGAGGTTAAACGAGACGAAAATGACATTGTGAAGTGAAAAAACGAACTGTGGTTAATAACGATAGCGTATTTTGAAAACTAGCCTCTATCGTCAAAAGGAAGGCGGACGAACTAAAAGGTGAGCTAAAACATAACTTAACATGCCATGTTCATTCTCAAAGTAAATTGTTCGCGGAAAAGAACTTTTAGCGTGAAAACAGCATAAAAAGCGAAAATCAGCTTCTTACGCGAACAAAGCCAAAAACAAACCTTTTACACCAAAATAGCTATCTTTGCTTACAACAAGCTAATGGTAATTCTCAAAGTAAATTGTTTCCGGAAAAGAAGTTTTACCGTGAAATCACCACAAAAAGCGAAAATCAGCTTTTTACGTGAAGTTAGCAAAAAACGAACTTTTTACGCCAAAAGAGCTATATTTACTTTAAGCAATCTAATGGTAATTTTCATAGTGAATTGTTTGCGGAAAAGAAGTTTTAGCGTGAAAACAGTATAAAAAGCGAAAATCATCTTTTTACGTCAAGATAGCAAAAAACGAACTTTTTACGCCAAAATAGCGATTTTTACTTAAAACACACTAACGCTAATTCTCAAAGCAAATTGTTTTAAGAGGTTTTAGCGTGAAAAGAGCACAAAGAGTGAAAATCAGCATGTTACGTTAAGTTAGTAAAAATCGAACTTTTACGCCAAAATAGCTAATTTTATATAAAACTAGCTAATGGTAATTTTCAAAGTAAATTGTTTGCGGAAAAGAAGTTTTAGCGTGAAAGCAGAATAGAGATCGAAAATCAGCTTTTTACGGGAAGATAGCGAAAAACGAACTTTTTACGCCAAAATAGCGATTTTTACTTAAAACAGGCTAATGTTAATTCTGATAGTAAATTATTTGCGGAAAAGAGGTTTTAGTGTGACAGCATAAAAAGCGAAAATCAGCATCTCACGGGGTTGGCAAAAAACGAACTTTTACGCCAAAATAGCGATCTTTACTCAAAGTAAATATTTTGCGGTAAAGACGTAGTGTGAAAACAGCATTAAAAGCGAAACCAGCTTTCTAGCGAAGATGGTAAAATTAAAGAATTTTTTACACCAAATTATCGCTTTTTACGGAAAACCAAGCTTGGTTTGAGAATCTTCGAGGGGAATGATGATTTTGCGTAAAAGTACATTTTTTGCATAACCGGAATCTATTGAAAATGACTTTTATTGTGCAGACAGTGACTTGTGACTTCAATGATACGACTTTTGCCCATACTGATTGTTTTCTTCATTAAACATTCATTTTACAAGAAATGCATTCTTCATGATCAAAAGAAGATTGCCGAGGTTAAACGAGACGAAAATGACATTGTGAAGTGAAAAAACGAACTGTGGTTAATAACGATAGCGTATTTTGAAAACTAGCCTCTATCGTCAAAAGGAAGGCGGACGAACTAAAAGCTGAGCTAAAATATAACTTAACATGCCATGTTCATTCTCAAAGTAAATTGTTCGCGGAAAAGAACTTTTAGCGTGAAAACAGCATAAAAAGCGAAAATCAGCTTCTTACGCGAACAAAGCCAAAAACAAACCTTTTACACCAATATAGCTATCTTTGCTTACAACAAGCTAATGGTAGTTCTCAAAGTAAATTGTTTCCGGAAAAGAAGTTTTACCGTGAAATCAGCACAAAAAGCAAAAATCAGCTTTTTATGTGAAGTTAGCAAAAAACGAACTTTTTACGCCAAAAGAGGTATATTTACTTTAAGCAAGCTAATGGTAATTTTCATAGTGAATTGTTTGCGGAAAAGAAGTTTTAGCGTGAAAACAGTATAAAAAGCGAAAATCATCTTTTTACGTCAAGATAGCAAAAAACGAACTTTTTACGCCAAAATAGCTATCTTTACTTAAAACAAGGTAATAGTAATTCTGAAGGTAAATTGTTTGCGGAAAAGCGGTTTTAGCGTGAAAAGAGCACAAAAAGCGAAAATCAGCATTTTACGTGAAGTTAGTACAAATCGAACTTTTTACGCCAAAATAGCTATTTTTACATAAAACTAGCAAATGGTAATTTTCAAAGTAAATTGTTTGCGGAAAAGACGTTTTAGCGTGAAAACAGAATACAAATCGAAAATCAGCTTTTTACGGGAAGATAGCAAAAACGACCTTTTTACGCCAAAATAGCCATTTTTACTTAAAACACACTAACGCTAATTCTCAAAGCAAATTGTTTCCAGAAAAGAGGTTTTAGCGTGAAAAGAGCACAAAGAGTGAAAATCAGCATTTTACGTGAAGTTAGTACAAATCGAACTTTTACGCCAAAATAGCTATTTTTACATAAAACTAGCTAATGGTAATTTTCAAAGTAAATTGTTTGCGGAAAAGAAGTTTTAGCGTGAATACAGAATAGAAATCGAAAATCAGCTTTTTACGGGAAGATAGCAAAAAACGAACTTTTTACGCCAAAATAGCGATTTTTACTTAAAACAGGTTAATGTTAATTCTCATAGTAAATTATTTGCGGAAAAGAGGTTTTAGCGTGACAGCAGACAAAGCGAAAATCAGCATCTCACGGGGTTGGCAAAAAACGAACTTTTACGCCAAAATAGCGATCTTTACTCAAAGTAAATATTTTGCGGTGAAGATGTAGTGTGAAAACAGCATTAAAAGCGAAACCAGCTTTTTAGCGAAGATGGTAAAATTAAAGAATTTTTTACACCAAATTATAGCTTTTTACGTAAAACCAAGCTTGGTTTGAGAATCTTCGAGGGGAATGATGATTTTGCGTAAAAGTACATTTTTTGCATAACCGGAATCTATAGAAAATGACTTTTATTGTGAAGACAGTGACCTGTGACTTCCATGATACGACTTTTGCCTTTACAGATTGTTTTCTTCATTAAACATTCATTTTACAAGAAATGCATTCTTCATGATCAAAAGAAGATTGCCGAGGTTAAACGAGACGAAAATGACATTGTGAAGTGAAAAAACGAACTGTGGTTTATAACGATAGCGTATTTTGAAAACTAGCCTCTATCGTCAAAAGGAAGGCAGACGAACTAAAAGGTGAACTAAAATATAACTTTACATGCGATGTTCATTCTCAAAGTAAATTGTTC
Organism: Mantis religiosa; assembly: GCA_030765055.1. Classification (NCBI taxonomy): domain Eukaryota; kingdom Metazoa; phylum Arthropoda; class Insecta; order Mantodea; family Mantidae; genus Mantis; species Mantis religiosa. The sequence continues at coordinate 252,615,833 of CM060948.1, read as the reverse complement.
GTGGAAAAGAACTTTTAGCGTGAAAACAGCATAAAAAGCGATTATCAGCTTTTACCTGAAGATAGCTTTTTACTTTTTACGCCAAAATAGCGATTTTTACTTAAAACACACTAACGCTAATTCTCAAAGCAAATTGTTTCCGGAAAAGAGGTTTTAGCGTGAAAAGAGCACAAAGAGTGAAAATCAGCATGTTACGTGAGGTTAGTAAAAATCGAACTTTTACGCCAAAATAGCTATTTTTACATAAAACTAGCTAATGGTAATTTTCAAAGTAAATTGTTTGCGGTAAAGAAGTTTTAGCGTGAAAGAATAGAAATCGAAAATCAGCTTTTTACGGGAAGATAGCAAAAAACGAACTTTTTACGCCAAAATAGCGATTTTTACTTAAAAGTAAACTATTTGCGGAAAAGAGGTTTTAGCGTGACACAGCATAAAAAGCGAAAATCAGCATCTCACGGTGTTGGCAAAAAACGAACTTTTACGCCAAAATAGCGATCTTTACTCAAAGTAAATATTTTGCGGTAAAGACGTAGTGTGAAAACAGCATTAAAAGCGAAACCAGCTTTTTAGCGAAGATGGTAAAATTAAAGAATTTTTTATACCACATTATCGCTTTTTACGTAAAAACAAGCTTGGTTTGAGAAACTTCGAGGGGAATGATGATTTTGCGTAAAAGTACATTTTTTGCATAACCGGAATCTATAGAAAATGACTTTTATTGTGAAGACAGTGACCTGTGACTTCAATGATACGACTTTTGCCTATACTGATTGTTTTCTTCATTAAACATTCATTTTACAAGAAATGCATTCTTCATGATCAAAAGAAGATTGCCGAGGTTAAACGAGACGAAAATGACATTGTGAAGTGAAAAAACGAACTGTGGTTAATAATGATAGCGTATTTTGAAAACTAGCCTCTATCGTCAAAAGGAAGGCGGACGAACTAAAAGGTGAGCTAAAATATAACTTAACATGCGATGTTCATTCTCAAAGTAAATTGTTCGCGGAAAAGAACTTTTAGCGTGAATACAGAATAGAAATCGAAAATCAGCTTTTTACGGGAAGATAGCAAAAAACGAACTTTTTACGCCAAAATAGAGATTTTTACTTAAAACAGGTTAATGTTAATTCTCATAGTAAATTATTTGCGGAAAAGAGGTTTTAGCGTGACAGCAGACAAAGCGAAAATCAGCATCCCACGGGGTTGGCAAAAAACGAACTTTTACGCCAAAATAGCGATCTTTACTCAAAGTAAATATTTTGCGGTAAAGACGTAGTGTGAAAACAGCATTAAAAGCGAAACCAGCTTTTTAGCGAAGATGGTAAAATTAAAGAATTTTTTACACCAAATTATAGCTTTTTACGTAAAACCAAGCTTGGTTTGAGAATCTTCAAGGGGAATGATGATTTTGCGTAAAAGTACATTTTTTGCATAACCGGAATCTATAGAAAATGACTTTTATTGTGAAGACAGTGACTTGTGACTACAATGATACGACTTTTGCCCATACTGATTGTTTTCTTCATTAAACATTCATTTTACAAGAAATGCATTCTTCACGATCAAAAGAAGATTGCCGAGGTTAAACGAGACGAAAATGTCATTGTGAAGTGAAAAAACGAACTGTGGTTAATAACGATAGCGTATTTTGAAAACTAGCCTCTATCGTCAAAAGGAAGGCGGACGAACTAAAAGCTGAGCTAAAATATAACTTAACATGCCATGTTCATTCTCAAAGTAAATTGTTCGCGGAAAAGAACTTTTAGCGTGAAAACAGCATACAAAGCGAAAATCAGCTTCTTACGCGAACAAAGCCAAAAACAAACCTTTTACACCAAAATAGCTATCTTTGCTTACAACAAGCTAATGGTAATTCTCAAAGTAAATTGTTTCCGGAAAAGAAGTTTTACCGTGAAATCAGCACAAAAAGCAAAAATCAGCTTTTTATGTGAAGTTAGCAAAAAACGAACTTTTTACGCCAAAAGAGGTATATTTACTTTAAGCAAGCTAATGGTAATTTTCATAGTGAATTGTTTGCGGAAAAGAAGTTTTAGCGTGAAAACAGTATAAAAAGCGAAAATCATCTTTTTACGTCAAGATAGCAAAAAACGAACTTTTTACGCCAAAATAGCTATCTTTACTTAAAACAAGGTAATGGTAATTCTCAAGGTAAATTGTTTGCGCAAAAGCGGTTTTAGCGTGAAAAGAGCACAAAAAGCGAAAATCAGCATTTTACGTGAAGTTAGTACAAATCGAACTTTTACGCCAAAATAGCTATTTTTACATAAAACTAGCTAATGGTAATTTTCAAAGTAAATTGTTTGCGGAAAAGACGTTTTAGCGTGAAAACAGAATACAAATCGAAAATCAGCTTTTTACGGGAAGATAGCAAAAACGACCTTTTTACGCCAAAATAGCCATTTTTACTTAAAACACACTAACGCTAATTCTCAAAGCAAATTGTTTCCAGAAAAGAGGTTTTAGCGTGAAAAGAGCACAAAGAGTGAAAATCAGCATTTTACGTGAAGTTAGTACAAATCGAACTTTTACGCCAAAATAGCTATTTTTACATAAAACTAGCTAATGGTAATTTTCAAAGTAAATTGTTTGCGGAAAAGAAGTTTTAGCGTGAATACAGAATAGAAATCGAAAATCAGCTTTTTACGGGAAGATAGCAAAAAACGAACTTTTTACGCCAAAATAGCGATTTTTACTTAAAACAGGTTAATGTTAATTCTCATAGTAAATTATTTGCGGAAAAGAGGTTTTAGCGTGACAGCAGACAAACCGAAAATCAGCATCTCACGGGGTTGGCAAAAAACGAACTTTTACGCCAAAATAGCGATCTTTACTCAAAGTAAATATTTTGCGGTAAAGACGTAGTGTGAAAACAGCATTAAAAGCGAAACCAGCTTTTTAGCGAAGATGGTAAAATTAAAGAATTTTTTACACCAAATTATAGCTTTTTACGTAAAACCAAGCTTGGTTTGAGATTCTTCAAGGGGAATGATGATTTTGCGTAAAAGTACATTTTTTGCATAACCGGAATCTATAGAAAATGACTTTTATTGTGAAGACAGTGACTTGTGACTACAATGATACGACTTTTGCCCATACTGATTGTTTTCTTCATTAAACATTCATTTTACAAGAAATGCATTCTTCACGATCAAAAGAAGATTGCCGAGGTTAAACGAGACGAAAATGTCATTGTGAAGTGAAAAAACGAACTGTGGTTAATAACGATAGCGTATTTTGAAAACTAGCCTCTATCGTCAAAAGGAAGGCGGACGAACTAAAAGCTGAGCTAAAATATAACTTAACATGCCATGTTCATTCTCAAAGTAAATTGTTCGCGGAAAAGAACTTTTAGCGTGAAAACAGCATAAAAAGCGAAAATCAGCTTCTTACGCGAACAAAGCCAAAAACGAACCTTTTACACCAAAATAGCTATCTTTGCTTACAACAAGCTAATGGTAATTCTCAAAGTAAATTGTTTCCGGAAAAGAAGTTTTACCGTGAAATCAGCACAAAAAGCGAAAATAAGCTTTTTATGTGAAGTTAGCAAAAAACGAACTTTTTACGCCAAAAGAGGTATATTTACTTTAAACAAGCTAATGGTAATCTTCATAGTGAATTGTTTGCGGAAAAGAAGTTTTAGCGTGAAAACAGTATAAAAAGCTAAAATCATCTTTTTACGTCAAGATAGCAAAAAACGAACTTTTTACGCCAAAATAGCTATCTTTACTTAAAACAAGGTAATGGTAATTCTCAAAGTAAATTGTTTGCGGAAAAGAGGTTTTAGCGTGAAAAGAGCACAAAAAGCGAAAATCAGCATTTTACGTGAAGTTAGTACAAATCGAACTTTTTACGCCAAAATAGCTATTTTTACATAAAACTAGCTAATGGTAATTTTCAAAGTAAATTGTTTGCGGAAAAGACGTTTTAGCGTGAAAACAGAATACAAATCGAAAATCAGCTTTTTACGGGAAGATAGCAAAAACGACCTTTTTACGCCAAAATAGCCATTTTTACTTAAAACACACTAACGCTAATTCTCAAAGCAAATTGTTTCCAGAAAAGAGGTTTTAGCGTGAAAAGAGCACAAAGAGTGAAAATCAGCATTTTACGTGAAGTTAGTACAAATCGAACTTTTACGCCAAAATAGCTATTTTTACATAAAACTAGCTAATGGTAATTTTCAAAGTAAATTGTTTGCGGAAAAGAAGTTTTAGCGTGAATACAGAATAGAAATCGAAAATCAGCTTTTTACGGGAAGATAGCAAAAAACGAACTTTTTACGCCAAAATAGCGATTTTTACTTAAAACAGGCTAATGTTAATTCTCATAGTAAATTATTTGCGGAAAAGAGGTTTTAGCGTGACACAGCATAAAAAGCGAAAATCAGCATCTCAGGGGGTTAGCAAAAAAGGAACTTTTACGCCGAAATAGCGATCTTTACTCAAAGTAAATATTTTGCGGTAAAGACGTAATGTGAAAACAGCATTAAAAGCGAAACCAGCTTTTTAGGGAAGATGGTAAAATTAAAGAATTTTTTACACCAAATTATCGCTTTTTACGTAAAAACAGGCTTGGTTTGAGAAACTTCGAGGGGAATGATGATTTTGCGTAAAAGTACATTTTTTGCATAACCGGAATCTATAGAAAATGACTTTTATTGTGAAGACAGTGACCTGTGACTTCCATGATACGACTTTTGCCTTTACAGATTGTTTTCTTCATTAAACATTCATTTTACAAGAAATGCATTCTTCATGATCAAAAGAAGATTGCCGAGGTTAAACGAGACGAAAATGACATTGTGAAGTGAAAAAACGAACTGTGGTTTATAACGATAGCGTATTTTGAAAACTAGCCTCTATCGTCAAAAGGAAGGCAGACGAACTAAAAGGTGAACTAAAATATAACTTAACATGCGATGTTCATTCTCAAAGTAAATTGTTCGTGGAAAAGAACTTTTAGCGTGAAAACAGCATAAAAAGCGATTATCAGCTTTTACCTGAAGATAGCTTTTTACTTTTTACGCCAAAATAGCGATTTTTACTTAAAACACACTAACGCTAATTCTCAAAGCAAATTGTTTCCGGAAAAGAGGTTTTAGCGTGAAAAGAGCACAAAGAGTGAAAATCAGCATGTTACGTGAGGTTAGTAAAAATCGAACTTTTACGCCAAAATAGCTATTTTTACATAAAACTAGCTAATGGTAATTTTCAAAGTAAATTGTTTGCGGTAAAGAAGTTTTAGCGTGAAAGAATAGAAATCGAAAATCAGCTTTTTACGGGAAGATAGCAAAAAACGAACTTTTTACGCCAAAATAGCGATTTTTACTTAAAAGTAAACTATTTGCGGAAAAGAGGTTTTAGCGTGACACAGCATAAAAAGCGAAAATCAGCATCTCACGGTGTTGGCAAAAAACGAACTTTTACGCCAAAATAGCGATCTTTACTCAAAGTAAATATTTTGCGGTAAAGACGTAGTGTGAAAACAGCATTAAAAGCGAAACCAGCTTTTTAGCGAAGATGGTAAAATTAAAGAATTTTTTACACCACATTATCGCTTTTTACGTAAAAACAAGCTTGGTTTGAGAAACTTCGAGGGGAATGATGATTTTGCGTAAAAGTACATTTTTTGCATAACCGGAATCTATAGAAAATGACTTTTATTGTGAAGACAGTGACCTGTGACTTCAATGATACGACTTTTGCCTATACTGATTGTTTTCTTCATTAAACATTCATTTTACAAGAAATGCATTCTTCATGATCAAAAGAAGATTGCCGAGGTTAAACGAGACGAAAATGACATTGTGAAGTGAAAAAACGAACTGTGGTTAATAATGATAGCGTATTTTGAAAACTAGCCTCTATCGTCAAAAGGAAGGCGGACGAACTAAAAGGTGAGCTAAAATATAACTTAACATGCGATGTTCATTCTCAAAGTAAATTGTTCGCGGAAAAGAACTTTTAGCGTGAAAACAGCATAAAAAGCGATTATCAGCTTTTACCTGAAGATAGCAAAGAACGAACTTTTTACGCCAAAATAGCGATTTTTTACTTAAAACACACTAACGCTAATTCTCAAAGCAAATTGATTCCGGAGAAGAGGTTTTAGCGTGAAAAGAGCACAAAGAGTGAAAATCAGCATGTTACGTGAAGTTAGTAAAAATCGAACTTTTACGCCAAAATAGCTATTTTTACATAAAACTAGCTAATGGTAATTTTCAAAGTAAATTGTTTGCGGAAAACACGTTTTAGCGTGAAAACAGAATACAAATCGAAAATCAGCTTTTTACGGGAAGATAGCAAAAAACGAACTTTTTATGCCAAAATAGCGCTTTTTACTTAAAAGAGGCTAATGTTAATTCTCATAGTAAATTATTTGCGGAAAAGAGGTTTTAGCGTGACACAGCATAAAAGCGAAAATCAGCATTTCACGGGGTTAGCGAAAAACGAACTTTTACGCCAAAATAGCGATCTTTACTCAAAGTAAGTATTTTGCGGTAAAGACGTAGTATGAAAACAGCATTAAAAGCGAAACCAGCATTTTAGCGAAGATGGTAAAATTAAAGAATTTTTTACACCAAATTATCGCTTTTTACGTAAAAACAAGCTTGGTTTGAGAAACTTCGAGGGGAATGATAATTTTGCGTAAAAGTACATTTTTTGCATAACCGGAATCTATAGAAAATGACTTTTATTGTGAAGACAGTGACCTGTGACCTCAATGATACGACTTTTGCCTATACTGATTGTTTTCTTCATTAAACATTCATTTTACAAGAAATGCATTCTTCATGATCAAAAGAAGATTGCCGAGGTTAAACGAGACGAAAATGTCATTGTGAAGTGAACAAACGAACTGTGGTTAATAACGATAGCGTATTTTGAAAACTAGCCTCTATCGTCAAAAGGAAGGCGGACGAACTAAAAGCTGAGCTAAAATATAACTTAACATGCCATGTTCATTCTCAAAGTAAATTGTTCGCGGAAAAGAACTTTTAGCGTGAAAACAGCATACAAAGCGAAAATCAGCTTCTTACGCGAACAAAGCCAAAAACAAACCTTTTACACCAAAATAGCTATCTTTGCTTACAACAAGCTAATGGTAATTCTCAAAGTAAATTGTTTCCGGAAAAGAAGTTTTACCGTGAAATCAGCACAAAAAGCAAAAATCAGCTTTTTATGTGAAGTTAGCAAAAAACAAACTTTTTACGCCAAAAGAGGTATATTTACTTTAAGCAAGCTAATGGTAATTTTCATAGTGAATTGTTTGCGGAAAAGAAGTATAAACAGTAAAACAGTATAAAAAGCGAAAATCATCTTTTTACGTCAAGATAGCAAAAAACGAACTTTTTACGCCAAAATAGCTATCTTTACTTAAAACAAGGTAATGGTAATTCTCAAGGTAAATTGTTTGCGGAAAAGCGGTTTTAGCGTGAAAAGAGCACAAAAAGCGAAAATCAGCATTTTACGTGAAGTTAGTACAAATCGAACTTTTACGCCAAAATAGCTATTTTTACATAAAACTAGCTAATGGTAATTTTCAAAGTAAATTGTTTGCGGAAAAGACGTTTTAGCGTGAAAACAGAATACAAATCGAAAATCAGCTTTTTACGGGAAGATAGCAAAAACGACCTTTTTACGCCAAAATAGCCATTTTTACTTAAAACACACTAACGCTAATTCTCAAAGCAAATTGTTTCCAGAAAAGAGGTTTTAGCGTGAAAAGAGCACAAAGAGTGAAAATCAGCATTTTACGTGAAGTTAGTACAAATCGAACTTTTACGCCAAAATAGCTATTTTTACATAAAACTAGCTAATGGTAATTTTCAAAGTAAATTGTTTGCGGAAAAGAAGTTTTAGCGTGAATACAGAATAGAAATCGAAAATCAGCTTTTTACGGGAAGATAGCAAAAAACGAACTTTTTACGCCAAAATAGCGATTTTTACTTAAAACAGGTTAATGTTAATTCTCATAGTAAATTATTTGCGGAAAAGAGGTTTTAGCGTGACAGCAGACAAACCGAAAATCAGCATCTCACGGGGTTGGCAAAAAACGAACTTTTACGCCAAAATAGCGATCTTTACTCAAAGTAAATATTTTGCGGTAAAGACGTAGTGTGAAAACAGCATTAAAAGCGAAACCAGCTTTTTAGCGAAGATGGTAAAATTAAAGAATTTTTTACACCAAATTATAGCTTTTTACGTAAAACCAAGCTTGGTTTGAGAATCTTCAAGGGGAATGATGATTTTGCGTAAAAGTACATTTTTTGCATAACCGGAATCTATAGAAAATGACTTTTATTGTGAAGACAGTGACTTGTGACTACAATGATACGACTTTTGCCCATACTGATTGTTTTCTTCATTAAACATTCATTTTACAAGAAATGCATTCTTCACGATCAAAAGAAGATTGCCGAGGTTAAACGAGACGAAAATGTCATTGTGAAGTGAAAAAACGAACTGTGGTTAATAACGATAGCGTATTTTGAAAACTAGCCTCTATCGTCAAAAGGAAGGCGGACGAACTAAAAGCTGAGCTAAAATATAACTTAACATGCCATGTTCATTCTCAAAGTAAATTGTTCGCGGAAAAGAACTTTTAGCGTGAAAACAGCATAAAAAGCGAAAATCAGCTTCTTACGCGAACAAAGCCAAAAACGAACCTTTTACACCAAAATAGCTATCTTTGCTTACAACAAGCTAATGGTAATTCTCAAAGTAAATTGTTTCCGGAAAAGAAGTTTTACCGTGAAATCAGCACAAAAAGCGAAAATAAGCTTTTTATGTGAAGTTAGCAAAAAACGAACTTTTTACGGCAAAAGAGGTATATTTACTTTAAACAAGCTAATGGTAATCTTCATAGTGAATTGTTTGCGGAAAAGAAGTTTTAGCGTGAAAACAGTATAAAAAGCTAAAATCATCTTTTTACGTCAAGATAGCAAAAAACGAACTTTTTACGCCAAAATAGCTATCTTTACTTAAAACAAGGTAATGGTAATTCTCAAAGTAAATTGTTTGCGGAAGAGGTTTTAGCGTGAAAAGAGCACAAAAAGCGAAAATCAGCATTTTACGTGAAGTTAGTACAAATCGAACTTTTTACGCCAAAATAGCTATTTTTACATAAAACTAGCTAATGGTAATTTTCAAAGTAAATTGTTTGCGGAAAAGACGTTTTAGCGTGAAAACAGAATACAAATCGAAAATCAGCTTTTTACGGGAAGATAGCAAAAACGACCTTTTTACGCCAAAATAGCCATTTTTACTTAAAACACACTAACGCTAATTCTCAAAGCAAATTGTTTCCAGAAAAGAGGTTTTAGCGTGAAAAGAGCACAAAGAGTGAAAATCAGCATTTTACGTGAAGTTAGTACAAATCGAACTTTTACGCCAAAATAGGTATTTTTACATAAAACTAGCTAATGGTAATTTTCAAAGTAAATTGTTTGCGGAAAAGAAGTTTTAGCGTGAATACAGAATAGAAATCGAAAATCAGCTTTTTACGGGAAGATAGCAAAAAACGAACTTTTTACGCCAAAATAGCGATTTTTACTTAAAACAGGCTAATGTTAATTCTCATAGTAAATTATTTGCGGAAAAGAGGTTTTAGCGTGACACAGCATAAAAAGCGAAAATCAGCATCTCAGGGGGTTAGCAAAAAAGGAACTTTTACGCCGAAATAGCGATCTTTACTCAAAGTAAATATTTTGCGGTAAAGACGTAATGTGAAAACAGCATTAAAAGCGAAACCAGCTTTTTAGGGAAGATGGTAAAATTAAAGAATTTTTTACACCAAATTATCGCTTTTTACGTAAAAACAGGCTTGGTTTGAGAAACTTCGAGGGGAATGATGATTTTGCGTAAAAGTACATTTTTTGCATAACCGGAATCTATAGAAAATGACTTTTATTGTGAAGACAGTGACCTGTGACTTCCATGATACGACTTTTGCCTTTACAGATTGTTTTCTTCATTAAACATTCATTTTACAAGAAATGCATTCTTCATGATCAAAAGAAGATTGCCGAGGTTAAACGAGACGAAAATGACATTGTGAAGTGAAAAAACGAACTGTGGTTTATAACGATAGCGTATTTTGAAAACTAGCCTCTATCGTCAAAAGGAAGGCAGACGAACTAAAAGGTGAACTAAAATATAACTTTACATGCGATGTTCATTCTCAAAGTAAATTGTTCGTGGAAAAGAACTTTTAGCGTGAAAACAGCATAAAAAGCGATTATCAGCTTTTACCTGAAGATAGCTTTTTACTTTTTACGCCAAAATAGCGATTTTTACTTAAAACACACTAACGCTAATTCTCAAAGCAAATTGTTTCCGGAAAAGAGGTTTTAGCGTGAAAAGAGCACAAAGAGTGAAAATCAGCATGTTACGTGAGGTTAGTAAAAATCGAACTTTTACGCCAAAATAGCTATTTTTACATAAAACTAGCTAATGGTAATTTTCAAAGTAAATTGTTTGCGGTAAAGAAGTTTTAGCGTGAAAGAATAGAAATCGAAAATCAGCTTTTTACGGGAAGATAGCAAAAAACGAACTTTTTACGCCAAAATAGCGATTTTTACTTAAAAGTAAACTATTTGCGGAAAAGAGGTTTTAGCGTGACACAGCATAAAAAGCGAAAATCAGCATCTCACGGTGTTGGCAAAAAACGAACTTTTACGCCAAAATAGCGATCTTTACTCAAAGTAAATATTTTGCGGTAAAGACGTAGTGTGAAAACAGCATTAAAAGCGAAACCAGCTTTTTAGCGAAGATGGTAAAATTAAAGAATTTTTTATACCACATTATCGCTTTTTACGTAAAAACAAGCTTGGTTTGAGAAACTTCGAGGGGAATGATGATTTTGCGTAAAAGTACATTTTTTGCATAACCGGAATCTATAGAAAATGACTTTTATTGTGAAGACAGTGACCTGTGACTTCAATGATACGACTTTTGCCTATACTGATTGTTTTCTTCATTAAACATTCATTTTACAAGAAATGCATTCTTCATGATCAAAAGAAGATTGCCGAGGTTAAACGAGACGAAAATGACATTGTGAAGTGAAAAAACGAACTGTGGTTAATAATGATAGCGTATTTTGAAAACTAGCCTCTATCGTCAAAAGGAAGGCGGACGAACTAAAAGGTGAGCTAAAATATAACTTAACATGCGATGTTCATTCTCAAAGTAAATTGTTCGCGGAAAAGAACTTTTAGCGTGAATACAGAATAGAAATCGAAAATCAGCTTTTTACGGGAAGATAGCAAAAAACGAACTTTTTACGCCAAAATAGCGATTTTTACTTAAAACAGGTTAATGTTAATTCTCATAGTAAATTATTTGCGGAAAAGAGGTTTTAGCGTGACAGCAGACAAAGCGAAAATCAGCATCTCACGGGGTTGGCAAAAAACGAACTTTTACGCCAAAATAGCGATCTTTACTCAAAGTAAATATTTTGCGGTAAAGACGTAGTGTGAAAACAGCATTAAAAGCGAAACCAGCTTTTTAGCGAAGATGGTAAAATTAAAGAATTTTTTACACCAAATTATAGCTTTTTCCGTAAAACCAAGCTTGGTTTGAGAATCTTCAAGGGGAATGATGATTTTGCGTAAAAGTACATTTTTTGCATAACCGGAATCTATAGAAAATGACTTTTATTGTGAAGACAGTGACTTGTGACTACAATGATACGACTTTTGCCCATACTGATTGTTTTCTTCATTAAACATTCATTTTACAAGAAATGCATTCTTCACGATCAAAAGAAGATTGCCGAGGTTAAACGAGACGAAAATGTCATTGTGAAGTGAAAAAACGAACTGTGGTTAATAACGATAGCGTATTTTGAAAACTAGCCTCTATCGTCAAAAGGAAGGCGGACGAACTAAAAGCTGAGCTAAAATATAACTTAACATGCCATGCTCATTCTCAAAGTAAATTGTTCGCGGAAAAGAACTTTTAGCGTGAAAACAGCATACAAAGCGAAAATCAGCTTCTTACGCGAACAAAGCCAAAAACAAACCTTTTACACCAAAATATCTATCTTTGCTTACAACAAGCTAATGGTAATTCTCAAAGTAAATTGTTTCCGGAAAAGAAGTTTTACCGTGAAATCAGCACAAAAAGCAAAAATCAGCTTTTTATGTAAAGTTAGCAAAAAACGAACTTTTTACGCCAAAAGAGGTATATTTACTTTAAGCAAGCTAATGGTAATTTTCATAGTGAATTGTTTGCGGAAAAGAAGTTTTAGCGTGAAAACAGTATAAAAAGCGAAAATCATCTTTTTACGTCAAGATAGCAAAAAACGAACTTTTTACGCCAAAATAGCTATCTTTACTTAAAACAAGGTAATGGTAATTCTCAAAGCAAATTGTTTCCAGAAAAGAGGTTTTAGCGTGAAAAGAGCACAAAGAGTGAAAATCAGCATTTTACGTGAAGTTAGTACAAATCGAACTTTTACGCTAAAATAGCTATTTTTACATAAAACTAGCTAATGGTAATTTTCAAAGTAAATTGTTTGCGGAAAAGAAGTTTTAGCGTGAATACAGAATAGAAATCGAAAATCAGCTTTTTACGGGAAGATAGCAAAAAACGAACTTTTTACGCCAAAATAGCGATTTTTACTTAAAACAGGTTAATGTTAATTCTCATAGTAAATTATTTGCGGAAAAGAGGTTTTAGCGTGACAGCAGACAAAGCGAAAATCAGCATCTCACGGGGTTGGCAAAAAACGAACTTTTACGCCAAAATAGCGATCTTTACTCAAAGTAAATATTTTGCGGTAAAGACGTAGTGTGAAAACAGCATTAAAAGCGAAACCAGCTTTTTAGCGAAGATGGTAAAATTAAAGAATTTTTTACACCAAATTATAGCTTTTTACGTAAAACCAAGCTTGGTTTGAGATTCTTCAAGGGGAATGATGATTTTGCGTAAAAGTACATTTTTTGCATAACCGGAATCTATAGAAAATGACTTTTATTGTGAAGACAGTGACTTGTGACTACAATGATACGACTTTTGCCCATACTGATTGTTTTCTTCATTAAACATTCATTTTACAAGAAATGCATTCTTCACGATCAAAAGAAGATTGCCGAGGTTAAACGAGACGAAAATGTCATTGTGAAGTGAAAAAACGAACTGTGGTTAATAACGATAGCGTATTTTGAAAACTAGCCTCTATCGTCAAAAGGAAGGCGGACGAACTAAAAGCTGAGCTAAAATATAACTTAACATGCCATGTTCATTCTCAAAGTAAATTGTTCGCGGAAAAGAACTTTTAGCGTGAAAACAGCATAAAAAGCGAAAATCAGCTTCTTACGCGAACAAAGCCAAAAACGAACCTTTTACACCAAAATAGCTATCTTTGCTTACAACAAGCTAATGGTAATTCTCAAAGTAAATTGTTTCCGGAAAAGAAGTTTTACCGTGAAATCAGCACAAAAAGCGAAAATAAGCTTTTTATGTGAAGTTAGCAAAAAACGAACTTTTTACGCCAAAAGAGGTATATTTACTTTAAACAAGCTAATGGTAATTTTCATAGTGAATTGTTTGCGGAAAAGAAGTTTTAGCGTGAAAACAGTATAAAAAGCTAAAATCATCTTTTTACGTCAAGATAGCAAAAAACGAACTTTTTACGCCAAAATAGCTATCTTTACTTAAAACAAGGTAATGGTAATTCTCAAAGTAAATTGTTTGCGGAAAAGAGGTTTTAGCGTGAAAAGAGCACAAAAAGCGAAAATCAGCATTTTACGTGAAGTTAGTACAAATCGAACTTTTTACGCCAAAATAGCTATTTTTACATAAAACTAGCTAATGGTAATTTTCAAAGTAAATTGTTTGCGGAAAAGACGTTTTAGCGTGAAAACAGAATACAAATCGAAAATCAGCTTTTTACGGGAAGATAGCAAAAACGACCTTTTTACGCCAAAATAGCCATTTTTACTTAAAACACACTAACGCTAATTCTCAAAGCAAATTGTTTCCAGAAAAGAGGTTTTAGCGTGAAAAGAGCACAAAGAGTGAAAATCAGCATTTTACGTGAAGTTAGTACAAATCGAACTTTTACGCCAAAATAGCTATTTTTACATAAAACTAGCTAATGGTAATTTTCAAAGTAAATTGTTTGCGGAAAAGAAGTTTTAGCGTGAATACAGAATAGAAATCGAAAATCAGCTTTTTACGGGAAGATAGCAAAAAACGAACTTTTTACGCCAAAATAGCGATTTTTACTTAAAACAGGCTAATGTTAATTCTCATAGTAAATTATTTGCGGAAAAGAGGTTTTAGCGTGACACAGCATAAAAAGCGAAAATCAGCATCTCAGGGGGTTAGCAAAAAAGGAACTTTTACGCCGAAATAGCGATCTTTACTCAAAGTAAATATTTTGCGGTAAAGACGTAATGTGAAAACAGCATTAAAAGCGAAACCAGCTTTTTAGGGAAGATGGTAAAATTAAAGAATTTTTTACACCAAATTATCGCTTTTTACGTAAAAACAGGCTTGGTTTGAGAAACTTCGAGGGGAATGATGATTTTGCGTAAAAGTACATTTTTTGCATAACCGGAATCTATAGAAAATGACTTTTATTGTGAAGACAGTGACCTGTGACTTCCATGATACGACTTTTGCCTTTACAGATTGTTTTCTTCATTAAACATTCATTTTACAAGAAATGCATTCTTCATGATCAAAAGAAGATTGCCGAGGTTAAACGAGACGAAAATGACATTGTGAAGTGAAAAAACGAACTGTGGTTTATAACGATAGCGTATTTTGAAAACTAGCCTCTATCGTCAAAAGGAAGGCAGACGAACTAAAAGGTGAACTAAAATATAACTTAACATGCGATGTTCATTCTCAAAGTAAATTGTTCGTGGAAAAGAACTTTTAGCGTGAAAACAGCATAAAAAGCGATTATCAGCTTTTACCTGAAGATAGCTTTTTACTTTTTACGCCAAAATAGCGATTTTTACTTAAAACACACTAACGCTAATTCTCAAAGCAAATTGTTTCCGGAAAAGAGGTTTTAGCGTGAAAAGAGCACAAAGAGTGAAAATCAGCATGTTACGTGAGGTTAGTAAAAATCGAACTTTTACGCCAAAATAGCTATTTTTACATAAAACTAGCTAATGGTAATTTTCAAAGTAAATTGTTTGCGGTAAAGAAGTTTTAGCGTGAAAGAATAGAAATCGAAAATCAGCTTTTTACGGGAAGATAGCAAAAAACGAACTTTTTACGCCAAAATAGCGATTTTTACTTAAAAGTAAACTATTTGCGGAAAAGAGGTTTTAGCGTGACACAGCATAAAAAGCGAAAATCAGCATCTCACGGTGTTGGCAAAAAACGAACTTTTACGCCAAAATAGCGATCTTTACTCAAAGTAAATATTTTGCGGTAAAGACGTAGTGTGAAAACAGCATTAAAAGCGAAACCAGCTTTTTAGCGAAGATGGTAAAATTAAAGAATTTTTTACACCACATTATCGCTTTTTACGTAAAAACAAGCTTGGTTTGAGAAACTTCGAGGGGAATGATGATTTTGCGTAAAAGTACATTTTTTGCATAACCGGAATCTATAGAAAATGACTTTTATTGTGAAGACAGTGACCTGTGACTTCAATGATACGACTTTTGCCTATACTGATTGTTTTCTTCATTAAACATTCATTTTACAAGAAATGCATTCTTCATGATCAAAAGAAGATTGCCGAGGTTAAACGAGACGAAAATGACATTGTGAAGTGAAAAAACGAACTGTGGTTAATAATGATAGCGTATTTTGAAAACTAGCCTCTATCGTCAAAAGGAAGGCGGACGAACTAAAAGGTGAGCTAAAATATAACTTAACATGCGATGTTCATTTTCAAAGTAAATTGTTCGCGGAAAAGAACTTTTAGCGTGAAAACAGCATAAAAAGCGATTATCAGCTTTTACCTGAAGATAGCAAAGAACGAACTTTTTACGCCAAAATAGCGATTTTTTACTTAAAACACACTAACGCTAATTCTCAAAGCAAATTGATTCCGGAGAAGAGGTTTTAGCGTGAAAAGAGCACAAAGAGTGAAAATCAGCATGTTACGTGAAGTTAGTAAAAATGGAACTTTTACGCCAAAATAGCTATTTTTACATAAAACTAGCTAATGGTAATTTTCAAAGTAAATTGTTTGCGGAAAACACGTTTTAGCGTGAAAACAGAATACAAATCGAAAATCAGCTTTTTACGGGAAGATAGCAAAAAACGAACTTTTTATGCCAAAATAGCGCTTTTTACTTAAAAGAGGCTAATGTTAATTCTCATAGTAAATTATTTGCGGAAAAGAGGTTTTAGCGTGACACAGCATAAAAAGCGAAAATCAGCATTTCACGGCGTTAGCGAAAAACGAACTTTTACGCCAAAATAGCGATCTTTACTCAAAGTAAGTATTTTGCGGTAAAGACGTAGTATGAAAACAGCATTAAAAGCGAAACCAGCATTTTAGCGAAGATGGTAAAATTAAAGAATTTTTTACACCAAATTATCGCTTTTTACGTAAAAACAAGCTTGGTTTGAGAAACTTCGAGGGGAATGATAATTTTGCGTAAAAGTACATTTTTTGCATAACCGGAATCTATAGAAAATGACTTTTATTGTGAAGACAGTGACCTGTGACCTCAATGATACGACTTTTGCCTATACTGATTGTTTTCTTCATTAAACATTCATTTTACAAGAAATGCATTCTTCATGATCAAAAGAAGATTGCCGAGGTTAAACGAGACGAAAATGTCATTGTGAAGTGAACAAACGAACTGTGGTTAATAACGATAGCGTATTTTGAAAACTAGCCTCTATCGTCAAAAGGAAGGCGGACGAACTAAAAGCTGAGCTAAAATATAACTTAACATGCCATGTTCATTCTCAAAGTAAATTGTTCGCGGAAAAGAACTTTTAGCGTGAAAACAGCATACAAAGCGAAAATCAGCTTCTTACGCGAACAAAGCCAAAAACAAACCTTTTACACCAAAATAGCTATCTTTGCTTACAACAAGCTAATGGTAATTCTCAAAGTAAATTGTTTCCGGAAAAGAAGTTTTACCGTGAAATCAGCACAAAAAGCAAAAATCAGCTTTTTATGTGAAGTTAGCAAAAAACAAACTTTTTACGCCAAAAGAGGTATATTTACTTTAAGCAAGCTAATGGTAATTTTCATAGTGAATTGTTTGCGGAAAAGAAGTATAAACAGTAAAACAGTATAAAAAGCGAAAATCATCTTTTTACGTCAAGATAGCAAAAAACGAACTTTTTACGCCAAAATAGCTATCTTTACTTAAAACAAGGTAATGGTAATTCTCAAGGTAAATTGTTTGCGGAAAAGCGGTTTTAGCGTGAAAAGAGCACAAAAAGCGAAAATCAGCATTTTACGTGAAGTTAGTACAAATCGAACTTTTACGCCAAAATAGCTTTTTTTACATAAAACTAGCTAATGGTAATTTTCAAAGTAAATTGTTTGCGGAAAAGACGTTTTAGCGTGAAAACAGAATACAAATCGAAAATCAGCTTTTTACGGGAAGATAGCAAAAACGACCTTTTTACGCCAAAATAGCCATTTTTACTTAAAACACACTAACGCTAATTCTCAAAGCAAATTGTTTCCAGAAAAGAGGTTTTAGCGTGAAAAGAGCACAAAGAGTGAAAATCAGCATTTTACGTGAAGTTAGTACAAATCGAACTTTTACGCCAAAATAGCTATTTTTACATAAAACTAGCTAATGGTAATTTTCAAAGTAAATTGTTTGCGGAAAAGAAGTTTTAGCGTGAATACAGAATAGAAATCGAAAATCAGCTTTTTACGGGAAGATAGCAAAAAACGAACTTTTTACGCCAAAATAGCGATTTTTACTTAAAACAGGTTAATGTTAATTCTCATAGTAAATTATTTGCGGAAAAGAGGTTTTAGCGTGACAGCAGACAAAGCGAAAATCAGCATCTCACGGGGTTGGCAAAAAACGAACTTTTACGCCAAAATAGCGATCTTTACTCAAAGTAAATATTTTGCGGTAAAGACGTAGTGTGAAAACAGCATTAAAAGCGAAACCAGCTTTTTAGGGAAGATGGTAAAATTAAAGAATTTTTTACACCAAATTATCGCTTTTTACGTAAAAACAGGCTTGGTTTGAGAAACTTCGAGGGGAATGATGATTTTGCGTAAAAGTACATTTTTTGCATAACCGGAATCTATAGAAAATGACTTTTATTGTGAAGACAGTGACCTGTGACTTCCATGATACGACTTTTGCCTTTACAGATTGTTTTCTTCATTAAACATTCATTTTACAAGAAATGCATTCTTCATGATCAAAAGAAGATTGCCGAGGTTAAACGAGACGAAAATGACATTGTGAAGTGAAAAAACGAACTGTGGTTTATAACGATAGCGTATTTTGAAAACTAGCCTCTATCGTCAAAAGGAAGGCAGACGAACTAAAAGGTGAACTAAAATATAACTTAACATGCGATGTTCATTCTCAAAGTAAATTGTTCGTGGAAAAGATCTTTTAGCGTGAAAACAGCATAAAAAGCGATTATCAGCTTTTACCTGAAGATAGCTTTTTACTTTTTACGCCAAAATAGCGATTTTTACTTAAAACACACTAACGCTAATTCTCAAAGCAAATTGTTTCCGGAAAAGAGGTTTTAGCGTGAAAAGAGCACAAAGAGTGAAAATCAGCATGTTACGTGAGGTTAGTAAAAATCGAACTTTTACGCCAAAATAGCTATTTTTACATAAAACTAGCTAATGGTAATTTTCAAAGTAAATTGTTTGCGGTAAAGAAGTTTTAGCGTGAAAACAGAATAGAAATCGAAAATCAGCTTTTTACGGGAAGATAGCAAAAAACGAACTTTTTACGCCAAAATAGCGATTTTTACTTAAAAGTAAACTATTTGCGGAAAAGAGGTTTTAGCGTGACACAGCATAAAAAGCGAAAATCAGCATCTCACGGTGTTGGCAAAAAACGAACTTTTACGCCAAAATAGCGATCTTTACTCAAAGTAAATATTTTGCGGTAAAGACGTAGTGTGAAAACAGCATTAAAAGCGAAACCAGCTTTTTAGCGAAGATGGTAAAATTAAAGAATTTTTTACACCAAATTATCGCTTTTTACGTAAAAACAAGCTTGGTTTGAGAAACTTCGAGGGGAATGATGATTTTGCGTAAAAGTACATTTTTTGCATAACCGGAATCTATAGAAAATGACTTTTATTGTGAAGACAGTGACCTGTGACTTCAATGATACGACTTTTGCCTATACTGATTGTTTTCTTCATTAAACATTCATTTTACAAGAAATGCATTCTTCATGATCAAAAGAAGATTGCCGAGGTTAAACGAGACGAAAATGACATTGTGAAGTGAAAAAACGAACTGTGGTTAATAATGATAGCGTATTTTGAAAACTAGCCTCTATCGTCAAAAGGAAGGCGGACGAACTAAAAGGTGAGCTAAAATATAACTTAACATGCGATGTTCATTCTCAAAGTAAATTGTTCGCGGAAAAGAACTTTTAGCGTGAAAACAGCATAAAAAGCGATTATCAGCTTTTACCTGAAGATAGCAAAGAACGAACTTTTTACGCCAAAATAGCGATTTTTTACTTAAAACACACTAACGCTAATTCTCAAAGCAAATTGATTCCGGAGAAGAGGTTTTAGCGTGAAAAGAGCACAAAGAGTGAAAATCAGCATGTTACGTGAAGTTAGTAAAAATCGAACTTTTACGCCAAAATAGCTATTTTTACATAAAACTAGCTAATGGTAATTTTCAAAGTAAATTGTTTGCGGAAAACACGTTTTAGCGTGAAAACAGAATACAAATCGAAAATCAGCTTTTTACGGGAAGATAGCAAAAAACGAACTTTTTATGCCAAAATAGCGCTTTTTACTTAAAAGAGGCTAATGTTAATTCTCATAGTAAATTATTTGCGGAAAAGAGGTTTTAGCGTGACACAGCATAAAAAGCGAAAATCAGCATTTCACGGGGTTAGCGAAAAACGAACTTTTACGCCAAAATAGCGATCTTTACTCAAAGTAAGTATTTTGCGGTAAAGACGTAGTGTGAAAACAGCATTAAAAGCGAAACCAGCATTTTAGCGAAGATGGTAAAATTAAAGAATTTTTTACACCAAATTATCGCTTTTTACGTAAAAACAAGCTTGGTTTGAGAAACTTCGAGGGGAATGATAATTTTGCGTAAAAGTACATTTTTTGCATAACCGGAATCTATAGAAAATGACTTTTATTGTGAAGACAGTGACCTGTGACCTCAATGATACGACTTTTGCCTATACTGATTGTTTTCTTCATTAAACATTCATTTTACAAGAAATGCATTCTTCATGATCAAAAGAAGATTGCCGAGGTTAAACGAGACGAAAATGTCATTGTGAAGTGAACAAACGAACTGTGGTTAATAACGATAGCGTATTTTGAAAACTAGCCTCTATCGTCAAAAGGAAGGCGGACGAACTAAAAGCTGAACTAAAATATAACTTAACATGCGATGTTCATTCTCAAAGTAAATTGTTCGCGAAAAAGAACTTAGCGTGAAATCAGCACAAAAAGGGAAAATCAGCTTTTTACGTCAAGATAGCAAAAAACGAACTTTTTACGCCAAAATAGCTATCTTTACTTAAAACAAGCTAATGGTAATTCTCAAAGTAAATTGTTTGCGGAAAAGAACTATTAGCGTGAACACAGCATAAAAAGCGAAAATCAGCTTCTTACGCGAACAAAGCCAAAAACGAACCTTTTACACCAAAATAGCTATCTTTGCTTACAACAAGCTAATGGTAATTCTCAAAGTACATTGTTTCCGGAAAAGAAGTTTTAGCGTGAAATCAGCACAAAAAGTGAAAATCAGCTTTTACGTGAAGTTAGCAAAAAACGAACTTTTTACGCCAAAAGAGCTATATTTACTTTAAGCAAGCTAATGGTAATTTTCATAGTGAATTGTTTGCGGAAAAGAAGTTTTAGCGTGAAAAGAGTATAAAAAGCGAAAATCATCTTTTTACGTCAAGATAGCAAAAAACGAACTTTTTACGCCAAAAGAGCGATTTTTACTTAAAACAACCTTTGTTTTAGAAACTTCGAGTGGAATGAGGATTTTGTGTAAATGGACATTATTTGCATAAAAGGAATCTATGGAAAATGAATTTTCATGTGAAAAGAGCGACCTGTGACAACCTTGATATAAGTTACATAAATATAGCCTTTATGGTCAAAGTAAAATAGTTGCGGAAAAGAGGTTTTAGCGTGACACAGCATAAAAAGCGAAAATCAGCATCTCACGCGATTAGCAAAGCGAACTTTTTACGCTAAAACAGCGATTTTTACTTAAAACAAGCTAATGTTAATTCTCAAAGTAAATTGTTCGCGGAAAAGAACTTTTAGCGTAAAAACAGCATAAAAAGCGAAAATCAGCTTTTTACGTGAACTTAGCAAAAAACGAACTTTTTACGCCAAAATAGCTATTTTTACTTAAAGCAAGCTAATGGTAATTTTCAAACTAGTTGTTTGCGGAAAAGCAGTTTTAGCGTGAAAACAGTATAAAAAGCGAGAATATGCATTTTACGTCAAGATAGCAAAAAACGAACATTTTACGCCAAAATAGCGATTTTTACTTAAAACAAGCTTTGTTTTAGAAACGTCTAGTGGAATGAGGATTTTGCGTAAAACCACATACTTTGCCTAACCGGTATCTATGGAAAATGAGTGAATGTGAAAACAGCGACCTGTGACATCCCTGATATGAATTTTGCGTAAAGACTGTATTGTTCATTAAACATGCATTTAACAAGAAATGCATTCGTCATGGTCAAAAGAAGATTGCGGAGGTTAAACGAGACGGAAATGACATTGTGAGGTGAAAAAAATGAACTTTGGTTTAAAACGATAGCGTATCTTCAAAACTAGCCCCGATCTTTAAAAGGAAAGCGGACGAACTAAAAGGCGCGCTAAAATATATCTTAAAATGCCATGTTAATTCTCAAAGTAAATTGTTCGGGGAAAACAAGTTCCGGCGTGACAACTGCATAAAAAGCGAAAACGATCTTTTTACGCGAAGATAGCAAAAAACGAACTTTTTACGCCAAAATAGCGTTTTACTTAAAACAGGCTTTGTTTTAGAAACTTCGAGTGGAATGAGGATTTTGCGTAAAAGCAGATTCTTAGCATAACCGGTTTCTATGGAAAGAGTCAATATGAAAACAGCGACCTGTGACATCCCTGCCGTGAATTTTGCGTATAAAGACAGTTTTGTTCATTAAAATTAAATTTTACAACAAATATAGGCGATATGGTCAAACAAGTTTGCCGAGGTTAAACGAGATGAAAATGACATTGTGAAGTGAAAAAATGAACCTTTGTTTAAAACGATAGCGTATCTTCAAAACTAGGCTTTATCGTCAAAAGGAAGGCGGACGAACTAAAAGGCGAGCTAAAATATAACTTAACATGCGACGTTAATTCTCAAAGTAAATTGTTCACGGAAAGAAGTTTTAGCGTGAAAACAGCATAAAAAGCCGAAAATCAGCTTTTTACCTCAAGATAGCAAAAAACGAAATTTTTACGCTAAAATAGCGATTTTTACGCAGCCGGGAGTTCGTCTCGCAACCATGCCGGTAGTTGAGGCCTCGCCATCCGAGGGCCGGAAGGGTCGTCTTCTCGACTCGGTGCCACGCGCCATCGAAAAACGTGGAAATTTGCCAAAATTGTTCTTGGGATGAGTTTCCCTTTCTAAAAGAATGCATCTAATGTATATTTTATGTTTTTAAAAAAGTTATTTTTGCAAAATATCGAACCTTTTTCTAAGTCCAAATCGGCGCAAAGATTAATGAAAGAGGGCCAAGTTAGCAAAAACGAGGCTTAGGATGTGTTTTGATTATCAAACGAACACCAATGTTGCATGTTTCAAATTTATCAAAGAATGCTTTTTTCGGTGCGAAAATTTTTTTTCAAGGTCCAACTCCGAGCGAAAAATTTCCAAGTCCAGGAGGCAGTTCGTCTCGGAACCCTGCCGGCAGTTGAGCCCTCAGCGCCCGAGGCCCGGAGTTGTCTTGTAGGTCCGGTGCAACTCGCCATCGAAATACGGGGATATTTGCCAAATTGTGCTTGGGATGAGTTTCCCTTTCTAAAAGAATGCCTCTGATGTATACTTCATGTTTTTTAAAAAATTAATTATGCAAAATATCGAAACTTTTTCTAAGTCCAGCCGCGAAGTACATGGGGGAACGACCACTTTCGTAGCAAACTGCTACTTAAAGAGGGACAAATTAGCAAATGCGAAGCTTAGGATGTGTTTGCCTTATCAAACGAATACCATTGATGCATGTTTCACATCTTTCAAAGAACATTTTTTCACTTCGATCAAAGTTTACCTTAGTCCAGCTCCGACCGAAAAAATTCTAAGTCCAGGCGGGGGTTCGTCTCGGAACAATGCCGGCAGTTGAGGCCTCGCCGCCCGAGGGCCGGAAAGGTCGTCTTCTCGACTCGGTGCAACAAGCCATCGAAAAACGGAAAAATTTGCCAAAATTGTTTTTGAGATGAGTTTCCCTTTCTAAAATAATGCCTCTGATGTATATGTCATGTTTTTAAAAAAATTATATTTGCAAAATATCGAAACTTTTTCTAAGTCCAGCCGCGGAGTACATGGGGAACGACCACTTTCGGAGCAAACTGCTACTAAAAGAGGGACAAATTAGCAAAAGAGAAGCTTAGGATGTGTTTGCCTTAGATTGCCTCTGCTATTTACTGCCTAAACTGTATGATAATAGTTATAAGTTGTACTTAAATGAGTATGTTAAAGTTCGAATAAGGGGGGGAGGATGAGGAGGAGGAGAAGGAGAAGAAGAATAAGATGAAGTAACGTGAAAACAAATCCCAAAATTTGTTCAGTTTGTAGCAGTGCATATTCTCCGAGCTAAATGGTTGGTCTAATTGGCGCCAATCTGTTGCCGCCAGAAACATTTAAATATTGCGAAAGTATATTCTAAAAAAGGGGAAAGAGCTTTTTATCATTTGGGGCTCGTAGCAAAGATTGTATGGGATCGGATTAGTGGGTTTTTTGGGCCCGTCGACAAATCGAAATCGAAATCGAATTCGAAATCGAATTCGAAATCGAAATCGAATTCGAAATCGGAAATCGAAATCGAAATCAAAATCAAAATATCGAAATCGAATTCGATATCGAAATCGAAATCGAATCGAAATCAAAATCAAAATCGCCATCGAAATTGAAATCGAAATCGGAAATCGAAATCGAAATTGGAAATCGAAATCGAAATCGAAATATCGAAATCGAAATTGAATTCGAAATCGAAAAATCGAAATCGGAAATATAAATCGAAATCGAAATATCGAAATCGAATCGGAATCGAAATCGAATCTAAATCGAAATCGTCATCGAAATCGAAATCGGAAATCGAAATCGAAATCGACATCGAAATCGAAATAGAAATCGAAATAAAAATCGAAATCGAAATCGAAATAGAATTCGAAATCGAATTCGTAATCGAAATCGAAATCGATAATTGAAATCGAAATATTGAAATCGAAATCGAATTCGAAATCGAAATCGAATCAAAATTGAAATCGAAATCGCCATTGAAATCGAAATCGAAATCGGAAATCGTTATCGAAATCGAAATCGAAATAAAAATCGCAATCGAAATCTAAATCGGAAATCAAAATCGAAATCGAATCGAAATCGCAATCGAAATCGAAATTACGAATGCCACTGATGCATGTTTTACATTTTTTTAAAAAACATTTTTTTCACTTCGATCAAAATTTTTCAAAGTCCAACTCCGAGCGAAAAATTTCCAAGTTCCCCGGGAGTTCGTCCGGAACCATGCCGGCAGTTGAGGCCTCGCCGCTCGAGGGCCAGAAAGGCCGTCTTCTAGGCTCGGTGCAACGCGCCATCGAAATCGAAATCGAAATAAAAATCGAAATCGAAAATCGGAAATCGAAATCGAAATATCGAAATCGAAATCGAATCCAAATCGAAATCGAAATGGCAATCGAATTCGAAATCTAAATCGAAATCGAAATGATATCGAAATCGAAATCAGAAATCGACATCGAATTCGAAATCGAAATATCGAAATCGAAATCGAAATAGGTCTGGTGCAACGCCCTATTGAAATACGGGGATATTTGCCAAAGTTGTGCTTGGTGAGAGTTTCCCCTTCTAAAAGAATGCGTCTGATGTATATTTCATGTTCTTAAAAAATTATTTTTACGAATGCCACTGATGCATGTTTCACATTTTTTAAAAAAACATTTTTTTCACTTCGATCAAAATTTTTCAAAGTCCAACTCCGAGCGAAAAATTGCCAAGTTCCCCGGGAGTTCGTCTCGGAACCATGCCGGCAGTTGAGGCCTCGCCGCTAGAGGGCCAGAAAGGCCGTCTTCTATGCTCGGTGCAACGCGCCATCGAAATCGAAATCGAAATAGATATAGAAATCGAAATCGAAATAAAATTCGAAACGAAATTGAAAGCGAAATCGAAATCGAATTCGACATCGAATTCGAAATCGGAAATCGAAATCGAAATTGAATTCGAAATCGAAATCTAAATCGAAATCGAATCGAAATCGAAATCGAAATTACGAATGCCACTGATGCATGTTTCCCATTTTTTAAAAAAACATTTTTTTCACTTCGATCAAAATTTTTCAAAAGTGCAACTCCGAGCGAAAAAGTTCCAAGTTCCCCGGGAGTTCGTCTCGGAACCATGCCGGCAGTTGAGGCCTCGCCGCTCGAGGGCCAGAAAGGCCGCCTTCTAGGCTCGGTGCAATTGGCCATCGAAATCGAAATCGAATCGAAATCGAAATCGCAATCGAAATCGAAATCGAAATCGATTTATCAAACGATCACCAAGGATGCATGTTTCACATTTATCAAAAAAACTTTTTTCGGTCTGAGAAAATTTAAAGTGAACTCCGAGCGAACATTTTCTAAGTCCAGCCGCGAAGTACATGGGCGAACGACCACTTTCGCAGCAAACTGCTACTTAAAGTGGGACAAATTAGCATAAAGGAGGCTTAGGATGTCTTTTATTTATCAAAGGAACACCAATGATGCATGTATCAAAAAAGCTTTTTTCGGTCCGAGCAAAGTTAAAAGTCCAGCTCCGAGCGAAAAGTTTCTAAGCCCAGCCGCGTGGTACATGGAGGAACGACCACTTTCGGAGCAAACTGCTACTTAAAGAGGGACAAATTAGCAAAAGCGAACCTTAGAATGTGTTTGCCTTATCAAGCGAATGCCAATGATGCATGTTTCACATTTTCAAAAAATTTTTTCACTTCGATCAAAATTTTTCAAAGTCCAACTCCGAGCGAAAAATTTCCAAGTTCCCCGGGTGTTCGTCTCGGAACCATGCCGGCAGTTGTGGCCTCGCCGCTCAAGGGCCAGAAAGGCCGTCTTCTAGGCTCGGTGCAACGCGCCATCGTAATCGAAATCGAAATCGAGATCGAAACCGAAATCGAAATCGAAATACAAATCGAAATCGAAATCGAACATGGGCGAACGACCACTTTCGGAGCAAACTGCTTCTTAAAGAGGGACAAATTAGCAGAAGCGAACCCTGGGATGTGTTTGCCTTATCAAACGAATCCCACTGATGTCGATCAAAATTTTTCAAAGTCCAACTCCGAGCGAAAAATTTCAAAGTTTCCCGGGAGTTCGTCTCGGAACCATGCCGGCAGTTGGGGCCTCGCCGCCGAGGGCCAGAAAGGCCGTCTTTTATGCTCGGTGCAACGCGCCATCGAAATAGGTGAAAATTTGCCAAAACTGTTCTTGGGATGAATTTCCCCTTCTAAAAGAATGCCTCTGATGTATATTTCATGATTTTATAAAAATTACTTTTGCAAAATATGCAAACTATTTCTCAGTCCAAATCGGCGCAAAAGGTTAATGAAAGAGGGACAAATGGAAATTTGCCAAAACTGTTCTTGGGATGAATTTCCCCTTCTAAAAAATGCCTCTGATGTATATTTCATGATTTTATAAAAATCACTTTTGCAAAATATCCAAACTATTTCTCAGTCCAAATCGGCGCAAAAGGTTAATGAAAGAGGGACAAATTAACAAAAAGGAGGCTTAGGATGTGTTTTCTTTATCAATCGATCACCAAGGATGCATGTTACACATTTATCAAAAAAACTTTTTCGGTCCGAAAGAAGTTAAAGTCCAACTCCGAGCGAAAATTTTCTAAGTCCAGCCGCGTAGTACATGGGCGAACGACCACTTTCTGAGCAAACTGCTTCTTAAAGAGGGACAAATTTGCAGAAGCGAACCCTGGGATATGTTTGCCTTATCAAACGAATGCCACTGATGCTTGTTTTACATTTTTCAAAAAAAGTTTTCACTTCGATCAAAATTTTTCAAAGTCCAACTCCGAGCCAAAAATTTTCAAGTCCCCCGGGAGTACGTCTCGGAACCATGCCGGCAGTTGAGGCCTCGACGCCCGAGGGCCAGAAAGGAAATCTTCTAGGCTCGGTGCAACGCGCCATCGGAATACGTGGAAATTTGCTAAAATTGTTCTTGGGATGAATTTCCCCTTCTAAAAGAATGCCTTTGATTTATATTTCATGATTTTATAAAAATTACTTTTGAAAAATATCCAAACTATTTCTCAGTCCAAATCGGCGCAAAAGGTTAATGAAAGAGGGACAAATTAGCAAAAAGGAGGCTTTGGATGTCTTTTCTTTATCAAACGAACACCAATGATGCATGTTACACATTTATCAAAAAAGCTTTTTTTCGGTCCGAGAAAAGTTAATAGTCCAGCTCCGAGCGAAAATGTTCTAAGCCCAGCCGCGTAGTACATGGGGGAACGACCACTTTCGGAGCAAACTGCTACATAAAGAGGGACAAATTAGCAAAAGCGAACCTTAGGATGTGTTTGCCTTATCAAGCGAATGCCAATGATGCAAGTTTCACATTTTCAAAAAAATTTTTCACTTCGATCATAATTTTTCAAAGTCCTACTCCGAGCGAAAAATTTTTAAGTCCCCCGGCAGTTCGTCTCGGAGCTATGCCGGCAGTTGAGGCCACGCCGCCCGAGGGCCGGAATTGTCGTCTTGTAGGTCTGGTAAAACGCGCCATCGAAAAACGGGGAAATTTGCCAAAATTGTTCTTGGGATGAATTTTCCCTTCTAAAAGAATGCCACTGATGTATATTTAATGTTTTTAAAAAAATTATTTTTGCAAAATATCGAAGCTCTTTCTAAGTTTAAATCGGCGCAAAAGGTTAATGAAAGAGGGACATATTAGCAAAAAGGAGGCTTAGGATTTGTTTTGGTTATCAAACGAACACCAATGATGCGTGTTTCGCATTTAACAAAAACTGTTTTCGTCGGTCCGAACAAATTTTTTCAAAGTCCAACTCCGAGCGAAAAATTTCCAAATCCAGCAGGGAGTTCGTCTCGGAACCCTGCCCGAGTGCCGGAATTGTCGTATTGTAGGTCTGGTGCAACGCGCTATTGAAATACGGGGATATTTGCCAAAGTTGTGCTTGGTAAGAGTTGCCCCTTCTAAAGGAATGCGCCTGATGTATATTTCATGTTCTTAAAAAATAATTTTTACGAATGCCACTGATGCATGTTTCACATTTTTTAAAAGAACATTTTTTTCACTTCTCTCAAAATATTTCAAAGTCCAACTCCGAGCGAAAAGTTTTTAAGTCCCCCGGGAGTTCGTCTCGGAGCTATGCCGGCAGTTGAGGCCACGCCGCCCGAGGGCCGGAATTGTCGTCTTGTAGGTCTGGTGCAACGCGCCATCGAAAATCGGGGAAATTTGCCAAAATTGTTCTTGGGATGAATTTTCCCTTCTAAAAGAATGCCACTGATGTATATTTAATGTTTTTAAAAAAATTATTTTTGCAAAATATCGAAACTCTTTCTAAGTCCAAATCGGCGCAAAAGGTTAATGAAAGAGGGACAAATTAGCAAAAAGGAGGCTTAGGATTTGTTTTCTTTATCAAACGAAAACCAATGATGCGTGTTTCGCATTTAACAAAAACATTTTTCGTCGGTCCGAACAAATTTTTTCAAAGTCCAACTCCGAGCGAAAAATTTCCAAATCCAGCAGGGAGTTCGTCTCGGAACCCTGCCCGAGGGCCGGAATTGTCGTATTGTACGTCTGGTGCAACGCGCTATTGAAATACGGGGATATTTGCCAAAGTTGTGCTTGGTAAGAGTTTCCCCTTATAAAAGAATGCGCCTGATGTATATTTCATGTTCTTAAAAAATTATTTTTACGAATGCCACTGATGCATGTTTCACATTTTTTAAAAAAACATTTTTTTCACTTCGATCAAAATTTTTTCAAAGTCCAACTCCGAGCGAAAAATTTCCAAGTTCCCCGGGAGGTCGTCTCGGAACCATGCCGGCAGTTGAGGCCTCGCCGCGCGAGGGCCAGAAAGGCCGCCTTTGAGGCTCGGTGCAACGCGCCATCGAAATCGAAATCGAAATCGGAAATCGAAATCGAAAAAGAAATATCGAAATTGAAATCGAAATCGGAAATCGAAATCGAAATAAAAATCGAAATCAAAATAGAAATCGAAATCGAAATCGAAATTGAAATCGAAATCGAATTCGAAATCGAAATCGAAATCGAAATCGAACCTGGGCGAACGACCACTTTCGGAGCAAACTGCTTCTTAAAGAGGGACAAATTAGCAGAAGCGAACCCTGGGATGTGTTTGCAAATGCGTTTTACGTAGAACAATTTATGATTTATATGACAAGGGTGAATAATTATTCAACTGCCAAAAGGCAGGCCAACTTATGAGGGGGGAAATAGAATATAAGGCTTCTGTATCTTATATGCATAATATTCTGAAATCTCTTGAGTTCAAATATTGCAGAAACAATGACGGTAACAAATTTCTGTTTAAAAGAACTCATGTCTGTCTAATATGAAGGACTGTTGCATTTAAAACGCACTTCAAAATCCACGAAAAGTATTTTAGAATCCGTCGAGCTGCATCTGAACATCACTCTACCTCTTTCACACCTTTTATAAATATATTTATTTCGCCATCTAATTGATATTAATCAAGGTATGCAGATATTATCTTACTCCTAATATTTTAGTTCATTTTCTCCCATCTCAGATCCTATTGTACAAT
The DNA here is from genome assembly GCA_030765055.1 of Mantis religiosa. Classification (NCBI taxonomy): domain Eukaryota; kingdom Metazoa; phylum Arthropoda; class Insecta; order Mantodea; family Mantidae; genus Mantis; species Mantis religiosa. The sequence goes on along the minus strand of CM060948.1, from coordinate 252,585,632 downwards.
AAATGAAATGGATAAACTGATGCTGAAATGAGCCTAGGGCCCATAAAGTTTACAGCGAGCTGAAACCCAACTTTCAGGATAAAGGGAAATCCCACAAGAAACCTATTTGGAAGACTCATCCTGACCAAAATTTGAACTCGGCAGCTACAACAATATAAAACAAATTAAGAAGTAGAACACCAGAGTGCAAGCTTTTGCATCCATTCGCACAACCTGAGGTACATAAAATTTGTTAACTCGAAATAATTTCTAACGCAAAACCCACAACCGATCCTACAACATCACGAAAAGAGGAACTCTACCTGCTGTAAAACCCTTAACGGGTGGGCACGCAGCTATAACCTTCTGGCCTTATACAACCAGCCAGCACTTCGGTCGGTCGGTTTATGGTGATGGCGATGGTGATTATGATTATGATTATGATGACTATGACTATGAGTATGACTATGACAATTATCATTCACATCATCATTATCATCGTCATCGTCATCGTCGTCGTCATCATCGTCATCGTCATCGTCATCATCATCATCATCATCATGATTATTATTATTATTATTATTATTATTATTATTATTATTATTATTATTATTATTATTATTATTATTATTATTATTATTATTATTATTATTATTATTATTATTATTATTATTATTATTATTATTATTATTATTATTATTATTATTATTATTATTATTATTATTATTATTATTATTATTATTATTATTATTATTATTATTATTATTATTATTATTATTATTATTATTATTATTATTATTATTATTATTATTATTATTATTATTATTATTATTATTATTATTATTATTATTATTATTATTATTATTATTATTATTATTATTATTATTATTATCATTATGATTATTATCATTATCATTATTATCATTATCATTATTATTATTATCATTATCGTTATTATCATTATCGTTATTATCATTATCGTTATTATCATTATCGTTATTATCATCATTATTATTATCATTATTATTATTATCATTATTATTATTATTATTATTATTATTATTATTATTATTATTATTATTATTATTATTATTATTATTATTATTATTATTATTATTATTATTATTATTATTATTATTATTATTATTATTATTATTATTATTATTATTATTATTATTATTATTATTATTATTATTATTATTATTATTATTATTATTATTATTATTATTATTATTATTATTATTATTATTATTATTATTATTATTATTATTATTATTATTATTATTATTATTATTATTATTATTATTATTATTATCACAATAATCATATTTAATATCATCATCATCATCATTATTATTATCATCATTATCTTTTGTTGGTGTTTGTTGTTCAATATTCTAGTATTAAAGAAAGAGGATTTTTTAAATTAGTTGAGTGAAACAGCACTTTGTTTAACTTTTTGCCTGCGTTTGGTACCTTTCAACTTCCATTGTTATTTGAAATATGTGCTTAAACCTTTGAATCCTGATAATCGTATTGGAGATAAAAATACAGAATCGGGAATAGTGCTGAAGTGTTAACCCCAAGAGAAGAAAAGAAAGAAACAGGAGAAACAACGGCAAAAGAAGAGGAAATCAGGAAAAACTGTGAATGATAAAGAATTATTATAAATATTCCCAAAGATCCAATTTAAAGGCAAACAGTGAAACATTAGAAGAAAAAAACTGAAGGCTAATGTAGAAGAGTAATGCGCAGGTTGTATTTCTAACACATATCTGTAACTTTTATTCTACATGAGAATGGAAATGTTTTAAGCAAAATTGAGAAACGGTGTTTAATTTAGCATAACATAACATTAAAATTTTAAATTATTTTTAAATATGAAGGTTAAGAGGACCAATAAGGAGGAAGAAGACAAAGGGAAATAAAAATAAAATCGATTATTCGTTTGGCTTATGGCACTGTAAATTCTACGAGTTAAACAGTTCGTGTTACTGCCGCCAGGGCATTATGAGTATAAACAGTTAAAGAGCGTGAAAGGAAAGAGTAAAGTGCGGCAAAGAGATTTGACCGTTTTGGCGCCGAACAAAGAGGTTTGATTGCGTTTAACTTAGTTCTATCTCGGCAGAAAACAAATAGAATGAAATAAAATGTTGCATAGCGTGGACAATGAATAGCAGCCAAAGTGTCGACTGTCAATTTAATATTAAGATTTACCGCGATGATCTTGTTTTGTTTTCGGCGAAGTGGCGCCCACTATATTTAATTTTGAGTACTGCTTTCTGTACCTCCAGATTGTTCCTTGTCATGACAGCATCATGATCATAAACAAGAAAAAACAGATAATATATAACTAAATTTTGTTGCATAAACTAAAAATAAACCGCAACCAAAATGTCAAATGTCAAGTAAATATAGAAGTTTACCACGAATATCTCGTTTCGTTTGAAAATAGCGAAGTAGGGCCATCTAGAGTTAGTTGTGAGAACTATTCCCTATTCCCTCAGATTTTCTCTTCCAACCACTATTTCATCTGCTTCTATACGACTTAAATTTGTCATGGTGCGTCTGAATTGTGCCTAAATATGTAGTTAAAAGTCTAAAAAGGAAAAAAGAAGACGAAGAATAAGAAGGAGCAAAGTGAAAAATGACGAAAGTTTGATTTGTTTGGAACACTGTAAATTCTACCTGGTAACCCTTCGTCTTACTGGTACCATTGCATTGCTAGCTGAAACAGTTGAATATGGCGAAAGAAATGTAAGAAAGAAAGGAAGAAAGAAAGAAAGAAATGAAGAAAGAAAGGAATAACAGAAACAAAGTCTGAAATACAGAAGTTTAAAAATGTATCCAATCAGGCACAAGCTCTGAGTGATAACAAAGTTGCTAAAACATAATCAAAATCCAATTTACAAAAACAATACAAGTTTGCGGAAGCAAAGAGTAAACTTGATAAAGTGATTTTGAATCATTGGGAGATTCTAGCCAAGAGGGCAATTGCCTTTCATCTATATTTATTTAGAAGGTAACAAACAAACAAATAATAAATACATAATGTTAGAAAAGAGCAACTAATATGTGAAATGTCAACTAAATATCAAACTATAGCACGAAGATCTTGTTTGCTTTACAAATGATGAATAAGCGCAATTTCAAGTTAGTTTTCAGTAATAATCCCTACTGTTGCAGTTATGCAAAATATCGAAACTTTTTCTAAGTCCAAATCGGCGCAAAAGTTTAATGAAAGAGGGTCAAGTTAGCAAAAACGAGGCTTAGGATGTGTTTTCTTTATCAAACGAACACCAATGATGCATGCTTCACATTTATCAAAAAGGGCTTTTTTCGGTCGGAATTTTTTTTTTCAAAGTCCAACTCGGAGCGAAAAATTTCCAAGTCCAGCCGGGAGTTCGTCTTGGAACCATGCCGAAAGTTGAGGCCTCCCCGCCCGAGGCCCGGAATTGTCGTCTTGTAGGTCCGGTGCAACACGCCATCGAAATACGGGGATATTTGCCAGGTTGTGCTTGGGATGAGTTTCCCTTTCTAAAAGAATGCCTCTGATGTATACTTCATGTTTTTAAAAAAATTATTTATGCAAAGTATCGAAAATTTTTCTAAGTCCAGCCGCGAAGTACATGGAGAACGACCACTTTCGTAGCAAACTGCTACTTAAAGAGGGACAAATTAGCAAAAGCGAAGCTTAGGATGTTTGCCTTAGATTGCCTCTGCTGACTAGGGCTTAATTACTGCCTAAACTGTATGATGATAGTTATAAGTTGTACTTAAATGGGTATGTTAAAGTTCGAATCAGGGGGAGGAGGATGAGGAGGAGGAGAAGGAGAAGAAGAATAAGATGAAGTAACGTGAAAACAAATCCCAAAAATTGTTCAGTTTGTAGCAGTGCATATTCTCCGAGCTAAATGGTTCGTCTAATTGGCGCCAATCTGTTGCCGCCAGAAACATTTAAATATTGCGAAAGTATATTCTAAAAAAGGGGAAAGAGCTTTTTATCATTTGGGGCTCGTAACAAAGATTGTATTGGATCGGATTAGTGGGTTTTAGGGCCCGTCCACAAATCGAAATCGAAATCGAATTCGAAATCGAAATCTAAATCGAAATCGAAAGTGGAAATCGAAATCGAAATCGAAATATCGAAATCGAAATCGAATTCGAAATCGAAATCGAATCGAATCGAAATCGAAATCGAAATCGCCATCGAAATCGGAAATCGAAATCGAAATCGTAATCGATATCGAAATCGAAATGGAAATAGAAATAGAAATCGAAATCGAAATAAAAATCGAAATCGAAATCGAATTCGAAATCAAAATCGGAAATCGAAATCGAAATCGAAATATCGAAATCGAAATTGCATTCGAAATCGAAATCGAATTCGAAATCGAATTCGAAATCGAAATCAAAATCAAAACCGAAATCGAAATCGAAATAGAATTCGAAATCGAATTCGTAATCGAAATCGAAATCGGAAATCGAAATATCGAAATCGAAATCGAATTCGTAATCGAAATCGTCTCAAAATCGAAATCGAAATCCCCATCGAAATCGAAATCAAAAATCGAAATCGAAACAAAAAAAGAAATCGAAATCGTAATCGAAATCGGAAATCGAAATCGAATTCGAAATCGAAATCGAAATCGAATCGAAATCGCAATCGAGATCGAAATCGAAATTGCGAATGCCACTGATGCATGTTTCACATTTTTTAAAAAAACATTTTTTTCACTTCGATCAAAATTTTTCAAAGTCCAACTCCGAGCGAAAAATTTCCAAGTTCCCCGGGAGTTCGTCTCGGAACCCTGCCGGCAGTTGAGGCCTCGCCGCTCGAGGCCCAGAAAGGCCGTCTTCTAGGCTCGGTGCAACGTGCCATCGAAATCGAAATAAAAATCGAAATCGAAATGGAATTCGAATTCGAAATCGAAATCGGAAATCGGAAATACGAAATCGAAATATCGAAATCGAAATCGAATCGAAATCGAAATCGAATCGAAATCGTAATCGAATTCGCAATCGAAATCGAAATCGATATCGAAATCGAAATCAGAAATCGACATCGAATTCGAAATCGAAATATCAAAATCGAAATCGAAATAGGTCTGGTGCAACGCGCTATTGAAATACGGGGATATTTGCCAAAGTTGTGCTTGGGAAGAGTTTCCCCTTCTAAAAGAATGCGTCTGATGTATATTTCATGTTCTTAAAAAATTTTTTTACGAATGCCACTGATGCATGTTTCACATTTTTTAAAAAACATTTTTTTCACTTCGATCAAAATTCTTCAAAGTCCAACTCCGAGCGAAAAATTTCCAAGTTCCCCGGGAGTTCGTCTCGGAACCATGCCGGCAGTTGAGGCCTCGCCGCTCGGGGGCCAGAAAGGCCGTCTTCTAGGCTCGGTGCAACGCGCCATCGAAATCGAAATCGAAATAAAAATGGAAATCGAAATGGAAATCGAAATCGGAAATCGAAATCGAAATATCCGAATCTTAATCGAAGTCGAAATCGAATCGAAATCGAAATGGAAATCGCAATCGAAATCGAAATCGATTTATCAAACGATCACCAAGGATGCATGTTACACATTTATTAAAAAAAACTTTTTTCGGTCTGAGAAAATTTAAAGTGCAACTCCGAGCGAACATTTTCTAAGTCCAGCCGCGAAGTACATGGGCGAACGACCACTTTCGGAGCAAACTGCTACTTAAAGTGGGACAAATTAGCATAAAGGAAGCTAAGGATGTCTTTTCTTTATCAAACGAACACCAATGATGCATGTATCAAAAAAGCTTTTTTTCGGTCCGAGAAAATTTAAAAGACCAGCTCCGAGCGAAAATTTTCTAATCCCAGCCGCGTGGTACGTGGGGGAACGACCACTTTCGGAGCAAACTGCTACTTAAAGAGGGACAAATTAGCAAAAGCGAACCTTAGAATGTGTTTGCCTTATCATGTGAATGCCAATGATGCATGTTTCACATTTTCAAAAAAATTTTTCGCTTCGATCAAAATTTTTCAAAGTCCCACTCCGAGCGAAAAATTGTTAAGTCCCCCGGGAGGTCGTCTCGGAGCTGTGCCGGCAGTTGAGGCCACGCCGCCCGAGGGCCGGAATTGTCGTCTTGTAGGTCTGGTGCAACGCGCCATCGAAAAACGGGGAAATTTGCCAAAATTGTTCTTGGGATGAATTTTCCCTTCTAAAAGAATGCCACTGATGTATATTTAATGTTTTTAAAAAAATTATTTTTGCAAAATATCGAAACTCTTTCTAAGACCAAATCGGCGCAAAAGGTTAATGAAAGCGGGACAAATCAGCAAAAAGGAGGCTTAGGATTTGTTTTCTTTATCAAACGAACACCAATGATGTATGTTTCACATTTATCAAGGAATGCTTTTTTCGGTGCGAAAAATTTTTTTCAAGGTCCAACTCCGAGCGAAAAATTTCCAAGTCCAGGAGGCAGTTTGTCTCGGAACCATGCCGGCAGTTGAGGCCTCGCCGCCCGAGGCCCGGAATTGTCGTCTTGTAGGTCCGCTGCAACGCGCCATCGAAATATGGGGAAATTTGCCAAAATTGTGCTTGGGATGAGTTTCCCTTTCTAAAAGAATGCCTCTGATGTATACTTCATGTTTTTAAAAAAATTATTTATGCAAAGTATCGAAAATTTTTCTAAGTCGAGCCGCGAAGTACATGGGGGAACGACCACTTTCGGAGCAAACTGCTACTTAAACGGGGACAAATTAGCAAAAGCGAAGCCCAGGATGTGTTTGCCTTATCAAACGAATACCATTGATGCATGTTTCACATTTTTCGAAGAACATTTTTTCACTTCGATCAAAATTTATCTTAGTTAACTCCGACCAAAAAATTCTAAGTCAAGGCGGGAGTTCGTCTCGGAACAATGCAGGCAGTTGAGGCCTCGCCACCCGAAGGAAGGAAAGATCGTCTTCTCGACTCGGTGCAACGCGCCATAGAAAAACGGGGAAATTTGCCAAAATTGTTTTTGGGATGAGTTTCCCTTTCTAACATAATGCCTCTGATGTATATTTCATGTTTTTAAAAAAATTATATTTGCAAAATATCGAAGCTTTTTCCAAGTCCAGCTGCGCAGTACATGGGGGAACGACCACTTTCGGAGCAAACTGCTACTTAAAGAGGGACAAATTAGCAAAAGAGAAGCTTAGGATGTGTTATCCTTATCATAAGAATACCATTGATGCATGTATCACATTTTTCAAAAAACATTTCTTTCACTTCGATCAAAATTTATCTAAGTCCAACTCCGACCGAAAAATTTCTAAGTGCAGCCGGGAGTTCGTCTCGCAACCATGCTTGCAGTTGAGGCCTCGTCATCCGAGGGCCGGAATAGTCGTCTTCTCGACTCGGTGCCACGCGCCATCGAAAAACCGGGAAATTTGCCAAAATTGTTCTTGGGATGAGTTTCCCTTTCTAAAATAATGCCTCTGATGTATATTTCATGTTTTAAAAAATTATATTTGCAAAATATCGAAACTTTTTGTAAGTCCAAATCGGCGCAAAAGGTTAATGAAAGAGGGTCAAGTTAGCAAAAACGAGGCTTAGGATGTGTTTTCTTTATCAAACGAACACCAATGATGCATGCTTCACATTTATCAAAAAAGGCTTTTTTCGGTCGGAAATTTTTTTTTTCAAAGTCCAACTCCGACCAAAAAATTTCTAAGTGCAGCCGGGAGTTCGTCTCGGAACCATGCCAGCAGTTGAGGCCTCGCCATCCGAGGGCCGCAAATGTCATCTTCTCGACTCGGTGCCACGCGCCATCGAAAAACGGGGAAATTTGCCAAAATTTCCCTTTCTAAAAGAATGCCTCTGATGTATACTTCATGTTTTTAAAAAAATTATTTTTGCAAAATATCGAAACTTTTTCTAAGTCCAGCCGCGAAGTACATGGGGGAACGACCACTTTCGGAGCAAACTGCTAATTAAAGAGGGACAAATTAGCAAAAGCGAAACTTAGGATGTGTTTGCCTTATCAAACGAATACCATTGATGCATGTTTCACATTTTTCAAAGAACATTTTTTCACTTTGATCAAAATTTATCTTATTTCGACTCCGACTGAAAAAATTCTAAGTCCAGGCGGGAGTTCATCTCGGAACAATGCCGGCAGTTGAGGCCTCGCCATCCGAAGGCCGGAACGGTCGTCTTCTCGACTCGTTGCAAAGCGCCATCGTAAAACGGGGACATTTGCCAAAATTGATTTTGCGATGAGTTTCCCTTTCTAAAATAATGCCTCTGATGTACATTTCATGTTTTAAAAAATTATATTTGGAAAATTTCGAAACTCTTTCTAAGTCCAAATCGGCGCAAAAGGTTAATAAAGGGGGACAAATTAGCAAAATCGAGGCTAAGGATGTTTTCTTTATCAAACGAACACTAATGGTGCATGTTTCACATTTATCAAAGAATGTTTTTTTCGGTGCGAAATTTTTTTTTCAAGGTACAACTCCGAGCGAAAAATTTCCAAGTCCAGCCTGCAGTTCGTGTCGGAACCATGCCGGCAGTTGAGGCCTCACCGCTCGAGGCCCGGAATTGTCGTCTTGTAGGTCCGGTGCAACACGCCATCGAAATACGGGGATATTTGCCAAATTGTGCTTGGGATGAGTTTCCCTTTCTAAAAGAATGCCTCTGATGTATACTTCATGTTTTTAAAAAAATTATTTATGCAAAGTATCGAAAATTTTTCTAAGTCCAGCCGCGAAGTACATGGAGAACGACCACTTTCGTAGCAAACTGCTACTTAAAGAGGGACAAATTAGCAAAAGCGAAGCTTAGGATGTGTTTGCCTTAGATTGCCTCTGCTGACTACGGCTTAATTACTGCCTAAACTGTATGATGATAGTTATAAGTTGTACTTAAATGGGTATGTTAAAGTTCGAAAAAGGGGGAGGAGGATGAGGAGGAGCAGAAGGAGAAGAAGAATAAGATGAAGTAACGTGAAAACAAATTCCAAAAATTGTTCAGTTTGTTGCAGTGCATATTCTCCGAGCTAAATGGTTCGTCTAATTGGCGCCAATCTGTTGCCGCCAGAAACATTTGAATATTGCGAAAGTATATTCTAAAAAAGGGGAAAGAGCTTTTTATCATTTGGGGCTCGTAACAAAGATTGTATTGGATCGGATTAGTGGGTTTTAGGGCCCGTCGACAAATCGAAATCGAAATCGAATCGAAATCGAAATCGAAATCTAAATCGAAATCGAAAGTGGAAATCGAAATCGAAATATCGAAATCGAATTCGAATTCGAAATCGAATCGAAATCGAAATCGCCATCGAAATCGAAATCAAAATCGAAATCGGAAATCGAAATCGAAATCGAAATCGTAATCGAAATCGAAATCGAAATAGAAATAGAAATAGAAATAGAAATCGAAATCGAAATAAAAATCGAAATCGAATTCGAAATCGAAATTGAAATCGGAAATCGAAATCGAAATATCGAAATCGAAATTGAATTCGAAATCGAAATCGAAATTGAAATCGAATTCGAAATCGAATTCGAAATCGAAATCGAAATCAAAATCTAAATCGAAATCGGAAATCGAAATCGAAATCGAAATATCGAAATCGAAATTGAATTCGAAATCGAAAAATCGAAATTGGAAATCGAAATCGAAATATCGAAATAGATATCGAATTCGAAATCGAAATCGAAAACTAAATCGAAATCGCCACCGAAATCGAAATCGAAATCGGAAATCGAAATCGAAATCGACATAGAAATCAAAATCGAAATCGAAATAAAAATCGAAATCGAAATCGAATTCGTAATCGAAATCGAAATCGGAAATCGAAATCGAAATATCGAAATCGAAATCGAAACCAAAATCGAAATCGAAATCGAATCAAAATCGAAATCGCCATCGGAATCGAAATCGAAATCGAAATCAGAAATCGAAATCGAAATCGAAGTCGAAATCGTAATCGAAATCGGAAATCGAAATCGAAATATCGAAATCGAATTCGAAATCGAAATCGAATCGAAATCGCAATAAAAATCGAAATCGAAATTACGAATGCCACCGATGCATGTTTCACATTTTTTAAAAAACATTTTTTTCACTTCGATCAGAATTTTTCAAAGTCCAACTCTGAGCGAAAAATTTCCAAGTTCCCCGGGAGTTCGTCTCAGAACCATGCCGGCAGTTGAGGCCTCGCCGCTCGAGGGCCAGAAACGCCGTCTTCTAGGCTCGGTGCAACGCGCCATCGAAATCGAAATAAAAATCGAAATTGAAATCGAATTCGAAATCGAAATCGTAAATCGGAAAGTGGAAAACGAAATCGAAATCGAAATATCGAAATCGAAATTGAAATCGAATCGAAATAAAATCGCAATCGAAATCGATATCGATTACGATATAGAAATCGAAATCGAAATCGACACCAGAAATCGACATCGAATTCGAAATCGAAATCGAAATATCGAAATCGAAATAGGTCTGGTGCAACGCGCTATTGAAATACGGGGATATTTGCCAAAGTTGTGCTCCATAAGAGTTCCCCTTCTAAAAGAATGCGTCTAATGTATATCTCATGTTCTTAAAAAATTATTTTTACGAATGCCACTGATGCATGTTTCACATTTTTTAAAAAAACATTTTTTTCACTTCGATCAAAACTTTTCAAGGTCCAACTCCGAGCGAAAAATTTCCATTTCCTCGGGAGTTCGTCTCCGAACCATGCCGGCAGTTGAGGCCTCGCCGCTAGAGGGCCAGAAAGGCCGTCTTCTATGCTCGGTGCAACGCACCATCGAAATCGAAATCGAAATAGAAACAGAATTCGAAATCGAAGTCGAAATCGAAATAAAAATCGAAATCGAAATTGAAATCGAAATCGAATTCGAAATCGAATTCGAAATCGAAATCGAAATCGGAAATCGAAATCGAATTCGAATTCGAAATCGAAATCGAATCGAAATCGAAATCGCAATCGAAATCGAAATTACGAATGCCACTAACGCATGTTTCACATTTTTTAAAAAAAAAACATTTTTTTCACTTTGATCAAAATTTTTCAAAGTCCAACTCCGAGCGAAAAATTTCCAAGTTACCCGGGAGTTCTTCTCGGAACCATGCCGGCAGTTGAGGCCTCGCCGCTCGAGGGCCAGAAAGGCCGTCTTCTAGGCTCGGTGCAACGCGCCATCGAAATCGAAATCGAAATAAAAATGGAAATCGAAATCGAAATGGAAATCGAAATCGAAATCGGAAATCGAAATCGAAATATCGAAATCTTAATCGAAATCGAAATCGAATCGAAATCGAAATCGCAATCGAAATCGAAATCGAAATCGATTTATCAAACGATCACCAAGGATGCATTTTTCACATTTATCAAAAAAACTTTTTTCGGTCTGAGAAAATTTAAAGTGCAACTCCGAGCGAACATTTTCTAAGTCTAGCCGCGAAGTACATGGGGGAACGACCACTTTCGGAGCAAACTGCTACTTAAAGAGGGACAAATTGGCAAAAGCGAACCTTAGAATGTGTTTTGCTTATCAAGCGAATGCCAATGATGCGTTTCACATTTTCAAAAAAATTTTTCACTTCGATCAAAATTTTTCAAAGTCCAACTCCGAGCAAAAAATTGTTAAGTCCCCCGGGAGTTCGTCTCGGAGCTATGCCGGCAGTTGTGGCCACGCCGCCCGAGGGCCGGAATTGTCGTCTTGTAGGTCTGGTGCAACGCGCCATCGAAAAACGGGGAAATTTGCCAAAATTGTTCTTGGGATGAATTTTCCCTTCTAAAAGAATGCCACTGATGTATATTTAATGTTTTTAAAAAAATTATTTTTGCAAAATATCGAAACTCTTTCAAAGTCCAAATCGGCGCAAAAGGTTAATGAAAGAGGGACAAATTAGCAAAAAGGAGGCTTAGGATTTGTTTTCTTTATCAAACGAACACCAATGATGTATGTTTCACACTTATCAAAGAATGCTTTTTTCGGTGCAAAAATTGTTTTCAAGGTCCAACTCCGAGCGAAAAATTTCCAAGTCCAGCCGGGAGTTCGTCTTGGAACCATGCCGAAAGTTGAGCCTCCCCGCCCGAGGCCCGGAATTGTCGTCTTGTAAATCCGGTGCAACACGCCATCGAAATACGGGGATATTTGCCAAATTGTGCTTGGGATGAGTTTTCCTTTCTAAAAGAATGCCTCTGATGTATACTTCATGTTTTTAAAAAAATTATTTATGCAAAATATCGAAAATATTTCTAAGTCCAGCCGCGAAGTACATGGAGAACGACCACTTTCGTAGCAAACTGCTACTTAAAGAGCGACAAATTAGCAAAAGCGAAACTTAGGATGTGTTTGCCTTAGATTGCCTCTGCTCACTACGGCTTAATTACTGCCTAAACTGTATGATGATAGTTATAAGTTGTACTTAAATGGGTATGTTAAAGTTCCAATAAGGGGGGGGGGGAGGATGAGGAGGAGGAGAAGGAGAAGAAGAATAAGATGAAGTAACAAGAAAACAAATCCCAAAAATTCTTCAGCTTGTAGCAGTGCATATTCTCCGAGCTAAATGGTTCGTCTAATTGGCGCCAATCTGTTGCCGCCAGAAACATTTAAATATTGCGAAAGTATATTCTAAAAAAGGCGAAAGAGCTTTTTATCATTTGGGGCTCGTAGCAAAGATTGTATTGGATTGTATTAGTGGGTTTTAGGGCCCGTCGACAAATCGAAATCGAAATCGAATTCGAAATCGAAATCGAATTCGAAATCGAAATCTAAATCGAAACCGAAATCGGCAATCGAAATCTAAATCGATATATCGAAATCGAATTCGAAATCGAAATCGAATTCGAAATCGAAATCGAATCGAAATTGAAATCGCCATCGAAATCGAAATCCAAATGGGATATAGAAATCGAAATCGAAATAGAAATAGAAATAGAAATCGAAATAAAAATCGAAATCGAAGTCGAATTCGAAATCGAATTCGAAATCGAAATCGGAAATCGAAATCGAAATACCGAAATCGAAATTGAATTCGAAATCGAAATCGAATTCGAAATCGAATTCGAAATCGAAATCGAAATTTAAACCGGAAATCGAAATCGAAATATCGAAGTCGAAATTGAATTCAAAATCGAAAAATCGGAATCGGAAATCGAAATCGAAATATCCAAATAGAAATCAAATTCAAAATCGAAATCGAAATCGAAGTCGAAGCGAAATCGAAATCGCCATCGAAATCGAAATCGAAATCGAAGTCGGAAATAGAAATCGAAATCGACATCGAAATCGAAATCGAAATAGAAATCGAAATCGAAATAATAATCGAAATCGAAATCGAAATAGAATTCGAAATCGTAATCGAAATCGAAATCGGAAATCGAAATCGAAATATCGAAATCGAATCAAAATCGAAATCGAAATCAGATATCGAAACCGAAATAAAAATCGAAATCGAAATCGGATTCGAAATCGAATTCGAAATCGAAATCGAAATATCGAAATCGAATTCGTAATCGAAATTGAAATCAAAATCGAAATCGAATCGAAATCACAAGCGAAATCGAAATCGAAAAAACCGAAATCGAAATCGAATTCGAAATCGAAAATTGAAATCGAAATCGAAATACTAATCGAAATATCGAAATCGAATCGAAATAGAAATCGATATCGCAATCGAAATCGAAATCGAAATCAGAAGTCGAAATCGAATTCGAAATCAAAATCGAAATATCGAAATCGAAATAGGTCTGGTGCAACGCGCTATTGAAATACGGGGATATTTGCCAAAGTTGTGCTTGGTAAGAGTTTCCCCTTCTAAAAGAATGCGTCTGATGTACATTTCATGTTCTTAAAAATTATTTTTACGAATGCCACTGATGCATGTTTCACATTTTTTAAAAAAACATTTTTTTCACTTCGATCAAAATTTTTAAAGTCCAACTCCGAGCGAAAAATTTCCAAGTTCCCCGGGAGTTCGTCTCGGAACCATGCCGGCAGTTGAGGCCTCGCCGCTCGAGGGCCAGAAATGCGGTCTTCTAGGCTCGGTGCAACGCGCCATCGAAATCAAAATCGAAATCGAAATAGAAATCGAAATAAAAATGGAAATCGAAATCGAATTCGAAATCGAATTCGAAGTCGAAATCTGAAATCGAAATCGAAATACAAATCGAAATATCGAAATCGAAATCGAAATCAGAAATCGAAATCGAATTCGAAATCAAAATCGAAATATCGAAATCGAAATAGGTCTGGTGCAACGCGCTATTGAAATACGGGGATATTTGCCAAAGTTGTGCTGGGTAAGAGTTTCCCCTTCTAAAAGAATGCGTCTGATGTATATTTCATGTTCTTAAAAATTATTTTTACGAATGCCACTGATGGATGTTTCACATTTTTTAAAAAAACATTTTTTTCACTTCGATCAAAATTTTTCAAAGTCCAACTCCGAGCGAAAAATTTCCAAGTTCCGCGGGAGTTCGTCTCGGAACCATGCCGGCAGTTGGGGCCTCGCCGCTCGAGGGCCAGAAAGTTCGTCTTCTAGGCTCGGTGCAACGCGCCATCGAAATCAAAATCGAAATCGAAATAGAAATCGAAATAAAAATCGAAATCGAATTCGAAATCGAATTCGAAGTCGAAATCGAAATCGGAAATCGAAATCGAAATCGAAATATCGAAATCGAATTCGAAATCGAAATCAAAATCGAAATCGAAATCGAATCGAAATCGAAATCGCAATCGAAATCGAAATCGAAATTACGAATGCCACTGATGCATGTTTCACATTTTTTAAAAAAACATTTTTTTCACTTTGATCAAAATTTTTCAAAGTCCAACTCCGAGCGAAAAATTTCCAAGATCCCCGTGAGTTCGTCTCGGAACCATGCCGGCAGTTGAGGCCTCGCCGCTCGAGGGTGAGAAAGGCCGTCTTCTAGGCTCGGTGCAACGCGCCATCGAAATCGAAATCGAAATAAAAATCGAAATCGAAATGGAAATCAAAATCGAAATCGAAATATCGAAATCGAATCGAAATCGAAGCGAAATAGATTTATCAAACGATCACCAAGGATGCATGTTTCACATTTATCAAAAAAACTTTTCTCGGTCTGAGATAAAGTGCAGCTCCGAGCGAACATTTTCTAAGTCCAGCCGCGAAGTACATGGGCGAACGACCATTTTCGGAGCAAACTGCTACTTAAAGTGGGACAAATTAGCATAAAGGAGGATTAGGATATCTTTTCTTTATCAAACGAACACCAATGATGCATGTATCAAAAAAGCTTTTTTTCGGTCCGAGAAAAGTTAAAAGTCCAGCTCCGAGCGAAAATTTTCTAAGCCCAGCCGCGTGGTACATGGGGGAACGACCACTTTCGGAGCTAACTGCTACTTAAAGAGGGACAAATTAGCAAAAGCGAACCTTAGGATGTGTTTTGGAATGAGGATTTTGCGTAAATGGACATTATTTGGATACAAGGAATCTATGGAAAATGACTTTTAATGTGAAAAGAGCGACCTGTGACATCCATGATATGAATTTACAACAAATATAGCCTTTATGGTCAAAGTAAAATATTTGCGGAAAAGAGGTTTTAGCGTGACACAGCATAAAAAGCGAAAATCAGCATCTCACGCGGTTAGCAAAAAACGAACTTTTTACGCTAAAACAGCGATTTTTACTTAAAACAAGCTAATGTTAATTCTCAAAGTAAATTGTTTGTGGAAAAGACGTTTTAGTGTGAAAACAGCATTAACAGCGAAACCAGCTTTTTATGCGAAGATAGTAAAAAAAACGAACTTTTTACGCCAAATTATCGCTTTTTACGTAAATACAAGCTTGGTTTGAGAAACTACTAGGGCAATGATGATTTTGCGTAAAAGTACATTTTTTGCATAACCGGAATCTATGGAAAAGGACTTTTAATGTGAAAACAGCGACCTGAGACTTCATTAGCCTATACAGATAGTATTGCTCATTAAACATGCATTTTACAAGAAATGCATTCTTCATGGTCAAAAGAAGATTACCGAGGTTAAACGAGACGAAAATGGCATTGTGAAGTGAAAAGACGAACTGTGGTTTATAACGATAGCGTATTTTGAAAACTAGCCTCTATCGTCAAAAGGAAGGCGGACGAACTAAAAGGTGAGCTAAAATATAACTTAACATGCGATGTTCATTCTCAAAGTAAATTGTTCGCGGAAAAGAACTTTTAGCGTGAAAACAGCATAAAAAGCGAAAATCAGCTTTTTACGCGAAGATAGCAATAAACGAACCTTTTACGCCAAAATAGCTATTTTAACTTAAAGCAAGCTAATGGTAATTTTCAAACTAATTGTTTGCGGAAAAGCAGTTTTAGCGTGAAAACAGTATAAAAAGCGAAAATAAGCTTTTTACGTCAATATAGCAAAAAACGAACTTTTTACGCCAAAATAGCGATTTTTACTTAAAACAAGCTTTGTTTTAGAAACTTCGAGTGGAATGAGGATTTTGCGTAAATGTACATTTTTTGCATAACCGGAACCTATGGAAAATGACTTTTAATGTGAAAAGAGCGATCTGTGACATCCATGGTATGAATTTACAACAATGGTCAAAGGAAGATTGCCGAGGTTAAACGAGACGAAAATGACATTGTGAAGTGAATAAATGAACTTTGGTTTAAAACGATAGCGTATCTTCAAAACTAGCCTTTATCGTCAAAAGGAAGGCGGACGAACTAAAAGGCGAGCTAAAATATAACTTAACATGGGATGTTAATTCTCAAAGTAAATTGTTCACGGAAAAGAAGTTTTAGCGTGAAAACAGTATAAAAAGCGAAATCAGCTTTTTACGTCAAGATAGCAAAAAACGAACTTTTTACGCCAAAAGAGCGATTTTTACTTAAAACAAGATTTGTTTTAGAAACTTCGAGTGGAATGAGGATTTTGCGTAAATGGACATTATTTGCATAAAAGGAATCTATGGAAAAATGACTTTTAATGTGAAAAGAGCGACCTGTGACATCCATGATATGAATTTACAACAAATATAGCCTTTATGGTCAAAGTAAATTGCGGAAAAGACGTTTTAGCGTGAAAACAGAATACAAATCGAAAATCAGCTTTTTACGGGAAGATAGCAAAAAACGAACTTTTTACGCCAAAATAGCGATTTTTACTTAAAACAGGCTAATGTTAATTCTCATAGTAAATTATTTGCGGAAAAGAGGTTTTAGCGTGACACAGCATAAAAAGCGAATATCAGCATCTCACGGGGTTAGCAAAAAACGTACTTTTCATGCCAAAATAGCAATTTTTACTTAAATCAAGCTAATGTTAATTCTCAAAGTAAATTGTTTGCGGAAAAAACGTTTTAGTGTGAAAAAAGCATTAAAAGCGAAACCAGCTTTTTAGCGAAGTTAGTAAAAATACCGAACTTTTTACGCCAAATTATCGCTTTTTACGTAAAAACAAGCTTGGTTTGAGAAACTTCGAGGGGAATGATGATTTTGCGTAAAAGTACATTTTTTGCATAACCGGAATCTATAGAAAATGACTTTTAGTGTGAAGACAGCGACCAGTGACTTCCATGATACGTCTGTTACAGATAGTAACATGATACAGATAGTTTTGTTCATTAAACTGGCAGTTTACAAGAAATGCATTCTTCATGGTCAAAAGAAGATTGCCGAGGTTAAACGAGACGAAAATGACATTGTGAAGTGAAAAAACGAACTGTGGTTAAGAACGATAGCCTATTTTGAAAACTAGCGTCTATCGTCAAAAGGAAGGCGGACGAAGTAAAAGGTGAGCTAAAATATAACTTAACATGCGATGTTCATTCTCAAAGTTAATTGTTCGCGGAAAAGAACTATAAGCGTGAAAACAGCATAAAAAGCGAAAATCAGCTTTTTACCTGAAGATAGCAAAAACCCTACTTTTTACGCCAAAATAGCGTTTTACTTAAAACAGGCTTTGTTTTAGAAACTTCGAGTGGAATGAGGATTTTCCGTAAAGGCACATTCTGTGCATAACCGGTTTCTATGGAAAATGAGTCAATATGAAAACAGCGACCTGTGACATCCTTGCCGTGAATTTTGAGTATAAAGACAGTTTTGTTCATTAAAGTTAAATTTTACAACAAATATAGGCGTTATGGTCAAAGCAAGATTGCCGAGGTTAAACGAGATGAAAATGACATTGTGAAGTGAAAAAATGAACTTTGGTTAAAAACGAAAGCGTATCTTCAAAACTAGCCTTTATCGTCAAAAGGAAGGCGGACGAACTAAAAGGCGAGCTAAAATATAACTTAACATGCGATGTTAATTCTCAAAGTAAATTGTTCACGGAAAGAAGTTTTAGCGTGAAAACAGCATAAAAAGCGAAAATCAGCTTTTGACCTGAAGATAGCAAAAAACGAAATGTTTACGCCAAAATAGCGATTTTTACGCAGCCGGGAGTTCGTCTCGCAACCATGCCGGCAGTTGAGGCCTCGCCATCCGAGGGCCGGAAGAGAAGTCTTCTCGACTCGGTGCCACGCGCAATCGAAAAGAATGCCTGTGTTGTATATTTCATGATTTTATAATAATTACTTTTGCAAAATATCCAAACTATTTCAGAGTCCAAATCGGCCCAAAAGGTTAATGAAAGAGGGACAAATTAGCAAAAAGGAGGCTTAGGATGTCATTTGTTTATCAAACGAACACCAATGATGCATGTTTCACATTTATCAAAAAAGCTTTTTTTCGGTCTGAGAAAAGTTAAAAGTCCAGCTCCGAGCGAAAACGTTCTAAGCCCAGCCGCGTAGTACATGGGGGAACGACCACTTTCGGAGCAAACCTCTTCTTAAAGAGGGACAAATTAGCAAAAGCGAACCTTAGGATGTGTTTGCCTTATCAAGCGAATGCCAATGATGCATGTTTCACATTTTCAAAAAAATTTTTCACTTCGATCAAAATTTTTCAAAGTCCAACTCCGAGCGAAAAATTTTTAAGTCCCCCGGGAGTTCGTCTCGGAGCCATGCCGGCAGTTGAGGCCACGCCGCCCGAGGGCCAGAATTGTCTTGTAGGTCTGGTGCAACGCGCCATCGAAAAACGGGGAAATTTGCCAAAATTGTTCTGGGGATGAATTTTCCCTTCTAAAAGAATGCCACTGATGTATATTTTATGTTTTTAAAAAAATTATTTTTGCAAAATATCGAAACTTTTTCTAAGTCCAAATCGGTGCAAAAGGTTAATGAAAGAGGGACAAATTAGCAAAAAGGAGGCTTAGGCTTTGTTTTCTTTATCAAACGAACACCAATGATGCGTGTTTCGCATTTAACAGAAACTGTATTCGTCGGTGCGACCAAATTTTTTCAAAGTCCAACTCCAAGCGAAAAATTTCCAAATCCAGCAGGAAGTTCGTCTCGGAACCCTGCCCGAGGGCCGGAATTGTCGTATTGTAGGTCTGGTGCAACGCGCTATTGAAATACGGGGATATTTGCCAAAGTTGTGCTTGGTAAGAGTTTCCCCTTCTAAAAGAATGCGCCTGATGTATATTTCATGTTCTTAAAAATTATTTTTACGAATGCCACTGATGCATGTTTCACATTTTTTAAAAAGACATTTTTTTCACTTCGATAAAAATTTTTCAAAGTCCAACTCCGAGCGAAAAATTTCCAAGTTCCCCGGGAGTTCGTCTCGGAACCATGCCGGCAGTTGAGGCCTCGCCGCTCGAGGGCCAGAAAGGCCGCCTTCTAGGCTCGGTGCAACGCGCCATCGAAATCGAAATCGGAAATCGAAATCGAAATATGGAAATCGAAATCGAATTGGAAATCGAAATCGAATCGAAATCGAAATTGAAATCGCCATTGAAATCGAAATCGAAATCGGAAATCGAAATCGAAATAAAAATCGAAATCGAAATAAAAATCGAAATCGAATTCGATATCGAATTCGAAATCGAAATCGAAATCGAAATTGAAATCGTAATCGAAATCGAAATCGAACATGGGCGAACGACCACTTTCGGAGCAAACTGCTTCTTAAAGAGGGACAAATTAGCAGAAGCGAACCCTGGGATGTGTTTGCCTTATCAAACGAATGCCACTGATGCATGTTTCACATTTTTCAAAAAAAATTTTTCACTTCGATCAAAATTTTTCAAAGTCCAACTCCGAGCCAAAAATTTTTAAGTCTCCCGGGAGTTCGTCTCGGAGCCATGCCGGCAGTTGAGGCCACGCCGCCCGAGAGCCGGAATTGTCCTCTAATAGGTCCGGTGCAACGCGCCATCGAAAAACGGGGAAATTTGCCAAAATTGTTCTTGGGATGAATTTCCCCTTCTAAAAGGATGCCTCTGATGTATATTTCATGACTTTATAAAAATTACTTTTGCAAAATATCCAAACTACTTCCCAGTCCAAATCGACGCAAAAGCTTAATGAAAGAGGGCCAATTAGCAAAAACGAGGCTTAGGACGTGTTTTCTTTATCAAACGATCACCAAGGATGCATGTTTCACATTTATCAAAAAAACTTTTTTCGGCCTGAGAAAATTGAAAGTGCTTCAAAGTCCAACTCCGAGCCAAAAATTTTTTAGTCCCCCGGGAGTTCGTCTCGGAGCCATGCCGGCAGTTGGGGCCACGCCGCCCGAGGGCCGGAATTGTCGTCTAATAGGTCCGGTGCAACGCGCCATCGAAAAACGGGGAAATTTGCCAAAATGTTTTCTTGGGACGAATTTCCCCTTCTAAAAGGATGCCTCTGATGTATATTTCATGACTTTATAAAAATTACTTTTGCAAAATATCCAAACTACTTGCCAGCACTTCGGTCGGTCGGTTTATGGTGATGGCGATGGTGATTATGATTATGATTATGATGACTATGACTATGAGTATGACTATGACAATTATCATTCACATCATCATTATCATCGTCATCGTCATCGTCGTCGTCATCATCGTCATCGTCATCGTCATCGTCATCGTCATCATCATGATGATGATGATGAAGATGATTATTATTATTATTATTATTATTATTATTATTATTATTATTATTATTATTATTATTATTATTATTATTATTATTATTATTATTATTATTATTATTATTATTATTATTATTATTATTATTATTATTATTATTATTATTATTATTATTATTATTATTATTATTATTATTATTATTATTATTATTATTATTATTATTATTATTATTATTATTATTATTATTATTATTATTATTATTATTATTATTATTATTATTATTATTATCATTATCATTATTATTATTATTATCATCATCATCATTATTATTATCATCATCATCATTATTATTATCAACATTATCTTTTGTTGGTGTTTGTTGTTCAATATTCTAGTATTAAAGAAAGAGGATTTTTTAAATTAGTTGAGTGAAACAGCACTTTGTTTAACTTTTTGCCTGCGTTTGGTACCTTTCAACTTCCATTGTTATTTGAAATATGTGCTTAAACATTTGAATCCTGATAATAGTATTGGAGATAAAAATACAGAATCTGGAATATTGCTGAAATGTTAACCCCAAGAGAAGAAAATAAAGAAACAGGAGAAACAACGGCAAAAGAAGAGGAAATCAGGAAAAACTGTGAAGGATAAAGAATTTTTATAAATATTCCCAAAGATCCAATTTAAAGGCAAACAGTGAAACATTAGAAGAAAAAAACTGAAGGCTAATGTAGAAGAGTAATGCGCAGGTTGTATTTCTAACACATATCTGTAACTTTTATTCTACATGAGAATGTAAATGTTTTAAGCAAAATTGAGAAACGGTGTTTAATTTAGCATAAAATAACATTAAAATTTTAAATTATTTTTAAATATGAAGGTTAAGAGGACCAATAAGGAGGAAGAAGACAAAGGGAAATAAAAATAAAATCGATTATTCGTTTGGCTTATGGCACTGTAAATTCTACGAGTTAAACAGTTCGTGTTACTGCCGCCAGGGCATTATGAGTATAAACAGTTAAAGAGCGTAAAAGGAAAGAGTAAAGTGCGGCAAAGAGATTTGACCGCTTTGGCGCCGAACAAAGAGCTTTGATTGCGTTTAACTTAGTTCTATCTCGGCAGAAAACAAATAGAATGAAATAAAATGTTGCATAGCGTGGACAATGAATAGCAGCCAAAGTGTCTACTGTCAATTTAATATTAAGATTTACCGCGATGATCTTGTTTTGTTTTCGGCGAAGTGGCGCCCACTATATTTAATTTTGAGTACTGCTTTCTGTACCTCCAGATTGCTCCTTGTCATGACAGCATCATGATCATAAACAAGAAAAAAACAGATAATATATAACTAAATTTTGTTGCATAAACTAAAAATAAACCGCAACCAAAATGTCAAATGTCAAGTAAATATAGAAGTTTACGGCGAATATCCCGTTTCGTTTGAAAATAGCGAAGTAGTGCCATCTAGAGTTAGTTGTGAGAACTATTCCCTATTCCCTCAGATTTTCTCTTCCAACCACTATTTCATCTGCTTCTATACGACTTAAATTTGTCATGGTGCGTCTGAATTGTGCCTAAATATGTAGTTAAAAGTCTAAAAAGGAAAAAAGAAGACGAAGAATAAGAAGGAGCAAAGTGAAAAATGACGAAAGTTTGATTTGTTTGGAACACTGTAAATTCTACCTGGTAACCCTTCGTCTTACTGGTACCATTGCATTGCGAGCTGAAACAGTTGAATATCGCGAAAGAAAAGATTAAAAAATACAAAGAACTTTGTATCATTTTGGGCTCATAGCAAAGTGAATTGATTGCGTTTCAGTTAATTGTATCTGGGGAGATAGCAAGTAATTAAACACATAAGGTGGTAAATAAATAATTAAAGTAAAAATATACATAATTTGCATAACGCAAACAACAAACTGCAAACAAAACGTCAATTTTGCGCCATTGCATTATGAGTATAAACAGTTGATGAACGTGAAAGGAAAAAGTAAAAGGCGGCAAAGAGTTTTGAACCAATTTGCGCCGATCAAAGATATTTGATTGCGTTTCACTCAGTTCTATCTCGGGAGATAACAAATAAATGGAGCGAAATAAAATGTTGCAAAATAGAAATAGAGATCGAAATCGAAATAAAAATCGAAATCGAAATCGAATTCGAAATCGAATTCGATATCGAAATCGGAAATCGAAATCGAAATCGAAATATCGAAATCGAATTCGAATTCGAAATCGAAATCGACATCGAAATCGAAATCGAAATAGAAATAGAAATCGAAATAAAAATCGAAATCGAAATCGAAATCGAATTCGAAATCGAAATTGAAATCGAAATCGAAATCGGAAATCGAAATCGAAATATCGAAATCGAATTCAAAATCGAAATCGAATCGAAATCGAAATCGCCATCGAAATCGAAATCGAAATCAAAATTGAAATCCAAATCGAAATCGGAAATCGAAACCGAAATCGAAATCTAAATCGAATTGGAAATCGAAATCGAACTCGAAATAAAAATCGAAATCGAAATTGAAATCGAAATCGAAATCGAAATCGAATCGAAATCGCAATCGCAATCGAAATCGAAATCGAAATTACGAATGCCACTGATTCATGTTTCACATTTTTTAAAAAAACATTTTTTTCACTTTGATCAAAATTTTTCTAAGTCCAACTCCGAGCGAAAAATTTCCAAGTTCCCCGGGAGTTCGTCTCGGAACCATGCCGGCAGTTGAGTCCTCGCCGCTCGAGGGCCAGAAAGGCCGTCTTCTAGGCTCGGTGCAACGCGCCATCGAAATCGAAATCGAAATAAAAATCGAAATCGAAATAGAAATCGGAACTAGAAATCGAAATCGAAATCGAAATAGGTCTGGTGCAACGCGCTAATGAAATACGGGGATATTTGCCAAAGTTGTGCTTGGTAAGAGTTTCCCCTTCTAAAAGAATGCGTCTGATGTATATTTCATGTTCTTAAAAAATTATTTTTACGAATGCCACTGATGCATGTTTCACATTTTTTAAAAAAACATTTTTTTCACTTCGATCAAAATTTTTAAAGTCCAACTCCGAGCGAAAAATTTCCAAGTTCCCCGGGAGTTCGTCTCGGAACCATGCCGGCAGTTGAGGACTCGCCGCTCGAGGGCCAGAAAGGCCGTCTTCTAGGCTCGGTGCAACGCGCCATCGAAATCTAAATCGAAATCGAAATCGAAATAGAAATAGAAATCGAAATCAAAATCGAAATAGAAATCGAAATCGAAGTCGAAGTCGAATTCGAAATCGAAATCGAAAGCGTCATCGAAATCGAAATCCAAAATCGAAATCTTCATCGAAATCGAAATCGAAATCGGAAATCGAAATAAAAATCGAATTCGAAATAGAAATCGAAATCGAATTCGAAATCGAATTCGAAATCGAAATCGAAATCGAAATCGAAATTTAAAACGAAATCGAAATCGAAATCGAACATGGGCGAACGACCACTTTCGGAGCAAACTGCTTCTTAAAGAGGGACAAATTAGCAGAAGCGAACCCTGGGATGTGTTTGCCTTATCAAACGAATGCCACTGATGCATGTTTCACATTTTTCAAAAAAAAAAATTTTCTCTTCGATCAAAATTTTTCAAAGTCCAACTCCGAGCCAAAAATTTTTAAGTCTCCTGGGAGTTCGTCTCGGAGCCATGCCGGCAGTTGAGGCCACGCCGCCCGAGGGCCGGAATTGTCGTCTAATAGGTCCGGTGCAACGCGCCATCGAAAAACGGGGAAATTTGCCAAAATTGTTCTCGGGACGAATTTCCCCTTCTAAAAGGATGCCTCTGATGTCTCTTTCATGACTTTATAAAAATTACTTTTGCAAAATATCCAAACTACTTCCCAGTCCAAATCGGCGCAAAAGTTTAATGAAAGAGGGCCAATTAGCAAAAACGAGGCTTAGGATGTGTTTTCTTTATCAAACGATCACCAAGGATGCATGTTTCACATTTATCAAAAAAACTTTTTTCGGCCTGAGAAAATTTAAAGTGTTTCAAAGTCCAACTCCGAGCCAAAAATTTTTTAGTCCCCCGGGAGTTCCTCTCGAAGCCATGCCGGCAGTTGAGGCCACGCCGCCCGAGGGCCGGATATTCGTCTAATAGGTCCGGTGCAACGCGCCATCGAAAAAGGGGGAAATTTGCCAAAATTGTTCTTGGGACGAATTTCCCCTTCAAAAAAGGATGCCTCTGATGTATATTTCATGACTTTATAAAAATTACTTTTGCAAAATATCCAAACTACTTGCCAGCACTTCGGTCGGTCGGTTTATGGTGATGGCGATGGTGATTATGATTATGATTATGATGGCTATGACTATGACTATGAGTATGACTATGACAATTATCATTCACATCATCATTATCATCGTCATCGTCATCGTCGTCGTCATCATCGTCATCGTCATCGTCATCGTCATCATCATCATGATTATTATTATTATTATTATTATTATTATTATTATTATTATTATTATTATTATTATTATTATTATTATTATTATTATTATTATTATTATTATTATTATTATTATTATTATTATTATTATTATTATTATTATTATTATTATTATTATTATTATTATTATTATTATTATTATTATTATTATTATTATTATTATTATTATTATTATTATTATTATTATTATTATTATTATTATTATTATTATTATTATTATTATTATTATTATTATTATTATTATTATTATTATTATTATTATTATTATTATTATTATTATTATTATTATTATTATTATTATTATTATTATTATTATTATTATTATTATTATTATTATTATTATTATTATTATTATTATTATTATTATTATTATTATTATTATTATTATTATTATTATTATTATTATTATAATTATTATTATTATTATTATTATTATTATTATTATTATTATTATTATTATTATTATTATTATTATTATTATTATTATTATTATTATTATTATTATTATTATTATTATTATTATTATTATTATTATTATTATTATTATTATTATTATTATTATTATTATTATTATTATGATTATTATGATTATTATTATGATTATTATGATTATTATTATGATTATTATGATTATTATTATTATTATTATTATTATTATTATTATTATTATTATTATTATTATTATTATTATTATTATTATTATTATTATTATTATTATTATTATTATTATTATTATTATTATTATTATTATTATTATTATTATTATTATTATTATTATTATTATTATTATTATTATTATAATTATTATAATTATTATTATTATTATTATTATTATTATTATTATTATTATTATTATTATTATTATTATTATTATTATTATTATTATTATTATTATTATTATTATTATTATTATTATTATTATTATTATTATTATTATTATTATTATTATTATTATTATTATTATTATTATTATTATTATTATTATTATTATTATTATTATTATTATTATTATTATTATTATTATTATCATTATTATCATTATTATCATCATTATTATCATTATTATCATCATTATTATCATTATTATTATTATTATTATTAATTATTAATTATTATTATTATTATTATTATTATTATTATTATTATTATTATTATTATTATTATTATTATTATTATTATTATTATTATTATTATTATTATTATTATTATTATTATTATCAACATCAGTATTATTATTATTATTATCATCATCATCATCATTATTATTATCATCATTATTATTATTATCATCATTATCTTTTGTTGGTGTTTGTTGTTCAATATTCTAGTATTAAAGAAAGAGGATTTTTTAAATTAGTTGAGTGAAACAGCACTTTGTTTAACTTTTTGCCTGCGTTTGGTACCTTTCAACTTCCATTGTTATGTGAAATATGTGCTTAAACATTTGAATCCTGATAATAGTATTGGAGATAAAAATACAGAATCTGGAATATTGCTGAAGTGTTAACCCCAAGAGAAGAAAAGAAAGAAACAGGAGAAACAATGGCAAAAGAAGAGGAAATCAGGAAAAACTGTGAATGATAAAGAGTTATTATAAATATTCCCAAAGATCCAATTTAAAGGCAAACAGTGAAACATTAGAAGAAAAAAACTGAAGGCTAATGTAGAAGAGTAATGCGCAGGTTGTATTTCTAACACATATCTGTAACTTTTATTCTACATGAGAATGTAAATGTTTTAAGCAAAATTGAGAAACGGTGTTTAATTATGCATAAAATAACATTAAAATTTTAAATTATTTTTAATAATGAAGGTTAAGAGGACCAATAAGGAGGAAGAAGACAAAGGGAAATAAAAATAAAATCGATTATTCGTTTGGCTTATGGCACTGTAAATTCTACGAGTTAAACAGTTCGTGTTACTGCCGCCAGGGCATCATGAGTATAAACGGTTAAAGAGCGTGTAAGGAAAGAGTAAAGCGCGGCAAAGAGATTTGGCGATTTGGCGCCGAACAAAGAGGTTTGATTGCGTGTAACTTAGTTCTATCTCGGCAGAAAACAAATAGAATGAAATAAAATGTTGCATAGCGTGGACAATGAATAGCAGCCAAAGTGTCTACTGTCAATTTAATATTAAGATTTACCGCGATGATCTTGTTTTGTTTTCGGCGAAGTGGCCCCCACTATATTTAATTTTGAGTACTGCTTTCTGTACCTCCAGATTGTTCCTTGTTATGACAGCATCATGATCATAAACAAGAAAAAAACAGATAATATATAACTAAATTTTGTTGCATAAACTAAAAATAAACCGCAACCAAAATGTCAAATGTCAAGTAAATATAGAAGTTTACGGCGAATATCCCGTTTCGTTTGAAAATAGCAAAGTAGGGCCATCTAGAGTTAGTTGTGAGAACTATTCCCTATTCCCTCAGATTTTCTCTTCCAACCACTATTTCATCTGCTTCTATACGACTTAAATTTGTCATGGTGCGTCTGAATTGTGCCTAAATATGTAGTTAAAAGTCTAAAAAGGAAAAAAGAAGACGAAGAATAAGAAGGAGCAACGTGAGAAATGACGACAGTTTGATTTGTTTGGAACACTGTAATTTCTACCTGGTAACCCTTCGTCTTACTGGTACCATTGCATTGCGAGCTGAAACAGTTGAATATCGCGAAAGAAAAGATTAAAAAATACAAAGAACTTTGTATCATTTTGGGCTCATAGCAAAGTGAATTGATTGCGTTTCAGTTAATTGAATCTGGGGAGATAGCAAGTAACTAAACACATAAGGTGGTAAATAAATAATTAAAGTAAAAATATACATAATTTGCATAACGCAAACAACAAACTGCAAACAAAACGTCAATTTTGCGCCATTGCATTATGAGTATAAACAGTTGATGAACGTGAAAGGAAAAAGTAAAAGGCGGCAAAGAGTTTTGAACCAATTTGCGCCGATCAAAGATATTTGATTGCATTTCACTCAGTTCTATCTCGGGAGATAACAAATAAATGGAGCGAAATAAAGTGTTGCAAAATAGAAATAGAAATCGAAATCGAAATAAAAATCGAAATCGAAATCGAATTCGGCATCGAATTCGAAATCGAAATCGGAAATCGAAATCGAAATATCGAAATGGAAATGTAATTCGAATTCGAAATGGATCGAAATCGAAATCGCCATCGAAATCGAAATCGAAATCGGAAATCGAAATAGAATTCGAAATAGAAATCGAAATCGACATCGAAATCGAAATCGAAATAGAAATCGAAATCGAAATAAAAATCGAAGTCGAAATCGAAATCGAATTCGAAATCGAATTCGAAATCGAAATCGAAATTGAAATCGAAATCGGAAATTCGAAATCGAAATATCGAAATCGAATTCGAAATCGAAATCGAAATCGAATCGAAATCGGAATCGCCATCGAAATCGAAATCAAAATTGAAATCGAAATCGAACTCGGAAATCGAAACCGAAATCGAAATCTAAATCGAAATCGAAATCGAACTCGAATTAACAATTTCCCGGGGAGTTCGTCTCGGAACCATGCCGGCAGTTGAGGCCTCGCCGCTCGAGGGCCAGAAAGGCCGTCTTCTAGGCTCGGTGCAACGGGCCATCGAAATCGAAATAAAAATCGAAATCGAAATCGAAATCGGAACTCGAAATCGAAATCGAAATAGGTCTGGTGCAACGCGCTATTGAAATACGGGGATATTTGCCAAAGTTGTGCTTGGTAAGAGTTTCCCCTTCTAAAAGAATGCGTCTGATGTATATTTCATGTTCTTAAAAAATTATTTTTACGAATGCCACTGATGCATGTTTCACATTTTTTTAAAAAAACATTTTTTTCACTTCGATCAAATTTTTTCAAAGTCCAACTCCGAGCGAAAAATTTCCAAGTTCCCCGGGAGTTCGTCTCGGAACCATGCCGGCAGTTGAGGCCTCGCCGCTCGAGGGCCAGAAAGGCCGTCTTCTAGGCTCGGTGCAACGCGCCATCGAAATCTAAATCTAAATCGAAATAGAAATAGAAATAGAAATCGAAATCGAAATGAAAATCGAATTCGAAATCGAAATCGAAGTCGAATTCGAATTCGAAATCGAAATCGCCATCGAAATCGAAATCGGAAATCGAAATCGAAATAGAAATCGAAATCGAAATCGAATTCGAAATCGAATTCGAAAAAATCGAATTCGAAATCGAAATCGAAATGGAAATTTAAAACGAAATCGAAATCGAAATCGAAATCGAACATGGGCGAACGACCACTTTCGGAGCAAACTGCTTCTTAAAGAGGGACAAATTAGCAGAAGCGAACCCTGGGATGTGTTTGCCTTATCAAACGAATGCCACTGATGCATGTTTCACATTTATCAAAAAAAATTTTTCACTTCGATCAAAATTTTTCAAAGTCCAACTCCGAGCCAAAAATTTTTAAGTCTCCAGGGAGTTCGTCTCGGAGCCATGCCGGCAGTTGAGGCCACGCCGCCCGAGGGCCGGAATTGTCGTCTAATAGGTCCGGTGCAACGCGCCATCGAAAACCGGGGAAATTTGCCAAAATTGTTCTTGGGACGAATTTCCCCTTCTAAAAGGATGCCTCTGATGTATATTTCATGACTTTATAAAAATTACTTTTGCAAAATATCCAAACTACTTCCCAGTCCAAATCGGCGCAAAAGCTTTATGAAAGAGGGCCAATTAGCAAAAACGAGGCTTAGGATGTGTTTTCTTTATCAAACGATCACCAAGGATGCATGTTTCACATTTATCAAAAAAAATTTTTCGGACTGAGAAAATTTAAAGTGCTTCAAAGTCCAACTCCGAGCCAAAAATTTTTTAGTCCCCCGGGAGTTCGTCTTGGAGCCATGCCGGCAGTTGAGGCCACGCCGCCCGAGGGCCGGAATTGTCGTCTAATAGGTCCGTTGCAACGCGCCATCGAAAAACGGGGAAATTTGCCAAAATTGTTCTTGGGACGAATTTCCCCTTCTAAAAGGATGCCTCTGATGTATATTTCATGACTTTATAAAAATTATTTTGCAAAATATCCAAACTACTTGCCAGCACTTCGGTCGGTCGGTTTATGGTGATGGCGATGGTGATTATGATTATGATTATGATTATGATGACTATGACTATGACTATGAGTATGACTATGACAATTATCATTCACATCATCATTATCATCGTCATCGTCATCGTCGTCGTCATCATCGGCATCGTCATCGTCATCATCATCATGATTATTATTATTATTATTATTATTATTATTATTATTATTATTATTATTATTATTATTATTATTATTATTATTATTATTATTATTATTATTATTATTATTATTATTATTATTATTATTATTATTATTATTATTATTATTATTATTATTATTATTATTATTATTATTATTATTATTATTATTATTATTATTATTATTATTATTATTATTATTATTATTATTATTATTATTATTATTATTATTATTATTATTATTATTATTATTATTATTATTATTATTATTATTATTATTATTATTATTATTATTATTATTATTATTATTATTATTATTATTATTATTATTATTATTATTATTATTATTATTATTATTATTATTATTATTATTATTATTATTATTATTATTATTATTATTATTATTATTATTATTATTATTATTATTATTATTATTATTATTATTATTATTATTATTATTATTATTATTATTATTATTATTATTATTATTATTATTATTATTATTATTATTATTATTATTATTATTATTATTATTATTATTATTATTATTATTATTATTGTAACGCGAGCGCTGGAACACCCTATGAAAGCAGCTGGGAGTGGAAGACAGGGGAGGTTCGTGTTAGCCACACCTCCTCCTCGTTTGTCTTGTAGTGGTGACAGACAGTGGTTGGGAGGAAAAACATCAGTGTGCCGTCTGTTTCTGTCCACCTGGTTCCAGAAATTACGGGATCGTTCATTATCTGGAAACGTCGAGAAGACGGCAAGATGCCTATAAAAAGGGCTGCAGCTAGTCAGTCAGTCAGTTGGTTAGTGAGTGTGAGCGAGGAGACAGTCGCAGTTCTTGGTGTAAGAGTTAGTCAGTGACGTGTTAATGAACGCGAAGATTGTGCAACGGAAGACTGTACGTAACTGGTATGTGCATCGGAGTTTATGTAATCGCGAGTACAAGTGAAATTGTAACGGACGAACTGGTGAATTGTAATTGTGTGCAGCAAGTAATTCTGTGTAATTGGCAAGTGTTAAACTGTATGTCGGTGGAAATAAAGAACATTTTTGAGTGGTGAAATTGGAATTTTCATTTCACGAACCAACAAAGTCACACTGGTGTCAGGAAGCGGGAAAACAACATAACATCACCGAACATTACAACCATGGAGGCAGCATTAGAAAAGATTTTGGCGGAACTGAAAGAAATGAAGACGGCAACTGAAAACCTCGCTGCAAAAATAGAAACGGCCAACGACAACATCACCGCGGAGATGGAAGAAATGAAGGCCGAGTTAACCACAGAAATGAGAGCAGCGAACGGCAGTCTGGCCACGGAAATGAAGGTGGCGAACAAGGCTCTCGCCGCAAAGTTTGAGGAACGGTTGGCCGGCGTGAGGGATGACGTCACGAACCTGGGCAAGCGGAAGGGTCAAGTAGACGACCGCCTTAATGATTTAGAGGAAAAGGCTGACAACATCGCAAAACCCCTCACCCGCCTGACGGAGGAAAACCGGCCTTATGTGTGGACGGAGGACGCCGAAGACGCTTTCCAGCACCCGAAGGGGACCCTGTGCAGTGCTCCAAT
>CM060948.1:252543418-252548418 GCA_030765055.1 Mantis religiosa | reverse complement strand
TTCACATTGCTTCTTCTCATGAGAGCGTCATGATCATAAACAAGAAACAATAGACAAATGATATATAAATATATGATGTAGCAAATATAAAAATAAACCGCAAACGAAATGTCAAATATCAAGTAAATATAAACATTTATTGCGAAGATTTTTTTTCCGTTAAGGAATAGCGAGATAGCGCCATCTAGAGTTACTTCTGAGAACTATTCCCTATTCTCTCAGATTTTCTCATCTGACCACTGCTACATCTACTTCTATCCTGCCTAAACTTATCATCATATTCTTGTATTGTAGTTAAATATGTATGTCAAAAAGTCGAAAAAGGAGAAAAAGAAGACGAGAAATAAGAAGAAGATATGTAAAACAAAAGCAGAAATTTGTTTATTTTGGAACACTGTCAATTCTACGAGCTAAACGATTCGTCTTACTGGGGACATTGCATTGCGAGTAGAAACAATTAAATATTGTGAAAGAAACAATTGAAATAATGCAAAGAACTTTAAGTCACTTCGAGATCGTAGCAAAGAGGATTGATCGCGCTGCAGTTATTTCTATATCGGGAGATAAGTAAATAAATAATTAAGGTAGTAAATAAATAAGGTAAAAATATACATAATTTCCATAACATATACAACAAACTGCAAAAATATATCGGATGTAATATAAAAGCCAATATTTACTACCATATACTTGCTGCGTTTACCAATGTTGAAGTAGCATAATCTAGAATCAGTTTTGAGTAAAATTACGTACTTTTCCAGATTGTTTCTAGCGAATAATGCGTCATCACTATAAACAAAAAGAAATATTCATATCTGTGGTTTGAACCGTTATTTAGGTTAAAGGTGGAGTTCTACAGAAAAAAGAAGATTACATTCAAGATTTTCCGAACTTACACATTTCCAGAACACTTTTGCCATCTTTCCTTTGATAAAAGCTCTAATTCGTCTTGGACAAAGATATAAAGCAAATATCTGTATCCAAAATAATCTCACTGTCCTTAAGATGAAGGATGGAAGGAAAGGAAGGCAGAAAGAAAAGTTGAAAGAAGGAAAGATAGAAATAAAGGAAGAAATAAAGATGGAAAGCAAGACAAAAGGAATACAAGAAATAAAACCGGAAATAAACATGTTTAAAGAAGAACCAAATCACACACAAACTCTGAATGACAACAAAATAGCTAAAACATAATAAAATTCAATTGACAAAAATAATAAAAGTTTGCGGAAGGAAAGAGTAAACATAATAAAGAGATTTTAATCATTGGGAACTTTAGCTATGTCTTTCAGCTATATTTATTTAGAAGATAAAATAACAATAAGTGAAAATAAATACATAATGTTAGAAAAGGGCAAACAAAAAGATGTCAAATGTCTACTAAATATCAAAGTATAGTGCGATGATCTTGTTTGTGTTACAAATAATGAATTAGCGCACTTTCAAATTAGTTTAATTAATTCCAGAACTATCGCGGGATTAAACTAATAAATAGAATTAAATAAAATGTTGCATAGCGTGAACAATGAGCAGCAGTCAAAACTTGGAATGTCAATTGAATATCAGGATTTACCGCGATGATCTTGTTTTGTTTAGGAATGGCGAGGTAGCGCTAACGTGATTGAACTTTGAGTACCACTCCCTGTTCCTCTAGATTGTTGCTTCTTATGATAGCGTCATGAACATAAACAAGAAACAATATACTGTGACCTTGTAGGTTCGTGAATTTAAAAGTCCAATTACACAAACTCAAAATGTTCTTTGTTTCCACCAAGTTACATTTGGAACACTTGCCGATTACACGGAATTACGTAGCGCACACAATTAAAACTCGGCAGTTCGTCTGTCACAAGTCCACTCTACACTCACAATTATGTACAACTCCTCTGATACACGTACACAGTATTCCAGTCCGTTCACTAGCCCAGCGCTCCACGTGGCTGTTTGCCAAGAACTGCACTGACTCGTCCACTGCTGCCTTATAAAGTAAGATCGCTGTTTCTGGAAGCTTCGCGGTTCGGAAAATCATAGCAGATGTTCCAGACGTCGGGGAAGGGGAAAGAGACGGTACAGGGCTCGTGCCGCTCTTCTAATCATCCTCTCAATTAGTGACACGAGATAAATGTGTAGCCGTGGCCTGGATTCACCTGTATGGCCCTACCTGCCAGCTGGTTCTATCGCGAATTCCGCTGTTCGGGTGACAATACTAATAATATATAAATGTACGATATTGCATAGAATAAAAATAAACCGGTAACAAAATGACAAGGGACCAAAGACTAGAAGCATTGAAAATTCGTTTGTTTTGTAGCACTGCTAATTCTACGATCTAAACATTTCGTCTTATTGGCGCCATTGCATTATGAGTATAAACAGTTCGCTCTATAAACAGTGGAAGAACATGAAAGGAAAGAGTAGAAGGTGGCAAAGGTATCTGAACCACTTCGGCGCCAAACAAAGCGGCGTTTCACCTAGTTCTATATTCGGAGACAACAAATAAGTAGAACGAAATAAAATGTGGCATATCGTGAACAATGAACAGCAGCCAGAGTGTCGACTGTCAATTTAATATTAAAATTTACCGCGATGATCTTGTTTTGTTTACGAATGGCGAGGTAGCGCCCACTAGATTTAATTTTGAGCACTACTCCCTGTACCCCCAGATGGTTTCTTCTCATGACAGCATCGTGACCATAAACAAGAAACAACAAACAAATCATATATAAATATATGATGAAGCATTACCTAAAAATAAACAGCAAACAAAACGTCAAATATCAAGTAAATATAAAATTTTACCGCGAAGATCTTGTTACGTTTAAGAATAGCGAGGCAGCGCTATCTAGAGTTAATTCTGAGAACTATTCCCTATTCTCTCAGATTTTCTCTTACGACCACTACTACATCTGCTTCTATACTGCCTGACTTTATCATGATACTTTTGAGTTGTAACTAAATATATATTTATAAAAGTCGAAAAAGGAGAAAAGGAAAACGAGAAGTAATAAGAGGTAAGGTGAAACATATGCAGAAATATGCTTATTTTTGAGCACTGTAAATTCTACGAAGTGACCGCTTCGCCTTATTTGCCCCATTGCATTTCGAGTAGAAACAATTGAATATCGCGAAAGAAAAATGAGGAACTTGTATTTTAGAATACAAGATGAGGAATATTAAAGATAACAGCAGCGAGGTCTTGTCTAAAATGTGAATTTTGATATTATCATATAATTAAAGTTTGTAAAATAACGAACATTTATTTCGGGTAAGTTTTTTTTCTCTGTTTCTAGTGATGTCTCTCTAACGTGAGGGGCTGTTTCAATTAAACACACTTCAATATCATCGATGTGTATATTAGAATCTGTGAAGCTGCATTTGAACATCACTGTACCCTTTTCACCATTTTAAAATATATTCATTTCTCTCTCTACTTGATGGTAATCAAGTTATGCAGAAATAATCGTTCATTTTGTCCCATATGAGATCGTAAGGTTCAGTCAATGAAGTGGATAAAATAATATTGAAATAACACCAAATAAATACATATAAATAAATGAATAGATAAATAAATAAGTAAATAAATGCACAAATAAATAAGAATACTGAATTGCATAAACAAAGAAAAGCAACCAAAAATGGAATGTAAATTAAATATCAGATCTTACTGTTATGATATGGATTCCTTTAGGAATGGAGAATTGGCGCCCTCTAGAAATAGTTTGCAGTATTATTCCTTATTATCTCAGATTTTCTCCTCTGATTACTGTTTCATCTTCTTCACTACTGTTTACAATTATCACGGTAGTTTTAAAATGTGTACAAATATAAATGTGAAATACGTATAGGTAGGAAAGTGAAGAAGAAAAATCAGAATAGCACCTAAAGTGCGTTTGGTTTTTAGCACTGCGAGTTATAACAGAAAAACAATTTGTCTTATTAGCGGCATTGCATTATGTGTAAATTTATTGAAAATCACGATAGGAAATATTTTAAAGAAGCACAAAGAGATTTGTAGCATTTTGGAGCCGTATAAAGAGGTTAGAATTGCGTTTCACTTATTTCTATCTCGGGAGATTACAAATAAATAGAATGAAATAAAATATTTTATAGCGTGAACAAAGAACAGCAAGCAGATTTTCGATTGTCAGTTAAACATCAAGATTTCCCGCGTTGATCTTGTTTTGTTTTGGATGGCGTAGTAGCGCCCTTTAGTGTAAGTTTTGAGTAATACTCCCTGTTCCTGCAGAATGATTCTTCTGATGACAGCATCACGACCATAAATAAAATACAACAAATGAACAATAAATAAAGGTAAGGTGATGCATTTGCTAAAAATAAACAGCAAGCTACATGTAAAATTTCACGTAAATATAGAAGTTCGCACCGATGTTTCTTTTTTTTTTTGTACTTTTACGTCCTCCAACGTTATGTCATATCAGACGATGAATGGGTGAAATGATGTCCAAATGAGCCCAGGGCCCCAAAGAGATTTGAATTACCCGACATTCGCCTTTCAGGATAAGGGAAATCCCCGGAAAAGCCTTATCTAGGTAACTCACCCTGACCGAGATTCGAACTCAGGACCTCTTGCACCGATTACCTTGTTTGGCTTAACGATTGCGTAGTAGGGCTTCTAGAAGGTCTTGAGTATTATTCCATATTTCTTTAGATTGCCTCTGCTGACTACGGCTTAATTACTGCCTAAACTGTGTGATGATAGTTATAAGCTGTACTTAAATGGGTATGTTAAAGTTCGAATAAGGGGGGGGGGAGGATGAGGAGGAGGAGAAGGAGAAGAAGAATAAGATGAAGTAACATGAAAACAAATCCCAAAACAATATTTTGTATCCTGCTTTCAGTAAACTGGTGATGTTTTAAGAGTACACACAAGCTTTTCAATGTAAGTATATATATATCACTTACTAAGCCTAGTACTGGTGCGTCTAGTAGTAACAAACAACTCATAAGAGTTTACATAAGCAGTTTGAAATATCCTTATTAAT
>CM060948.1:252508418-252540918 GCA_030765055.1 Mantis religiosa | reverse complement strand
ATGCGCAGGTTGTATTTCTAACACATATCTGTAACTTTTATTCTACATGAGAATGTAAATGTTTTAAGCAAAATTGAGAAACGCTGTTTAATTTAGCATAAAATAACATTAAAATTTTAAATTATTTTTAAATATGAAGGTTAAGAGGACCAATATGGAGGAAGAAGACAAAGGGAAATAAAAATAAAATCGATTATTCGTTTGGCTTATGGCACTGTAAATTCTACGAGTTAAACAGTTCGTGTTACTGCTGCCAGGGCATTATGAGTATAAACAGTTAAAGAGCGTGAAAGGAAAGAGTAAAGTGCGGCAAAGAGATTTGACCGTTTTGGCGCCGAACAAAGAGGTTTGATTGCGTTTAACTTAGTTCTATCTCGGCAGAAAACAAATAGAATGAAATACAATGTTGCATAGCGTGGACAATGAATAGCAGCCACAGTTTCTACTGTCAATTTAATATTAAGATTTACCGCGATGATCTTGTTTTGTTTTCGGCGAAGTGGCGCCCACTATATTTAATTTTGAGTACTGCTTTCTGTACCTCCAGATTGTTCCTTGTCATGACAGCATCATGATCATAAACAAGAAAAAAACAGATAATATATAACTAAATTTTGTTGCATAAACTAAAAATAAACCGCAACCAAAATGTCAAATGTCAAGTAAATATAGAAGTTTACGGCGAATATCCCGTTTCGTTTGAAAATAGCGAAGTAGGGCCATCTAGAGTTAGTTGTGAGAACTATTCCCTATTCCCTCAGATTTTCTCTTCCAACCACTATTTCATCTGCTTCTATACGACTTAAATTTGTCATGGTGCGTCTGAATTGTGCACAAATATGTACTTAAAAGTCTAAAAAGGAAAAAAGAAGACGAAGAATAAGAAGGAGCAAAGTGAAAAATGACGAAAGTTTGATTTGTTTGGAACACTGTAAATTCTACCTGGTAACCCTTCGTCTTACTGGTACCATTGCATTGCGAGCTGAAACAGTTGAATATCGCGAAAGAAAAGATTAAAAAATACAAAGAGCTTTGTATCATTTTGGGCTCATAGCAAAGTGAATTGATTGCGTTTCAGTTAATTGTATCTGGCGAGATAGCAAGTAACTAAACATATAAGGTGGTAAATAAATAATTAAAGTAAAAACATACATAGTTTGCATAACGCAAACAACAAACTGCAAACAAAACGTCAATTTTGCGCCATTGCATTATGAGTATAAACAGTTGATGAACGTGAAAGGAAAAAGTAAAAGGCGGCAAAGAGGTTTGAACCAATTTGCGCCGATCAAAGATATTTGATTGCGTTTCACTCAGTTCTATCTCGGGAGATAACAAATAAATGGAGCGAAATAAAATGTTGCAAAATAGAAATAGAAATCGAAATCGAAATCGGAAATAGAAATCGAAATATCGAAATCGAAATCGAATTCGAAATCAAAATCGAAATCGAAAACAATCGAAATCGAAATCGCCAACGCAATCGAAATCGAAATCGGAAATTGAAATCGAATTCGAAATCGAAATCGAAATAGAAATAGAAATCGAATTCGAAATCGAATCGAAATCGAAATTGAAATCGAAATCGGAAATCGAAATCGAAATCGACATCGAAATATCGAAATCGAATTCGAATTCGAAATCGAAATCGAATCGAAATCGAAATCGAAATCGCCATTCAAATCGAAATCGAAATCGAAATAAAAATTGAAACCGAAATCGAATTCGAAATGGAAATCGAAATCGAAATTGGAAATCGAAATCGAAATAGAAATAGAAATCGAAATCGAATTCGAAATCGAAATAAAAATCGAAATCGAAATATTGAAATTTAAATTGAATTCGAAATCGAAATCGAAATCGACATCGAATTCGAAATCGAATTCGAAATCGAAATCGAAATCGGAAATCGAAATCGAAATGTCGAAATCGAAATTGAATTCAAAATCGAAAAATCGAAATCGGAAATCCAAATCGAAATATCGAAATAGAAATCGAATTCGAAATCGAAATCGAACCGAAATCGAAATCGAAATCGGAAATTGAAATCGACATCGAAATCGAAATCGAAATAAAAATCGAAATCGAATTCGAAATAGAATTCGAAATCGAATTCGTAATCGAAATCGAAATCGAAATCGGAAATCGAAATCGAAATATCGAAATCGAAATCGAATCAAAATCGAAATCGAAATCGCCATCGAAATCGAAATCAGAAATCGAAATTGAAATCGAAATAAAAATCGAAATCGAAATCGAAATAGAAATCGAATTCGAAGTCGAAATCGGAAATCGAAATCGAAATCGAAATATCGATATCGCAATCGAATTCGAAATCGAAATCAAAATCGAAATCGAATGGAAATCGCAATAGAAATCGAAATCGAAATCGACATCGAAAAAATCGAAATCGAAATCGAAATCGAAAACGAAATCGAAATCGGAAATCGAAATCGAAATACAAATCGAAATTTCGAAATCGAAATCGAAATCGCAATCGAAATCGATATCGCAATCGAAATCGAAATCAGAAATCGAAATCGAAATATCGAAATAGAAATCGAAATAGGTCTGGTGCAACGCGCTATTGAAATACGGGGATATTTGCCAAAGAGTTGGTAAGAGCTTCCTCTTCTAAAAGAATGCGTCTGGTGTATATTTCATGTTCTTATAAATTATTTTTACGAATGCCACAGATGCATGTTTCACATTTTTTAAAAAAACATTTTTTTCACTTCGATCAAAAATTTTTCAAAGTCCAACTCCGAGCGTAAAATTTCCAAGTTCCCCGGGAGTTCGTCTCGGAACCATGCCGGCAGTTGAGGCCTCGCCGCTCGAGGGCCAGAAAGGCCGTCTTCTAGGTTCGGTGCAACGCGCCATCG
This sequence comes from Mantis religiosa, assembly GCA_030765055.1. NCBI lineage: Eukaryota > Metazoa > Arthropoda > Insecta > Mantodea > Mantidae > Mantis > Mantis religiosa. Next base: position 252,538,036 of record CM060948.1, on the reverse strand, counting down.
AAATCAAAATCGAAATCGAAATCGAAATAGAAATAGAAATCGAAATCGAAATCAAAATCGAAATCAAAATCGAATTCGAAATCGAATTCGAAGGTGAAATCGAAATTGAAATCGGAAATCGAAATCGAAATAACGAAATCGAAATCGAATTCGAAATCGAAATCAAAATCGAAATCGAATCGAAATCGAAATCGCAATCGAAATCGAAATCGAAATTACGAATGCCACTGATGCATGTTTCACATTTTTTAAAATAACATTTTTTTCACTTCGATAAAAATTTTTGAAAGTCCAACTCCGAGCGAAAAATTTCCAAGTTCCCCGGGAGTTCGTCTCGGAACCATGCCGGCAGTTGAGGCCTCGCCGCTCGAGGGCCAGAAAGGCCGTCTTCTAGGCTCGGTGCAACGCGCCATCGAAATCGAAATCGAAATAAAACTCGAAATAGTAATCGAAATCGAAATGGAAATGGAAATGGAAATCGAAATATCGAAATCGAATCGAAATCGGAATCGAGATCGAAATCGAAATCGATTTATCAAACGATCACCAAGGATGCATGTTTCACATTTATTAAAAAAACCTTTTTCGGTCTGAGAAAATTTCAAGTGCAACTCCGAGCGAACATTTTCTAAGTCCAGCCGCAAAGTACATGGGCGAACGACCACTGTCGGAGCAAACTGCTACTTAAATTGGTACAAATTAGCATAAAGGAGGCTTAGGATGTCTTTTATCAAACGAACACCAATGATGCATGTGTCAAAAAAGCTTTTTTTCGCTCCGAGAAAAGTTAAAAGTCCAGCTCCGAGCGAAAATTTTCTAAGCCCAGCCGCGTGGTACATGGGGGAACGACCACTTTCGGAGCAAACTGCTACCTAAAGAGGGACAAATTAGCAAAAGCGAACCTTAGGATGTGTTTTGGAATGAGGATTTTGCGTAAATGGACATTATTTGGATAAAAGTAATCTATGGAAAATGACTTTTAATGTGAAAAGAGCGACCTGTGACATCCATGATATGAATTTTCAACAAATATAGCCTTTATGGTCAAAGTAAAATATTTGCGGAAAAGAGGTTTTAGCGTGACACAGCATAAAAAGTGAAAATCAGCATCTCAAGCGGTTAGCAAAAAACGAACTTTTTACGCTAAAACAGCGATTTTTACTTAAAACAAGCTAATGTTAATTCTCAAAGTAAATTGTTTGTGGAAATGACGTTTTAGTGTGAAAACAGCATTAAAAGCGAAACCAGCTTTTTATGCGAAGATAGTAAAAAAACGAACTTTTACGCCAAATTACTGCTTTTTACGTAAAAACAAGTTTGGCTTGACAAACTTCTAGGGGAATGATGATTTTGCGTAAAAGTACATTTTTTGCATAACCGGAATCTATGGAAAAGGACTTTTAATGTGAAAACAGCGACCTGTGACTTCCTTAGTCTATACAGATAGTATTGCTCATTAAACATGCATTTTACAAGAAATGCATTCTTCATGGTCAAAAGAAGATTGCCGAGATTAAACGAGACGAAAATGGCATTGTGAAGTGAAAAGACGAAGTGTGGTTTATAACGATAGCGTATTTTGAAAACTAGCCTCTATCGTCAAAAGGATGGCGGACGAACTAAATGGTGAGCTAAAATATAACTTAACATGCGATGTTCATTCTCAAAGTAAATTGTTCGCGGAGAAGAAGTTTTATCGTGAAAACAGCATAAAATGCGAAAATCAGCTTATTACGCGAAGATAGCAAAAAACGAACCATTTACAGAAAAATACCTATCTTTACTTAAAACTAGCTAATGGTAATTCTCAAAGTAAATTGTGTGCGGAAAAGAAGTTATAGCGTGAAAACAGCACAAAAAGCGAAAATCAGCTTTTTACTTGAAGTTAGCAAAAAACGAACTTTTTACGCCAAAATAGCTATTTTTACATAAAACTACCTAATGGTAATTTTCAAAGTAAATTGTCTGCGGAAAAGACATTTTAGCGTGAAAACTGAATACAAATCGACAATCAGCTTTTTACGGGAAGATAGCAAAAAACGAACTTTTTACGCAAAAATAGCGATATTTACTTGAAACAGGCTAATGTTAATTCTCATAGTAAATTATTTGCGGAAAAGAGGTTTTAGCGGGACACAGCATAAAAAGCGAAAATCAGCATCTCACGGGGTTAGCAAAAAACGAACTTTTTACGCCAAAATAGCGATTTTTACTTAAAACAAGCTTATGTTAATTCTCAAAGTAAATATTTCGCCGAAAAGACGTTTCAGAGTGAAAACAGCATTAAAAGCGAAACCAGCTTTTTAGCAAAGATAGTAAAAATAACGTACTTTTTACGCCAAATTATTGCTTTTTACGTATAAACAAGCTTGGTTTGAGAAACTTCGAGGCGAATGCTGATTTTGCTTAAAAGTACATTTTTTGCATAACCGGAATCTATAGAAAATGACTTTTATTGTGAAGACAGCGACCTGTGACTTCCATGATACGACTTTTGCCTATACAGATTGTTTTGTTCATTAAACATTCCTTTTGCAAGAAATGCATTCTTCATGATCAAAAGAAGATTGCCGAGGTTAAACGAGACGAAAATGACATTGTGAAGTGAAAAAACGAACTGTGGTTAAGAACGATAGCGTATTTTGAAAACTAGCCTCTATCGTCAAAAGGATGGCGGACGAACTAAATGGTGAGCTAAAATATAACTTAACATGCGATGTTCATTCTCAAAGTAAATTGTTCGCGGAGAAGAAGTTTTATCGTGAAAACAGCATAAAATGCGAAAATCAGCTTATTACGCGAAGATAGCAAAAAACGAACCATTTACAGAAAAATACCTATCTTTACTTAAAACTAGCTAATGGTAATTCTCAAAGTAAATTGTGTGCGGAAAAGAAGTTATAGCGTGAAAACAGCACAAAAAGCGAAAATCAGCTTTTTACTTGAAGTTAGCAAAAAACGAACTTTTTACGCCAAAATAGCTATTTTTACATAAAACTACCTAATGGTAATTTTCAAAGTAAATTGTCTGCGGAAAAGACATTTTAGCGTGAAAACTGAATACAAATCGACAATCAGCTTTTTACGGGAAGATAGCAAAAAACGAACTTTTTACGCAAAAATAGCGATATTTACTTGAAACAGGCTAATGTTAATTCTCATAGTAAATTATTTGCGGAAAAGAGGTTTTAGCGGGACACAGCATAAAAAGCGAAAATCAGCATCTCACGGGGTTAGCAAAAAACGAACTTTTTACGCCAAAATAGCGATTTTTACTTAAAACAAGCTTATGTTAATTCTCAAAGTAAATATTTCGCCGAAAAGACGTTTCAGAGTGAAAACAGCATTAAAAGCGAAACCAGCTTTTTAGCAAAGATAGTAAAAATAACGAACTTTTTACGCCAAATTATTGCTTTTTACGTATAAACAAGCTTGGTTTGAGAAACTTCGAGGCGAATGCTGATTTTGCTTAAAAGTACATTTTTTGCATAACCGGAATCTATAGAAAATGACTTTTATTGTGAAGACAGCGACCTGTGACTTCCATGATACGACTTTTGCCTATACAGATTGTTTTGTTCATTAAACATTCCTTTTGCAAGAAATGCATTCTTCATGATCAAAAGAAGATTGCCGAGGTTAAACGAGACGAAAATGACATTGTGAAGTGAAAAAACGAACTGTGGTTAAGAACGATAGCGTATTTTGAAAACTAGCCTCTATCGTCAAAAGGAAGGCGGACGAACTAAAGGTGAGCTAAAATATAACTTAACATGCGATGTTCATTCTCAAAGTAAATTGTTCGCGGAAAAGAACTTTTAGCGTGAAAACAGCATAAAAAGCGAAAATCAGCTTTTTACGCGAAGATAGCAAAAAACGAACCATTTACACAAAAATAGCTATCTGTACTTAAAACAAGCTAATGGTAATTCTCAAAGTAAATTGTTTGCGGAAAAGAAGTTTTAGCGTGAAAACAGCACAAAAAGCGAAAATCAGCTTTTTACGTACTTAAAACAAGCTAATGTTTATTCTCAAAGTAAATATTTTGCAGAAAAGACGTTTTAGTGTGAAAACAGCATTAAAAGCGAAACCAGCTTTTTATGCGAAGATAGTAAAAAAACGAACTTTGTACGCCAAATTTTCGCTTTTTACGTAAAAACAAGCTTGGTTTGAGAAACGTTTAGGGGAATGATGATTTTGCGTAAAAGTACATTTTTTGCATAACCGGAATCTATGGAAAAGGACTTTTAATGCGAAAACAGCGACCAGTGACTTCCTTAGCCTATACAGATATTATTGCTCATTAAACATGCATTTTAGAAGCAATGCATTCTTCATGGTCAAGAGAAGATTGCCGAGGTTAAACGAGACGAAAAGTGGCATTGTGAAGTGAATAGACGAACTGTGGTTTATAACGATAGCGTATTTTGAAAACTAGCCTCTATGGTCAAAAGGCTGGCGGACGAACTAAATGGTCAGCTAAAATATAACTTAACATGCGATGTTCATTCTCAAAGTAAATTGTTCGCGGAGAAGTTTTAGCCTGAAAAGAGCATAAAAAGCGAAAATCAGCTTTTTACGTGAAGATAGCAATAAACGAACCTTTTACGCCAAAATAGCTATTTTTACTTAAAACAAGCTAATGGTAATTCTCAAAGTAAATTCTTTGCGGAAAATAATTTTTAGCTTGAAAACAGCACAAAAGCGAAAATCAGCTTTTTACGTGAACTTAGCAAAAAACGAACTTTTTACGCCAAAATAGCTATTTTAATTTAAAGCAAGCTAATGGTAGTTTTCAAACTAACTGTTTGCGGAAAAGCAGTTTTAGCGTGAAAACAGTATAAAAAGCGAAAATCAGCTTTTTACGTCAAGATAGCAAAAAACGAACTTTTTACGCCAAAATAGCGATTTTTACTTAAAACAAGCTTTGTTTTAGAAACTTCGAGTGGAATGAGGATTTTGCGTAAATGTACATTTTTTGCATAACCGGAACCTATGCAAAATGACCATTAATGTGAAAAGAGCGACCTGTGACATCCATGGTATGAATTTACAACAATGGTCAAAGGAAGATTGCCGAGGTTAAACGAGACGAAAATGACATTGTGAAGTGAAAAAATGCCCTTTGGTTTAAAACGATAGCGTATCTTCAAAACTAGCCTTTATCGTCAAAAGGAAGGCGGACGAACTAAAAGGCGAGCTAAAATATAACTTAACATGCGATGTTAATTCTCAAAGTAAATTGGTCACGGAAAAGAAGTTTTAGCGTGAAAACAGCATAAAAAGCGAAAATCAGCTTTTTACCTGAAGATAGCAAAAAACGAACTTTTTAAGCCAAAATAGCGATTTTTTTACTTAAAACACGCTAGTGCTAATTCTCAAAGCAAATTGTTTGCGGAAAAGAGGTTTTAGCGTGAAAAGAGCACAAAAAGCGAAAATCAGCATTTTACCTGAAGATAGTAAAAATCGAACTGTTTACGCAAAAATAGCTATTTTTACATAAAACTAGCTAATGGTAATTTTCAAAGTAAATTGTTTGCGGAAAAGACGTTTTAGCGTGAAAACAAAATACTAATCGAAACTCAGCTTTTTAGGGGAAGATAGCAAAAAACGAACTTTTTACGCCAAAATAGCGATTTTTACTTAAAACAGGCTAATGTTAATTCTCATAGTAAATTATATGCGGGAAAGAGGTTTTAGCGTGACACAGTGTAAAAAGCGAAAATCAGCATCTCACGTGATTAGCAAAAAACGAACTTTTTACGCCAAAATAGCGTTTTACTTAAAACAAGCTTTGTTTTAGAAACTTCGAGTGGAATGAGGATTTTGCGTAAATGGACATTATTTGCATAAAAGGAATCTATGGAAAAATGACTTTTAATGTGAAAAGAGCGACCTGTGACATCCATAATATGAATTTCCAACAAATATAGCCTTTATGGTCAAAGTAAAATATTTGCGGAAAAAGGTTTTAGCGTAACACAGCATAAAAAGCGAAAATCAGCATCTCACGCGGTTAGCAAAAAACGAACTTTTTACGCTAAAACAGCGAATTTTACTTAAAACAAGCTAATGTTAATTCTCAAAGTGAATTGTTTGTGGAAAAGACGTTTTAGTGTGAAAACAGCATTAAAAGCGAAACCAGCTTTTTATGCGAAGATAGTAAACAAACGAACTTTTTACGCCAAATTATCGCTTTTTACGTAAAAACAAGCTTGGTTTGAGAAACTTCGAGGGAAATGATGATTTTGCGTAAAAATAAATTTTTTGCATATCCGGAATCTATAGAAAATGACTTATTGTGAAGACAGCGACCTGTGATTTCCATGATACGACTTTTGCCTATACAGATTGTTTTGTTCATTAAACATGCATTTTACAAGAAATGCATCCTTCATGATCAAAAGAAGATTGCCGAGGTTAAACGAGACGAAAATGGCATTGTGAAGTGAAAAAACGAACTGGGGTTAATAACGATAGCGTCTTTTGAAAACTAGCCTCTATCGTCAAAAGGAAGTCGGACGACCTAAAAGGTGAGCTAAAATATAACTTAACATGCGATGTTCATTCTCAAAATAAATTGTTCGCGGAAAAGATCTTTTAGCGTGAAAACAGCATAAAAAGCGAAAATCAGCTTTTTACGCGAAGATAGAAATAAAACGGACTTTTTAAGCCAAAATAGCCTTTTACTTAAAACAGGCTTTGTTTTAGAAACTTCGAGTGGAATGAGGATTTTACGTAAAGGCACATTCTTTGCATAACCTTTTCTATGGAAAATGAGTCAATATGAAAATAGCGACCTGTGACATCCCTGCCGTGAAGCCCCTCAAAATCCAACCTCTGTGGTCCTCGTCCCGAGGGGTGGGCAACAGGAAGTAGGGGACTGACTGATGTGGTGATGTACGGTGGGGACTTCTTGTACCCCAGGACCGCTACGGCTGCCGAGAAGGCCCATCAGTAACCCCGAAAACTGGCAGAAGAGGCTCTGGTGTAATCTCTCGATTGGGTTCCTCCGCGAGGTGAGAGTGTTCCTTCAAACGCCCAAAATATGGTCCACTTAGGTGTTTGACCCCATTTATTTTTTGTTCCTTTTCTTTTTCCTCCCTGAGCACATGTCTGACGGGTAACATAGCGCGGGTGGTCGGAGTGGGAAGCGCAAGGGGTGACTGGGTAACGCGTAACCCCCAGCCCCTTGTTACCATGTAGGACTGTGCTCGTATCCGCTGAGAAAGGTCAGTCCCGGGGAGGGGCCATTGCATGAGCTGTTACACACCTGAAGGCGATTGGGTCCCTCCGTCATTACACTGGGAGGTGTGACCCTAGGGTGAGCAAGGTCCAGGCCAGGACTCTCACCTAAGCCGGGGTGGCGCCCAGGTTGTGAGCACGCCATCGGAGACGTCTGCAATGGTGGAGGACATTACCGCAATGGGACCTAAATTTAAACACACAACTGAGAAAGCTAATGGAAAGGAAGTAGTTGAGCCCTGTGGTCCTCGCTACTTGGTGGTAACTAGAGCGGAAGAAGGCAAGAACTTTCTGTCCTTAAACCCTTTCGTCATCCAAAAGGGTTTGGATAAGATAGCTGGAGCGGTAAAGTCTTGTACTCGTTCACGCAATGGCACGCTCCTGGTAGAAGCACACTCTGTCTCCCAGGCAGCAATCTTGTTGAAAGCGAATTTGCTAGGCAGCTATCCGGTGACCATTACCGTCCACAAGAGCCTTAACTCCTCGCGCGGAGTGGTCAACACCCGTGCTTTGGATGGCATGACGGATGAGGAAATAGTAGAGAACCTCCAAGACCAAGGTGTATCGGCTGTTTACCGTGTCAAGCGAAGGGAGCGAGGGGAATTGGTGCCCACCCGTACTCTGTTCCTGACCTTTGATCGGGTAGATCTCCCACAAAGGCTCAGGGCAGGGTACGAGACCATCGAGGTGCGCCCCTATATCCCGAATCCCCTAAGATGTTACAAATGTCAGCGCTTTGGACACACCAGCGCTTTCTACAATGGGACGCCTACTTGTTGTAACTGTGCGATGTCGCAGCACGAGAGTGCGTGCACATCGCCCGTTAAATGCGTGAACTGTGCTGGAGAGCATCCATCTAGCTCTCGAGATTGCCCACGTTTTATCGAGGAAAAGGCGATCCAGGAGATCCGGGTGAAAGAGAAGGTGTCCTTCTCGGAAGCCCGGAAACTCGCGCGTACGCGAATACCATCCCTCCCGCGATCTGCTACTTATAGCTCAGTAGCAGCTAAGCCGGTGCCGCGACGCGAGATCGCCACACAGACGAGCGATATACGTGAGGCCACAATCTCTGAAAAGGTTCTCATCCCATCCCCGAAGCCTGCGAAGACCACCTTGTCCGCACCTACGCCGACCAAACCTTCATCGGGAAGGAGATCGCCAGCAGAGTCACCGGGTAAAGCCTCAACCGCCAAGAACAAGCCTATTGTGTATGATGCACCACCAAAGACGTTTAAAACCGTGTATAAGAAGTCAGATTTTCTAAAAGATACCACCAAACCGTCCAGCCCAAAGAAGAGTGCCAGGGCTTCTAAAAGCTCCTCCTCTGAGGAGTCTTCAGGTGAAGACTCGGATCGACGCCTATCATCTTCGTCGATCTCCGTGTCCAATAGATTTGGGGTCCTTGAACCGAAGTTCTCCATTGGTAAAGGGGCCTCATCTGTAGAGGAGATGGACCAAGAGGATACGGACCACACAGGCAGGCAGGTACGCAGAAAACGACCCGACCATCCGGACGTTAAAGAGGTTAGCCCTAAACCCAAAAAGAAGGGCAAATTGATTCGGCCACCATCAAAATCCTCATAAAGCCTTAATCCCTTATTCCACTATTACACAGTTATAATGGCGATCATACAGTGGAACATACGTGGGCTAAGGGCACATCGCCCCGAGCTTGAATTGTTGATCAGCAAGCACGACCCACTAGTCGTATGCCTACAGGAGACAAAGCTACGTCCTCGTGATTCTTTCCAACTACGGCGGTATACACCCTTCAGGCGTGATCTTGCTCCTGAAGACGGTATCCCTGCGCACGGAGGCACTATGTTGCTGGTCAGGGATGACATCTATGTGGATGATATACCCTTACGCACTACTATCCAGTCAGTTGCTGCCCGCGTAATACTGCCGACATTACAGTTGGTCGTCTGCAGCATCTACGTGCCACCTTCAGACGACCTATCACTTACTGCGCTCCAAGATCTTGTTGTGCAGTTACCCACCCCTTTTCTGCTGGTTGGAGACCTCAATGCCCATCACCCTCTCTGGGGCTCTACTCGACCTTGTGCAAGAGGTAGAGTTGTCTCCGACCTCCTGGACAGTAACAACCTAGTTCTCCTGAACACCGGAGAACCCACGTTCGTTTCCGATGCGTTCAACACCTTCTCGCATCTAGATCTGGTAGTATGCTCCACGCAGTTAGCAGTGTCCCTCCACTGGAACGTCATCTCTGACCTTCACTCTAGTGACCACTTTCCGTGTATTATCAGTCTCCTGTCACACAACGTGTGTTCCACACGCTTGCCCACCTGGCGTTTCGATCACGCCAACTGGGCCCTTTACACCCAGTTGGCGGTTTTTACTTATGAGGAGCAGGCCTCCGTCAACGAGCTCGTAGAACATCTCAGCGAGCGGATACTTTCCGCCGCAGAACGATCTATTCCGCGTTGGTCTCCCAACCCCCGTCGACGTCCTGTCCCGTGGTGGACGGATGACTGCCGGAATGCAATCCGTGCTCGTAGGCGTGCTCTGCGGGTTTTCCGACGCCACCCCACACTGGACAACCTAATCCAGTACAAGAAGATGCGTGCCAGGGCTCTGCAAGTAATTAAGGAGTGCAAAAGGGCATCTTGGAAGGGTTTTGTTTCTTCTTTTAATCGCCATACACCTTCTTCAGTAGTGTGGGATAGGTTAAGGCGCGTGGCCGGCAAATCGACCCACATACCAATTGCTGGTGTGAAAACTCCTGCAGGAGTCGTTGTGGATCCGTTGGTCGTGGCTAACACCCTCGGCAGTGCTTTTGCTCACGTGTCTAGCTCCGATCAATATGCCCCTGAGTTTCTGGCACTTAAGAATCAGGTGGAATCTCAAGGTTTGGTCTTCCGTTCCGGAAACCTTGAGGAATACAATTGCCTGTTCACCATGGCAGAGCTAGAACACGCACTTTCATCTTCGCGACCATCTGCACCAGGACCAGACGGTATCCACGTGCGCTTCTTACAACATCTCTCTCCCGAAGGGAAAGCGTTCCTACTCGAGGTGTATAACCGTGTCTGGGTTGAGGGCAGTTTTCCTGAGAAGTGGCGGGAAGCCACCGTCATCCCAATTTTGAAGGCTGGGAAGGATCGACAGCTGCCTTCCAGCTATCGGCCTATCTCTCTCACCAGTTCCATTTGCAAGGTAATGGAGCGGATGATTAATGGCCGTTTAACGTGGTGGCTTGAATCTCGGAATCTCCTGTCGAACGCGCAGTGCGGCTTTCGTCGTCGTCGTTCCACGGTCGACCATCTAGTTTCCCTCTCTACCCAGATCATGAATGCCTTTCTCAGACGGTGCCAAACCGTTGCTGTATTTTTTGATCTGGCGAAGGCATATGACACCTGCTGGAGGTATGGTATTCTCCGTACCCTCCACGGATGGAATTTTCGTGGCCGTCTCCCTATTTTTCTTCGGGAGTTCATGAAGGACCGCATCTTTCGGGTTCGCGTGGGCTCGATTTTCTCACGATTTTTTACTCAAGAGAACGGGGTACCTCAGGGCTCGGTACTTAGCGTCACACTTTTCGCCATAGCCACCAATCCTATCATCAACTGTGTTCCTCCTGGAATTTCGTCGTCCTTATTTGTAGATGATTTTGCTATCTGCCTTAGTTCTCGGCGCACCTGCCTTCTTCAGCGCCGTCTCCAATCCTGTCTCGATCGTCTTCACGATTGGAGTCTTACATCTGGCTTTACGTTTTCTGCCGAGAAAACTATCTGCGTAAACTTTTGGCGACGGAAGGCGTTTCCTCCACCTAAGTTATATCTTGGGCAGGACGCCCTCCATTTCGCAGTTGAGGCGAAATTCCTGGGCCTGATTTTCGATAGGAAACTCAGTTGGCTATCTCATATTGCTTATCTGCGAGCTAGGTGTGACCGTTCTCTGAACATTTTACGTATTTTAAGTGGCACATCTTGGGGAGCTGATCGGACTACACTGCTGCATTTGTATCGTTCTCTAGTGCGATCTAAGTTAGATTATGGCTGCATTGTATATTCTTCGGCGAGACCCTCTGTTCTCCGACGTCTAAATGCCGTTCATGATCGTGGCATTCGTGTTGCTACTGGGGCATTTCCCACTAGCCCAGTAGTGAGTCTGTATGCTGAGGCCTCAGAACCCCCTTTATACCATCGTCGGGAGATTCTTCTGTGCAGCTATGCGTGTAGCCTTTCCAGCTTACCTAATCACCCCAGTTTTCGGCTGTTTTTTGACGACTCTCTGGATCGCCAATATGCAGTTACACCGTCGGCCTTACAGCCCCCGGGGGTCCGCTTCCGCTCTCTTCTACAACAGCTGAATGTCGACGTATCACCAACACTTCCTAGGGGAGAATCTCGCTTTCCTCCCTGGATACGCGACGAGGTCCGTTGCAACCTTGGGCTGGCATCCCTGGCTAAAGATACAACACCTTTACCCATATATCGTTCCGCCTTTTTAGAGCTCAAGGCGCAATTCGGGGATTGCAATTTTATCTATACGGACGGATCTAAGAGCGAAGCTGGAGTCGGATATGCTTTTGTTTTTAATCGTAGGAGTTTTACCTTTGGTTTACGGCGACAGTGTTCGATTTTTACCGCGGAACTTTTTAGTCTTTACCAGGCGATTTTATATATTGAGCGGCATTCTTTCCGTACCTGCGTGATCTGCACGGACTCCCTCAGTGCGCTTCAAGGCCTCTTAATGCTGTACCACTACCATCCTCTGGTGCAGCGTATTCAGGATAGAGTCCACTGCCTGGCTGTCTCTGGCACCAGGATCACTTTCGTGTGGACGCCTGGTCATGTGGGAGTTCCTGGCAATGAGGCTGCAGACGCCGCGGCTAAATCTGCCATTTCCTCGCCTGATACCTCTTTTTCTCTTGTTCCCTCAACTGATTTATTTTTATCTTTACGTCAAGCCATTACACTACGTTGGCACGATGAGTGGACGACTTTGCGTGGGAACAAGCTTCGGACGATTAAACCCCTTCCTATTGCCTGGGCAACCTCTGCCCGAGTTTCCAGGAGGGAAGAAATTATTTTAGCCCGCTTACGTATCGGACACTGTCGATTTAGCCATGGTCACTTGTTGAGAGATCAACCCGCACCAATGTGTGACCATTGCGACGTACCGCTAACGGTACGTCACATCTTAACTGCATGTCGGCTTTTAACTCAATTACGCGCAACTCTGTCGCTGCCAGCCACTCTTTCTGCCATATTGGCAGACAGGGGGCGTGCTGTGGAAGGCGTACTTGATTTTATCCGGCAGAGTGGGTTCTGGCACCTGCTCTGACCAATTCGAGGCACCTTCTGGTTGCCGATATTTTATTTCACTTACTTTATCCTTTGCCTTCTGCATAAACCGACATGTTTTTAGTGTTTTATGGTTTGTGTTTTAACCTTTAATGGACTTGTGCGATTTTACTGTTTTGAGATGTAGGTTTTAACTGTGTAGACCTTTTAGCTTTGTAAGGGCGCTGATAACCTTAGCAGTTGTGCGCCCTTAATCCAATTCTACTACTACTACTACCTGCCGTGAATTTTGCGTATAAAGACAGTTTTGTTCATTAAAGTTAAATTTTACAACAAATATAGGCGTTATGGTCAAAGCAAGATTGCCGAGGTTAAACGAGATGAAAATGACATTGTGAAGTGAAAAAATGAACTTTGGTTTAAAACGAAAGCGTATCTTCAAAACTAGCCTTTATCGTCAAAAGGAAGGTGGACGAACTAAAATTCGAGCTAAAATATAACTTAACATGCGATGTTAATTTTCAAAGTAAATTGTTCACGGAAAAGATGTTTTAGCGTGAAAAGACCACAAAAAGCGAAAATCAGCATTTTACGTGAAGTTAGTAAAAATCGAACTTTTTACGCCAAAATAGCTATTTTTACATAAAATTAGCTAATGGTAATTTTCAAAGTAAATTGTTTGCGGAAAAGACGTTTTAGCGTGAAAACAGAATACCAATCGAAAATCAGCTTTTTACGGGAAGATAGCAAAAAACGAACTTTTTACGCCAAAATAGCGATTTTTACTTAAAACAGGCTAATGTTAATTCTCATAGTAAATTATTTGCGGAAAAGAGGTTTTAGCGTGACACAGCATAAAAAGCGAAAATCAGCATCTCACGGGGTTAGCAAAAAACGAACTGTTTATGCCAAAATAGCGATTTTTACTTAAAACAAGCTCATGTTAATTCTCAAAGTAAATTGTTTGCGGAAAAGACGTTTTAGTGTGAAAAAAGCATTAAAAGCGAAACCAGCTTTTTAGCGAAGATAGTAAAAATAACGAAGTTTTTACGCCAAATTATCGCTTTTTACGTAAAGCCGAGGTTAAACGAGATGAAAATGACATTGTGAAGTGAAAGAACGAACTCTGGTTAATAACGATAGCGTATTTTGAAAACTAGCCTCTATCGTCAATAGGAAGGCGGACGAAGTAAAAGGTGAGCTTAAATATACCTTAACATGAGACGCTAATTCTCAAAGTAAATTGTTCACGGAAAGAAGTTTTAGCGTGAAAAGAGCATAAAAAGCGAAAATCAGCTTTTTACCTGAAGATAGCAAAAAACGAAATTTTTACGCCAAAATAGCGATTTTTACGCAACCGGGAGTTCGTCTCGCAACTATGCCGGCAGTTGAGGCCTCGCCATCCGAGGGCCGGAAGGGTCGTCTTCTCGACTCGGTGCCACGCGCCATCGAAAAACGTGGAAATTTGCAAAATTGTTCTTGGGATGAGTTTCCCTTTCTAAAAGAATGCCTCTAATATATATTTTATGTTTTTTAAAAAATTATTTTTACAAAATATCGAACCTTTTTCTAAGTCCAAATCGGCGCAAAAGGTTAATGAAAGAGGGTCAAGTTAGCAAAAAAGAGGCTTAGGATGTGTTTTGCAAAATATCCAAACTATTTCTCAGTCCAAATTGGCGCAAAAGGTTAATGAAAGAGGGACAAATTAGCAAAAAGGAGGCTTAGGATGTGTTTTCTTTATCAAACGATCACCAAGGATGCACGTTGCACATTTATCAAAAAAACTTTTTCGGTCCGAGAGAAGTTAAAGTCCAACTCCGAGCAAAAATTTTTAAAGTCCAGCCGCGTAGTACATGGGCGAACGACCAACTTCGGAGCAAACTGCTTCTTAAAGAGGGACAAATTAGCAGAAGCGAACCCTGGGATGTGTTTGCCTTATCAAACGAATGCCACTGATGCATGTTTCACATTTTTCAAAAAAAAGTTTTCACTTCGATCAAAATTTTTCAGTCCAACTCCGAGCCAAAAATTTTTAAGTCCCCCGGGAGTACGTTTCGGAACCATGCCGGCAGTTGAGGCCTCGACGCCCGAGGGCCAGAAAGGAAATTTTCTAGGCTCGGTGCAACGCGCCATCGGAATACGTGGAAATTTGCTAAAATTGTTCTTGGGATGAATTTCCCATTCTAAAAGAATGCCTGTGATGTATATTTCATGATTTTATAATAATTACATTTGCAAAATATCCAAACTATTTCTCAGTCCAAATCGGCACAAAAGGTTAATGAAAGAGGGACAAATTAGCAAAAAGGAGGCTTAGGATGTCTTTTCTTTATCAAACGAACACCAATGATGCATGTTTCACATTTATCAAAAAAGCTTTTTTTCGGTCTGAGGAAAGTTAAAAGTCCAGCTCCGAGCAAAAATGTTCTAAGCCCAGCCGCGTAGTACATGGGGGAACGACCTCTTTCGGAGCAAACTGCTACTTAAAGAGGGACAAATTAGCAAAAGCGAACCTTAGGATGTGTTTGCCTTATCAAGCGAATGCCAATGATGCATGTTTCACATTTTCAAAAAAATTTTTCACTTCGATCAAAATTTTTCAAAGTCCAACTCCGAGCGAAAAATTTTTAAGTCCCCCGGGAGTTCGTCTCGAAACTATGCCGGCAGTTGAGGCCACGCAACCCGAGGGCCGGAATTGTCGTCTTGTAGGTCTGGTGCAACGCGCCATCGAAAAACGGGGAAATTTGCCATGAATTTACCCTTCTAAAAGAATGCCACTGATGTATATTTAATGTTTTTAAAAAAATTATTTTTGCAAAATATCGAAACTCTTTCTAAGTACAAATCGGCGCAAAAGGTTAATGAAAGAGGGACAAATTAGCAAAAAGGAGGCTTAGGATTTGTTTTCTTTATCAAACGAACACCAATGATGCGTGTTTCGCATTTAACAAACTCTGTTTTCGTCGGTCCGAACAAATTTTTTCAAAGTCCAACTCCGAGCGAAAAATTTCCAAGTCCAGCCGGCAGTTCGTGTCGGAAGCATGCCGGCAGTTGAGGCCTCACCGCCCGAGGCCCGGAATTGTCGTCTTGTAGGTCCGGTGCAACACGCCATCGAAATGCGGGGATATTTGCCAAATTGTGCTTGGGATGAGTTTCCCTTTCTAAAAGAATGCCTCTGATGTATACTTCATGTTTTTAAAAAAATTATTTATGCAAAATATCGAAAATTTTTCTAAGTCCAGCCGCGAAGTACATGGAGAACGACCACTTTCGTAGCAAACTGCTACTTACAAAGCGACAAATTAGCAAAAGCGAAGCTTAGGATGTGTTTGCCTTAGATTGCCTCTGCTGACTACGGCTTAATTACTGCCTAAACTGTATGATGATAGTTATAAGTTGTACTTAAATGGGTATGTAAAAGTTCGAATAAGGGGGGGAGGATGAGGAGGAGGAGAAGGAGAAGAAGAATAAGATGAAGTAACATGAAAACAAATCCCAAAAATTGTTCAGTTTGTAGCAGTGCATATTCTCCAAGCTAAATGGTTCGTCTAATTGGCGCCAATCTGTTGCCGCCAGAAACCTTTAAATATTGCGAAAGTATTTTCTAAAAAAGGGGAAAGAGCTTTTTGTCATTTGGTGATCGTAGCAAAGATTGTATTGGATCGGATTAGTGGGTTTAAGGGCCCGTCGACAAATCGAAATCGAAATCGAATTCGAAATCGAATTCGAATTCGAAATCGAAATCTAAATCGAAATCGAAATCGGAAACCGAAATCGAAACCGAAATCGAATTCGAAATCGAAATCGAAATCGAAATTGGAAATCGAAATCGAAATAGAAATCCAAATCGAATTCGAAATCGAAATAAAAATCGAAATCGAAATCGAATTCGAAATCGAATTCGAAATCGAAATGGAAATATTGAAATCGAAATTGAATTCGAAATCGAAATCGACATCGAATTCGAAATCGAATTCGAAATCGAAATCGGAAATCGAAATCGAAATATCGAAATCGAAATTGAATTCAAAATCGAAAAATCGAAATCGGAAATCCAAATCGAAATATCGAAATAGAAATCGAATTCGAAATCGAAATCGAACCGAAATCGAAATCGTAATCGGAAATCGAAATCGACATCGAAATCGAAATAAAAATCGAAATCGAATTCGAAATAGAATTCGAAATCGAATTCGTAATCGAAATCGAAATCGGAAATCGAAATCGAAATATCGAAATCGAATCAAAATCGAAATCGAAATCGCCATCGAAATCGAAATCAGAAATCGAAATCGAAATCGAAATAAAATTCGAAATCGAAATCGAAATAGAAATCGAATTCGAAATCGAAATCGAAATCGGAAATCGTAATCGAAATCGAAATCGAAATATCGATATCGCAATCGAATTCGAAATCAAAATCAAAATCGAAAACGAATCGAAATCGCAATAGAAATCGAAATCGAAATCGACATCGAAAAAATCGAAATCGAAATCGAAAACGAAATCGAAATCGAAATCGGAAATCGAAATCGAACTACAAATCGAAAATTCGAAATCGAAATCGAATCGAAATCGAAATCGCAACCGAAATCGAAATCGCAATCGAAATCGATATCGCAATCGAAATCGAAATCAGAAATCGAAATCGAAATATCGAAATAGAAATCGAAATAGGTCTGGTGCAACGCGCTATTGAAATACGGGGATATTTGCCAAAGAGTTGGTAAGTGTTTCCCCTTCTAAAAGAATGCGTCTGGTGTATATTTCATGTTCTTATAAATTATTTTTACGAATGCCACTGATGCATGTTTCACATTTTTTAAAAAAATATTTTTTTCAGTTCGATCAAAATTTTTCAAAGTCCAACTCTGAGCGAAAAATTTCCAAGTTCCCCGGGAGTTCGTCTCGGAACCATGCCGGCAGTTGAGGCCTCGCCGCTCGAGGGCCAGAAAGGCCGTCTTCTAGGCTCGGTGCAACGCGCCATCGAAATCAAAATCGAAATCGAAATAGAAATAGAAATCGAAATAAAAATCGAAATCGAATTCGAAATCGAATTCGAAGGTGAAATCGAAATTGAAATCGGAAATCGAAATCGAAATAACGAAATCGAAATCGAAATCGAAATCGAAATCAAAATCGAAATCGAAATCGAATCGAAATCAAAATCGCAATCGAAATCAAAATCGAAATCGAAATTACGAATGCCACTGATGCATGTTTCACATTTAAAAAAAAACACTTTTTTTCACTTCGATCAAAATTTTTCAAAGTCCAACTCCGAGCGAAAAATTTCCAAGTTCCCCGGGAGTTCGTCTCGGAACCATGCCGGCAGTTGAGGCCTCGCCGCTCGAGGGCCAGTAAGGCCGTCTTCTAGGCTCGGTGCAACGCGCCATCGAAATCGAAATCGATATAAAAATCGAAATAGTAATCGAAATCGAAATGGAAATCGAAATCGAAATATCGAAATCGAATCGAAATCGAAATTGGAATCGAAATCGAAATCGATTTATCAAACGATCACCAAGGATGCATGTTTCACATTTATTAAAAAAACTTTTTTCGGTCTGAGAAAATTTAAAGTGCAACTCCGAGCGAACATTTTCTAAGTCCAGCCGCGAAGTACATGGGCGAACGACCACTTTCGGAGCAAACTGCTACTTAAAGTGGTACAAATTAGCATAAAGGAGGCTTAGGATGTCTTTTATCAAACGAACACCAATGATGCATGTGTCAAAAAAGCTTTTTTTCGGTCCGAGAAAAGTTAAAAGTCCAGCTCCGAGCGAAATTTTCTAAGCCCAGCCGCGTGGTACATGGGGGGAACGACCACTTTCGGAGCAAACTGCTACCTAAAGAGGGACAAATTAGCAAAAGCGAACCTTAGGATGTGTTTTGGAATGAGGATTTTGCGTAAATGGACAATATTTGGATAAAAGTAATCTATGGAAAATGACTTTTAATGTGAAAAGAGCGACCTGTGACATCCATGATATGAATTTTCAACAAATATAGCCTTTATGGTCAAAGTAAAATATTTGCGGAAAAGAGGTTTTAGCGTGACACAGCATAAAAAGCGAAAATCAGCATCTCACGCGGTTAGCAAAAAACGAACTTTTTACGCTAAAACAGCGATTTTTACTTAAAACAAGCTAATGTTAATTCTCAAAGTAAATTGTTTGTGGAAAAGACGTTTTAGTGTGAAAACATCATTAAAAGCGAAACCAGCTTTTTATGCGAAGATAGTAAAAAAACGAACTTTTTACGCCAAATTATCGCTTTTTACGTAAAAACAAGCTTGGTTTGAGAAACTTCTAAGGGAATGATGATTTTGCGTAAAAGTGCATTTTTTGCATAACCGGAATCTATGGAAAAGGACTTTTAATGTGAAAACAGCGACCTGTGACTTCCTTAGCCTATACAGATTGTATTGCTCATTAAACATGCATTTTACAGGAAATGCATTCTTAATGGTCAAAAGAAGATTGCCGAGGTTAAACGAAACGAAAATGGCATTGTGAAGTGAAAAGACGAACTGTGGTTTATAACGATAGCGTAATTTGAAAACTAGCCTCTATCGTCAAAAGGATGGCGGACGAACTAAATGGTGAGCTAAAATATAACTTAACATGCGATGTTCATTCTCAAAGTAAATTGTTCGCGGAGAAGAAGTTTCAGCCTGAAAACAGCATAAAAAGCGAAAATCAGCTTTTTACGCGAAGATAGCAAAAAACGAACCATTTACAGAAAAATACCTATCTTTACTTAAAACAAGCTAATGGTAATTCTCAAAGTAAATCGTGTGCGGAAAAGAAGTTATAGCGTGAAAACAGCACAAAAAGCAAAAATCAGCTTTTTACGTGAAGTTAGCAAAAAACGAACTTTTTACGCCAAAAGAGCTATATTTACTTAAAGCAAGCTAATGGTAATTTTCATAGCACATTATTTGCGGAAAAGACGTTTTAGCGTGAAAAAAGAATACCAATCGAAAATCAGCTTTTTACGGGAAGATAGCAAACAACGAACTTTTTGCGCCAAAATAGCGATTTTTACGTAAATCAGGCTAATGTTAACTCTCATAGTAAATTTGCGGAAAAGAGGTTTTAGCGTGACACAGCATAAAATGCGAAAATCAGCATCTCACGCGGTTAGCAAAAAACGAACTTTTTACGCCAAAATAGCGTTTTACTTAAAACAAGCTTTGTTTTAGAAACTTCGAGTGCAATGAAGATTTTGCGTAAAGGCACATTCTTTGCATAACCTTTTTCTATGGAAATTGAGTCAATATGAAAACAGCGACCTGTGACATCCCTGCCGTGAATTTTGCATATAAAGACAGTTTTGTTCATTAAAGTTAAATTTTACAACAAATATAGGCGTTATGGTCAAAGCAATATTGCCGTGGTTAAACGAAATGAAAATGACATTGTGAAGTGAAAAAATGAACTTTGGTTTAAAACGATAGCGTATCTTCAAAACTAGCCTTTATCGTCAAAAGGAAGGCGGACGAACTAAAAGGCGAGCTAAAATATTACTTAACATGCGATGTTAATTCTCAAAGTAAATTGTTCACGGAAAAAAAGTTTTAGCGTGAAAACAGCATAAAAAGCGAAAATCAACTTTTTACCTGAAGATCGCAAAAAACGAACTTTTTCCGCCAAAATAGCGATTTTTACTTAAAACACGCTAATGCTAATTCTCAAAGCAAATTGTTTGCGGAAAAGAGGTTTGAGCGTGAAAAGAGCACAAAAAGCGAAAATCAGCATTTTACGTGAAGTTAGTAAAAATCGAACTTTTTACGCCAAAATAGCTATTTTTACATAAAACTAGCTAATGGTAATTTTCAAAGTAAATTGTTTGCGGAAAAGACGTTTTAGCGTGAAAACTGAATACAAATCGACAATCAGCTTTTTACGGGAAGATAGCAAAAAACGAACTTTTTACGCAAAAATAGCGATATTTACTTGAAAATGGCTAATGTTATTTCTCATAGTAAATTATTTGCGGAAAAGAGGTTTTAGCGGGACACAGCATAAAAAGCGAAAATCAGCATCTCACGGGGTTAGCAAAAAACGAACTTTTTACGCCAAAATAGCGAATTTTACTTAAAACAAGCTTTGTTTTAGAAACTTCGAGTGGAATGAGGATTTTGCGCAAATGGACATTATTTGCATAAAAGGAATCTATGGAAAAATGGCTTTTAATGTGAAAAGAGCGACCTGTGACATCCATGATATGAATTTCCAACAAATATAGCCTTTATGGTCAAAGTAAAATATTTGCGGAAAAAGGTTTTAGCGTAACACAGCATAAAAAGCGAAAATCAGCATCTCACGCGGTTAGCAAAAAACGAACTTTTTACGCTAAAACAGCGATTTTACTTAAAACAAGCTAATGTTAATACTCAAAGTAAATTGTTTGTGGAAAAGACGTTTTAGCGTGAAAACAGAATACCAATCGAAAATCAGCTTTTTACGGGAAGATAGCAAAAAACGAACTTTTTACGCCAAAATAGCGATTTTTACTTAAAACAGGCTAATGTTAATTCTCATAGTAAATTATATTCGGAAAAGAGGTTTTAGCGTGACACAGCATAAAAAGCGAAAATCAGCATCTCACGGGGTTAGCAAAAAACGAACTGTTTATGCCAAAATAGCGATTTTTACTTAAAACAAGCTCATGTTAATTCTCAAAGTAAATTGTTTGCGGAAAAGACGTTTTAGTGTGAAAAAAGCATTAAAAGCGAAACCAGCTTTAAGCGAAGATAGTAAAAATAACGAAGTTTTTACGCCAAATTATCGCTTTTTACGTAAAGCCGAGGTTAAACGAGATGAAAATGACATTGTGAAGTGAAAAACGGAACTGTGGTTAATAACGATAGCGTATTTTGAAAACTAGCCTCTATCGTCAAAAGGAAGGCGGACGAAGTAAAAGGTGAGCTAAAATATACCTTAACATGAGATGTTAATTCTCAAAGTAAATTGTTCACGGAAAGAAGTTTTAGCGTGAAAACAGCATAAAAAGCGAAAATCAGCTTTTTACCGGAAGATTGCAAAAAACGAAATTTTTACGCCAAAATAGCGATTTTTGCGCATCCGGGAGTTCGTCTCGCAACCATTACGGCAGTTGAGGCCTCGCCATCCGAGGGCCGGAAGAGTCGTCTTCTCGACTCGGTGCCACGCGCCATCGAAAAACGTGGAAATTTGCCAAAATTGTTCTTGGGATGAGTTTCCCTTTCTAAAAGACTGCCTCTAATGTATATTTTATGTTTTTTAAAAAATTAATTTTGCAAAATATCGAACATTTTTCTAAGTCCAAATCGGCGCAAAAGGTTAATGAAAGAGGGTCAAGTTAGCAAAAACGAGGCTTAGGATGTGTTTTGCAAAATATCCAAACTATTTCTCAGTCCAAATTGGCGCAAAAGGTTAATGAAAGAGGGACAAATTAGCAAAAAGGAGGCTTAGGATGTCTTTTCTCTATCAAACGAACACCAATGATGCATGTTTCACATTTATCAAAAAAGCTTTTTTTCGGTCTGAGAAAAGTTAAAAGTCCAGCTCCGAGCAAAAATGTTCTAAGTCCAGCCGCGTAGTACATGGGCGAACGACCAACTTCGGAGCAAACTGCTTCTTAAAGAGGGACAAATTAGCAGAAGCGAACCCTGGGATGTGTTTGCCTTATCAAACGAATGCCACTGATGCATGTTTCACATTTTTCAAAAAAAAGTTTTCACTTCGATCAAAATTTTTCAAAGTCCAACTCCGAGCCAAAAATTTTTAGGTCCCCCGGGAGTGCGTTTCGGAACCATGCCGGCAGTTGAGGCCTCGACGCCCGAGGGCCAGAAAGGAAATCTTCTAGGCTCGGTGCAACGCGCCATCGGAATACGTGGAAATTTGCTAAAATTGTTCTTGGGATGAATTTCCCCTTCTAAAAGAATGCCTGTGATGTATATTTCATGATTTTATAATAAATACTTTTGCAAAATATCCAAACTATTTCTCAGTCCAAATCGGCACAAAAGGTTAATGAAGGAGGGACAAATTAGCAAAAAGGAGGCTTAGGATGTCTTTTCTTTATCAAACGAACACCAATGATGCATGTTTCACATTTATCAAAAAAGCTTTTTTTCGGTCTGAGAAAAGTTAAAATGCCAGCTCCGAGCAAAAATGTTCTAAGCCAAGCCGCGTAGTACATGGGGGAACGACCTCTTTCGGAGCAAACTGCTACTTAAAGAGGGACAAATTAGCAAAAGCGAACCTTAGGATGTGTTTGCCTTATCAAGCGAATGCCAATGATGCATGTTTCACATTTTCAAAAAAATTTCTCAATTCGATCAAAATTTTTCAAAGTCCAACTCCGAGCGAAAAATTTTTAAGTCCCCCGGGAGTTCGTCTCGGAACTATGCCGGCAGTTGAGGCCACGCCGCCCGAGGGCCGGAATTGTCGTCTTGTAGGTCTGGTGCAACGCGCCATCGAAAAACGGGGAAATTTGCCAAAATTGTTCTTGGGATGAATTTTCCCTTCTAAAAGAATGCCACTGATGTATATTTAATGTTTTTAAAAAAATTATTTTTGCAAAATATCGAAACTCTTTCTAAGTACAAATCGGCGCAAAAGGTTAATGAAAGAGGGACAAATTAGCAAAAAGGAGGCTTAGGATTTGTTTTCTTTATCAAACGAACACCAATGATGCGTGTTTCGCATTTAACAAAAACTGTTTTCGTCGGTCCGAACAAATTTTTTCAAAGTCCAACTCCGAGCGAAAAATTTCCAAATCCAGCAGGGAGTTCGTCTCGGAACCCTGCCCGAGGGCCGGAATTGTCGTCTTGTAGGTCTGGTGCAACGCGCTATTGAAATACGGGGATATTTGCCAAAGTTGTGCTTGGTAAGAGTTGCCCCTTCTAAAAGAATGCGCCTGATGTATATTTCATGTTCTTAAAAAATTATTTTTACGAATGCCACTGATACATGTTTCACATTTTTTAAAAAAACATTTTTTTTTCACTTCGTTCAAAATTTTTCAAAGTCCAACTCCGAGCGAAAAATTTTTCATTTATTATTATTATTATTATCGTCATCATCATTATTATCATCATCATCATTATTATTATCATTATCTTTTGTTGGTGTTTGTTGTTCAATATTCTAGTATTAAAGAAAGAGGATTTTTTAAATTATTACATTATTATTATTATTATTATTATTATTATTATTATTATTATTATTATTATTATTATTATTATTATTATTATTATTATTATTATTATTATTATTATTATTATTATTATTATTATTATTATTATTATTATTATTATTATTATTATTATTATTATTATTATTATTATTATTATTATTATTATTATTATTATTATTATTATTATTATTATTATTATTATTATTATTATTATTATTATTATTATTATTATTATTATTATTATTATTATTATTATTATTATTATTATTGTTATTATTATTGTTATTATTATTGTTATTATTATTATTATTATTATTATTATTATTATTATTATTATTATTATTATTATTATTATTATTATTATTATTATTATTATTATTATTATTATTATTATTATTATTATTATTATTATTATTATTATTATTATTATTGTAATTATTATTAATATTGTTATTATTATTGTTATTATTATTATTATTATTGTTATTATTATTATTATTATTATTATTATTATTATTATTATTATTATTATTATTATTATTATTATTATTATTATTATTATTATTATTATTATTATTATTATTATTATTATTATTATTATTATTATTATTATTATTATTATTATTATTATTATTATTATTATTATTATTATTATTATTATTATTATTATTATTATTATTATTATTATTATTATTATTATTATTATCATCATCATCATTATTATTATTATTATCATCATCATTATTATTATCATCATTATCTTTTGTTGGTGTTTGTTGTTCAATATTCTAGTATTAAAGACAGAGGATTTTTTAAATTAGTTGAGTGAAACAGCACTTTGTTTAACTTTTTGCCTGCGTTTGGTACCTTTCAACTTCCATTGTTATTTGAAATATGTGCTTAAACATTTGAATCCTGATAATAGTATTTGAGATAAAAATACAGAATCTGGAATATTGCTGAAGTGTTAACCCCAAGAGAAGAAAAGAAAGAAACAGGAGAAACAACGGCAAAAGAAGAGGAAATCAGGAAAAACTGTGAATGATAAAGAATTGTTATAAATATTCCCAAAGATCCAATTTAAAGGCAAACACTGAAACATTAGAAGAAAAACACTGAAGGCTAATGTAGAAGAGTAATGCGCAGGTTGTATTTCTAACACATATCTGTAACTTTTATTCTACATGAGAATGTAAATGTTTTAAGCAAAATTGAGAAACGGTGTTTAATTTGGCATAAAATAACATTAAAATTTTAAATTATTTTTAAATATGAAGGTTAAGAGGACCAATAAGGAGGAAGAAGACAAAGGGAAATAAAAATAAAATCGATTATTCGTTTGGCTTATGGCACTGTAAATTCTACGAGTTAAACAGTTCGTGTTACTCCCGCCAGGGCATTATGAGTATAAACAGTTAAAGAGCGTGAAAGGAAAGAGTAAAGTGCGCCAAAGAGATTTGACCGTTTTGGCGCCGAACAAAGAGTTTTGATTGCGTTTAACTTAGTTCTATCTCGGCAGAAAACAAATAGAATGAAATAAAATGTTGCATAGCGTGGACAATGAATAGCAGCCAAAGTGTCTACTGTCAATTTAATATTAAGATTTACCGCGATGATCTTGTTTTGTTTTCGGCGAAGTGGCGCCCACTATATTTAATTTTGAGTACTGCTTTCTGTACCTCCAGATTGTTCCTTGTCATGACAGCATCATGATCATAAACAAGAAAAAAACAGATAATATATAACTAAATTTTGTTGCATAAACTAAAAATAAACCGCAACCAAAATGTCAAATGTCAAGTAAATATAGAAGTTTACGGCGAATATCCCGTTTTGTATGAAAATAGCGAGGTAGGGCCATCTAGAGTTAGTTGTGAGAACTATTCCCTATTCCCTCAGATTTTCTCTTCCAACCACTATT
Source organism: Mantis religiosa (assembly GCA_030765055.1). NCBI lineage: Eukaryota > Metazoa > Arthropoda > Insecta > Mantodea > Mantidae > Mantis > Mantis religiosa. Next base: position 252,512,410 of record CM060948.1, on the reverse strand, counting down.
TCATCTGCTTCTATACGACTTAAATTTGTCATGGTGCGTCTGAATTGTGCCTAAATATGTAGTTAAAAGTCTAAAAAGGAAAAAAGAAGACGAAGAATAAGAAGGAGCAAAGTGAAAAATGACGACAGTTTGATTTGTTTGGAACACTGTAAATTCTACCTGGTAACCCTTCGTCTTACTGGTACCATTGCATTGCGAGCTGAAACAGTTGAATATCGCGAAAGAAAAGATTAAAATATACAAAGAACTTTGTATCATTTTGGGCTCATAGCAAAGTGAATTGATTGCGTTTCAGTTAATTGTATCTGGGGAGATAGCAAGTAACTAAACACATAAGGTGGTAAATAAATAATTAAAGTAAAAATATACATAGTTTGCATAACGCAAACAACAAACTGCAAACAAAACATCAATTTTGCGCCATTGCATCACGAGTATAAACAGTTGATGAACGTGAAAGGAAAAAGTAAAAGGCGGCAAAGAGGTTTGAACCAATTTGCGCCGATCAAATATATTTGATTGCGTTTCACTCAGTTCTATCTCGGGAGATAACAAATAAATGGAGCGAAATAAAATGTTGCAAAATAGAAATAGAAATCGAAATCGAAATAAAAATCAAAATCGAAATCGAATTCGAAATCGAAATCGAAATCGGAAGTCGAAATAGAAATATCGAAATCGAAATCGAATTCGAAATCAAAATCGAAATCGAAAACGAATCGAAATCGAAATCGAAATCGCCATCGCAATCGAAATCGAAATCGGAAATTCAAATCGAATTCGAAATCGAAATCGAAATAGAAATCGAAATCGAAATAAAAATCGAAATCGAAATCGAATTCGAAATCGAATTCGAAATCGAAATCGAATCGAAATCGAAATTGAAATTGAAATCGGAAATCGAAATCGACATCGAAATATCGAAATCGAAATCGAATCGAAATCGAAATCGAAATCGCCATCGAAATCGAAATCAAAATTGAAATCGAAATCGAAATCGGAAATCTAAATCGAAATCGAAAACTAAATAAATCGAAATATATATCGAAATCGAAATTGAAATCGAAATCGAATTGGAAATAGAATTCGAAATCGGAATTCGAAATCGAAATCAAAATATCGAAATCGAAATCGAAATCGAATCGAATTCGCAATCGAAAGCGAAATCGAAATCGAAATTACGAATGCCACTGATGCATGTTTCACATTTTTTAAAAAAACATTTTTTTACTTCGATCAAAATCTTTCAAAGTCCAACTCCGAGCGAAAAATTTCCAAGTTCCCCGGGAGTTCGTCTCGGAACCATGCCGGCAGTTGAGGCCTCGCCGCTCGAGGGCCAGAAAGCCCGTCTTCTAGGCTCGGTGCAGCGCGCCATCGAAATCAAAATCGAAATAAAATTTGAAATCGAAATCGAAATCGGAAATCGAAATCGAAATATCGAAATCGAAATCGAATCGAAATCGAAATCAAAATCGCAATCGAAATAGAAATAGGTCTGGTGCAACGCGCTATTGAAATACGGGGATATTTGCCAAAGTTGTGCTTGGTAAGAGTTTCCCCTTCTAAAAGAATGCGTCTGATGTATATTTCATGTTCTTAAAAAATTCTTTTTACGAATGCCACTGATGCATGTTTCACATTTTTTAAAAAAATATTTTTTTCACTTCGATCAAAATTTTTCAAAGTCCAACTCCGAGCGAAAAATTTCCAAGTTCCCCGGGAGTTCGTCTCGGAACCATGCCGGCAGTTGAGGCCTCCCCGCTCGAGGGCCAGAAAGCGCGTCATCTAGGCTCGGTGCAACGCGCCATCGAAATCGAAATCGAAATAGAAATCGAAATCGAAATAAAAATCCAGATCGAAATCGAAATCGAAGTAGAATTCGAAATCGAAATCGAAAGCGAAATCGAAATCGAAATCCGAAATCGAAATCGCCATCGAAATCGAAATCAAAATCGGAAATCGAAATCGAAATCGAAATAAAAATCGAAATCGAAATCGAAATCGAAATCGAAATTACGAATGCCACGGATGCATGTTTCACATTTTTTAAAAAAACATTTTTTTCACTTCGATCAATATTTTTCAAAGTCCAACTCCGAGCGAAGAATTTCCAAGTTCCCCGGGAGTACGTCTCGGAACCATGCCGGCAGTTGAGGCCTCCCCGCTCGAGGGCCAGAAAGGCCATCATCTAGGCTCGGTGCAACGCGCCATCGAAATCGAAATCGAAATAGAAATCGAAATCGAATTCGAAATCGAATTCGAAATCGAAATCGAAATCCGAAATCGAAATCGCCATCGAAATCGAAATCGGAAATCGAAATCGAAATCGAAATAAAAATCGAAATCGAAATATAAATCAAAATCGAAATCGAATTCGAAATCGAATTCGAAATCGAATTCGAAATTTAAAACGAAACCGAAATCGAAATCGATCATGGGCGAACGACCACTTTCGGAGCAAACTGCTTGTTAAAGAGGGACAAATTAGCAGAAGCGAACCCTGGGATGTGTTTGCCTTATCAAACGAATGCCACTGATGCATGTTTCACATTTTTCAAAAAAAATTTTCACTTCGATCAAAATTTTTCAAAGTCCAACTCCGAGCGGGAAATTTCCAAGTCCAGGAGGCAGTTTGTCTCGGAACCATGCCGGCAGTTGAGGCCTCACCGCCCGACGCCCGGATTTGTCGTCTTGTAGGTCCGGTGCAACGCGCCATCGAAATACGGGGATATTTGCCAAATTGTGCTTGGGATGAGTTTCCCTTTCTAAAAGAATGCCTCTGATGTATACTTCATGTTTTTAAAAAAATTATTAATGCAAAATATCGAAACTTTTTCTAAGTCCAAATCGGCGCAAAAGGTTAATGAAAGAGAGTCAAGTTAGCAAAAACGAGGCTTAGGATGTGTTTTCTTTGTCAAACGAACACCAATGATGCATGCTTCACATTTATCGAAAAAGGCTTTTTTCGGTCGGAAATTTTTTTTTCAAAGTCCAACTCCGAGCGAAAAATTTCCAAGTCCAGCCGGGAGTTCGTCTTGGAATATCGAAATAGAAATCGAATTCGAAATCGAAATCGAATCGAAATCGAAATCGCCATCGAAATCGAAATCCAAATCGAAATCGGAAATCGAAATCGAAATCGACATCGAAATCGAAATCGAAATAGAAATCGAAATCGAAATCGAAATAAAAGTCGAAAACGAAATCGAAATCGCAATAGAACTCGAAATCGAATTCCTAATCGAAATCGAAATAAGAAATCGAAATCGAAATAAAAATCGAAATCGAAATCGAATTCGAAATCGAATTCGAAATCGAAATCGAAATCGGAAATCGAAATCGAAAACGAAATATCGAAATCGAAATCGAATTCGAAATCGAAATCGAATCGAAATCGCAATCGAAATCAAAATCGAAATCGAAATCGAAATCACGAATGCCACTGATGCATGTTTCACATTTTTTACAAAAACATTTTTTTCACTTCGATCAAAATTTTTCAAAGTCCAACTCCGAGCGAAAAATTTCCAAGTTCCCCGGGAGGTCGTCTCGGAACCATGCCGGCAGTTGAGGCCTCGCCGCTCGAGGGCCAGAAAGGCCGTCTTCTAGGCTCGGTGCAACGCGCCATCGAAATCGAAATCGAAATAAAAATTGAAATCGAAATCAAAATCGGAAATCGAAATCGAAATCGAAACATCGAAAACGAAATCGAATCGAAATCGAAATCGAAATCGCAATCGAAATAGAAATAGGTCTGGTGCAACGCGATATTGAAATACGGGGATATTTGCCAAAGTTGTGCTTGGTAAGAGTTTCCCCTTCTAAAAGAATGCGTCTGGTGTATATTTCATGTTCTTAAAAAATTATTTATACGAATGCCACTGATGCATGTTTCACATTTTTTAAAAAAACATTTTTTTCACTTCGATCGAAATTTTTCAAAGTCCAACTCCGAGCGAAAAATTTCCAAGTTCCCCGGGAGTTCGTCTCGG
>CM060948.1:252483418-252500918 GCA_030765055.1 Mantis religiosa | reverse complement strand
ATTTATTTAGAAGGTAACAAACAAACAAATAATAAATACATAATGTTAGAAAAGAGCAACTAATATGTGAAATGTCAACTAAATATCAAAATATAGCACGAAGATCTTGTTTGCTTTACAAATGATGAATAAGCGCAATTTCAAGTTAGTTTTCAGTAATAATCCTTACTGTTGCAGTTATGCAAAATATCGAAACTTTTTCTAAGTCCAAATCGGCGCAAAAGGTTAATGAAAGAGGGTCAAGTTAGCAAAAACGAGGCTTAGGATGTGTTTTCTTTATCAAACGAACACCAATGATGCATGCTTCACATTTATCAAAAAGGGCTTTTTTCGGTCGGATTTTTTTTTTTCAAAGTCCAACTCGGAGCGAAAAATTTCCAAGTCCAGCCGGGAGTTCGTCTTGGAACCATGCCGAAAGTTGAGGCCTCCCCGCCCGAAGCCCGGAATTGTCGTCTTGTAGGTCCGGTGCAACACGCCATCGAAATACGGGGATATTTGCCAGATTGTGCTTGGGATGAGTTTCCCTTTCTAAAAGAATGCCTCTGATGTATACTTCATGTTTTTAAAAAAATTATTTATGCAAAGTATCGAAAATTTTTCTAAGTCCAGCCGCGAAGTACATGGAGAACGACCACTTTCGTAGCAAACTGCTACTTAAAGAGGGACAAATTAGCAAAAGCGAAGCTTAGGATGTTTGCCTTAGATTGCCTCTGCTGACTACGGCTTAATTACTGCCTAAACTGTATGATGATAGTTATAAGTTGTACTTAAATGGGTATGTTAAAGTTCGAATCAGGGGGAGGAGGATGAGGAGGAGAAGGAGAAGAAGAATAAGATGAAGTAACGTGAAAACAAATCCCAAAAATTATTCAGTTTGTAGCAGTGCATATTCTCCGAGCTAAATGGTTCGTCTAATTGGCGCCAATCTGTTGCCGCCAGAAACATTTAAATATTGCGAAAGTATATTCTAAAAAAGGGGAAAGAGCTTTTTATCATTTGGGGTTCGTAACAAAGATTGTATTGGATCGGATTAGTGGGTTTTAGGGCCCGTCCACAAATCGAAATCGAAATCGAATTCGAAATCGAAATCGAAATATAAATCGAAATCGAAAGTGGGTATCGAAATCGAAATCGAAATATCGAAATCGAAATCGAATTCGAAATCGAAATCGAATCGAAATCGAAATCGCCATCGAAATCGAAATCGGAAATCGAAATCGAAATCGTAATCGAAATCGAAATGGAAATGGAAATAGAAATAGAAATAGAAATCGAAATCTAAATAAAAATCGAAATCGAAATTGAATTCGAAATCGAAATCAAAATCGGAAATCGAAATCGAAATCGAAATATCGAAATCGAAATTGCATTCGAAATCGAAATCGAAATTGAAATGGAATTCGAAATCGAATTCGAAATCGAAATCAAAATCTAAATCGAAATCGGAAATCGGAATCGAAATATCGAAATCGAAATTGAATTCGAAATAGAAAAATCGAAATCGGAAATCGAAATCGAAATATCGAAATAGAAATCGAATTCGAAATCGAATTCGAAAACGAAATCGAAAACGAAATCTAAATCGATATCGGAAATCAAAATCGAAATCGAAATATCGAAATCGAAATTGAATTCGAAATCGAAAAATCGAAATCGGAAATCGAAATCGAAATATCGAATTAGAAATCGAATTCGAAATCCAAATCGCAATCGAAATCGAATCGAAATCGAAATCTAAATCGCCATCGAAATCGAAATCGAAATAGAATTCGAAATCGAATTCGTAATCGAAATCGAAATCGGAAATCGAAATATCGAAATCGAATTCGTAATCGAAATAGTCTCAAAATCGAAATCGAAATCCCCATCGAAATCGAAATCAAAAATCGAAATCGAAACAAAAAAAGAAATCGAAATCGTAATCGAAATCGGAAATCGAAATCGAAATATCGAAAACCGAATTCGAAATCGAAATCGAATCGAAATCGCAATCGAGATCGAAATCGAAATTGCGAATGCCACTGATGCATGTTTCACATTTTTTAAAAAAACATTTTTTTCACTTCGATCAAAACTTTTCAAGGTCCAACTCCGAGCGAAAAATTTCCATTTCCTCGGGAGTTCGTCTCGGAACCATGCCGGCAGTTGAGGCCTCGCCGCTCGAGGCCCAGAAAGGCCGTCTTCTAGGCTCGGTGCAACGTGCCATCGAAATCGAAATAAAAATCGAAATCGAAATGGAATTCGAATTCGAAATCGAAATCGAAATCGGAAATCGGAAATACGAAATCGAAATCGAAATATCGAAATCGAAATCGAATCGAAATCGAATCGAAATCGTAATCGAAATCGCAATCGAAATCGAAATCGATATCGAAATCGAAATCCGAAATCGACATCGAATTCGAAATCGAAATCGAAATATAAAAATCGAAATCGAAATAGGTCTGGTGCAACGCGCTATTGAAATACGGGGATATTTGCCAAAGTTGTGCTTGGGAAGAGTTTCCCCTTCTAAAAGAATGCGTCTGATGTATATTTCATGTTCTTAAAAAATTTTTTTACGAATGCCACTGATGCATGTTTCACATTTTTTAAAAAAACATTTTTTTCACTTCGATCAAAATTCTTCAAAGTCCAACTCCGAGCGAAAAATTTCCAAGTTCCCCGGGAGTTCGTCTCGGAACCATGCCGGCAGTTGAGGCCTCGCCGCTCGGGGGCCAGAAAGGCCGTCTTCTAGGCTCGGTGCAACGCGCCATCGAAATCGAAATCGAAATAAAAATGGAAATCGAAATGGAAATCGAAATCGGAAATCGAAATCGAAATCGAAATATCCGAATCTTAATCGAAGTCGAAATCGAATCGAAATCGAAATGGAAATCGCAATCGAAATCGAAATCGATTTATCAAACGATCACCAAAGATGCATGTTACACATTTATTAAAAAAAACTTTTTTCGGTCTGAGAAAATTTAAAGTGCAACTCCGAGCGAACATTTTCTAAGTCCAGCCGCGAAGTACATGGGCGAACGACCACTTTCGGAGCAAACTGCTACTTAAAGTGGGAAAAATTAGCATAAAGGAAGCTTAGGATGTCTTTTCTTTATCAAACGAACACCAATGATGCATGTATCAAAAAAGCTTTTTTTCGGTCCGAGAAAAGTTAAAAGACCAGCTCCGAGCGAAAATTTTCTAAGCCCAGCCGCGTGGTACGTGGGGGAACGACCACTTTCGGAGCAAACTGCTACTTAAAGAGGGACAAATTAGCAAAAGCGAACCTTAGAATGTGTTTGCCTTATCATGTGAATGCCAATGATGCATGTTTCACATTTTCAAAAAAATTTTTCACTTCGATCAAAATTTTTCAAAGTCCCACTCCGAGCGAAAAATTGTTAAGTCCCCCGGGAGTTCGTCTCGGAGCTGTGCCGGCAGTTGAGGCCACGCCGCCCGAGGGCCGGAATTGTCGTCTTGTAGGTCTGGTGCAACGCGCCATCGAAAAACGGGGAAATTTGCCAAAATTGTTCTTGGGATGAATTTTCCCTTCTAAAAGAATGCCACTGATGTATATTTAATGTTTTTAAAAAAATTATTTTTGCAAAATATCGAAACTCTTTCTAAGTCCAAATCGGCGCAAAAGGTTAATGAAAGCGGGACAAATTAGCAAAAAGGAGGCTTAGGATTTGTTTTCTTTATCAAACGAACACCAATGATGTATGTTTCACATTTATCAAAGAATGCTTTTTTCGGTGCGAAAAATTTTTTTCAAGGTCCAACTCCGAGCGAAAAATTTCCAAGTCCAGGAGGCAGTTTGTCTCGGAACCATGCCGGCAGTTGAGGCCTCGCCGCCCGAGGCCCGGAATTGTCGTCTTGTAGGTCCGGTGCAACGCGCCATCGAAATATGGGGAAATTTGCCAAAATTGTGCTTGGGATGAGTTTCCCTTTCTAAAAGAATGCCTCTGATGTATACTTCATGTTTTTAAAAAAATTATTTATGCAAATTATCGAAAATTTTTCTAAGTCGAGCCGCGAAGTACATGGGGGAACGACCACTTTCGGAGCAAACTGCTACTTAAACAGGGACAAATTAGCAAAAGCGAAGCCCAGGATGTGTTTGCCTTATCAAACGAATACCATTGATGCATGTTTCACATTTTTCGAAGAACATTTTTTCACTTCGATCAAAATTTATCTTAGTTAACTCCGACCAAAAAATTCTAAGTCAAGGCGGGAGTTCGTCTCGGAACAATGCAGGCAGTTGAGGCCTCGCCACCCGAAGGAAGGAAAGATCGTCTTCTCGACTCGGTGCAACGCGCCATAGAAAAACGGGGAAATTTGCCAAAATTGTTTTTGGGATGAGTTTCCCTTTCTAACATAATGCCTCTGATGTATATTTCATGTTTTTAAAAAAATGATATTTGCAAAATATCGAAGCTTTTTCCAAGTCCAGCCGCGCAGTACATGGGGGAACGACCACTTTCGGAGCAAACTGCTACTTAAAGAGGGACAAATTAGCAAAAGAGAAGCTTAGGATGTGTTATCCTTATCATAAGAATACCATTGATGCATGTATCACATTTTTCAAAAAACATTTCTTTCACTTCGATCAAAATTTATCTAAGTCCAACTCCGACCGAAAAATTTCTAAGTGCAGCCGGGAGTTCGTCTCGCAACCATGCTTGCAGTTGAGGCCTCGTCATCCGAGGGCCGGAATAGTCGTCTTCTCGACTCGGTGCCACGCGCCATCGAAAAACCGGGAAATTTGCCAAAATTGTTCTTGGGATGAGTTTCCCTTTCTAAAATAATGCCTCTGATGTATATTTCATGTTTTAAAAAATTATATTTGCAAAATATCGAAACTTTTTGTAAGTCCAAATCGGCGCAAAAGGTTAATGAAAGAGGGTCAAGTTAGCAAAAACGAGGCTTAGGATGTGTTTTCTTTATCAAACGAACACCAATGATGCATGCTTCACATTTATCAAAAAAGGCTTTTTTCGGTCGGAAATTTTTTTTTCAAAGTCCAACTCCGACCAAAAAATTTCTAAGTGCAGCCGGGAGTTCGTCTCGGAACCATGCCAGCAGTTGAGGCCTCGCCATCCGAGGGCCGCAAAGGTCATCTTCTCGACTCGGTGCCACGCGCCATCGAAAAACGGGGAAATTTGCCAAAATTTCCCTTTCTAAAAGAATGCCTCTGATGTATACTTCATGTTTTTAAAAAAATTATTTTTGCAAAATATCGAAACTTTTTCTAAGTCCAGCCGCGAAGTACATGGGGGAACGACCACTTTCGGAGCAAACTGCTAATTAAAGAGGGACAAATTAGCAAAAGCGAAACTTAGGATGTGTTTGCCTTATCAAACGAATACCATTGATGCATGTTTCACATTTTTCAAAGAACATTTTTTCACTTTGATCAAAATTTATCTTATTTCGACTCCGACTGAAAAAATTCTAAGTCCAGGCGGGAGTTCATCTCGGAACAATGCCGGCAGTTGAGGCCTCGCCATCCGAAGGCCGGAACGGTCGTCTTCTCGACTCGTTGCAAAGCGCCATCGTAAAACGGGGACATTTGCCAAAATTGATTTTGCGATGAGTTTCCCTTTCTAAAATAATGCCTCTGATGTACATTTCATGTTTTAAAAATTATATTTGGAAAATTTCGAAACTCTTTCTAAGTCCAAATCGGCGCAAAAGGTTAATAAAGGGGGACAAATTAGCAAAATCGAGGCTAAGGATGTTTTCTTTATCAAACGAACACCAATGGTGCATGTTTCACATTTATCAAAGAATGTTTTTTTCGGTGCGAAATTTTTTTTTCAAGGTACAACTCCGAGCGAAAAATTTCCAAGTCCAGCCTGCAGTTCGTGTCGGAACCATGCCGGCAGTTGAGGCCTCACCGCTCGAGGCCCGGAATTGTCGTCTTGTAGGTCCGGTGCAACACGCCATCGAAATACGGGGATATTTGCCAAATTGTGCTTGGGATGAGTTTCCCTTTCTAAAAGAATGCCTCTGATGTATACTTCATGTTTTTAAAAAAAATATTTTTGCAAAATATCGAAACTTTTTCTAAGTCCAGCCGCGAAGTACATGGGGGAACGACCACTTTCGGAGCAAACTGCTAATTAAAGAGGGACAAATTAGCAAAAGCGAAACTTAGGATGTGTTTGCCTTATCAAACGAATACCATTGATGCATGTTTCACATTTTTCAAAGAACATTTTTTCACTTTGATCAAAATTTATCTTATTTCGACTCCGACTGAAAAAATTCTAAGTCCAGGCGGGAGTTCATCTCGGAACAATGCCGGCAGTTGAGGCCTCGCCATCCGAAGGCCGGAACGGTCGTCTTCTCGACTCGTTGCAAAGCGCCATCGTAAAACGGGGACATTTGCCAAAATTGATTTTGCGATGAGTTTCCCTTTCTAAAATAATGCCTCTGATGTACATTTCATGTTTTAAAAATTATATTTGGAAAATTTCGAAACTCTTTCTAAGTCCAAATCGGCGCAAAAGGTTAATAAAGGGGGACAAATTAGCAAAATCGAGGCTAAGGATGTTTTCTTTATCAAACGAACACCAATGGTGCATGTTTCACATTTATCAAAGAATGTTTTTTTCGGTGCGAAATTTTTTTTTCAAGGTACAACTCCGAGCGAAAAATTTCCAAGTCCAGCCTGCAGTTCGTGTCGGAACCATGCCGGCAGTTGAGGCCTCACCGCTCGAGGCCCGGAATTGTCGTCTTGTAGGTCCGGTGCAACACGCCATCGAAATACGGGGATATTTGCCAAATTGTGCTTGGGATGAGTTTCCCTTTCTAAAAGAATGCCTCTGATGTATACTTCATGTTTTTAAAAAAATTATTTATGCAAAGTATCGAAAATTTTTCTAAGTCCAGCCGCGAAGTACATGGAGAACGACCACTTTCGTAGCAAACTGCTACTTAAAGAGGGACAAATTAGCAAAAGCGAAGCTTAGGATGTGTTTGCCTTAGATTGCCTCTGCTGACTACGGCTTAATTACTGCCTAAACTGTATGATGATAGTTATAAGTTGTACTTAAATGGGTATGTTAAAGTTCGAATAAGGGGGAGGAGGATGAGGAGGAGGAGAAGGAGAAGAAGAATAAGATGAAGTAACGTGAAAACAAATTCCAAAAATTGTTCAGTTTGTTGCAGTGCATATTCTCCGAGCTAAATGGTTCGTCTAATTGGCGCCAATCTGTTGCCGCCAGAAACATTTGAATATTGCGAAAGTATATTCTAAAAAAGGGGAAAGAGCTTTTTATCATTTGGGGCTCGTAACAAAGATTGTATTGGATCGGATTAGTGGGTTTTAGGGCCCGTCGACAAATCGAAATCGAAATCGAATCGAAATCGAAATCGAAATCTAAATCTAAATCGAAATCGAAAGTGGAAATCGAAATCGAAATATCGAAATCGAATTCGAATTCGAATTCGAAATCGAATCGATATCGAAATCGCCATCGAAATCGAAATCAAAATCGAAATCGGAAATCGAAATCGAAATCGAAATCGTAATCGAAATCGAAATAGAAATAGAAATAGAAATCGAAATCGAAATAAAAATGGAAATCGAAATCGAATTCGAAATCGAAATTGAAATCGGAAATCGAAATCGAAATCGAAATATCGAAATCGAAATTGAATTCGAAATCGAAATCGAAATTGAAATCGAATTCGAAATCGAATTCGAAATCGAAATCGAAATCAAAATCGAAATCGAAATCGGAAATCGAAATCGAAATCGAAATATCGAAATCGAAATTGAATTCGAAATCGAAAAATCGAAATTGGAAATCGAAATCGAAATCGAAATATCGAAATAGATATCGAATTCGAAATCGAAATCAAAAACTAAATCGAAATCGCCACCGAAATCGAAATCGAAATCGGAAATCGAAATCGAAATCGACATAGAAATCAAAATCGAAATCGAAATAAAAATCGAAATCGAAATCGAATTCGTAATCGAAATCGAAATCGGAAATCGAAATCGAAATATCGAAATCGAAACCAAAATCGAAATCGAAATCGAATCAAAATCGAAATCGAAATCGCCATCGGAATCGAAATCGAAATCGAAATCAGAAATCGAAATCGAAATCGAAGTCGAAATCGTAATCGAAATCGGAAATCGAAATCGAAATATCGAAATCGAATTCGAAATCGAAATCGAATCGAAATCGCAATAAAAATCGAAATCGAAATTACGAATGCCACCGATGCATGTTTCACATTTTTTAAAAAAACATTTTTTTCACTTCGATCAAAATTTTTCAAAGTCCAACTCTGAGCGAAAAATTTCCAAGTTCCCCGGGAGTTCGTCTCAGAACCATGCCGGCAGTTGAGGCCTAGCCGCTCGAGGGCCAGAAACGCCGTCTTCTAGGCTCGGTGCAACGCGCCATGGAAATCGAAATAAAAATCGAAATTGAAATCGAATTCGAAGTCGAAATCGTAAATCGGAAAGTGGAAAACGAAATCGAAATCGAAATATCGAAATCGAAATTGAAATCGAATCGAAATAAAATCGCAATCGAAATCGATATCGATTACGATATAGAAATCGAAATCGAAATCGACACCAGAAATCGACATCGAATTCGAAATCGAAATATCGAAATCGAAATAGGTCTGGTGCAACGCGCTATTGAAATACGGGGATATTTGCCAAAGTTGTGCTTGATAAGAGTTCCCCTTCTAAAAGAATGCGTCTAATGTATATCTCATGTTCTTAAAAAATTATTTTTACGAATGCCACTGATGCATGTTTCACATTTTTTAAAAAAACATTTTTTTCACTTCGATCAAAACTTTTCAAGGTCCAACTCCGAGCGAAAAATTTCCATTTCCTCCGGAGTTCGTCTCGGAACCATGCCGGCAGTTGAGGCCTCGCCGCTAGAGGGCCAGAAAGGCCGTCTTCTATGCTCGGTGCAACGCACCATCGAAATCGAAATCGAAATAGAAACAGAATTCGAAATCGAAGTCGAAATCGAAATAAAAATCGAAATCGAAATTGAAATCGAAATCGAATTCGAAATCGAATTCGAAATCGAAATCGGAAATCGAAATCGAAATCGAATTCGAATTCGAAATCGAAATCGAATCGAAATCGAAATCGCAATCGAAATCGAAATTACGAATGCCACTAACGCATGTTTCACATTTTAAAAAAAAAAAAACATTTTTTTCACTTCGATCAAAATTTTTCAAAGTCCAACTCCGAGCGAAAAATTTCCAAGTTACCCGGGAGTTCTTCTCGGAACCATGCCGGCAGTTGAGGCCTCGCCGCTCGAGGGCCAGAAAGGCCGTCTTCTAGGCTCGGTGCAACGCGCCATCGAAATCGAAATCGAAATAAAAATGGAAATCGAAATCGAAATCGAAATGGAAATCGAAATCGAAATCGGAAATCGAAATCGAAATATCGAAATCTTAATCGAAATCGAAATCGAATCGAAATCGAAATCGCAATCGAAATCGAAATCGAAATCGATTTATCAAACGATCACCAAGGATGCATTTTTCACATTTATCAAAAAAACTCTTTTCGGTCTGAGAAAATTTAAAGTGCAACTCCGAGCGAACATTTTCTAAGTCTAGCCGCGAAGTACATGGGAGAACGACCACTTGCGGAGCAAACTGCTACTTAAAGAGGGACAAATTGGCAAAAGCGAACCTTAGAATGTGCTTTGCTTATCAAGCGAATGCCAATGATGCGTTTCACATTTTCAAAAAAATTTTTCACTTCGATCAAAATTTTTCAAAGTCCAACTCCGAGCAAAAAATTGTTAAGTCCCCCGGGAGTTCGTCTCGGAACTATGCCGGCAGTTGTGGCCACGCCGCCCGAGGGCCGGAATTGTCGTCTTGTAGGTCTGGTGCAACGCGCCATCGAAAAACGGGGAAATTTGCCAAAATTGTTCTTGGGATGAATTTTCCCTTCTAAAAGAATGCCACTGATGTATATTTAATGTTTTTAAAAAAATTATTTTTGCAAAATATCGAAACTCTTTCAAAGTCCAAATCGGCGCAAAAGGTTAATGAAAGAGGGACAAATTAGCAAAAAGGAGGCTTAGGATTTGTTTTCTTTATCACACGAACACCAATGATGTATGTTTCACACTTATCAAAGAATGCTTTTTTCGGTGCAAAAATTGTTTTCAAGGTCCAACTCCGAGCGAAAAATTTTAAAGTCCAGGAGGCAGTTTGTCTCGGAACCATGCCGGCAGCTGAGGCCTCACCGCCCGAGGCCCGGAATTGTCGTCTTGTAGGTGCGGTGCAACGCGCCATCGAAATACGGGGATATTTGCCAAATTGTGCTTGGGATGAGTTTCCCTTTCTAAAAGAATGCCTCTGATGTATACTTCCTGTTTTAAAAAAAATTATTTATGCAAAATATCGAAACTTTTTCTAAGTCCAAATCGGCGCAAAAGGTTAATGAAAGAGGGTCAAGTTAGCAAAAACGAGGCTTAGGATGCTTTTTCTTTATCAAACGAACACCAATGATGCATGCTTCACATTTATCAAAAAGGGCTTTTTTCGGTCGGAAATTTTTTTTTCAAAGTCCAACTCGGAGCGAAAAATTTCCAAGTCCAGCCGGGAGTTCGTCTTGGAACCATGCCGAAAGTTGAGCCTCCCCGCCCGAGGCCCGGAATTGTCGTCTTGTAAATCCGGTGCAACACGCCATCAAAATACGGGGATATTTGCCAAATTGTGCTTGGGATGAGTTTCCCTTTCTAAAAGAATGCCTCTGATGTATACTTCATGTTTTTAAAAAAATTATTTATGCAAAATATCGAAAATATTTCTAAGTCCAGCCGCGAAGTACATGGAGAACGACCACTTTCGTAGCAAACTGCTACTTAAAGAGCGACAAATTAGCAAAAGCGAAACTTAGGATGTGTTTGCCTTAGATTGCCTCTGCTGACTACGGCTTAATTACTGCCTAAACTGTATGATGATAGTTATAAGTTGTACTTAAATGGGTATGTTAAAGTTCCAATAAGGGGGGGGAGGATGAGGAGGAGGAGAAGGAGAAGAAGAATAAGATGAAGTAACAAGAAAACAAATCCCAAAAATTCTTCAGCTTGTAGCAGTGCATATTCTCCGAGCTAAATGGTTCGTCTAATTGGCGCCAATCTGTTGCCGCCAGAAACATTTAAATATTGCGAAAGTATATTCTAAAAAAGGCGAAAGAGCTTTTTATCATTTGGGGCTCGTAGCAAAGATTGTATTGGATTGTATTAGTGGGTTTTAGGGCCCGTCGACAAATCGAAATCGAAATCGAATTCGAAATCGAAATCGAATTCGAAATCGAAATCGAAATCTAAATCGAAACCGAAATCGGCAATCGAAATCTAAATCGATATATCGAAATCGAATTCGAAATCCAAATCGAAATCGAATTCGAAATCGAAATCGAAATCGAATCGAAATCGAAATCGCCATCGAAATCGAAATCCAAATGGGATATAGAAATCGAAATCGAAATAGAAATAGAAATAGAAATCGAAATAAAAATCGAAATCGAAGTCGAATTCGAAATCGAATTCGAAATCGAAATCGAAATCGGAAATCGAAATCGAAATATCGAAATCGAAATTGAATTCGAAATCGAAATCGAATTCGAAATCGAATTCGAAATCGAAATTTAAACCGGAAATCGAAATCGAAATATCGAAATCGAAATTGAATTCAAAATCGAAAAATCGGAATCGGAAATCGAAATCGAAATATCCAAATAGAAATCAAATTCAAAATCGAAATCGAAATCGAAGTCGAAGCGAAATCGAAATCGCCATCGAAATCGAAATCGAAATCGAAGTCGGAAATAGAAATCGAAATCGACATCGAAATCGAAATCGAAATAGAAATCGAAATCGAAATAATAATCGAAATCGAAATCGAAATAGAATTCGAAATCGTAATCGAAATCGAAATCGGAAATCGAAATCGAAATATCGAAATCGAAATCGAATCAAAATCGAAATCGAAATCAGATATCGAAACCGAAATAAAAATCGAAATCGAAATCGGATTCGAAATCGAATTCGAAATCGAAATCGAAATATCCAAATCGAATTCGTAATCGAAATTGAAATCAAAATCGAAATCGAATCGAAATCACAAGCGAAATCGAAATCGAAAAAACCGAAATCGAAATCGAATTCGAAATCGAAAATTGAAATCGAAATCGAAATACTAATCGAAATATCGAAATCGAATCGAAATCGAAATCAAAATCGATATCGCAATCGAAATCGAAATCAGAAATCGAAATCGAATTCGAAATCAAAATCGAAATATCGAAATCGAAATAGGTCTGGTGCAACGCGCTATTGAAATACGGGGATATTTGCCAAAGATGTGCTTGGTAAGAGTTTCCCCTTCTAAAAGAATGCGTCTGATGTATATTTCATGTTCTTAAAAATTATTTTTACGAATGCCACTGATGCATGTTTCACATTTTTTAAAAAAACATTTTTTTCACTTCGATCAAAATTTTTAAAGTCCAACTCCGAGCGAAAAATTTCCAAGTTCCCCGGGAGTTCGTCTCGGAACCATGCCGGCAGTTGCGGCCTCGCCGCTCGAGGGCCAGAAATGCGGTCTTCTAGGCTCGGTGCAACGCGCCATCGAAATCAAAATCGAAATAGAAATCGAAATAAAAATGGAAATCGAAATCGAATTCGAAATCGAATTCGAAGTCGAAATCTGAAATCGAAATCGAAATACAAATCGAAATATCGAAATCGAAATCAGAAATCGAAATCGAATTCGAAATCAAAATCGAAATATCGAAATCGAAATAGGTCTGGTGCAACGCGCTATTGAAATACGGGGATATTTGCCAAAGTTGTGCTGGGTAAGAGTTTCCCCTTCTAAAAGAATGCGTCTGATGTATATTTCATGTTCTTAAAACTTATTTTTACGAATGCCACTGATGGATGTTTCACATTTTTTAAAAAAACATTTTTTTCACTTCGATCAAAATTTTTCAAAGTCCAACTCCGAGCGAAAAATTTCCAAGTTCCCCGGGAGTTCGTCTCGAAACCATGCCGGCAGTTGAGGCCTCGCCGCTCGAGGGCCAGAAAGGCCGTCTTCTAGGCTCGGTGCAACGCGCCATCGAAATCAAAATCGAAATCGAAATAGAAATCGAAATAAAAATCGAAATCGAAATCGAATTCGAATTCGAAGTCGAAATTGAAATCGGAAATCGAAATCGAAATCGAAATATCGAAATCGAATTCGAAATCGAAATCAAAATCGAAATCGAAATCGAATCGAAATCGAAATCGCAATCGAAATCGAAATCGAAATTACGAATGCCACTGATGCATGTTTCACATTTTTTAAAAAAACATTTTTTTCACTTTGATCAACATTTTTCAAAGTCCAACTCCGAGCGAAAAATTTCCAAGATCCCCGTGAGTTCGTCTCGGAACCATGCCGGCAGTTGAGGCCTCGCCGCTCGAGGGTGAGAAAGGCCGTCCTCTAGGCTCGGTGCAACGCGCCATCGAAATCGAAATAAAAATCGAAATCGAAATGGAAATCAAAATCGAAATCGAAATATCGAAATCGAAATCGAATCGAAATCGAAATCGCAATCGAAATCGAAATAGATTTATCAAACGATCACCAAGGATGCATGTTTCACATTTATCAAAAAAACTTTTCTCGGTCTGAGATAAAGTGCAGCTCCGAGCGAACATTTTCTAAGTCCAGCCGCGAAGTACATGGGCGAACGACCACTTTCGGAGCAAACTGCTACTTAAAGTGGGACAAATTAGCATAAAGGAGGCTTAGGATATCTTTTCTTTATCAAACGAACACCAATGATGCATGTATCAAAAAAGCTTTTTTTCGGTCCGAGAAAAGTTAAAAGTCCAGCTCCGAGCGGAAATTTTCTAAGCCCAGCCGCGTGGTACATGGGGGAACGACCACTTTCGGAGCAAACTGCTACTTAAAGAGGGACAAATTAGCAAAAGCGAACCTTAGGATGTGTTTTGGAATGAGGATTTTGCGTAAATGGACATTATTTGGATACAAGGAATCTATGGAAAATGACTTTTAATGTGAAAAGAGCGACCTGTGACATCCATGATATGAATTTACAACAAATATAGCCTTTATGGTCAAAGTAAAATATTTGCGGAAAAGAGGTTTTAGCGTGACACAGCATAAAAAGCGAAAATCAGCATCTCACGCGGTTAGCAAAAAACGAACTTTTTACGCTAAAACAGCGATTTTTACTTAAAACAAGCTAATGTTAATTCTCAAAGTAAATTGTTTGTGGAAAAGACGTTTTAGTGTGAAAACAGCATTAACAGCGAAACCAGCTTTTTATGCGAAGATAGTAAAAAAAACGAACTTTTTACGCCAAATTATCGCTTTTTACGTAAATACAAGCTTGGTTTGAGAAACTTCTAGGGCAATGATGATTTTGCGTAAAAGTACATTTTTTGCATAACCGGAATCTATGGAAAAGGACTTTTAATGTGAAAACAGCGACCTGTGACTTCATTAGCCTATACAGATAGTATTGCTCATTAAACATGCATTTTACAAGAAATGCATTCTTCATGGTCAAAAGAAGATTACCGAGGTTAAACGAGACGAAAATGGCATTGTGAAGTGAAAAGACGAACTGTGGTTTATAACGATAGCGTATTTTGAAAACTAGCCTCTATCGTCAAAAGGAAGGCGGACGAACTAAAAGGTGAGCTAAAATATAACTTAACATGCGATGTTCATTCTCAAAGTAAATTGTTCGCGGAAAAGAACTTTTAGCGTGAAAACAGCATAAAAAGCGAAAATCAGCTTTTTACGCGAAGATAGCAATAAACGAACCTTTTACGCCAAAATAGCTATTTTAACTTAAAGCAAGCTAATGGTAATTTTCAAACTAATTGTTTGCGGAAAAGCCGTTTTAGCGTGAAAACAGTATAAAAAGCGAAAATAAGCTTTTTACGTCAATATAGCAAAAAACGAACTTTTTACGCCAAAATAGCGATTTTTACTTAAAACAAGCTTTGTTTTAGAAACTTCGAGTGGAATGAGGATTTTGCGTAAATGTACATTTCTTGCATAACCGGAACCTATGAAAAATGACTTTTAATGTGAAAAGAGCGATCTGTGACAGCCATGGTATGAATTTACAACAATGGTCAAAGGAAGATTGCCGAGGTTAAACGAGACGAAAATGACATTGTGAAGTGAATAAATGAACTTTGGTTTAAAACGATAGCGTATCTTCAAAACTAACCTTTATCGTCAAAAGGAAGGCGGACGAACTAAAAGGCGAGCTAAAATATAACTTAACATGGGATGTTAAATCTCAAAGTAAATTGTTCACGGAAAAGAAGTTTTAGCGTGAAAACAGTATAAAAAGCGAAATCAGCTTTTTACGTCAAGATAGCAAAAAACGAACTTTTTACGCCAAAAGAGCGATTTTTACTTAAAACAAGCTTTGTTTTAGAAACTTCGAGTGGAATGAGGATTTTGCGTAAATGGACATTATTTGCATAAAAGGAATCTATGGAAAAATGACTTTTAATGTGAAAAGAGCGACCTGTGACATCCATGATATGAATTTACAACAAATATAGCCTTTATGGTCAAAGTAAATTGCGGAAAAGACGTTTCAGCGTGAAAACAGAATACAAATCGAAAATCAGCTTTTTACGGGAAGATAGCAAAAAACGAACTTTTTACGCCAAAATAGCGATTTTTACTTAAAACAGGCTAATGTTAATTCTCATAGTAAATTATTTGCGGAAAAGAGGTTTTAGCGTGACACAGCATAAAAAGCGAATATCAGCATCTCACGGGGTTAGCAAAAAACGTACTTTTCATGCCAAAATAGCAATTTTTACTTAAATCAAGCTAATGTTAATTCTCAAAGTAAATTGTTTGCGGAAAAAACGTTTTAGTGTGAAAAAAGCATTAAAAGCGAAACCAGCTTTTTAGCGAAGTTAGTAAAAATACCGAACTTTTTACGCCAAATTATCGCTTTTTACGTAAAAACAAGCTTGGTTTGAGAAACTTCGAGGGGAATGATGATTTTGCGTAAAAGTACATTTTTTGCATAACCGGAATCTATAGAAAATGACTTTTAGTGTGAAGACAGCGACCAGTGACTTCCATGATACGTCTGTTGCCTATAGAGATAGTTTTGTTCATTAAACTGGCATTTTACAAGAAATGCATTCTTCATGGTCAAAAGAAGATTGCCGAGGTTAAACGAGACGAAAATGACATTGTGAAGTGAAAAAACGAACTGTGGTTAAGAACGATAGCCTATTTTGAAAACTAGCGTCTATCGTCAAAAGGAAGGCGGACGAAGTAAAAGGTGAGCTAAAATATAACTTAACATGCGATGTTCATTCTCAAAGTTAATTGTTCGCGGAAAAGAACTATAAGCGTGAAAACAGCATAAAAAGCGAAAATCAGCTTTTTACCTGAAGATAGCAAAAACCCTACTTTTTACGCCAAAATAGCGTTTTACTTAAAACAGGCTTTGTTTTAGAAATTTCGAGTGGAATGAGGATTTTCCGTAAAGGCACATTCTGTGCATAACCGGTTTCTATGGAAAATGAGTCAATATGAAAACAGCGACCTGTGACATCCTTGCCGTGAATTTTGAGTATAAAGACAGTTTTGTTCATTAAAGTTAAATTTTACAACAAATATAGGCGTTATGGTCAAAGCAAGATTGCCGAGGTTAAACGAGATGAAAATGACATTGTGAAGTGAAAAAATGAACTTTGGTTAAAAACGAAAGCGTATCTTCAAAACTAGCCTTTATCGTCAAAAGGAAGGCGGACGAACTAAAAGGCGAGCTAAAATATAACTTAACATGCGATGTTAATTCTCAAAGTAAATTGTTCACGGAAAGAAGTTTTAGCGTGAAAACAGCATAAAAAGCGAAAATCAGCTTTTGACCTGAAGATAGCAAAAAACGAAATGTTTACGCCAAAATAGCGATTTTTACGCAGCCGGGAGTTCGTCTCGCAACCATGCCGGCAGTTGAGGCCTCGCCATCCGAGGGCCGGAAGAGTCGTCTTCTCGACTCGGTGCCACGCGCCATCGAAAAGAATGCCTGTGTTGTATATTTCATGATTTTATAATAATTACTTTTGCAAAATATCCAAACTATTTCAGAGTCCAAATCGGCCCAAAAGGTTAATGAAAGAGGGACAAATTAGCAAAAAGGAGGCTTAGGATGTCATTTGTTTATCAAACGAACACCAATGATGCATGTTTCACATTTATCAAAAAAGCTTTTTTTCGGTCTGAGAAAAGTTAAAAGTCCAGCTCCGAGCGAAAACGTTCTAAGCCCAGCCGCGTAGTACATGGGGGAACGACCACTTTCGGAGCAAACCTCTTCTTAAAGAGGGACAAATTAGCAAAAGCGAACCTTAGGATGTGTTTGCCTTATCAAGCGAATGCCAATGATGCATGTTTCACATTTTCAAAAAAAATTTTCACTTCGATC
>CM060948.1:252468418-252473418 GCA_030765055.1 Mantis religiosa | reverse complement strand
ATTTGCATAACGCAAACAACAAACTGCAAACAAAACGTCAATTTTGCGCCATTGCATTATGAGTATAAACAGTTGATGAACGTGAAAGGAAAAAGTAAAAGGCGGCAAAGAGGTTTGAACCAATTTGCGCCGATCAAAGATATTTGATTGCGTTTCACTCAGTTCTATCTCGGGAGATAACAAATAAATGGAGCGAAATAAAATGTTGCAAAATAGAAATAGAAAACGAAATCGAAATCGCCATCGAAATCGAAATCGAAATCGGAAATCGAAATCGAAATCGAAATCGAAATCAAAATCGAAATCGGAATCGAAATCGAATTCGAAATCGAAATCGGAAATCGAAATCGAAATATCGAAATCGAATTCGAAATCGAAATCGAATCGAAATCGAAATCGCCATCGAAATCGAAATCAAAATTGAAATCGAAATCAAAATCGGAAATCGAAACCGAAATCGAAATCTAAATCTAAATCGAAATCGAACTCGAAATAAAAATCGAAATCGAAATTGAAATCGAAATCGAAATCGAATTCGAAATCGCATTCGAAATCGAAATCGGAGATAGAAATCGATCGAAATCGAAATACAATCGAAATCGCAATCGCAATCGAAATCGGAAATCGAAATTACGAATGCCACTGATGCATGTTTTCACATTTTTTAAAAAACATTTTTTTCACTTCGATCAAAATTTTTCAAAGTCCAACTCCTAGCGAAAAATTTCCAAGTTCCCCGGGAGTTCGTCTCGGAACCATGCCGGCAGTTGAGGCAACGCCGCTCGAGGGCCAGAAAGGCCGTCTTCTAGGCTCGGTGCAACGCGCCATCGAAATCGAAATCGAAATAAAAATTGAAATCGAAATCGAAATCGGAACTCGAAATCGAAATAAGTCTGGTGCAACGCGCTATTCAAATACGGGGATATTTGCCAAAGTTGTGCTTGGTAAGAGTTTCCCCTTCTAAAGAATGCGTCTGATGTATATTTCATGTTCTTAAAATATTATTTTTACGAATGCAACTGAAGCATGTTTCACAATTTTTAAAAAAACATTTTTTTCACTTCGGATCAAATTTTCAAAGTCCAAATCCGAGCGAAAAATTTCCAAGTTCCCCGTGAGTTCGTCTCGGAACCATGCCGGCAGTTGAGGCCTCGCCGCTCGAGGGCCAGAAAGGCCGTCTTCTCGGCTCGGTGCAACGCGCCATCGAAATCTAAATCTAAATCGAAATCGAAATCGAAATAGAAATCTAAATCGAAATCGAAATAAAAATCGAAATCGAAATCGAAGTCGAATTCGAATTCCAAAATCGAAATCGCCATCGAAATCGAATCGAAATCGGAAAATCGGAAATCGAAATAAAAATCGAAATCGAATAAAAATCGAATCGAACATGGGCGAACGACCACTTTCGGAGCAACTGCTTCTTAAAGAGGGACAAAATTAGCAGAAGCGAACCCTGGGATGTGTTTGCTTATCAAACGAATGCCACTGATGCATGTTTCACATTTTTCAAAAAAAAATTTTTCACTTCGATCAAAATTTTTCAAAGTCCAACTCCGAGCCAAACTTTTTAAGTCTCCCGGGAGTTCGTCTCGGAGCCATGCCGGCAGTTGAGGCCACGCCGCCGAGAGCCGGAATTGTCCTCTAATAGGTCCGGTGCAACGCGCCATCGAAAAACGGGGAAATTTGCCAAAATTGTTCTTGGGATGAATTTCCCCTTCTAAAAGGATGCCTCTGATGTATATTTCATGACTTTATAAAATTACTTTTGCAAAATATCCAAACTACTTCCCAGTCCAAATCGACGCAAAAGCTTAATGAAAGAGGGCCAATTAGCAAAAACGAGGCTTAGGACGTGTTTTCTTATATCAAACGATCACCAAGGATGCATGGTTTCACTTTATCAAAAAACTTTTTTCGGCCTGAGAAAATTGAAAGTGCTTCAAAGTCCAAACTCCGAGCCAAAAATTTTTTTAGTCCCCCGGGAGTTCGTCTCGGAGCCATGCCGGCAGTTGGGGCCACGCCGCCCGAGGGCCGGAATTGTCGTCTAATAGGTCCGGTGCAACGCGCCCATCGAAAAACGGGGAAATTTGCCAAAATGTTTTTCTTGGGACGAATTTCCCTTCTAAAAGGATGCCTCTGATGTATATTTCATGACTTTATAAAAATTACTTTTGCAAAATATCCAAACTACTTGCCCAGCACTTCCGGTCGGTCGGTTTATGGTGATGGCGATGGTGCTTATGATTATGATTATGATGACTATGACTATGAGTATGACTATGACAATTATCATTCACATCATCATTATCATCGTCATCGTCATCGTCGTCGTCATCATCGTCATCGTCATCGTCATCGTCATCGTCCATCATCATGAGGATGATGATGATGAGGATGATGATTATTATTATTATTATTATTATTATTATTATTATTATTATTATTATTATTATTATTATTATTATTATTATTATTATTATTATTATTATTATTATTATTATTATTATTATTATTAATATTATTATTATTATTATTATTATTAATTATTATTATTATTATTATTATTATTATTATTATTATTATTATTATTATTATTATTATTATTATTATTATTATTATTATTATTATTATTATTATTATTATTATTATTATCATTATCATTATTATTATTATCATCATCATCATTATTATTATCATCATCATCATTATTATTATCAACATTATCTTTTGTTGGTGTTTGTTGTTCAATATTCTAGTATTAAAGAAAGAGGATTTTTTAAATTAGTTGAGTGAAACAGCACTTTGTTTAACTTTTTGCCTGCGTTTGGTACCTTTCAACTTCCATTGTTATTTGAAATATGTGCTTAAACATTTGAATCCTGATAATAGTATTGGAGATAAAAATACAGAATCTGGAATATTGCTGAAATGTTAACCCCAAGAGAAGAAAATAAAGAAACAGGAGAAACAACGGCAAAAGAAGAGGAAATCAGGAAAAACTGTGAAGGATAAAGAATTTTTATAAATATTCCCAAAGATCCAATTTAAAGGCAAACAGTGAAACATTAGAAGAAAAAAACTGAAGGCTAATGTAGAAGAGTAATGCGCAGGTTGTATTTCTAACACATATCTGTAACTTTTATTCTACATGAGAATGTAAATGTTTTAAGCAAAATTGAGAAACGGTGTTTAATTTAGCATAAAATAACATTAAAATTTTAAATTATTTTTAAATATGAAGGTTAAGAGGACCAATAAGGAGGAAGAAGACAAAGGGAAATAAAAATAAAATCGATTATTCGTTTGGCTTATGGCACTGTAAATTCTACGAGTTAAACAGTTCGTGTTACTGCCGCCAGGGCATTATGAGTATAAACAGTTAAAGAGCGTAAAAGGAAAGAGTAAAGTGCGGCAAAGAGATTTGACCGCTTTGGCGCCGAACAAAGAGCTTTGATTGCGTTTAACTTAGTTCTATCTCGGCAGAAAACAAATAGAATGAAATAAAATGTTGCATAGCGTGGACAATGAATAGCAGCCAAAGTGTCTACTGTCAATTTAATATTAAGATTTACCGCGATGATCTTGTTTTGTTTTCGGCGAAGTGGCGCCCACTATATTTAATTTTGAGTACTGCTTTCTGTACCTCCAGATTGCTCCTTGTCATGACAGCATCATGATCATAAACAAGAAAAAAACAGATAATATATAACTAAATTTTGTTGCATAAACTAAAAATAAACCGCAACCAAAATGTCAAATGTCAAGTAAATATAGAAGTTTACGGCGAATATCCCGTTTCGTTTGAAAATAGCGAAGTAGTGCCATCTAGAGTTAGTTGTGAGAACTATTCCCTATTCCCTCAGATTTTCTCTTCCAACCACTATTTCATCTGCTTCTATACGACTTAAATTTGTCATGGTGCGTCTGAATTGTGCCTAAATATGTAGTTAAAAGTCTAAAAAGGAAAAAAGAAGACGAAGAATAAGAAGGAGCAAAGTGAAAAATGACGAAAGTTTGATTTGTTTGGAACACTGTAAATTCTACCTGGTAACCCTTCGTCTTACTGGTACCATTGCATTGCGAGCTGAAACAGTTGAATATCGCGAAAGAAAAGATTAAAAAATACAAAGAACTTTGTATCATTTTGGGCTCATAGCAAAGTGAATTGATTGCGTTTCAGTTAATTGTATCTGGGGAGATAGCAAGTAATTAAACACATAAGGTGGTAAATAAATAATTAAAGTAAAAATATACATAATTTGCATAACGCAAACAACAAACTGCAAACAAAACGTCAATTTTGCGCCATTGCATTATGAGTATAAACAGTTGATGAACGTGAAAGGAAAAAGTAAAAGGCGGCAAAGAGTTTTGAACCAATTTGCGCCGATCAAAGATATTTGATTGCGTTTCACTCAGTTCTATCTCGGGAGATAACAAATAAATGGAGCGAAATAAAATGTTGCAAAATAGAAATAGAGATCGAAATCGAAATAAAAATCGAAATCGAAATCGAATTCGAAATCGAATTCGATATCGAAATCGGAAATCGAAATCGAAATCGAAATATCGAAATCGAATTCGAATTCGAAATCGAAATCGACATCGAAATCGAAATCGAAATAGAAATAGAAATCGAAATAAAAATCGAAATCGAAATCGAAATCGAATTCGAAATCGAAATTGAAATCGAAATCGAAATCGGAAATCGAAATCGAAATATCGAAATCGAATTCAAAATCGAAATCGAATCGAAATCGAAATCGCCATCGAAATCGAAATCGAAATCAAAATTGAAATCCAAATCGAAATCGGAAATCGAAACCGAAATCGAAATCTAAATCGAATTGGAAATCGAAATCGAACTCGAAATAAAAATCGAAATCGAAATTGAAATCGAAATCGAAATCGAAATCGAATCGAAATCGCAATCGCAATCGAAATCGAAATCGAAATTACGAATGCCACTGATTCATGTTTCACATTTTTTAAAAAAA
>CM060948.1:252453418-252458418 GCA_030765055.1 Mantis religiosa | reverse complement strand
AGAAGACGAAGAATAAGAAGGAGCAACGTGAGCAATGACGACAGTTTGATTTGTTTGGAACACTGTAAATTCTACCTGGTAACCCTTCGTCTTACTGGTACCATTGCATTGCGAGCTGAAACAGTTGAATATCGCGAAAGAAAAGATTAAAAAATACAAAGAACTTTGTATCATTTTGGGCTCATAGCAAAGTGAATTGATTGCGTTTCAGTTAATTGAATCTGGGGAGATAGCAAGTAACTAAACACATAAGGTGGTAAATAAATAATTAAAGTAAAAATATACATAATTTGCATAACGCAAACAACAAACTGCAAACAAAACGTCAATTTTGCGCCATTGCATTATGAGTATAAACAGTTGATGAACGTGAAAGGAAAAAGTAAAAGGCGGCAAAGAGTTTTGAACCAATTTGCGCCGATCAAAGATATTTGATTGCATTTCACTCAGTTCTATCTCGGGAGATAACAAATAAATGGAGCGAAATAAAGTGTTGCAAAATAGAAATAGAAATCGAAATCGAAATAAAAATCGAAATCGAAATCGAATTCGGCATCGAATTCGAAATCGGAAATCGAAATCGAAATATCGAAATGGAAATCGAATTCGAATTCGAAATCGATCGAAATCGAAATCGCCATCGAAATCGAAATCGAAATCGGAAATCGAAATAGAATTCGAAATAGAAATCGAAATCGACATCGAAATCGAAATCGAAATAGAAATCGAAATCGAAATAAAAATCGAAGTCGAAATCGAAATCGAATTCGAAATCGAATTCGAAATCGAAATCGAAATTGAAATCGAAATCGGAAATTCGAAATCGAAATATCGAAATCGAATTCGAAATCGAAATCGAATCGAAATCGGAATCGCCATCGAAATCGAAATCAAAATTGAAATCGAAATCGAACTCGGAAATCGAAACCGAAATCGAAATCTAAATCGAAATCGAAATCGAACTCGAATTAACTATTTCCCGGGGAGTTCGTCTCGGAACCATGCCGGCAGTTGAGGCCTCGCCGCTCGAGGGCCAGAAAGGCCGTCTTCTAGGCTCGGTGCAACGGGCCATCGAAATCGAAATAAAAATCGAAATCGAAATCGAAATCGGAACTCGAAATCGAAATCGAAATAGGTCTGGTGCAACGCGCTATTGAAATACGGGGATATTTGCCAAAGTTGTGCTTGGTAAGAGTTTCCCCTTCTAAAAGAATGCGTCTGATGTATATTTCATGTTCTTAAAAAATTATTTTTACGAATGCCACTGATGCATGTTTCACATTTTTTAAAAAAACATTTTTTTCACTTCGATCAAATTTTTTCAAAGTCCAACTCCGAGCGAAAAATTTCCAAGTTCCCCGGGAGTTCGTCTCGGAACCATGCCGGCAGTTGAGGCCTCGCCGCTCGAGGGCCAGAAAGGCCGTCTTCTAGGCTCGGTGCAACGCGCCATCGAAATCTAAATCTAAATCGAAATAGAAATAGAAATAGAAATCGAAATCGAAATGAAAATCGAATTCGAAATCGAAATCGAAGTCGAATTCGAATTCGAAATCGAAATCGCCATCGAAATCGAAATCGAAATCGGAAATCGAAATCGAAATAGAAATCGAAATCGAAATCGAATTCGAAATCGAATTCGAAATCGAAATCGAAATGGAAATTTAAAACGAAATCGAAATCGAAATCGAAATCGAACATGGGCGAACGACCACTTTCGGAGCAAACTGCTTCTTAAAGAGGGACAAATTAGCAGAAGCGAACCCTGGGATGTGTTTGCCTTATCAAACGAATGCCACTGATGCATGTTTCACATTTATCAAAAAAAATTTTTCACTTCGATCAAAATTTTTCAAAGTCCAACTCCGAGCCAAAAATTTTTAAGTCTCCAGGGAGTTCGTCTCGGAGCCATGCCGGCAGTTGAGGCCACGCCGCCCGAGGGCCGGAATTGTCGTCTAATAGGTCCGGTGCAACGCGCCATCGAAAACCGGGGAAATTTGCCAAAATTGTTCTTGGGACGAATTTCCCCTTCTAAAAGGATGCCTCTGATGTATATTTCATGACTTTATAAAAATTACTTTTGCAAAATATCCAAACTACTTCCCAGTCCAAATCGGCGCAAAAGCTTTATGAAAGAGGGCCAATTAGCAAAAACGAGGCTTAGGATGTGTTTTCTTTATCAAACGATCACCAAGGATGCATGTTTCACATTTATCAAAAAAATTTTTTCGGCCTGAGAAAATTTAAAGTGCTTCAAAGTCCAACTCCGAGCCAAAAATTTTTTAGTCCCCCGGGAGTTCGTCTCGGAGCCATGCCGGCAGTTGAGGCCACGCCGCCCGAGGGCCGGAATTGTCGTCTAATAGGTCCGTTGCAACGCGCCATCGAAAAACGGGGAAATTTGCCAAAATTGTTCTTGGGACGAATTTCCCCTTCTAAAAGGATGCCTCTGATGTATATTTCATGACTTTATAAAAATTATTTTGCAAAATATCCAAACTACTTGCCAGCACTTCGGTCGGTCGGTTTATGGTGATGGCGATGGTGATTATGATTATGATTATGATGACTATGACTATGACTATGACTATGAGTATGACTATGACAATTATCATTCACATCATCATTATCATCGTCATCGTCATCGTCGTCGTCATCATCGGCATCGTCATCGTCATCATCATCATGATTATTATTATTATTATTATTATTATTATTATTATTATTATTATTATTATTATTATTATTATTATTATTATTATTATTATTATTATTATTATTATTATTATTATTATTATTATTATTATTATTATTATTATTATTATTATTATTATTATTATTATTATTATTATTATTATTATTATTATTATTATTATTATTATTATTATTATTATTATTATTATTATTATTATTATTATTATTATTATTATTATTATTATTATTATTATTATTATTATTATTATTATTATTATTATTATTATTATTATTATTATTATTATTATTATTATTATTATTATTATTATTATTATTATTATTATTATTATTATTATTATTATTATTATTATTATTATTATTATTATTATTATTATTATTATTATTATTATTATTATTATTATTATTATTATTATTATTATTATTATTATTATTATTATTATTATTATTATTATTATTATTATTATTATTATTATTATTATTATTATTATTATTATTATTATTATTATTATTATTATTATTATTATTATTATTATTATTATTGTAACGCGAGCGCTGGAACACCCTATGAAAGCAGCTGGGAGTGGAAGACAGGGGAGGTTCGTGTTAGCCACACCTCCTCCTCGTTTGTCTTGTAGTGGTGACAGACAGTGGTTGGGAGGAAAAACATCAGTGTGCCGTCTGTTTCTGTCCACCTGGTTCCAGAAATTACGGGATCGTTCATTATCTGGAAACGTCGAGAAGACGGCAAGATGCCTATAAAAAGGGCTGCAGCTAGTCAGTCAGTCAGTTGGTTAGTGAGTGTGAGCGAGGAGACAGTCGCAGTTCTTGGTGTAAGAGTTAGTCAGTGACGTGTTAATGAACGCGAAGATTGTGCAACGGAAGACTGTACGTAACTGGTATGTGCATCGGAGTTTATGTAATCGCGAGTACAAGTGAAATTGTAACGGACGAACTGGTGAATTGTAATTGTGTGCAGCAAGTAATTCTGTGTAATTGGCAAGTGTTAAACTGTATGTCGGTGGAAATAAAGAACATTTTTGAGTGGTGAAATTGGAATTTTCATTTCACGAACCAACAAAGTCACACTGGTGTCAGGAAGCGGGAAAACAACATAACATCACCGAACATTACAACCATGGAGGCAGCATTAGAAAAGATTTTGGCGGAACTGAAAGAAATGAAGACGGCAACTGAAAACCTCGCTGCAAAAATAGAAACGGCCAACGACAACATCACCGCGGAGATGGAAGAAATGAAGGCCGAGTTAACCACAGAAATGAGAGCAGCGAACGGCAGTCTGGCCACGGAAATGAAGGTGGCGAACAAGGCTCTCGCCGCAAAGTTTGAGGAACGGTTGGCCGGCGTGAGGGATGACGTCACGAACCTGGGCAAGCGGAAGGGTCAAGTAGACGACCGCCTTAATGATTTAGAGGAAAAGGCTGACAACATCGCAAAACCCCTCACCCGCCTGACGGAGGAAAACCGGCCTTATGTGTGGACGGAGGACGCCGAAGACGCTTTCCAGCACCCGAAGGGGACCCTGTGCAGTGCTCCAATTTCGGGTTTCCCACAACTGGGTGGCGCCTTCATTGTGGACACCGTCGCTAGTGACCTTTGCATTGGAGGTGTCCTATCGCAGAACCTGGAAGGCCAGACAGCACGTTGGGTCCAGAGGCTGCAGGAGTACGACTTCACCTCGGAACATCGTAGAGGGAAGAGTCACGACAACGCAGACGCCATGTCCCGGAGACCCTGTTCAGTAGAGTGCGGTCAGTGTACCAGATTGGAAGAGAAGGAGCGTGCCGCAGCAGCCGGAGTTGTTGTGGCAGTGCCTGCTGAAGGCTGGGATAGCGCAGGCCTGAGGAGGGAGCAGCTGGCGGACACAGACTTGGGGCCACTCTTGAGGGAAGTGGACGCAGGGACGAGACCAACCTGGGAGGACATCGCACCGAAGGAGCGCCACCTAAAAGTCGTACTGTGCCCAATGGGACTCGTTGAAGACCAGAGAGGGCGTGCTGTTCCGGGTATGGGAGTCACCCGATGGGAAGGCGCAGAGAGAACAGTTGGTACTTCCCCGGAGCAAGGTCCCGGAAGTCTTGGAGGAAGTGCACGCCGGTACTTCAGGAGGACACCTGGGAGCGAACCGAATGATTCACATACTACGGCAGCGCTACTTCTGGCTGAGACTCCGAGCAGATGCTGGTGGTACACCTGGACCGCCTCGCACGCTACGATGGGGCTGTTCGGGGCGAACAGCTTTGAGGAGGGAGCAGTGTAACGCGAGCGCTGGA